>JAWWML010000001.1:14139925-14311514 GCA_035047165.1 Ormyrus rosae | reverse complement strand
TCGGGAGAAAAAAGACAACTAATGTTTAATGGGCCTTCGACATGTCAAGCCGTTGTTACGGTTGCCAATATTCTAAATGAGATGGGCGAGTACAGTCTAACCAATGTTGTATTGCACCACGCAAAAGAACGGTTTCCGAATCAACCGAGTAGTAGGATCTGGGCATTAAGTGAGCAATTGCATGAATTCTCCAAGCTAATGAGAAACGAAAAATGGTCAGCTGCTGAAGAAATTGCTTTGCAAATCTCTAGTTTGGATCCTGTTGAAAGCAAATTTAGGTAAATTTACAAAGCCTTTATATTCTATAACGTTTTTTTCAGAACTAAAAATAAATTTGAATTTTACAATAGACTAGTGGAAGTTCTTTTTGCAAAGCACGATTTTCCAGAAGCTCTGAAATTAGCTTATGAACTTGAGGCAATGAAAGATATTACAGCACAACAAAAAGTCAGAGCAAAGCTTCTTATTAGTCAAGTAAAATGCGGTTCTATTCATTCTGGCACTCCACAGTCAGCAACCAGCTCACTTTTACTTCTAAATGATGCTTTAGATATAACCAAAAGCCATAACTTATCTTACTACGAAGCATTAACAAATATGTACATAGTAAATGTACAGGTAAGTTTTGATTCCTTTTAAAAATTAATTTAAAAAACAGGTGTATGTTATTTATAAAATAATTTTTTCAGTTATTACTGCAAATGCCTTTCCAAGCCCTAAGAAACGTCAGGGAGCCAATTATTCGTATATTAGCACACGGTGGATTGTACGATCAAGCTCGGGCTTATATTACTTACGCGAAGTGTTTGACGGCAAATGTCTCGAATCAGTCAAACGAGAATAAGAAACATATGATATTAGAAGCGATAAAACAACTTTACAAAGCGAAAAGATTGCTGGAAAAGCTGGAAGCCAACGATAGGCTTAAAAGCACGTTATATTTGTTGAGCATTCTGTATAATGAAATAGATATGCACGAAGAGCGTAATAAGTGCGCTTTTGAATTTAAGCTACTGGATCAACAATTCCCCACAGAAAAGAATCATATATTTTTATTTTGATATATTTATTGTAAATATAATAAATTTTTACAAAACAATTTTCTGGAATGTTCTTTTATTCTTTTTTATTCCATTGCATAAAAAGTATGCTAATCCAGCAGACAGCAAAGCTAGAATTATTGATAAGCCCTTTAAAAATTTAAAAGTCCTAAAATATGCGTTACGCCATTGTCACTTTACAGTACACGCAGTAAAAGCTTCAAACGACATGAATTTCTGTCATGAAGCTCGCGTCATAGAAATTATCAAAACATAATTAACCGTATAAAAAGTAATTTGCGGAATGAAAATAACTACGGCATCAGCGATTCATCAACGATTAGCTATATAGCAAAGATTCGAACGAGAGCCGAAGGAAGGTTCAACTCGGGCGTTCATTGGCTGAAGATCATCTTTGAGATGATATTGGCGCCACCTTCACTCCTACCTAGGCTGCGATCCGCGAACCAGCCGCGAGCCCGGCAGATTGTTCTGGTCGTCGAGTGACGTGTGCGTCTCGAGATAAATATACGTCGTGCGGTTATCTACCCAACGACAGCTTACTTTAGATATTACACTATACGTTTTCTAGCGCAGCAGCACACGATTCACGTTTTTCATCCGAGACAGCAGAAAACGTGTGCCGAAAAACGACACACCGCGACCCCGTACTTTTCACTCATTAATGTGATGTTTTCTGTGGGCAAAAGCGAGGTAAGTAGCCGAATAAGAGGCCTGCCCTATAACTGCTAATACTCAAGACTACCCACATACACGTTGCGCCTGTGTGCAGTGCAACTACACAACAAGTACGCACGGAATGACGGAGAGTTCATGTCTCTCGCTCGCACGTTAGAACACGTTCGGAAAAGTGTCGCGAAAACGCTGTCTCCGTGGGAATTGCTCGGGTCCCGAAACTTCGAGAGGCCTTCCACCACTGGTTAAAACGCAACAAAAACCTCTACCAGCTTCGTGTGTACATAAGGGAGTGTCCGGTGCGCCTTCAGAGAAAATCGAATATTTATCGGTGGTGGCGTAATTTTCTGCGTCGGATTATTCCAGATGTGGGCGCTGAAAAATCTCGGCTTTTCCCCAGGAAGATCAAAGCGGACGTAGACGAAACGTCGAATTCGGGTCAACACGCTGGATTTTCCAAAGATTCCGACCCTGACGCGTCAAAAATTCTGGAATTTCTAGAGCAGAACTGCTCAGTGTTCAACGTGCGATTTTTTCTCAAAGAACTTTTCTGGTGCACATATGGACTACTGCTCCTGACTGCAAATACTGCCTTGATGTTAATTTGACTTGTGGTGGTGCAGTAATGAGGTTTCAAGGGGTTGGGTTGGATTTGAGGCTCAGGCATGTGTTTGTTCGTCTACAATATTTTTAAATAAGCGAGCTATTTATAAAAGCTGAGAATATGATACTAGTTAATTTAAGTGAAAAATAGATTCATGATTAAGTGGGAGATCTGGAAAGAAAATCTTTTTCACAATCATTCTTTGGAATAATATTTTGAATAGTACTTTGATTAAATATTAATTATTCAATGCAAAGATTTAATAAGTGATTAAAAAACGTGGTTCTCTGCCATTAAAATTTTTTTAGTGTTATTTCATTTCTAAATGTTCATTAAACTGAAATCTTTTGTCCCAAAAATTAACTTTTAATAATATATATTAAATTTTATCAACTATATTTTTAATTTTTTTTTTTTTAGAATGCCAATACAGGCACCACAGTGGACTGAATTTCTTTCTTGTCCGGTTTGTTGTCATGACTTTGATGTGGCTATTCGTGGACCTATATCCTTAGGATGTGGACACACGATATGCCGCACTTGCTTGGCTAATCTTCATCGCAAACAATGTCCTTTTGATCAGGTTTGTAAAAAAATGATTAATTAACAACTATTATTAATCAAAAAATTTCATATCTATTAATTAAATGTAGATTTTTATGATACTTAACCTGAAAAATAAATTAATTTTTTAGAGTGCTATTAACACAGAGATCGAAAAGTTGCCAGTCAATGAAGCTCTATTGCAGTTGGTTGGTAACTCAGTTCCAAGCAACAATGCAGCGACAACATTTCAAGCTATTTTATCCCCTGAAGATTTTACCCATTACCTTGTTGCCAAGCGTTGTATTGAGGAACTTGCATTGTACCTCAAACCATGTCAAGCAACTCCAAATAATGCAACTGGTAAGACTTTTTTTTACCTTAAGAAGAATAATTAAAATATTTCATACAAAATTTTACAAGATTAATTAAAACTGTATTTAATTTTTTAACAGGGATTGGTTTAGTATCTAGACCAATGCAAAGGAAGCTGGTGACTTTGGTTGGATGTCAATTAGTGGAACCAGAAGGAAGAGCAAGGGCAATAAGAGCTGCAAGAAGTTTAGGAGAGAGATCAGTTACAGAGTTAATTCTACAGCATCAAAATCCTCAGCAGCTGAGTGCCAATCTGTGGGCTGCTGTTCGAGCAAGAGGATGTCAATTCCTAGGACCTGGTACATAGATATTGATTATTCTTAAAATATTTTATTAATAAAATACATTAATAAAAATTAATATATAAATACATTACATACGCGAGGAATTATGTTAATGAATAATAAAAAGAAAATGAATTATTGTTTTTGTCCTATTAGGTATGCAAGAAGAGGTGCTTAAGCTTGTTCTTCTAGCCCTTGAAGATGGATCAGCTTTATCTCGCAAAGTATTAGTTATGTTTGTAGTCCAACGCTTAGAACCACATTTTCCTCAAGCTTCAAAAACTAGCATTGGGCATGTAGTTCAGCTTCTCTACAGAGCTAGTTGTTTTAAGGTAATAAAGAAAATAGAATGGAGTAATTCAAGAAAATAATATCAAAATTAAGTCAGAAAAATGATTTACATTTTTTTTAAACGTTTAACATATGTATGATTCATTTTTATATTACACTAGTTTTTAAAAGGACAATATTTTTTCTTATTTCAGGTATCAAAGCGCGAAGGCGATTCATCATTAATGCAGCTGAAAGAAGAGTTTCGTACGTATGAAGCGTTGCGACGCGAACACGATGCTCAAATTGTACAGATCGCGACGGAAGCTGGTCTGCGCATCGCCCCCGATCAATGGTCGGCTCTCCTTTATGGTGACACTGCCCACAAATCTCATATGCAGAGCATCATTGATAAGTTGCAAACGCCGCAATCATTCGCTCAGAGTGTGCAGGAACTCGTCATCGCTCTTCAACGCACTCCTGATCCAGGACAACTCAGCAGCTTGCGACCCCAACTGGAATTACTTGCCGCCATTGATCCTAGCCCAGGTATTTCTCAACCATACTTGAGCTTTTACTTTTTATCCTATTTCTTCTATCAAAATGTTCAAGATAAAAATTTATTAAAGTGTTCTTTTCAATGATAACCTTTTAAAAATTCACTTGAAAATAATACTCATATTGCTATTAAATTTTTTGCAGAGTCAGAACCACCCTCATGGGCAGAGTGTCGCGCAGCTCTAGAAGCCATAAAAATTGTGGTGAGCGCGCTGGTCGAATTCATTCAGCAACACGGCAATCGAAAATCCCAGGATGGAGCTCACAACGCTGGTCAATCGAAATACAAGGTGAGCATGTGTCGCGACCTAGCGCTCCGAGGATCCTGCCCGCGTGCCACCAGCTGCACTTTCGCTCATAGCGACCTCGAACTCGACAAGTACCGCTCAAAGAACCGTAAACTCAGTACAAGAACGAATTTGCCAACAATCAATGGCACTGCAGACATAAAGAACGATAAGACCCTCATTGTTTCGGCAGCACAAGCTGGAGTTACCAAGGGCTTTAAGCAGTGCAAGGATGTTGCCAATAATTTCAATAAAAATCATGATAATTCCCATAGAGAGAGTAAGTATCTTTATATTATAACGTTCATTTTATTGTTTAGCATAATATAAAAATAAAATAAAAATTGAACTTTAACGTAATTAAATATAATTCTATTAAATAAATAATGTTTATTTTTAGATTTTAACCAAATCAATGGTAAAACCAACACAACTTCACACACAGGAATGGTGAATAATGAGAACAATTTCATAGGTTCGCTAACAAACTATATGTTACCGGGAACACAAAACGTTTCTTGCATTATACCACAGAAGGATATCCAGTGCGGTCATTACATAATGCCAGCGGGCAATGGACCACTTGAATACGCTACGGCAAATTTGCATTTGTGGGACCCTTTGCAAGTCGGACCTGGAATGCAGACGGTTTTCCCCAACAATAATAATAATAATAACAACAAGAAGCAAAGAACCGCAGCGAAGACTCTTGCAATGCTTTTGCAACGAAAAATGGAAATTATAAATCAACTTGAAAATATTGTAGGAAAACAGGCAGCATCGCAAATGAAAGCAGTATGTTATTTTTCTTTTTGTTAAAAATTTCAAGTAAACTAGTATGAGTTAATACAATATAAATATTTTTTTAGAATTATTATGACCTTCAAAGTGACTCTTTGTATCCAAACTTCTCAATCTGGGCAAATGCACCTGCAAATCAATCAAATCCACCTGGAAATATTAACTTCACTAATAATTACATTTGCAATGATTCCACCATACTTTATGATGACGAATTTGTTCCTTTTGATGCTTCATCTGCAAACAAATACGGACCGATATCGAGAGTATCTAAATCTATTTTAAGGTAGTTAATATTGTATGGAATATTTATAAATTTAATAGTTTGTACATTTTTGCAGTCTAATTTATATGTTATTTAATAGACCGACAAATGGCGTTCAACAAAACGGTTTATATAATGATGGAGTCACAACTTCAATTTCTACCCTTCGACCCGTGCCTGCATCTAGTCCTATAACTTCCCGTTTTTACAATCAACGTAAGTCACCAGTTATTAGAAATATAAATCTAATAAAATATAAATTTTAATATAAAATAATACTTTTAATCATTTTATCTCAGCTTTCACTGCTATCGGTACCAATGGAGGAATGCAACAAATCACTAATTCAGGTCTAAACGATGCTTATATTACCCTCAATCGTAATTTGTCAGACACTACTTCGTCAATTCAAATCCCCCGTCAAGATTGCATGTCAAAAGAGTATGTCAAATTTATTTAAACAAATACAAGATTATAATAAAATTAATGAATCTAAGAAATACGCTTTTGTTTTTCAGCCTCATAATTGAATCTCAAAAAGTAAAACAGCAATTAAAGAGTTTAGAGAAGAAAATTAATGATTTAAAAGTAAGTTTTAAACACTCGTGCAATGAGATTAAAAATCTATTTAAAGTTACGAATTTGTATTTTTTTTTTATTTTTTAAAAGCTCGCTACCCAAGGAGCAACTTATACTGAAGGTGAAAGATTAGCTCAAGAACTACAAATGATTGAAGCTGGCATTCGGGAGAAGGAAAAGGACGTGTGCAATTGGAGCCCATATAGCAATATGGCTTGGATTCAACCCCCTGTTAATCTTATGACTAATCAAAATTCAAACAGGGAATTCAAGCTTGAAGAGGTATGTTTAAAAAGCTTTGTGTTAATTCTTCTTTGTAAAATTAATTTATTTAATTGGTAGTAATTGATAATTTATTCAAATAAAATAACATTTTTTTTATAACTAAAGGAGGACACGTACGAAACTGATATAGCCAACGATATGCGGGAGTTCGAGCTGCGATGGGAATCTGAATTGCAGGAGCATGAAAAACGTTGGTCGAATGAAGAGGAAGTTAAGAAACTCGCAAGCTCTTAAATATCAAAGTTAACTAGTACGACGTTGTACTCTTTATTGCAATTGTTTTCCGCAAAATTAATTATATAGGGAGGTCAGGAGTAAATTCGCGTTTAGGTCGAGTGTTGCTCTACCTTGTTTGTACATAGTTTTGAAAATCCCGGATATTCTATATCATCAAGGTGATATTTATCTATATTTTTGTTTTCATCTCGAAAATTCCGCTATTCTCCATCAAAGTACGAACTTCGTTATAATAATGTAATCTAACCTCAATGAGGTTAAATGCTGGAGATAAATTGAAAAATTCGTACTTTCGACGTAGAGTCAAAACGAACAAAAGGAAAAAAAAGCGAAACAAAAAAAACAGCTGTGGCAATTTGGAATGTTAATAATTATTGCATTCTCGAGTCCGGCAATCCTAATCGAAAAAGGGGTTCTCTGACTAGGGAGTGTTTCTCCGTAGTCATTGAAAAATAGTTCATATACTCTGAAAAAAGGGAAAAATTGTTTTACAAAAACAAAATGTAAGTGGGTGGTGTGAAGAGAGATTTGTTAAAATTTAACAGAAATTAATCGTCAATGTTTTATAAACATGACAGAGTGTAGTATATTTATTTATATATCTGTGCAGGTAGGGCGAACTCATTGATATCGCTATGATATGTACTGGGGGACAGCAAAAACACTCACGTTAATTGACCTGAATTTAAAAGGTTACGCGAAAATATAAATACGTTTTAAGTAGAGAAAAAACATATAAATGTTGAAAAATTAGTGATCAAAGAATCAAAGTGTGTCAGAGGAGACCTTGAAATTTCATAATGAGTCTACGTTTCGTGAACTAATGTTTTTTCGAGAGTACTTTTAAAAACGTAAATTTTAAAAGGTTTTTTTTTCTCACGCGTCTTTCTTTATATTTTTAGTGTTACTAAAACATAAATTTTTATTGTTTTTTTATATTAAAACGAAATATTTATAACGATTAATCGATATGAGTCTTCAAATTTCAAGGTCTCAATCGCCTCGATTCTATATAAATAAAAAAAATAGTAAAAAAATAAACTACCTTTATGGAAAGATTTGCATATATATATATATATTATATATTATATATTAAAGGAAAAGTACATTTGGGGTGAAACCGTTCTTTGTGCATTAGGCATAATAGTGTTCGCGCACTCGCGGATTCCTCTAAACAAATATTTCTTACGGTCTTGCTTATAAAAATTCGTACATTTATATATAACACACAAGCAAAAATAAAAAAAATATTTTTTTTATCCGGGATAAGAAATTCTTTATGTAAAGTTTAAGTGTGTGCGCAGATTACGTCAGCGTACGCGTATATTTTAAGAGATTATACATCGTTACAATATATTATAGATAATAGAAGATATAATATTATATTAATATATTGTAAGATTTATAGTCAGATTTAATATACAGTTACGTAGATAAATTAGTCACGTATCGAATACGCAGATACATAATTTCCTTTTTTTCTCGAAGAATGAATTTTTTCGTAATTTATCACAAAAGTAACAACGATGATGCGAAAACGTTTTCGTCGTCATTAATGCGTAAAGAAAGAACATTGTTTGTTGTGCCTAGGAAGGAGCAAAGCATTTCTCTTAATCTATATATGTAAATGAAAAAATATATAAATATATCTAAAGTCGATAAACGATAAAGACTGGTAATCACAATTGCTAAAGAAAAATAAATTACAATTATTTGTAATTTGCAAGAGAGCCCAACAAAGTTTTTGCAGATTCACTAATATTTATTTTCTTTGTTTATTATATTTAAATCGAGTTCGATTCTGCGGACTTTGCTTTTGAGCGAAATATATATAGAGTCACATTGGCTTCCTACGCGTTTACGTATTATAATAGAGATCAAATTTGAAGTAAGATTTCATCGGGCTCTGCATTTTTCTTTGTCGTTCAGTTATACGCGAGAGACAAAAGATTTTTTGTCAATTCTATAGCAAACTCGCTTTTTACCCTTTTGTTTTTCTGTTATTTCGAATATTATTATTATTAATTCTTATTACGTTTCCAAGTTTACGCAGTTTGTGAATTATTAATCTGTTCGTTTATTTTTTTCTTTTCGTTGGAGCGTATCGCCGCTTTGCGAATAAGGAAAAAAAGAAGAAAAAAACTATCAAATTGGAATTATGTTTTATTTGACTCTAGTTTTTCTTATATGATACATAATGTATAGCCGATTGTATAATGGATTCCAGTTTTATTGGAAGTGTTGATAGACTTTTTACGAGATCACCAGATATTTGGAGATTGGAAAACCGTCGATCGTAAAAGCGTAGGATTATTTTTATACCTTTTTACAGAAACTAAATATGTTCTGGCATGATATTTTATATTTCCAGGCAAATAAAGGCTGTTCATGTATATGTTGCGTAGAAAATTTTTTTGATGTTATCGCTGCCTTTAAGTTCAAATTAATGTATATGAAATTTTCATTCTTTCCATATCTGTTTTTATAAGCTTCCAAAAGCGCGTCACTATAACGTTTCAATCCTAAAAAACAGAAATGTTTTGCTGGAACATAATTGATTTCTTGTGACAAAGAGACAACGGTGCAATGACATCCACTTGATTTTTGTCAAATGTAACTTTTTCTTCTCTCTACAGTTGACGAATTTGAGAAAAGTATACAATGCATTTTGATAGTCGAAAGAGCATAATTCAATGAATTGAAAAAACTGTAGCGCGAAGAATAAAGTTTCTTTTTCCGTTAATTGTTTGATTGCGAGAAAAACCATATTTTGAAAGCTTGTTATCGTTCGATTTATATCTCTTGTATTTACGTTTTTCACTTGTACGAATACGTTTCTCTTTCTTTTTTAATATACCTAAATGTTGCTTACTTTTACGCAGAATCTCTTAACATGGCAAGTACTTGGTCGCTTCACTCACATATCTATTTTTTTTATCCCTGGCGGATCGAATTTTTGTTATTTATATAAACTCTTGTTGTACTATTTTGAACAATTTACATTGTTAAACTTCGTTGTGTGCAGAAATAACAAATATAAGTCAAGGAAACTAAAATCTCATAAAGCTTACTAAATTTATTTAGTAAAATAAAAGATTTTCCTAGAAAGAATATTTAAAAAGAGTTATGACTTTTGGAATTTCTTACTTGCAATATACTCAGAGTTTTACTTAAAATTATATAAAATCATTTTTTTACGTTTTTAGTGCAAAACTAAATAGTATATTATAACATTCTACATGGGTGTCTTACGTAATTTCTATAACTAGATGTAATTTTGCAAATTTTTAAAGAAACAGAAAAGGAAAAATATTGAAGAAACATTTCCACCAGGGAGAGTATAATTTATGTAGCGTATATGCTGAGTAAGTAGACTGAAAAAATAGAGAAAAATAATTAATTAAATAATAATTATAAAAGTAAGGAGGGCTGTGTAAACAATGGGAAGTAAAAAGCGCAGCAATATTGTTTGTGCGAGCTTCAGATTAATTGCATGTTAAACATGTCACTTTATATATGTACGACGATAAATGATACGCGCGTATCCGTGTTAATGGTATAAAAAGTAACAAGAAAAGAACAAAAAAAAATAGAAAAATCTACACACCAAAATATCGACGCATGAGAAAAAAAATCCAAAAAAAAAGAAGCAATAGCTCTTTCAAACTGTAATGTACCGGATATTGGTATGTGACTCTGTGAAAAGTAGGATATACGTCGCTCGACGAAAGATGGGGGATTAATCACCGATCAATACATAGGAATGGTGCACTTTTCGCTTTCTTTCTTGACCAGAATCGAATTATTATTATATGAAAAAGACGATGCGTAAATAGCGAATGATTCGTTCGAATGTTTTTATTTGTGTGACAACTAAGCGGAATTTATGCTGCAGACCAGAGCAATTTTCTCTTCGTCACAGAGCGGTGCTTATGTTTTTACGTTCAAATTTTTAATCAATAACTTAAGAAACTTAATGTGATTTTTTATTCATATAGTGATAAAGAACGTACTGTACAGAATTTTATAATTTTATTACTGAACGATCTGAAGTACTTCGCTGATGATGGATAGAAAAATTGACTCTGTGAGTGAACATAATATCAAATTGCACTATTGCACTCTTTTTATGATTTAAGGAAAAAGTCCATTGAAGACAGTACGAACTGCGAAGACGTTTTTCTCACTAGTTGCTACTAATTTAATACGTAAATATTAATTTGTCTTTAATATTTGTGTATTATTAATACAACTATCTTGAAAATAAAAATAAACCCTGATTTCAAGTGAAAAACGTTCTTTTTATTTCTGTACATTATATCACAAAATTTTAAAAGGCTAATGTGATCAAATTTTTTTAAAATAAGAATTTTTTTTATTCTTCAGGATTTATTAAACTGTAATAAAAAATAATTCGTTCTTTAAGTTTATACTTGTATTTCGTTTATTTAAATTTAAATTTTTCAATTTTTGTATCAGATTTTGTATCATTTTTAATTTTGTTTATTACAAAATCTATGTGTAAGCAAAATCTTAAGAATTTGAGCGAATCATTCGTTCAAAAAATTTCTGAATTATTCAGTGCGTAAAAAGTACGAATAATGTTTGCTCGAACTACTGCCTGAATAAAGAAATGTAATGAGAATATTCATGCATTTTAGCGTTCGAATGCCTTTTAAAACCAACAATTTTTCTATAGTAAAAAGTAAGTTTTAGCGACGACTTTTGCAAGAGCAATAATAATAATAATCACGCGCTTTAAATTCAAGAAATGAATTCTGTAATTTTCAATATAACGATTATCGCAGCGAATTGATGTAATTATTCAAACAAAATCAAGCAAGAACAAAAAAAACTTTTTATTTCTACATACTTAAGGATATTTTATTTTTAAAGAGAACCTTAACTAAAATGAGCGTAAAGACAAAAAGCCATTTTTGTACAAGACAAAATGTAACAATCTTGATCGTACTTCGTTCATGAGCCTTTCGTCGGTGCGATGAGTCTTCGTTTTCTCGCATTTTGGAGTAAAATTCATCTTTTCTGTATTTTCTTTGCAAAAATGTAATATGATCGAAAGTGTAATATATTTATATACTCAATACGACTTGCCTTTCAAGTTCATTTACATTTCATCCATTAAGAATTATCTTTGTTTTCTAATTATTTTGTATTATGTACACTGTTGATCCCCTGATAATAAATTATCTAACTAAGATGTTTACTCATGTTGAAGTTGTGGCCTCCTTGACATAAGAGATAAACAAATCTTTTATAATTTTTCGATTTATCAAAAATTGGCTAAAAATCTTCAAATTAAGTATTTTTTTGAACTTTACAATTTAACCAGTTTTATAAATTTAACTAAATGTGTATCATTAATTTTTTTTATTCCTTTGTACAAGATAAGAATTAGAAGATTTTATTGATTTACAGCACATTAGAGCTTAAAAAATCAAATTAAAGATGTAGGCGTTGTATGAATCATTTTTGCAGTGAATCATAGCATAAAAATGAAGATTTGAGCTTGAGGTAAAGGGTACTTCAAGTAACGCATTTCAATTCAATCCAATTATTTGCAGCTCTAAAAATTAATAATTTAAAAATAAAAAAAGAATAGATTAATCATATTATTTATTTATTTATATTGTTTAATTAATTATATTATTCAGTAGTGTAATACAACGTAAGCGTAGAAAGTGTAAAATAGTAGTTCTCTACAGTACCAGCGACAGATGTCGCTGCGCTCGCGCAATTTCCAAATTTCCAGGAACACGTACCAGTGAGCCTCGCGCTTTCCGCGCTCTTCGTACTTGGCACTTTTGCACTAAGCTGTGTGCTCGTGAAAAGTACGTGTACGCGTAAATCACACGAAGACAAGAACTCAGTCAGCTCATCCACGAGTCATCGACTTGAAAGTCAGCAGCCAACTAACTCGGTGTCGACACACCTCCGGATCGCTCGCGCATCAACTCAAGGATCTTACGGGCGGGAAGCCCACCAAGGTGAGTACCGTCGTCGTCATCGTCGTCAACAGCTTGACAATACGTGTCTCTCCTTTTAGAGAGAGGAGAGCACATAGTGCCGGCCTCCTCGACGCACGAGGCCTGGTTTCGCGCGGTGAAAGTGGGACAGAACTATAAGGTGAATGCTTTCTTTTCCAGTGGCTTTGCGCCGCTGGAGATGTCGGTGAAGTGTATGAATGAATCTCGCGAATCGATGGAGGGTGGCTGAAACGTATCAGAGGCCTTTTAACCTATGCAGTCTTTCGCGCTTCCATTTTTTAGGAATCACAGCTATTAATACTGGCGGCTGTTCCTCGCGCTCGAGGATTCGGATCATTTGCCAACTAATTCTCTTCGAGTAAATTACATATTTTTCGAAAGTTTTGTTCTTGTGCTTTTTCGAAAAGCTGATGTTTTACTGTTTTGTAACCTATAGAAAACTCGACGTTTCCCAGAAACCGCCAACACCCCTCCACTCCTCGTAATTTCATTTCGTCAAATAACGTCCTGCTGAAAATCAATAACACCAACGGAAAATCTCTCGAGTCAGAGGTGTATTCCGGGCGTCGAAGAAAATTGCGCCAGTCGTAGAGTCAGCATGGGAAAAAAGCGCATGTGCGCGCGCGCTCGTGCAAGAAAGGAGGACAGCTGCAGTGCGGAAACCGGAGTCAGAAAAGTGCGCGCGCGAGAAGCGCTCAATTTTCCCCGCCCCCTCTGCCTGCACTTCTTTGGCGATTAATTTTCCGGCAGATGCGTTGTGCTTGGCCTGCTTGACTGTGTGCCGTTGTGCGTGCTCGTCTGACCATGTAGGCCCTTCGATCTCTCTTTGACACGTGCGTTTTTGACTGGAGGGCATGTAAATAATGTAGTGCCCAGTGGGCGAGGTTCACTTTTTTTTCACTTAATATTTGGGTAAAATTTATCTTTTATGAAAAGCATTTTTAAATTCTTAGTTATGCTTGTTTTGCTAATAAATAACGTAGCCTTTATTTCAAAAGAAATTTCTGAAGCTCTAACTTAAAAATGTCAGTTATTTGAGAACTCTGAACATTCCAAACTAAAAATGTTTCACAAAGTTGTTTCAAGGCTTCAAAATATTTTATTTTATTTTTTTTTTTTTAAGTTTATCGATTTGCTGCTCCATTTCAAAGGTCAACTCTTTACAAAGTTTCCTTTCTGCATGATATTCTCTATTAGATGTTTATTCATCCGAATGCAACGAGCTAATCGTATTAATTTCTGACTCGGTTTCGCGTGCCCGAAAGCATTCCATGCAGATTGATATCGCGTGCATTCTTTCACTCTGCATGGAGCTGTTGAGCTTCAATTTTAGTTCTATCGCCGGAGTTTTTTGTGCATCGGCGGAAACGATTAAATTGCTGGTCAATGCTCTGCCGCGCTTTAACAGTTTATTTATTTATTTTTTTTCGAAAAAAATACGCGCTTTTTGTTATAGTTTAGTCTACTTGTATTATACATATACGGCGTTACGCCGCGTTGCGTAATGCACAAGCATGAAGCTTCGTACAATTTAATCAAATCAGCTAATTTTTTCTGCGTTGACGAAAAAAATTTGACCTTTGTTATGCCAATTCAAATTCGTAATCAAGGCTGTAACAATAGCTTTATTACTTGTCTCATAATTTAATTATTTTTTCGTTTCCTTAAAAGTTTTCATTAAGTGTATTAAAAAAACGTTTGAAATCGAATGAAAAAAATTAAATTAAACAAAATCAATACTTTACGTAAATACACGTGCCTGATAAAGTAAAACGTTTCTACTTTTAGCAAAAAATTAGGTTAAACTATAGAATTGCTCGATTTAGGTTTTATTAACATAAAAGCTGCACCGATTAAATTCTAAATAGACTGATTTCTTTTTCAGCTGCAACTGAACGAGTCGTAGCTTCTGGTTTTCTCGATCGCACGGCTCACCGCGCCAGGATGTCGAGCTGTCGGCTCGCAAGAATAGCCCAGCAGTGCATGCAGAGTCCGCGCGTCTTCAGTTACGCCTGAGAGCTTCAGCGAGTACTAATCGACTAAAGATGCCGACGAGCAACCTGGCCAGGGGCGCTCAGATGGCCGCGGCGATGGCCGCCCCGCCACCGGCCCACTACCTGCACGAGCTGCCCGCCCAGGACGAGGAGCGCCTCGGCAAGCTCTTTCAGAGCCTCGACCTCGATGGAAACGGTCGCATCGACGTTCACGACCTCTCTAAAGCCCTGCACGCCGCCGGCCTTCACGAGGGATATGCCCAGGTGCCTTTGCCGACCATGTTTTCTCTTACTATCTGTCACGTAAAGTACAAATTCGAAATTTATGCACCGCCTGTACGATCGAGATAACAACCCAATGCGATCACATTATGCGATCGCATTGTAGTCATGGGTACAAGCTATGAGCAAGGAGAAAAAAAACGCCTAAATAAATATTTAAATAAATTGTAACTAATTCGTATAAGTCGAAACTTGCTATTTGAATTTATTTGCCAAGAAGAACGCTATTTAAATCCAGAGTAACAGACTATCCTAATATTGGATTTGCATTTGCAATCTGAACAGCCAATTAATTTGCAAAGAAGGACGTAGACGGTCACGCGCCTATATCTTACAATGTTCACCTTCTACGGTTTAAGTTTGTAATATTATATAACACGAAGCCAAATTTCTTTTCTTTCAATGTGTTTTCTAAAATACCGATTAATTTATAGAAAAAAAGTGCATAAATTTACATATGGTATAAAAACATTTAGAGTTATTTTTATCAACGAATATACTTTACGTAAATTTGCGTGCAGGCATCACAAAATTGAAAAGAATTTATAAATTTTAAAGAGAAATCGAAAAAAAAAATATTTTTTAAGAACTTGACTAAAAAAAACTATTTTTTTCAGAAATTCTTGGCTCGTTCGGATCAAACGAAAAGCGGCGACATCAGCCTGGCAGAATTTATACATTACGTACGAGAACACGAGAAAAATTTGCGACTGCAATTTACAGATCTCGATAAGAATAAAGATGGTAAGTCATTAAATATTACTTAAAACATACTAGCTATTTGTACAAGAAAATAATTATCTAGTACGGAATATAATTTATGCATTGAAAATAATTTATAATAAATATTCATTTCATGAAATGAATTTATTTGTTGCAGGTAAAATTGATTTAGAAGAGTTAATAAAAGCGTTTAAAGATTTGGGTATTGAAATGGAACGAGCTGAAGCCAAAAAACTGCTTCAGAGGTTGGTTCAATTTACTTTTTTAAATTAAATTACGAGTTCATTTAAAAAATATAAAAGTAAAAAATTTTACAATTGATTAAATATGAATTATTAAACAAAATTAATTGTCTAATTTGTACATTATTACTGGAGAATTTAATGGCCATATGCATTTTATAAAAAAATTCCTTGCGCTAACAATTATATTATACGTAAAGCGAGTGAAAGAATGAATTTTAAAATGTAAAGCTCGTTTGGAAAAAAACTTGACTTTTATTTATGTAAACATTATTTGGATTTTATCGTTAAAATTGTAAATTTTGTTTAAAGTACTAAAAGCTTCATAAAGCAGCATTTAAAAAAAGAATTTAATTGACGATTAAGTGATATTCTTTCTAATTTATGGTTATTCTTAAATCTTAAGTAATAATTAATAATTTAATTCATTTTTACAGAATGGATAAAGATGGAAGTCTTAATATCAGTTTCAATGAGTGGAGAGATTTCCTACTTTATGCTCCAACAAATGATATTCACGAACTCATCCAGTATTGGCGACATTCAACGGTAAGTTTTGTATAGACGTAAAGTAACTATTCGTTTTTAATTTTTTTTTTATGTAATCATATCGCGCATTAAATTTTAAGATTATTTTTAACGTTTGAACATTTTCTGAATTAAAGAGCAGTGCATTACTTAATTCAGATCAATTTTTCTGATAAAAAAAAAAATGAATCCCTAAAATTCGTCAACACTCAAGGATAAAAATTTTTTAACACTCTTTTAACCACTCGCTGTTCTTTAGTCCTTGTGACCTTGTAAAATACAAGAGAGTTTTTAAAAGTTTTTTCGGTATACCGATAGACGTCGCCTCGATCAGCAACTCGGCACGCGCGAGCGAAACGATCAGCCATTGCCTGATTCGCCGACGACGGGGGCTCGCCGTTTTTCCCTCTCTTTCGCTTGCTCTCTGTTATCCGGATATACCGTGTGACGTCCTCCGCGCGAGCGACTGACTGACCTTCATTCCCAGCTGTTCAACGTGCGCTACTCACCAAGTCGGCGAGACGATTTTTACACGCGCAGACTCGATGCTTTAATTGCACGCGGATTATATTACCTTTGATTTAATTTACTAGGCCAGCCTGTCTCACCCGCAAATGATCTTTGCGTTTCTCGGTAACTGTTTTTTTGCACATTTGAGTGATTAGGGATTTTTTCAACGTGTTCAATTTTGAGAAGGAAATGCGTCAGCCTTTTAAATATTATATCTAAGAGGAAGCTGTCGAGATTTAATTCTAATTTTGCAATGGGTTCACCTAATTCTTTTTAGATTCTAGTAATATTTTTGGGATACGAAATTTTACACTTGGATCTTTAATAGAGAGCTGTCGAATTTGCTGAATTGTACTCTTAAATTTTATAGTAATGGGAATTTTGAAAAAATATTAAAGAACAATATTTAAAAAATTCTCTTTATTATAATAAACCAATAATTAGTTTGTTCTTGAAGATATCCTTTTACTAATGACTCAATTTTTCAGTATCACAATACTTCAATTATTTTACGCCAAGCAGTTTAGTTCTTCTTAATGTGTAAAGGTCTTTTAAAAAGTGACTTATTACCTCCGTACAATAAACAATTAATTAACGTTGATAAATCTTGTAATTAATGATTTTATATAACTCGGTTTAACTGCTAATCAGCGTCGAACTTCGCTCAGACATCTCTGCGGCCACTATTCATTAGTGAGAAAATTTAAACGAACTAACGTTTTTGCACGCAACGCGATAAAGATTAATCAAGCGTAGCGGCTAGTCGAGGTTGTTCGACCCGTGCAATACGCCGATGTAATACAAAGCTATCGCCAATATCAGTAGCGCACTTCGCTGGTCAACATTTTCGCAACGCCTTCACGTGAAGCACATGTAAATTATCGATAAATATTGGATCGAGGAAAAAACCAATAATGTATGCGACAGATCTCTTTCTTATATCGCAAATGTGTATTATTAATATTATTGCATGAATGAAATCTATTGTTTTAAAAAGGTATTTGTTATATTTTTTACGAAACAACATTAATACCTATTTTCGAAATTTTGCAGAGTATTGAATAAAAAAATGTGTTTTGTAAATAAAGTTAAGCTTTTTTAAAAACTTTAAGAGCGCCTGAAGCTTGCCAAAAATAACTGAATTCCATTTAGAAACGAATTTAGAATTTTTTAGGACAAATAATTAGTTACTAAATATTTTGAAATGATTTATGTAGCGAGACTCAAGAGTAAAGGACGAATCGGTTATCGGTAAATGTCTTATCATTCAGACAGAATGTCTATATAATCCAAAAGGTTAATCACATTATTGTATGAAATCATTTGTTTAAACTAAAAATTTTTTTAGTTTAAACAAATGATTTCAGCATGCATTTAAATTAATAATTTTGATCGATCGTTAAACAAAGGTCTGATAAAACATATCAGAGCGGAACAATCCTGCCTATCAAATCCAGCCAGCATTAATCGTATTAAGTTGTTAGAACCACTTGAAATTAAAGCCACCAAGGTCGACAGCCTTACGAACTCGTACAATATAAAATCTCAGACTCGAAATATTTATAAAGATTTGAAAATTTTTCCGTTGGTGTAAGGAAAGAATAAAAAAAAATAGCACCTGAAAACAATAAATATAAAATCAAGTCTAAACAATGTTTACAAAGGAATTTAAAAATACTCCTGCCGTTAATTTCCAGAATTTTCTTGAATGCGATGTAGCGGAAAAAGCATAATTTCTGTTATCGAGATTTTACGCAGTACTCTCACTTTTACATTGAAGTAGGAAAATTACGTAAATAGTAAATAAGTGTACCTTGGGCTATTTTATTTTATTTCTTTTATCCGGACTTTTAAACCGTTGCATTGTAGTACGCATTTATCACTTCTCAAAAAAAGGTAAAGGCTCAAAAAGAAGATCTTTGTCGTTGTTCAACAAATAATAAACAATAATTTAACGATTCAAATTTGTAATATAAATAAATGAAATTTGACGATTTATTTGCATTCTGCATGTCATTTCATATCAAAATATTCCCCCCGGCTAATTTACACAACTTACTCGACTGTAAAAAAGTGGCGATAAGAATTTTTTACAATTAATAATTAAGTTTTTCTCTTTGGTAATCTACGGTTTGTTGATAACCTTTTTTTTCAAGTCTGGTTGAACGACTTTGTACTTAGCCGCTCCTGGCTGAAAGAAAGTAGGCGATGCAATAAATTGTAAACAATTGCAATGAGAAGTCCGCGTGGCGTTGAACGATCTCCTTTTATCTCGTGTAAATATACTCTTTTTTGCACTGCAACATTACGCATGACTCAATCCGGGCATTTTGGAAAAAAAACCGTATTTATCTCCAGACCAGATGTATAAATTGATTCTGAAATCTGAAAAAGGAACTTTTAACGCACCAAACGGCAACAAATTACGCGTACATAATCGTCGACGACTCGAAAACTTCCATTTTTTCCAGGGGGTCAAATCTCTCTAATCATTATCATTGGCCGCAACGTAAACACGCACTCGTGCACATCAATTAATCGGCAAGTGGCCTCAAAATTTTCCCTCCGCGTAACAGTGAAAAGGCCACAAAGAGAGGAAGAAAGAGCCGAGGTGCGATATCAACGGCAATAAGATGACGAATCTGGAACGCGCCGGAAAAAAGAAAAGGAAAAGAAAAAACCGACGTGAACTAGTTTCCTTGGCTGCGTCGAGGCGTCGGGCTCTCGGTACGTAGCGGTACGCGCCGCTCGCGCGCCGGCTATGCTGCTTTTCATCGTGACGTCAGCTTTAGCGCGAATTATTATTGTCGCTAGGCGGGGGACGAGCGCGCAGACTTTCCGTGGAGGTGCGATAGGCGATCTTCTGCCGAGCGCGTTTGTCCTTCCTCGCTAAATGGAACTGCGTATTTGACGTTTGGATTTATCTTTCGGGAACGAGGGTCGTTTTTACGCGCACTGAAATGTCACTGTTTGGGTAAATAAATAATATAAACATAAGAGAAAGAAAAAGAGAGAGAGAGAGAGGATCGCGCAGTGTCTGCTTCGCTTGGGGAAAACTCGCAGTCTCATTGTGCTGCTTCGCATGCTGAAATAGTCGGCGAACGTTTCATCAGCCGGTCTGGCTTCTGACGTCACGGCACTACCGAAGTCTTGTGCATCACGCCTGCCGATGCAGTGCGCGCAAACGATCATTCTTTTTTTCTGCTTTACTTTCGACTTTTTTTTTTTTTTTAATTCGAGGTCGAAGGTGGCCGGGCACCTAGAGATTGGGCCGACGAATTTGGCGTGTTGACGCTCTTTGATCAAATGTTGTTACTTCCCTCAATGTTTTATGTAGAATTTGACATGAGAATTCCAAGAAAATTCAAAATTATGTATTTCCAATATCAAACAATAGGGTGTTCCGCGAAAATACTGATCGATCAGAAGACTAAATAACGGAATTAAAGCTCTGTCATCGTCAGGTGCTCAAATTGCAATACATCTAATTTTAAACTTATCATTTATCAGGCTAAGCAGTTTTCGCGAACAAGGAAAAAATCTAGTAATAAAACGCTCGCATCACCCTTTTCCGACTATTTCTCGCTTATCTCCGAAAGGCGGACTTGTCAACTGAATTTACCTGCGCAGCGAGAAAAAGAGCCCGCGGCGCGTCTATTATTACGTGTTACGTAGGCAGCAGCCACGCGCCTCTTGTTTGGGGAAGTACAAGGAAGCTTTTTCAGAAAAGAAAGAATGGCAGCGCGCGCGCCGCCAGAAGCCGATAAGATTGCGTAAGAGCGGCGATTTTATCTCGGCGCGTAGGGATTTAATTACAAAGGCACGTGATTGCGAGGTGATGATGCGTCGGTGGGGGGAAAGCTGGTTTTTCTCGTGAAAAAGCTTATCGGCGGCTTGCGGTCACTTGCGGGATGCATGCTCGAGCGGGGGCGAGTGCTCTTAGGTGGTCACAAAAACAAACTTTCGTCGGCAAACATTGGAAAATGTAAGATAGCGGAGATTTGAAAACTAATGACTCGCGATAATAAATTTTCCCGTTTAGAGGAGGAAAACTTGATGCGCGCGAGAGTATTGTCTTGTGACAGGATGTGTAAACAGGAAAGGTAGCAAAATATGCGAATTTATTTAACGAGCAAATGGTGTTTTAATTTGACGCTCGCGACAACAGGCTCCAGGACTTTGGATCGAGGAAAAGTTTTTGGGTACCGAAATATCAAAATAAACAGAAAACATTGTAAAGTTTGATGAACAGTATTGGCCAGTTGTCGAGGTTATTATAGAGGTAATTATCGTGAAAAATTAAAATAATACAGTTTCATAATTAATTATCCATTTTAGTGGAGATCCTCTTCGGTAATATACAAATAAAATAACTTAAAAACTATGCAGCAGCAAAGCTAGCCAAATACTATTGCTTCATCTACATAGCTTCATCTTCAAACGTGAATCATTCAGCTTGGAATTGTAGTAGATAAAAGTTCAAAAAAGTAAATAAACCTAGATGAATCAAGCAAGCTTTAATTTGCTTCCTCGAAACTAGAATTTTAATGCTTCATTTCTGTGATATTTTGATTTTTGGAGTTCAACTTTGAACGAATAACTATTTTTTTTATTTAATCTAATAATTTAATAATCTTGGCAACTCTACAACTTCCAAATATAAAATTCTACATTTCTACAGGTTATTTTCACATTTTGGTGTCCAACAACTTCCCCCGAAGTTTGCCTTTTCTTATCAGTTTGATTCTTCCTGTTATTAACTCGACACGATGTTGACTATTCAAAGAACCTCGTCAATTTCGGCTATGTAAAAGAATAGAGCTGTCGGAGCGCCAAAAACTTTTGCGTTGTAGAAGATTCGAGTAAAGAACTTTGAACCATCATCGCGAAAATTCCTAATACGATGACTATGCCGCTCTTATCGCGAATAACTTGATTCGCGCCAACTCCGCGATAAGTTCGTCTGGTAATTACGCGATTCCATCAGTCATATATCAGTAGCGTAACGCAAAACCACGGTTCCCCTCTCATTGTTTTGAACTCTCGTTTTAATGCTTTCTATATATATAAATAAATAATTTAATTGTTTAAATTATTTAAAAAAATAATTGTCCTGTTTAATGCTCGAGTTGCAAGCTTTTCATGAAATTAAATCAAGCTTAACTTTCGGTTCGAAATAATTTTAATCTTAAATTTATGTTTTATCAAAATATTTTGTATCCGATACATTGTCTTGATAGACAAGAATAGTGTGATGGCTTAAATGATCGATTACGGTATACTAGATTATAAATAACTAAAGAACAATGACAATCTTAAATATCAATCTAGGCATCGTTTGAATTTCTTTGCATCGAATAAAGTACGTTCACCTTACTGTTATTTTATGTGGTAATTTCTGCACTCTACTCAAGCCCTTCCTTGCTGCACTTTTAAACAGCAACAGGAACAATTCACGATGAAATCCGAACCGTCGTAGCTTTTATATCACTAGAGACTCTCAAATAAATACAGCATCGTCCAAATGTCAATTTCTGATAAATACTTGATAAGTCAGCTGTGGCTAAAATCAAGAGATACTGTATCTTCGGCTCTTCTAACATTATTACATAAGGAGACATCCGCGGTTTATCCGCGCATTACGAAATAGACGCAAAACGACACCCGTCGCCGCTGGCCGACGTCGTGTATAGATTCGGAATCTGTCTCGGCTGGCAATATTTCGCGCGAGGCGTTATATTATATATTTTTTGGCGCGCCGATGCAAGAGAGCCGTTTCTTTCTTCGCTGCCGGCGCAGGTTTATTATCTCGGTGTTCACATACGAGCAGGGGGTCTCGGGGTCCGACGTCCACCACTGAGGCCATTGATATACCCGGAACGGCTTATCGCTTCATTCAAAAGAGAAATTACCTCTTCGGAGATACGCTCGACTTTGCGTTAAATAAATGCAAAGCGTATAGGAGCTAAATTGAATTGAAAAAAATAACTGTAACGTTCGTTTTCGTTTTCGTTCGCATCCGCGTTTTTATAGAAAATTTTCAATTTTTATTCAAATTTTTATATTTACGCGAGATGATTTGCCTAAGTAAACAGATAGAAGTATACACAAACGTATTAGTTCGCATTAATTTCTTTAGAATTGATAATTTTTTTAATTCATTTGATAACCCTGCACACGCCGGATTCTTCTTCCATAAATTATGTAACATTTCTTTCTTGTCATATATGATACTAAGATTGTATTAGTGATCCATTTTCTTCTAATTACTCCTACTTATTTTCTTGTCTTATATCTTTACTTTACTTCGAACTATTTATTCGATCTTTTATCTGACAGCCAACTGATATTTGAAATTGGAGCGCGATTGTTTTGTGAGTACACAGTAAGGTAGTATGACTTCGATACATAACTGTGGTCAGTGCACTCGACCGTGACCCTTTCAATTTGTACGCTTCGTTGCGAGAATAAAAAATAAGATACGGGAAATCCGTGATCTTGAAAAAAAAAATTCGATCCTGAAAAAACTCGTTCCTTTAGATCCGGGAATCGGGCGAAGGAATTTAATAATGCGAGCCTAAAAGGCCATTATTATGCATCCTTTGCTGTGCCTTTGTTCAGATAAATTAATTTCTAATTTTTTGCTCGAGTCGAAAAACTCCGAACGGTTTATTAAAATATTATTATGATATATATAATCGTATGTTTCGACGAAAAGGAAATTAATATAGTAACAATGTGAAAATTGAATTTTTTTTACGCCGGATCTGAAATTCATCAACTATCTTACATATTTAGTCATTTTCTTCTAACGAAACTGTTTAGTCGTTGTTGGTTAAACAATGAAATCTGTATAAGGACAACGTATAACAACGAAATTTATACCAATTAATCTTATTATTTAATATGACTTAGATTCTTATAATGTAAATATTTGAATTTATACCTTATAACATTGATTAAATTTGTGCAAATAAAAACCAACGTAAGAAAAAAAGATAAAAAGACGAATAGCGCAATCATTCGAAACCAAGCTGCAAAGTTTATTTAACAAAGCCTTTATTAGAGTACCGGATACCCGATTTGAATTGATTAAAGGTCTGTACTCGAGAGAATGTCGCGGAGAAACTTTCGCTTTCTTTCCTCGTTTTGCGAGGTATATTTAGCATGCGGCCAAGCTCGCCCCGAATGGGAGCATCGGTTAGCGCGCGAAACTTGCACTTGACAATATTCGCGAATCCCACCAATTGCAAATAAATTGATTACTCGAACTCCTACGCTTCGCTGCCGTTTCCCATTGCTCACTCCAACAAGTGGGGATTTTTTCGAAACGAGTCTCTCGAGGCTGTGTTTCCCCCCGTCCACTCGATTATACGTACGGCCGACATATCTCTCTTCTCCTCCTCCCTCCACCGGCAAGCAGCAGCAGCAGCCGACGACGACGGCGGCGGCGGCGGCGGCGGCGGCGGCAGCGTCACAGCTCTCGGCGCTCTTTTTCAGTCCTGCCCCAACCGTTGGCAGTCTCGACTCAAGCGAGCCCTTGTGCGCACGGCAAAGATCGCCGGCTGCAGCGTTTAAAGCCACTTCGTACTTTGTAACAGTCGAAAAGTGAAAGTGCCCCGAGATGCTGAGGCAGGAGGAAGTATTTACCTGCGGTTGCCAAGTGTGCGTCGATTTTCTTCACCGATACCATGACCTTCTCCAACGGGTACGTCAGACCTTTCCTTTTTCTCTCCCTCTTTTTTTTTTTTTTTTTTTTTTTCTTCCCTCTTGAAACTCGACCGAGCGCGTTGACCCTTGCGCACAGACGGCAGACAGTCAGAGCCTTCGAGAGAGTCCCAGAGACCTCGGCGCGCCGCCGCGTCAGAACCGGCTGCTCTCTCGCTTCCGTTCGAAATTTTCAGCGGCGTTACTATTATTTTTAGCCGGCCAGTATAATCTTTTGCCCGATTTCATTTCTGAATCGTTACTCCGCTGCTGGTATACGGATGGAGGACGCTTCGGGTCTGTCGGTATTTTACGTAATCTCGGGGATAACCCGCTTACACCTTGTTGAGTCGAAGAATCCGAGCAGCGACTTCCCAAACGGGCTTCCGGATTAAAATAATGATAAAATGTACTTTGACGCATAAAATCGTGGAATTCGACGGAACATTTCCAGAGCTTAATAACCGAAACGACCTTTGTCACCGAACAGTTGTTTCAATCCAGGCAGATTCCTCGTCGTTCAAGCGACGTTAATCGGCTTTCTCGGCTCGTTCCGAGAGCACGTGCCTGCACTGCACATTTACCGTCTAACGGGGGCTGGGCAGAAAGGGACGCAGCGGAGAGAAAGGAGAACCTAACCTACACGAGCAAAAGTCATAACCTCAACTCTTGCCAGCGAAACGCGGCCTTGATGAAGCTCGTTTTTTACTCGCGCGGACACGCGGCCCGGAGAGATGAAAGTTGCACAAGCGCGAGAGGCGCATGCGTAACGATCCGCCGCCTTTTTCTCGATATAACTGCCGGAGGAGGAGGGGCTTTCGCGCGTCTCTCTCTGCGTTCGCGGAACGGTCTTCTGTAGAGCGGTGAAAAAAAAAAAATAATTCTCAAACGACTAGAGAACTGTTTATCGATATCGATTGACGCAGACGAATGGACTTTGAGATAAGGACTCGGGGGGGAAAATAATATTCGGTATATCGAGCGTCATCGAACACACTCACACCGTTGGCACCCGACGAGGAACTGCAGCGGCGCTGCACTTTGAACGCGCCTGACGTCAATTGTTTAGATCGGCAATCGCGCCGAGCGGCAACAGATAGCCGCGGCACAGCTGATAATGGAAATCGCGGGCCGCTGCAGTCAGCCGAATGACCGAGTCTCGATACCTCGCCGATGACCCACTAAAAGTCAAACTTTCGAAATTTCAAATATTTACCTTCCGACAATAAAGTCTATTTTATCTCGCTTTTCCGATCCCACGAGTATTTCTCGGAAGTCGAGCGGCCGCGAAAGGAAGTGGCGAAAGTCACGGCTTACAGAATCAGTTAAAGAAAAAAGATGAGTCAGCTGATTAAATCGGTTAAAAAAGCAGCGCTGGAAGCGAGCGACGCCTCCCCGAGTTCCTTGCGCATATTGTATTCCAAGCCAAGGCTGCCGGTGCCACTTGTTCTCGTTGAGAAAGAATAAAACGTCACCGCAGCCTTTCACGTTTTTTTCGTAAGGTCGCTCTCCGTTCCGCGGAGGTCGCCGAACGAAGAAAGTGCCGGCGCATTTTATAAGAGTTTCTCCATCCGACCGCCTTGTGCAACCGAACGAACGATCCTAAAAATTCGTGGGCGCCAGGGGGAATTGACATAAATTCGCGCTCTCGCGGCCGTGCGTCAGACGGAAAAGCCCGCTTGGAGGCTCGAGCCGCGCCGTGACGCAGGAGAGAGAGTGAGAGAGCTTTCCGCGCGCCGGCGCTTGCTTGGCTTCCTTATAACATTCGCGAGAAGCGCGCCCACCGGACTTTTTTCTTTTTTTTTTCCTCTAAAAATATATAAGGCGCCTCGTCTCGAGTCTCGTCGATCGCGCGTCGACTCGTATTAATAAAGTAGATCGTCCGCTCGCGACGCTTGGCTCGATTGAATTTCTTTCGCATTATTGAAATGACTCGCGGCTCGGCCGCAGGAATGCGTCGGTTGCGCAACCGATTCGAACACATTTCAATTCTGGCGGCAAGTCAAGTTTCTCCCGTTACGTATAATACGTATATATGTGCACACATCGAAAGGCGGGAGAGAGAGAGCTTCTCTCGCACAGCGTCTAGGATACGCGGCACGATATGGATTTTCGAAAAGCTCGACCTCGAACTCTGCGCGGCGGCGGAGGGCAGCGCATGCACTCGGCACGTGCGGCTGACATTGGGCGCAGCCCCAAAGCTCTATCTGGCGGGCGGCCCGAGTCGCGAGAAGGCGGCGGCGGGAGGCTTTAGTCGCCGCTCGACGTCCTGCCCCGGCGGGAGGCGCCGTTTTTTTAACCCTTCTCTCGCGTCGTGTGTCACCTCCGCGCCGCCGACATGGACACCCTGGACAATATCGACAGCGATCTGTGGCTCGAGATGTACGTCAAGTTAAGTACCAAGCGCGACGACGACCCTTACCTTGCACAAGCCTTCCCGCGATTTTTCTCGCGCGGAGAGCGGAGACGCTGCAATGCGGAGACCGGAGATATATCGATCGATTCTTGCCGTTCTGGGTTCTTTGAGTGGCTCGCTGTAAAAAAAAAAGAAGCACGATCTCGAGCGATTGTTAAATGCAGGGCCCTCGAAATTCGAAGACGTTACATCACGCGCGCCTGGCGAATATATAGCTCACGTGACCGATACACTTTGACACGTGCCAGATTCTTAAATCTCCGTTCGTCGGGAGTAACCCAGTGAACCGTTCACTTTCTCTGTGATAAATCTTGCGCGAGCGAACTAGGAGCTTTTTGACGAGAGTATTATATGTTCATGATAAATTAGGACTGTCCACTGTGCGGAAGAAGACAATGTACTTTCGAAACGGCTCGAAGAATGCGACGACGCTCGAGGAAGCTAATTGCGTCATTTTTATCAGATCGCAATCTCTACATATAGATGCATAGTCCGACAAGTTAAATTATAATTCCCAAAAAGGAAGTTCGGCCAGCGGAAAATTTCAAAGCAATCGAAAGGGTTATACCGGGTTGTTATGGTTTCCCATCTTGATTGGCTGAATTCGCGCGGCTTCTCGAACGAAGGATAGAAGATGTTAACGAGGCCGCGATAATAGGAACCCAGGGTGTAAACATCTCGCGAGCCCCCCCGTCGAAACTCTGTTTACCGAGGCACGCGACAACAACGCGAGGCGGGTGATGACGTCTTTTGCCTTTTGATTTTTATACGCGGCAATCAATTCCAGCTGCAATATAGGCACTTCGTACGCAAACGTTCACTTTGACTTTTCGTGCGGTCGATAAGATCTCTACGTGGAATCTACCGATGTATCTTGATTTAATATCTAATCGTAGATGATAAATAAAGCCTCCCGCTAATCTGTCGAGAAGTGGCAAAAATGAGTATAGTTTATTTTTCAATCATCGGTTCTAGTGGCCAATGCCAAAAGTCCGACGATCCTTCGAATAAATTGAATTTTGAACATTGATTGTAATGCAACGAAGCGGAGAACTCCTTCGCAAGGACGCTCGCAACGTTTTCTCTCATTGTTTAGCGGCGCTCGTAAAAAAGGATTTATCCGTCAAGGATTTACTTTGAGGCGACTCTTTATTGCCTTTTTAAACGACAGTATCGTGCAGTTAAAAGGATCTCAAAGCCTCGGTGATTTCTTTTGCTGCTTACGAAATCACTGAAATCGACTAGAATGTCACGATAGCCGCTTTGAAGAGCGCCGTAAATATTCTTTTTATCACAGCAATAGTTAAAATCAGAACGACAAAGTAGGCTAAGCTCTGTTTTACTTGAAAAAAAAAAAAAAAATACACTAAAACGAATTCCAAAAGCGCCGCAGTAATTTATCGCCAACTCCACACGCAACGGGTTATTCCGCAATCGGAAAACAAAAAAATTTAGCCAAGTCGAAAGATTCGAATTCGAAAGATTGTTTTGTTCCAAACCTATAGGCACGATTGTTAACCGACCAAAACACAAGTTGCACCGCGTACGAAAAGATGTTAGCCCCGGAGCAAAGCATGAACGAGTTGCGCGTCAAATCCCAGCTGATCGCCCTCGGCCTCCACTTCGAAAATGTCAGATTCTTGCGCTACCAGGTCCATATAGGGTTTACAGGCAGCTCACCGAAGGTTTGCGAGGAAATTCTGATGGGAGCATGCCCTCTTTCTTTCTGATTACAGTATATGGACATTGGCGAGGACATCGGCGTGCCAGATGACTTCACCAAGAGCGAAATGGTCTCCGGGATGTGGTGGCGGCACCTGCTCGCCGGCGGAGTCGCCGGAGCGGTGTCGCGTACCTGCACCGCCCCCCTCGACCGCATCAAGGTCTACCTGCAGGTGAGCCGCGCTGCTTCTTTCGAGCTTTAGAGGTTAGGGAAGGGTTTTTTCGCTAATTTTTTTAAAACGTCGATCGTTTTTTTAACAGGTGCACGGCTCGCGGCAGTGCAACATCACCAGCTGCGGCAAGTACATGTTCCGGGAGGGCGGCGTGAAGAGCTACTGGCGGGGTAATGGCATTAACGTACTTAAGATCGGACCGGAGACGGCCCTCAAATTCATGGCCTACGAGCAGGTCAAGCGGACGATCAAGGGCGAGGACAACCGGGAGCTCAGCATCTACGAGAGGTTCGTCGCCGGCTCGATCGCTGGCGGCGTCAGCCAGTCCGCGATATATCCTCTCGAGGTACGTTTCTCGTCTCCTTGCACACCACACACCACGTGCTCCTTGCGAATTTCCGCTCTAATTTCTGGTTCTTTTCGACGACTGTTGTGCAGGTGCTGAAGACTCGACTGGCGCTCAGAAAGACGGGAGAATTCAACGGCATCATCGACGCGGCACATAAAATCTATAATCAAGCGGGCTTGAAAAGCTTTTACAGAGGCTACGTTCCTAACCTCATTGGCATTCTGCCGTACGCGGGGATCGATTTGGCTGTCTACGAGGTTTGTTGGCCCCCTTTTTTTTTTGTAATCGAAGACAGAAATCCGAGAAAAAAAAACGTCAGAGGGAAACGTCAATCGGTGACTTGTTTGCTTTACAGACGCTGAAAAACAACTACATACGCACGCACGAGAAGAACGAGCATCCGGCGATCTGGCTGCTGATCTTGTGCGGGACGGTGTCGAGCACTGCGGGCCAGGTATGCTCGTACCCGTTGGCTCTAGTCAGGACGCGATTGCAGGCCCAGGTTGTGCCGGTTTGCGGCCAAACGAACATGGTCGAAATATTCCGGGACATCTTCAGGAGGGAAGGCGTCCGAGGACTCTATCGGGGTCTCACGCCCAATTTCCTCAAGGTAAACGTCGTCATTTTTAAAAGGCCGCGATTTTCGTTTGAAGAACCTGCTTAACCAAGCTGCTCTCATTCCAGGTTGCACCAGCAGTATCTACCAGTTACGTCGTCTACGAATACGTCCGATCGGCGCTAGGAATAAACATGACGTGATGAAGATATTATTTAGGGTCTATAATTTTAATTAAATTATTCTGTAATTTTACGATAGGAACCTACAGTAATAATGCAAAAGATAAACAAAGATAATTAAGCGCTGAGAAAATTGCGCGACAGGCACCAGCATCTTTATGATCGGCAAAATTTAATCTGCGAACACAAAAAGGAAAATACCGCAGCGTTTTTCTTCTTCCCAATTAATTCTAATTAACTCAATTTATTTATTGTTATACGACGTATAAACTTTATCAAGCCTTTGCGACTTCTTATAACCGATTTAGGTACTATATATTTTTGCAAAGAGCGTGTAGGAATCATTCTGACTATGACGAAAGAACGATTGTTGAAAAGCGAGAAAGTGCTAGTAAAGTTAACTGTACGAATGGAAGTGAAGTAGAAAATTGAAGCGCGTACCTTTTGGAATAGCTGGGAAAGGTCTATTTTACGCTATCGGTCAGTTTTAAATTTGCTTTTTTTGTGCAATCGGCCCTTTTATATTTTTAAGTTAGAATTAAGTACGACAACGAAACTTTTGCACTTGCGCAATTCTGAAAAAAGTGCAAAGCTCGAAAAGCTTTTTAACAGCACTTTACGAGTTCCTAGCTATTCCGAGAGAGAGAGAGAGAAAGAGAGAGAGAGAGAGAAGAGAAAGAGAGAGAAAGAGATCAAAATGAATGAGTTCGAAATGAGATGTGAAAACAATTCAAAGTAAATCCCGTACAACATGCTTAAGAGGGATCGACTGATTTTTGCTTGGCAGTTGATAACGTAATAAGTAGTACGATCGAGTTATACTTACACTGTGATAAGTATGATTATAAGATTTTTAAAAAAATAATTCAAAAATAATTGGTGTACAATTCAACAAGTGATGTCTCCTGTCTTGTAAAGTCATCCTTCCTTGAATTGTATGCAGATTTAATTAATTAAGCGAGTTCTTTAGTCTCGTCATAGTCCAAAACGGAAGGATTAAAAATTTATTGACCGTTTTAAAGGTCATTAAAACTAATTAAATATGCCCGACCGCGTTTAATGCGTTCGTTCAAGTAACGCCATTCATTCCTTAGTTAAAGAAGAGAGGAAATCTTGTAAACCAACAAGTTCTTGTACATTGTAGTTAGAAAGATATTTATGTTAAACACACGCGTCTCGAATCTCGCTTGTGTAGTCTTCTTGATGATCAAAGAAATGCGGAGCGATAATTTGAAAAATTCTGCGCGAGCTTTTGCGATGATAGTTTCACCTGGCACTCTCGATTGCACCGTAAAAAAGGCCGCAGGATAAGTTTTTCAAGCTCTTTCTTGATTAATGTAATGATGATGTGAAAAATATAGACGACTCGTTACATTATGAACTAGTTGTGTACACGAAAGAACGAAAGAAATTCCTTAATTTCTTTCGCAAAAGTATTCGAAATTCAAAAAAGTAAATTTAAAAATATAAAGTTTCAGTATACATAAAGTTGCGAAGATCACGTTTTAGCTTTGCAGGACTGAAGAATTATTATACATGACTTTAAATGAATTACAGCGAAAACGAGTCGATGACTTTTTCTAGTTCTTTTTTATGGCTCTGTGTCTGAATGTATATTAATAGTTTTTTTCTATGAATAAATGTAATTTATTGACTCATTCACAAATATTTGTTGTTATTTCTTAATTCCGTGATTGAATACAGTACTTAAAAATCGACTTACTGATGAATTTTCTAACAAAAAATTAATTCAAGAATATTTCTTAAGCAACATATTATATTTAAAACAATGCACAATCATACGCATAGGATCATTTATACAAGTTTAATATATTACTTATTGTAACGAAAGCAATTATATCGATATTCATTTTGGAGGATCCAAAATAAATTCATTTCTTTGAAACTTGTCCCTTTACTTCATTCAGTCTCGTAGATCATGCGCATTAAAAATACATAACAAATATTTAAAAAAAATATTCAAAAAATGAAAAAAAAACGATTATTTTTATCACAAAACCAACTATTTTACATTACTTGTGTTTTGTTATTCTTTAAAATTGTGGAAGCTTATAAAGGTATAGATAAGTAATTTAGTCATTTTTATAATTCGTATTTCGTTTGTGTATTTACAAGCGAAGCAACACAGGATCTCACAGTTCGACCTTAATAATAACAGATCTAAATAAATTCGTCATGACAACAATTGATAAATGTAAAATTTGATCGTACTTGTGCTTAAAAAGCTTATATTTTTTATTACTATTTTAATAGTAAACAGCCTCCAGCATTGGGGAACTCATTGCTAAAGTAACAAATAAAATCTTTATGTAGAAATGCCTTGTTTGTTAAGTACTTTTCTTTTCGAAAAATAACAATTAGGCCGTAAAACCGATGATATATCGTACGGGTGAAAACACCGCACTTACTTTCGTTAGCGGCTATGCATTTAACACTTTTCAATATATTAATTGCCTACCTATTTTCTTTCTTCTTATTCATTTTATCTATATTATACAAAAATTATCGTTTACATAAATGTATAAAATCAGCAGCCTGATGAGTGTAGTAGAATAAGTTACAAAGTGGAATGTAATATCTCGCAGTGTATGAGCAAACTATAAGCCTCCTGCAGCATCCTTATCCAGAATCCAGTAGAGAGTTCCTTGTAAAGGCTGTACTCTAGCTGCTGGTAAGTTTTCTTTGTCTTTTAAAATGCGCTAAAAACAAAAAATAGTGAGTTAAAAACCATCATTTCTTTGAATATTTTAGCTTTTATAAAATAAAAATTTTCTAATTATGAATTTTACTTTTTAATTATTTAAAAAAAAAATTTTATAATAAGATACAGTTTTCTAAAGACTCACTTTGACCATTTCTTTTTTGCTGGCACCTGTTGCAGCAAAAATACATGCTCTTGCATTGTTGATTACTGGGAAGGTCAGTGTTATTCTTGATGGTGGTGGCTTGGGAGAGTCATTTATAGGGCACACCCATAAACTAGTTTCTTCTAATAATCGATGATGAGGAAACAATGAACAAGTATGACCATCTGGTCCTACTCCAAGCAATAGAACATCAAACCTTGGAACACTATCAGGTGGAAAATACACAGACATTTTCTTAATATAATCCTTTGCTGCTTCTTCCGCTAAAATATGCATACATCATTAGTAATCCATTTTTTTTGAAAGTAATATATTTTATGACTTGCTCAATTAATTAAACAATTATGTATTGGAAATGAAAATTTTTTTTTACCTGAAAGATCAGGATCAATCTTGATAAACTGATCTTCTGTAATAGGAACTTTTCCAATTAAGCTTGCTCGATACAGTCCATATGTTGACTCCCCATTTTCAAAAGCAACAATCCTTTCATCGCAGAAGAAGAATCTCCATTTGCTCCAATCAGTAGTGATATTAGGAACAGCTTCCGAAATGAATTTCACCATAGATCCACCTTTTTCAATAAAAAACCAATTAATAACCAGAGTAAACCCTATTCAAACAAATCATCATGGAAGAACAAGTTTAGCGATTTAAAAGAGACATTTCCCAATAACAATATAACGAATTTACCGAGTTTATTGCATCATCTCGAAAAATCAGCATTACAACTATATGTATTATAAAAGTTTAACCTTAAATGCAATTTTTTGAATTATGCTAATTACTTTTCCTCAGACTGAAAATCCCGTCAAGATTCATCTTTAAAAAACTCCTGCTTAGAACTTCAGGTTCACATTGGGAAATCGTCAGGGAATGAATAAAAACGAGGAGCTTACCGGATAAGCCAATTTTGAAAATATCCTCGCTCTCAATGGCCTCGTTCGCGCATTTCTCGAGGATCGCGGTAAGCCGCTGCACCACGCCTGCAGCGTCCGGCTCGATTAGAATCTCCGACATCGCTTGGCGGATCGACCACAAAAGAAGGACGCAACAAAGTAATCGCAGAGCCTTGCAACAACGAAAGCGGTTTTTCAATGTCAAGCCAGCCGTTCCACCACTAGCAGCACCAACCATGGGATGATCAGTGCTTTTTTTTCAACTTAACTTATAACTTTCAATCAACACTTGCTCGCCTCATTCTTCCTCGCACCTGCAGAGGGCTCACTGCTTTTGCGCGAATCTCCAGGTGTTTTTGAATATTCTTACGCACAATTGATTAAGCTACATTCATATCTGTATATTAAAAAAGATACTTCAGTTACATGATCGAGTTGGAATTTTTTAATCAGCTGTAAAGCCAATTCGGTTTTTTCAAGAAGAAAGCTCGAAAAATCATTTGCTTTGAGAATTTGTATATCTATATATAGAAAAGAAAAAAGACAAGCGCCATCTGGAATTTGTTTGCATGGGCAAATGGGTTGAGGTTAGATTAAACTTCAAACATCGTAGGTGTTTAAAAAGTTTCACAATAAGGAAGTAAATGATAAAAGTTTTTAAAAATGGTTGTAAATGACAATGATTCTGATAACGGCAAAGTTGCTGGGGGGCACAGCACCTTCAGAGAAATCGACGAGATCAATCATCTAATACAACAACTGCAAGAACCAGATCTACCTCTCAGGATAATAGAGAGGAATCAGGACAGGTTCTGCTTCATCATGAAACAATATCAGGATCAACCTCAACTGTTGGATCCTTATTTGGAAGGTTTTTTGACTCCTCTAATAACTTTGATAAGAACAAAAGCTGAATTTGACTATTTAAAACATTATGTTTTCAAATACATCTACATAATAATGAGCGTAAAGACCTACAAAAAAATTGCCATTTATCTGCCACATGAAGTGACAGACTTCAAACCTGTATTAGAGATGCTTGAAAAGCAGGATATTCAGGATAAAGATAATTGGCAGACCCGTTATGTGCTGCTGGTATGGCTTTCAATTATATCAAAAATTCCCTTTGCATTATCCAGACTAGAAACTGATGAACCAACAGAAACGTCAAAGCAGACAATGACTTTGAGAGTTATAGATATTTGTAAAAAGTATTGTTCATCAAAAGATTCCTGCTCAACAGCCGCAATATTTTTGGTAGCAAATTTTTTGACTAGATTTGATGTTAAAGAGAAATTTTTGGATGAAATGATTATGTGGTGCTTGAAGAATTGTAAAGGGGATCAATTAAATCACAGGCCATTAGCAGTAATTGCATCAATTATTAAACATAGCTGCAGAGATGATATGGGACCTTATACTCAAATGATACTAGATACAATTTCAGAAAATAAGTTACATGAAAGTTCTGCAGATTTGGTTAGAAAATTCTCTATAAAAATTATTCAACGCTTGGGAATGACTTTATTAAAAGCAAATGTCACTCCCTGGAAGTATAAAAAAGCATTTAAAACTATAAATCTACCTACCAATTTAACTGAGAGCAGTAGTCTTGAACCTTTGTTTGTAGATAATGAATTTTCTGTAGTTGAAAATGAAGATCATGAAATTCCTCCTATTATGGAAGATATTCTTGAACATCTAATTAGAGGTTTGCAGGATAAATCTATAGTTATCAGATGGTCAGCAGCAAAAGGAATTGGAAGAATAACAGCTAGGCTACCAATTGATTTAGCTGATGATGTTCTTGGCTTTGTGATTAATTTATTTTCCTCTCGTGAATCTGAAACTGCTTGGCATGGAGGATGTTTAGCTCTTGCTGAATTAGGAAGAAGAGGTTTACTGTTACCATACAGATTAAAAGACATTATTCCTTTAGTTGTTCAAGGTTTAGTCTTTGATGAGCCAAGAGCTTATGGACCTGTTGGTTCTATAATCAGAGATGCTGCATGCTTTGTTTGTTGGTCCTTTGCAAGAGCTTTTGAGCCACATGTATTTGGACCATATGTATATGAAATTGCAACAGCTCTTTTGATAGTTACTTGTTTTGACAGAGAAATCAATTGTCGTAGAGCAGGGTCTGCAGCATTTCAGGAAAATGTTGGAAGGCAAGGAAACTTTCCCAATGGCATTGACATTGTTTCTGTAGCTGATTACTTTGAAGTAGGAGTTCGTAACAATGCATACTTGAAAATAAGCGTACATGTAGCAAAGTTTGATGGTTACTTAAAACCATTGGTGGATCACCTTGTAAAGAGAAAAATAACACACTGGGATGTAGCAATAAGAGAACTTGCAGCCAAGGCTTTACATAATTTAACAGAACTTGATCCTTCTCACACAATTAATGAAGTGCTTCCAGTATTATTAGGCTACATTGACTCTATTGATTTATTTGTCCGACATGGTGCTATTCTTGCTATTGCTGAAATTCTCATTGCACTGCATAAAACATTGAATACAGATATAAAAAATATAATTAAAGCAAATGATTTAGATAAAATTCAAAATATAGTATCCACATGCCGTACTCGTGGACAATTAAGAGGATTAGGTGGTGAAATTATAAAGCAAGCTTGTGTAACTCTCATAAAAAAGTTTGCCATTGTTCATTTTCATGTAAGTTCTGAAGCAGTCATAAATGATTGGCAAAATTTGTTGGAAGAATGTTTAAGTAATGAAGTATCCTCTGTTAGAATTGTATCTGCTGAAGCACATACTGAATTTTTTACTGAGTACTATTTTTCATGGTTTCCTCATGACAGGCATGCTATTATTAGTAGGTATGTGAATAATCTTGAATCCACTTGTCAGACAAGCAGAAATGGTTTTGCTCAAGCAATTGGTCATTTTCCAGAATGTGTTTTAAAGGAGAAGGGAGAAGAAATATTTAAAAAATTAATACAGTGTTGTTATATTACAAAAGACACATTATTATGGGCTGAAAGTAGAAAAGAAGCTATGAATTCTTTGAGAAGAATATGTGAAACTTTAGGCTTACCAAAGGCTGAACTGTGGAAACCTTTCATAGAGGATGTGTATGAATGTCTTTTTAGTGGACTTGAAGAGTATACAAATGATAGTCGAGGTGACATTGGTTCTTGGGTAAGAGAGGCTGCTATATCAGGAATATTGACATTTACAAATTTAGTTCATGATGCTGGATTTGATTCCATACTAACTCAAGATTTGATGACAAAAATCATTGGTGGTATATCTCAGCAAGCAGTTGAACGTATAGACAGGACCAGGGCTAAAGCAGGATCAGCATTTAATTCTTTGATTCACAGTGAGCTACCTAATATTCCATATCAAGAAGAATTAAAAAAACTATTTTCAGATAACAATGATAATGGAAAATACATAGATTGGAAATCAGAAAGTGAAACATTTCCACTTTTTATTCAAATGTTATCATATCCACCTTATGTAAAACACCTTTTAAAAGGAATCATATTCAGTGTTGGAGGTTTATCAGAATCTTTGGTAAAGCATTCTAGTATGTCATTATTCACATACCTTCAACAGCAAGATAAAGAAGCTTTAAGTACTCTTTGTCAAAAAATTTGTGACATATTTGAAGTTTCTCATGAAGATGATCGAATGATTTCGGCGAGTTTGGCTTTCCTCGACCGTTTATTCAGCTCAGGTTGCATTCAAAGTATTCTAGATGATCCTGAAAACGATATACCCCGACGAATTTTAACTCTCCTTAAAAAAGAAAGCAAAACAATTACTGCTACTCAGCCTCAACTCAATAGCGTGAAGATTTTCTGCCACTTATTGCAAGTTCGTGGATCTGTAAGCAAGGGTGCCTTTTCACAATTAAGCATTTGCTTGTGTCATAAATTTAAGTTTGTTAGAAAAGCTACAGCTTCTCGCCTATATGAATCTTTGACACTGCATGGAGATGAAATGGATATAAGTGAAGAAGACTTGGCTATACTTTTATTTAAATTAAATACAGTTGACTGGGAAAAACCTGTAGAGGAACTAAGACCAATCAGAAATGAATTGTGTGAAATTATGAAATGTCCTATACCAATAATACGATCAAAAGTTAAATAATGTTGTAATTCTTTTTTAGTTTTATTATTATCAAGAGATTATTAATAATTACAGTCATTAATTTTATAATATATAAGTTGCTCAAATACTATTGATCATCAGCAATACGCTTTTGTAAGTTTCTGTGTATTAGTAAATCATAAATTTTAAAAAATTTATTAAATCTAATTATTTTATTAATTCTTTATAATTTGTTTCAGGAAATTTACTTCGAAAACTTGTTAATTTTATCTTGGAATTTATACAAACAAATTAAACAAAATATAGTATTGAAGATTAACATAATATTACTAACACCAGTGAACTGAAATGGACCTGTCAAAATTTAATATTGAAAATGTTTACCATCAAACCTTTCATCAGTCAAATATAAAATTATAATAGTATTTTGAAAGAATAAGGTTTACTAATATTTCTTATAAAAAACGAAAAAAGACTGCAAAGCTCAAACTCTTAAAGTAAAAAATTTTAATAAAAAAAAAGCCTAGTTGTATAGTATTGTAAAATATTTTTTATAACGCTTTTAAATATATACTGTTTAATCATAAAATAATGGCTTTATTTCTTATCTTACTCTTAATAATAGCACATAATTTTTTTGTTGTAAAACAAAAATGTTCTTTTGCCAAAAGAAGACTAAATCGGTGATATAGGAATATAATTTCTAACTAAAAATAAAGTAATTTGAAAATTCTTAAAAACTACCCTTAATGATCAAAATTTGCTAAAAGTATACTGTTAAAATTTACATAAAAATTAGAGAAATGAATTAAAGGGAAAATTATTTTATTAATGAACAAAATTATAAAAAATTATTTTAAATTAATTTATTATTTTATATTTAAAAAATTATTGTCATAAATATGCTTATAAGCAAATGTTTGTTAGCTTACAATCATGTTACTAAATATTTTTCCTGTTATTGTGTAATTTCTAATATAAATTAGAAATTTGATTTGATGTAAAGGGGTCTTACAAACTGGAATATATGTACAGAAATAATAAAAAGTTTGATTTATTATATACATTATAGTCTAAAATTGTGCAGCAGAAATGTGTCTTTTACAAATTTTTAACTGATCCTTTTACTATTTTTACATCATCAATTGGTCTATCATTTTTGTCAGTTTCTACAAGTCCTATTCTTTTAACAATTGTCATACCAGATTGAATTCTTCCTATAATATAAAAGAATGGCAATATTACAAAAATGAGTTATAAAATTTAATATAAAAGTTATTAGGTTATTACCAAAAATGGCATGTTTTCCATCCAACCATTGTGTTGGAGCTAATGTGATGAAAAATTGTGATCCATTTGTGTCAGGTCCAGAATTAGCCATTGATAATATTCCAGCTCCTAGAAAAATTTGAAATTAAAAGGTAATTTGAATTTAGTACAGTATATAGTACACATTAATTAATTTAGCACCTGTATGTTTTAAATCATCATGAATTTCATCATCAAAACATTCTCCATATATAGAAGTTCCTCCTTTTCCAGTTCCTGTTGGATCTCCTCCTTGGATCATGAAATCTCTAATTACTCTGTGAAACTTTGTGCCATTATAATAACCCCTTCTTGCAAGTTCTGCAAAATTTCTGCAAGTTATTGGTGCATGTTTCCAGTATAATTCTATAACTATCTCTCCCATTCTATAGTATACAAAAATTAAATTAGAAATATAAACTAATATTTAATTAACCCTTTAATTTATAACTTACGTTGTTTCCAGAGACACAAGAGGTGGTTGCCAATGTTTATCAGGAATTCCTGAAGAATTAGTAGCCACAACTGACATGGTTTCGGTATTTAGCTTTTTGAACAAAAAAATGATTAATAATTTAATAATTAAACGCATTTAGTATGTAACATGATATAAATTTATTGTAATTATAAAATTCGACATCAACAATAACGTTTAATGTAAAAATATGTAAACATTAAATTCTAACCTCAAATATACAAGATATTTTTGTACTTTAAAAAATACTGTGTCTAATAGAACGGAAAAGCGTACGCGGAAAAAAAACGCGAAATTTCCCTCATTTGTTTAAAATAATAATTTAGATATATATAATACAGATGCAGATATAATTAGTTAATTATAAAAATAGTAGTTGGAAATATTTGAACTATAAATAATTAAAAATTGAGTACATTTATATACTATTTTATACATAAAAATTGTAGCTTATTTTGTAACTACTACACTACTATAAACTATAAACTACGAGCGTCTGCGAGTGCTCAATGCTCATCTGGCTCATCTCGACCTTACGAGTAGTTTCGTCCTAATTTGGCGCATCAGCAATCAATCGCATGTTTTGATTCAAAACAGACTTAGTCAAACGTATAGACTTTCAATTTACACAATTATATTAATTAATCTCATACTTTTCATACAGTCAATACATAAAAACTATTTTAAAAAATATAATATTAAAATCTCAAAAATAACGACATTTCATGTGAATGCGCCCATTTTTATAAAAGCGCGCGTAAAGTAATGCAGCCTTTATATCCATATATATATAAAGTATACGTTATTTTGATTTGAAAAGCTCGTATGGTACGTCTGTATTCGTTGCTGGGACCATATAATACATCGGAAGACCAATATAATATCAGACGAAGATGTAATTTGAATATATGTTGTTTTTAGTTTTTGAACAAAGTCGAAAAAATCTATGTTTTTGTTTATTTACAAATTATTTTTAAAATCAAGACGTCCACCTTAGGTATAATGCCGGCCGGTAAGTAGTGGAGATCAAATAGTTATAAATTTTAGATTTATCTGCCATACTTCAGATGAAAACCATTTTTTGTAGGTTAGGTTCAGATGTAAACTTCACTAATAATGTACAAACAAATACTTTATTCTATATTATTTAACAAAAACAAATTATTCCCATTCAGAAAGTTGATGTTTAACTTACTGAATATCATAATTGTAAAATTTATATATAATTATGTATTTGTTGTAATTTTTAGTTTCTTTGCCCTCATTAGTAGATTTGCTAAGGTACTAAATTTTATTTCAACTTTTTTAATATAAAAATTTCTTTACAGCTTCTGTAACTGCAAAGGCTCAAATAAGTACAATTATTAAAAGGTTTAAATTTGAAGAATTAGAAGAAGGAGTTTTTCCCATTTTTCCAGAGTTATCATGGAAAAGTATAAAATCAAAAATAGTGAACGATCATAGTACTCTTACAACACTACATACATTACCACTCATAGAGAAAGCAATTAATGTAAAATTAAATTTATTTTTATTTTTATTATTAAATTTATTAAAGATTTACATTTTATCAAAATTTTTATAGAAAGAGAAAATAAGGGACAATATTTTGGAGGATCGTCTATTAAGTTTAGAAGCAATTGGTAAGGAATAATGGCTTATTTTTATAAAAGTGTCAAATAAAAAATTTTGCATTATGAATAAATATATTAAATAAATCAATGTTCTTTCAAACAGACGTGAGCAGACATTACAAAAAAAGAAATTGGTATGGAAACGAATTTAAGGGTAAAACTGGATCTACAGATATATCACTTGAAGAGATTGAAAATAAAGTTGAAGACAATGTAGCTGTACATAATATGCCAATGCGAGTAAGAGCTGTAGAGCATGAAGGCATTATATTTGTTGTTATGAAAGAGAAACATAAAAAGAAGGGACCAAAGAAAAGATTGATGCCAGTGTTTTTTGCCCTTGTAAAAAATGAAACTTTTTTTTTCTGCTCAAGAAGATTACCTATGAAGTATCTATTAACTACATTAACTGACAGTTTGGGTTTTAAAAGTTGGAAACCAATAAAACTTACAGGCAAAAATATTCCATCACTAGTACAAATGTTGTTAGCCAGGAAAGCTGCAGCATTGCAAGGTGAACTTGTTAAAACATCTTTACCTTTTAAACGAGCTCCACCTGTAAAAACGTAAGTCTATACCAAGCTATGCTAATATTCATCATTTGACACAATTTGAATTACGAAAATTACTTAATTATACATAAATCTTTTACACTAAATATTAATATTTTGAAATAGAGCTTTAGGTCTTGACTTTACGCAACATAAACAGCGTGAAGAATATGTGAAAAAATGTTTTGGAGAAAATCCACCAGTATTTGAAGTTTTAAAAGTTAGAAGTTTAGATCAAAAGTGGAGAGATGATACCGCTAGAGAAAAAGTACCCAATAGTTCAATTTACACAGAGTTAGTATAAAATAAGATTCTCTTAAGTTTTTTATGTTTTTACAATATTTATATTTAAAATATTTTAGAATACAATTTCGAAGTACAAATATTCCAAATTTTCTGAAAAATTTGACTGCAAAAAAGATTCTCAAGGCACCACTTCCATGTTATGCAGCAAATGTACTTTCATTAGGACGGAATGATTTAACTATGAAGGACATGGACCAAAATCAAGAAACTAGTGCTAGATAATTATTAAAATATATTTTTTAAATTTGTAAAAAGGAATTAGAATATTTTTTAATAATTGTACATGACATACATACTAAGTAGTATATAGCTTTTATATTTTTTTATTTATAAAAAGAAAGATAATATAAAATAAATATTAGTGCTTTAATATATTAAGACTGAATTGATCCTCATTGAATGATGGATAAAAATAAATTTTAAACAAAACATTCTTCGACTTATTTAAACCCTTCATTTAATAATGAGATTAAGTTACTAAGAACCATTAGCATTATATTTCAACTCTAAAATTTGCCTAAAATAAAAAAAAACAAACAGCAGAAAACAGCTTGATTGTAAGTTTATATATATAGATTCTGGCGGCGCCGCGGCAGCCAGCTGTGATCGTGTGCGTGCAAAAATATGTGCAAAACCGCGCGCGCGCTGCCAAGGAATGCGAGGAGATCTGTGTTATAGCAATGTACCACTGTCGTCCGTGGAATTATTGACGAAGCAGCAGCGCCGGCCGCGTGAGCCTCGCGTGCCACGTGGACGCGACTGAGCTTCCAACTCCGCGAAGAGGTCGTCCAAAACCCGGGAGGAGCAGCTGTCGCAGCCGACCATAACCTCCTCCTAGGGAAGCGACCAGCGAAAGGCTCGAAAAAGGAGGAGCGGCGTCGAGCTGCCGTAGCTGTCATCATCATGTTCTCGCCCAGAGACATGGCCAAGGCCGATTATGTCAGCCTCAACATTAATGACGGCACAACCTTTGCCAGGACCACTTCCAGAAGCGTTTGGAGGGTAAGTTTCGCTCTATTATATTTCTTTCTTTTTTTGCGATTTTCTCATGATTAGTTACTGGTACAGTACTTTTCCAAACAGCTAGAGGCTTCTTTGTTATTTAATTGTTTGCTATTGCATTTGATGAATGTGCAGTCTGTGTGCATAATTGCAATGGAGAGGGCAGTGAATTATTAATTAGAGATTTCTTGTGGATTAACTGAGCATACAAATAGAAAATTAAAAGTGTAGGAGATATTAGTGCAATGTTGCTCATTGGGTGAAAGAAATTGAACATATTTTTTTAATAATTTGAACTTATTTTTAGCAATGGAATCAGCTGTCAAGATTTCAACGAAACATCTTCTACATTGTTGTGCTTACTACTTTATTTATTATATTTTATTTTGTAAATGTCAAGATTCAATATGCTATTGCAGTTGAAGTTAGTGATTATGATAGTGTCAATGTTGTACAAGATCACCCAAAGCATGAAAAGGTAATTTAATTCAATAATTGCATAAAAATCAGTAATTGTAAAGAGAAAAAATTAAAAAGATCTTTTGAAAAATGTTTTCACATCTCAAATTGTAAATTAAAATATTTATTGATAATGTTAGTTATGATAATTTAATGACATAAAAAAAAATATCTTTAAATTTAATTTTCAGGTACCCGATGAAATAATAATAGAAAACATAAATCAAGATAGAGGTAGAGGTGGTGGAGTAGAAAACAACAATGTTGATGTTATAGATGAACCTGAGTTTCAGCCAGAAGCCAACCAAATTGATGATGATCAGATTGGAGAACCACCACAGCATAAATCTCAACCACTTAAATTCAATGGTATTAAAAAGAGTAAAATTTAGCAAGTTTTATAAGCATTTGAATAAAAATTAACTTTTTATGATGATATTGTAACAGGACCTCAAAATGAAAGACAGAAAGCTGTAGTAAAAGCTTTTATGCATTCTTGGAATGGATATAAAAGATATGCCTGGGGCCATGACAACATTAAACCAATATCAAAGGGATTCCATGAATGGTTTGGTCTTGGTTTAACTATTGTTGATTCTTTGGACACCATTTACATAATGGGATTAAATGAAGGTATATTTTAAAATTCTTTTTCAAAATAAACTTTTTGAATACTATTGGAAAATTTTTTTTAGAATTTCAAGAAGCTAGAAACTGGGTACAAAATAGTTTATCATTTACTCAGAATAGAGATGTAAACTTATTTGAAGTTACTATAAGAGTGCTTGGTGGACTTTTAGCAGCTTACCATTTGTCTGGAGATAAAATGTTTCTTGATAAAGCGGTAAACTTCATTTTTAAACGAAAGAATTTTCTCATTAATTTATTGCTATGATAAAAGATTTTAAATTTATAGATTGATCTCGGTGACCGAATGCTGCCAGCCTTTTCAACACGTTCAAGTGTACCGTTTTCGGACGTAAATTTAGGCACTCGTAGCGCGCACCCACCTAAGTGGGGTCCAGATAGCAGTACCAGCGAAATAACTTCGATCCAGTTGGAGTTTCGAGATTTGAGTCGAAGCTCGGGTCAATCACGTTTTGAGACTGCTGTTTCCAAAGTGTCTGAGCATATACATCAGCTTGAAAAATATGATGGACTTGTACCTATCTTTATTAATGCTAATACTGGTCTCTTCCGCGAATACGCGGTTATTACGCTGGGCGCTAGAGGAGATAGTTATTACGAGTACCTGTTAAAACAATGGATTCAAACGGGCAAGACTATTGACTAGTTAGTAAATTTTCATTAAACATGATTCTTTAAAAGACTTACGTATATTTCAATTAAATGAAAACTTTTATTTTATAAAAAAGTCTTATTAGTTTATATAGATTTTCTTTTGATTTCATTGCCATTGTAGCCTTCAATTATTGTTATCTTAGTACACACGTCAATATACTAAATTGATTACCAATTGCATTCACCTTTAAAATTTTTACAGCTTAAAAGATGATTATCTACTTGGTATTTCGGGAACGGAAAAACATTTGGTAAGGAGAACTGCAAAGAACAAATATCTTTTTATAGCAGAACTTTTAGGTGCTACCAGGGACATGAAACCAAAAATGGTAAGTATTAGACTATATAAACTAAAAAATTACTATTTTAATAGTGGATGTAACAATTTCATCTTTTTAGGACCATTTAACTTGTTATTTGAGCGGCACTTTAGCATTGGGTGTACATTTTGGTATGCCCCGCGAACATTTGAATCTCGCGAATGAATTATTAAAAACTTGCTATGCAACTTATACAACACAACCCACTTGTTTAGCTCCTGAAATTACGTACTTTAATGTTCAGGTAAAAAAAGTAAACCAACTTTAATAAAGTATTATTTTTTTAAATGTTTGATTTTATAAATAAAAAATTGATAAAATTTAATTTTACAGAGTTCAGATGATGAAAATCAAAAAGATATGTACGTAAAAACAAATGACGCGCACAATCTCCTGCGGCCCGAATTTATTGAAAGTTTATACTACATGTGGTACTTTACGGGCAATAAGACTTATCAAGATTGGGGTTGGCAAATATTTCAAGTGAGTTTCAATTTTATATCTGCTAGAACATGGAGAGAAAATAGTATTGATGCTTACTGATGCATAATTGAATATTTTCCAGGCATTCGAAAATTACACAAAAGTAGAAAATGGATATACAAGCATTAGTAACGTGAAGAATGTTTACAATACTCGTCCACGTGATATGACAGAGAGTTTCTGGTTCGGCGAAACCCTAAAATATCTCTACTTACTATTTGATGATACAAGACAAACGATTGATTTAGATAAATGGGTTTTTAATTCGGAAGGTCATCCACTACCCATCTATGAATCATAAAATGCTGTTCCTTCGATAATGGGATCTTTCGTACAATAAATGAAAAGGAAACGCGCTCCTGTCGATATTCCAATTAGATTTGTGATAGAAATTTTGCATTTAGATAATATATATTATATATACAGAATATCGAAAGATATATAAGAAGAGGAATCGTTTATTTTAAAACGAGATTTTTTGGCGATGGACTGTAAAAAAACTCAGTATAAAGTATTTCTATAAACAGTTAAACCAAGCTGTGAAAAACGATAAAACATGCTGCGTGCGTTTATTGTACAGTCAAATGCAAAACGAACAAGATTTACAAAGTCAATTTGTTATATAAATACTATAGCTTGAGCAAAAACATTTTTATAAACGCGCTATAAACTTTTGAGCACATTACGGTACTTATCATGTAATTTTTACTATCTTATTTATCTTCAATTATTTTTTTATTTTATTTTGTTTATTTTAAATAATTCCCGAATTTCCTCTTTTACAATATGAACCTAGACTCGGTTTATAAAAATATTGTAAAAAGAAACCACTTATTTAATAATATTATAATGTTTTTTTTTTTAATTTGAGATAAAAATTAAGTAAGGTCGAACATGATGAGATTTTAAATATTAAAGTTTTTCATTCTTTTGAGTATGAAGATTTTGTTATTAAAGTATAGCGATTTTTAAAATTATATTTTATCCAACGAGTACGTCTAGCAGGGTAGGAATATGCTCTTAATTCAAATAATTTTAGAATATAAAGATGTTTAGCTTCTGACATCATAAATTGACATAGAAGCATTAGATCCTGAACTCTAAGAATTGATTTGACCGTGTTAATTTGATATCTTACTAAAGTCATGGCCTAACCAACCAATATTTTCGAACGTATTCACATGCTTATTATCAAAAGGAGCCCTTATTTATAGAAACTTTTCGAATGGAGCTTAAAGCCAAAAAGGATCATTAATAATTCAATAATGACATACATCCAACCAGACATTGAATGACTTGTAAGTTTAGTTGACTTTTAGATTTTTTGTTTTGTTAAACAACTTTACTTAAACCTTACATCTTCTACATGCGCTAAACAGCTACAATTTTTAATACAGGTTTTGATATCGTTAATAAATATTATAAATAAAAGTAGCCAAAGGTGAGATCCTTGAGCGGCACACATAATTTTTACTACTTTTATAAATGAAAACTACGAAAAAAGTCCTCCTCGAATCCCAAAATTGAAAAGTTTGCTACTTTATTTATTTATTTTATTGTTTTATCTCTCGTGTGCGTGTTGCTATTATATCATAATGTTATTTCATATCATGTATAAAGGTATAGCGACGAATTATAACGTGATAATTTTTCTTTTAGAAAATTTAAGTACTAAGTCTAGACATGCAACATAAATTGGAAAAAATATGCGAGTTTTCAATTTTTGTTACATAATTATAAACTTATTAGTAAATATTGAGTCAGTGAAGAAGTTTTAGAAATTTAAGAATACAGATAGTTTGCGAAGGGGTTTTAGTAAATAGACGCGTGGAAATTTGGAATATATTGTGTATTATAGTCGAATAATCTTCTAGTCGTATTATACCTAAACAAACAGACTAAAAGAATCTAAAGGGAATCTCAATAAATCATTGCGCACGTAGTTGAATTTTACCTTGTTAAATAAAACGGCCTACGGATTGTTCGAAGAAATTATACATAATTAAAGTTGTGATTGGTAAAATTGTTGAGATCTCTTTTACAGTTATGTTTAAATCCATTGATCAATTCATCGACTGATATAAATTTTAGTATATATTTTTATATATGCAATAAAATATATAGATTAATAAAGCTGAAAAAAAAATCGTTCAAATTTTGTCGGAAGCTCGACTAATTTTAGAGATCTTAATAAAAAAGCAGTAAGTTTATTGCCAGAATAAAGAGAGTTATGTATAATTCTTTGGAAAAGTCCGCCTACGTGTACAAAAGTTATATTACTTATAATCTTTTAAACAATAATTAACGTTTTCAAATATAATCAAAGGCTAGAATTTTCTTATAAAGCAATACAAAAGCTTTATAAATGCATTTGAAATAATTTTTGTACATTGTTAAATTACATGTATCTTCCTTTCTCTAAACGCATTTTTAAGCTTTGGAGCAATAAACGATAGTTCAAATTATCAATGATCTTTAGGATTTATTAATATTATTATGAAATTAGTTGGACTAAATGTGTAAACCAAATAAAATGACTATCTGTTTATTAAAAATGTGATCATTTATTACTCTAAAATTTTCATTGAAATCGTTAGATCATCGACGATTATATGCGACTACAACAATCTTACTTACTTGAAGAAAAATATTGTGTACTTCTGATTTGATTTGTAAATAATTTAGTTTAGCGTATCTACCAATATAGCCTTTGAGACGTGGATCTAAGTAGAATATTATCAAATTGTAGAATTTATAAATCAATTAAAGCTTTCAGCCATGTCTCAATGGTATTTCAATTCTATAATTACGGATTGTTGACTAATTAAAAAGATGATGTCAAACAATAAAAAAAAATTATCTGAATTTCTTTGTGTGTTTAATTTCACTCTTTATTTTTGGATTGATAAGGGATGATCAGAGGGTTAGATAGGAACAAGAATTTGTAAAACAAATTGCACTTTTATTGTCACTTAACTCTGTACACTTAAAAAAGGTCATTGACTCCTTATTTAGAACGAAATGAAAGCTTTTATGCATTTCCAGTTCCTAATGTTTATTTTTATGCAGTTTGTCATAGTTATTACATGCGAAAAAATACTTGCGCAATTACTTATAATAATAATAAGATATTTTTTTATCATATCTCGTCAAAATACTTGTGTAAATTGTACCTCAAAACATCGCTTATACAAAAAAGCTCGCCTCTTACGTATATCACTAAGCTCGGGTGACGAATTTTTTTCCTTTTGGAAGCATTAAAACGTCGACGGTCTTATATATTTATGTTCCACATAATTTTTTAAAAGTTTATACACTCTTGCTTATCGTGAGTACGAAAAGGCCATCGAAAAGTAAAATTCTACGAAGCAAAAATGTTTTTTTCCCTTCCATTTTTCATCATACACTTGGAATGACAAGTGAATTTTAAGGAATGGACATAAGCAATTAGTGTAGAAAATAACACTGTTTTTTCGCGTCACCAAAAAGAATAATATTGTTTGTTCAATTCGTACATTTGTCCTTCGCATACAAAAATATAAATTTACGGACGTTCGAAAAAACTTTGCTTTTTTGATATTGTACTTTCGGAATGTCGATATTACTTTGATATTCTCTTTAAAATTAATAAAGAGAGAGCAACCTCACGATCACGTCACAGCTAACGCGCTATATATTTTTTTTTTTTTTATTGTCGATAGCCGATATATAAATATATACATTTACAATAATAAGTAAATAATCTCGCTGAGCATTCTTCTCTCCGTTTTATTTGCAACATTTGATTATGCAGATAAAGACACTGTTGTTTTGATTCGAAAGTCAAGATACGTAGTTTAGAGTCAAAGTTTTACGTAACGCGGATCATCCGATCAGTTTACCGCGCGTGTATTCAGAAAAAAAAACCGAGCTTATCCAAAGGACGTTAATTATTCAAAAAAAAGTATCGATATATCGCTCTAATAATTGACGTAGCCGAAACTGGAAGTGATCTGCAATCCCCCTCGTGGCGCAGATCGACCGTAATCAAAGCTTTTCTTTTCTTTTTTTTTTTTTTACGCACTTAACCGAATTAGGACGATGAGAATTATGTACAAGTAAAGGAATTTAGGCGTGTCGTTCGGAACGAGGAATAAACCAAAGTCGGGTGCGCGAGTCCCCCCGGCCGCCTCAGACTATCGAGCACTCGCAGCACTGCTGGGTGAAGTAGACGCACTTGATGAGGCAGCTGTCGTCGTCGACGTCGTGCTGCGTCGCGGGCTTGGGCTTGAGGCCGTTGTTGAGCTGGCTGGCGACGCCGTCGACCCGGTCGTGCTCCTTGAAGCCGTTGCGCTCGATGAGGGGCCTCGGCTCGGGCTTGGGCAGGGTAGCGTGGACGACTGGCACCGCCTCCTCGATCGCCTCCTCGAGCGCCTCGCCGTTCTTCGTCGGCGTCGGCGTCGACTCGTCGCCCTCGTCCGACTTGCTGGCCCGCGGCGACGGCGACGAGTTGTTGCTCGAGGGCATTATCTTGCCGGGCCGCGGCTCGTCCGGCAGCTCCACGTAGCCCGAGGAGGGGATCGGCGGCGAGCCCGCCGACATCATTACGCTGCAATCAGAATTTTATTCAGAGTCAGATGTGTGTAACCGAGGATACCGATAAACTGGAGGAGGCAACTGATTTTTTTTTTAACTGTACTGTTTTGCATTCGAATAATTCTCAAAGGTCTAAAGGTCGTTATGTACTCGATCTGTCAAGTACCGTCGTCGTCTATAGAGAGATGCACCAACTGTTTACGATCAATCGACAGTAACGATCAATAATTCTTTAATTGCTGATCTCGTACGCACTGCGGGCAGAGGTCAGAGCTTCTTTCTCTCTTAAATTACAATACTCGGGACGTAGAATGCGCTTACGCTTCCAGCGACTTGTGAATTAAGTTTCTATATGTCTGTTTTCATTTAAAAATACCCCCTTTCTCCCTCTTTCTCTCTCTCTCTCTCTACGCTACGATGCATCTGGCACGTGCTCCGCCGTCGAAAATACGTACCATTTGGCCCGCTTACAGGGGTGCATTCTGGCCTTCTCCTCCTGCGTCAAGGTCGGGTAGTAGGACATCTGCTCCTCCATCTCGCTGTTCAGGCCCATGATCATTCCCCGCGTTCCAAAACTTTTTTCCTCTCACTCGGTCCGCCTTTTCGCTTTGGCGACGTTCTTCCGGCTCGAGAGCTGCATCTCTCCCGGGCGGATTTCGGAACGATTTGCTGGATCAAACGAAAATATTCAGCTGGCTGAATGAGCGGCGCTCGGTTCTCACGCGCGCAATTAGCGCTCGGTTTGTACTAAAGATAAGAGCGCCTCGAACAATGCGAGAGAGGATCGAGCGCATCTTTCCTACCAGATATTTGCACAATAGAAAATGAACGCGAGACACGGTGCTAGTTTGCCAAACCATTGAGAGCTCGAGGGGGAGGAGGGATCGGCTTATAAACAATGGGCGACTTGTTGCTCGCTCGCTTCTGCATATTCGTTAAAAACGCTAAAAGTCTCTCGGCCGCGAGAGCGCGGAGAGTACAAAGGCGCAATTACCGCTTGCACTTAATTCCGCGAAGTGTAACGTCTCGCGAGGCCCGAGAGATCGCGCGAAACCCAATATCCCGGCGCGTCAGCGAATTAGACGTACGTCGCCTCCCTATTCCCGATGCAGCCTCTCCTTCCGCAACCCACTGACCCAGTCCGCGCGTCGAGAAGCAAAAAATTCGAATCGCTCGCGACACGTCTCTCTTCGTCGAGGGCGCGGATTCCGAGGAACAATCGAGCGCAACGAGGCGCTCGACTCGTTCATTGGAAGGAATAAGGGAGCCTGTCATCGAGATTCGCTCGCGCCGCGAATCGAATTGACCGCGCCGAGTGTGCGTTATATATATAGTAACGGATCTGTCGCCGGCGCGAGGAGAGAAGAGCCCCGGCTTTCTCAGGCCCCCGATGACGGTGCAATTACAATTCATTAATACACATAAGAGCGAATAAAGGAATTGACGGGGCCGGTGAGAAGTCGGTGAGAGCTCGCGCTTGCCTCTGATTATACATATTCTCTCCGCTCCTCCCTCCTCCTCTCCGGCGCGTTAAGGAAGGAATTCGGGCCCACGCGCGAGGAGGCACACGAGACTTTTACGGCGACCCCCCCGTCGTAACTCGTATAATATTCCATTGTGGACGACGGGGCCCTCCCCCCACCGAGAGAGTATCCTTTTTCGAATCGTAATTTACCGATTTTTGAACACCGATCGCGACCAAGATCGCCGGTGAGAATTCGATAAAAAAAAAAGAAGCGGCGAGTGGGAGGCAGGCAGAGCGCGACGCGACGAGGTCAACGTAACCCGCGGAAAATCGCGCTCGCTCGGCGCTCGCTCGCCTGTGAAACTTACGCCTCGCTGAGCACCAGGACACGGAGCCGCCGAAAGGGAAGAAAGGCGGAGAGAGACGAGGCCGCGACTCTCTTTTTCTCTTTTTTTCTTCTTTTCCACGGATTTTCGAGAACCGGCGCTTTCTCGCGTTTTACTTTTCGGATTTCGATTTTTAATAGTTAGTTTCACGATCGAACGGACATCCTAATCGGAGCGTCGAATGGTTCGGCAGACGGCAAAGTCGCACATCGTGTTCTTCAAGAAAAAAAAAAAAACTGTCCCGTCGAGAAAGACGAAATGGAGAGAGAGATTCAAAGGCTCTACGTACGCAGCCGTCTAGGAAAAACCGCCGAGAGAAAGATGTCACACACAGTCGGATACACAAATAATGCTCGCCGCTCGGTCGCGAGGCTCGAACTAGCGGTCGTCGTCGCTCGCTCGACGGATTTTCACGTGCGCGAGTAGAGAGCGAAATTCAAAGAGGGGAGAGAGAGAGAGAGAGAGAGAGAGAGAGAGAAGAGGCGGCCAACCGCTGCCTGACCGAGGCATCTCTCCCCGTCATTGGCCGAGCGTGCATTCAAAACTTCTCCCTCTAGTCGGGGCCTCGGCGTGCAGCCGAGAGAGTCTCTTCCTCCTTATCGCCCGCCGCCGCTGCAGTTCCTTCATTTTATTAAGAGACTCGTCGTCTCTTCACGTCTCTTTCACGTATGAGGCGAGCGATCCGGTTTTTTTTTCTCTCTCCTTCCAAGAGAGCGTATGCATGCGTGCTCTCTTTAAGAGCGACGGGAGAGATCCGAGATTCGACTTCTCGGAATCGGCGGAGTTTCGAGATAGTGTGTATTTGTTTCTCGTTAGGAAGGGCATTTCGGGAGGTTGTCAGTTCGCGGCGAACGTTCCTGTACACTCTTTGAAGTACGTCTACTGCGAGTTTTGAAATTTTAATGTATTCGATCGATTGAATTTTTCAAATTTTTATATAAATCCGCGTGGACCCGTTCGAGTGGATGCAAGTTTGTCGGCGCGCGTTTAATTGTAGGGTGGGATCGATAACAGTGGACTATGATAGTACCGGCAGAATGCAGCCGTTATCGATGATTGTCATAGTAGAAAAAAAACGTACCTAAGACTGATCTGACGTTTGGCTTTGACACTTGCGCGTTAAAGCTGCTGATAATTGTTTCTCCCTCTCTTATAAAGTTTTTCTCTATTATACTATATTGTTTGTCAATAATTTATTTTAAGGATTTTTGAATTTTATCTGGGTTGTAAAATATTTCTGCAACTATATGCGTTTTAAATAGTTATAAGCCGAAGAACAGGCAAAGTATATCTATATATGCAACCGATTAAAGCCGTTCAATCGACTTTAATCAAAACTATTGATTACTAAATTGATCTGGAATAATAGATGCTCTATTCCTTTACTTTGGCTCAATAGTTAGTAACTCCCCTCTATTCTCGACAGTCATCTTTATTTCTTAATTTTCTTTCGGTACAGGTCTCAATTTAAATCTTGCATTTTCTGCAGTATTTCTTAATTAGCTGCACTTTTTAATCTATTATTATATGTAAAAGCAGCAACGACAAAATAAGAGTGCAGCTCTCTTTGGGATCCGCTGAAATTTGAAGAGACGGATCGTCGCCCTGCTTACACAATCAGCTGTGTACTAAGTGACTCGTATATCTTTATGCTTTGTGTACGTTTGTTCTTCTGCTTCGTCGTGAAATTCTGTCGCCGACTTTGATTGCAAGATCAACTCTGATGGAGATATAAACTTTCGACAAAATTACTGCTTGCAGTACCGAGGTTTTTAATTACTAAATTTTGTAAGCGCGAAATATTTTCCCGCCGCTAAAAACAAATATTAGATGTCGGATTTCTATAAGGTTTTAATTTACGCGAAATGTTTCGTCTGCCGGTTGCACTCCACCGTAGAATAACAATTTACGATCGCGAATTTCAAACGCAAAATATTTTCTTTCCAGCCGCTCGGATTACATGATTAAAACGTATACATGCAATATTTGTACGAAGAGTTTGATATTTACCCTTTTTTAAACTGTATTCTACTTCGGTATAATCGGGTAGGACAGAATTAGATAAACTTTGATAAATCGGCAGTGCATACAATTAAATGCATTACATCAACAAACATTGCACTAAAAATATTCAAATGCAAAACAAGACGAATTAAATGACATTTGCTCAAACTCACGTATAAGGAGGACGATTTTGCGAAATGATAAAACCTGAAACTCACCTGCAACAGAAAAGGAAATCATTATTATTACAATTGAATTAAAACAGATACGCTTACATTTACAAATAAAACTAAAACCTATTGTCAATCCAATGAATTTGCAATCGACTGCAAACCGCGGTCATTAAATTTTTCTCGCCATAGTAAGCGAAAAAAAATCAAAAGCAATTGTTGAACAGCCGCGAGTTCAAAAATAAAAAAAAAATCGATAACCAGGGGGAGAATTCGAGAGGAGACCTCGCGGCCAAAGAAGGAGACCCCGAAGAAAGATTGTCGCCCCGCACAAAAGAGGAAGAAGGAAGGAAGCAGCGGACGAAGGAGAAAAGCAACAAAGAAAAAAGAGAAATCTCGGCGGAGAGGAGAGAAGCCCGCCAGCCGCTCGCGAGAGCCAGCGGGAGGGTTCATAAGGTCCCTTTGCCGCGCGCACACCTTGCGTAGGTATACGGATTCCCGAGTCGCCGGGCCGCGCGCGAGTCCGCTGCATTCTCGGCGCGTACTCGCTCGCTGTTCACTCGCGCGTGTGTACTCGAAGTCGAATTTCGGGCATGGAAAACGGTCGAACGGAGAGCCGGGTTAAAAAAAAAAAAACAAAAACAAAAGCCTCGCGCTCGTCACGCGCGTCTATAACCTCAAAGTGCGCCGGCAATACCCCGTCCGGGAAAACTCACTTGTAGACGCCGCGCTGAGGCAGTGGATTTCTGAATCGCATCCTTCCTCCGAGCTTGTATCTCTCTCTCTGTCTTTCTCTCTCGAGCACTCGGGCTTTTTCGGGGGCGCTCTCGCGAGCGCGCGCCTACCAAACTCCAACGGCTACGCGAGACCGACTGACTCTCCGCAGGGCTCCGGCTCCCGGCTCTGACTGGACGCCGCGCCGACCGCCGGCCCGAGATGCGCAGCCGCGCACCTACGGAGAGAGAAAGAGAGAGAGAGAGAGAAAGCACGGAAACCGGACTCTCTAAGGCCTGCAAGGGTGCTCAGTCGGATCAAGGGCTCCGTTTTCGAAGTCTCTTTTACGGATTTTTTTTACGCGGCTCTCCTCGTTTTGCGTGGGCGCTCGCCTCGAACGTATTTCTTTTTTTTTGGATCCTCCGAAATCTTCTCGAATATAAAGAAGGTGCTTTTTTTTTTTATATTTTTTCCATTACCCGCGTATACATAGAGTAGCGATCGGTATACATTCGAAATAACGCCGATCGATGCTTCCTCGAAAATGGTTCGTGTCAATGTTTATTAACTACCTCTAATTGCACAATAAGATCGCAATAACACTCATAATAGACGAGTGAGAATTAGTCTTAAGTAATAGCTCTAATCTTTCTAAATTATTTCGGCTTAACCGGAGATACACAAGTGTATTGGGCCTGTATACTTTGTGCCACGGAGCAATTGATTTATCGGGTCGACGAGCGAAATGAATGAAAGGAGGAGGGCGCGCACGGACGGTGTCTGTTTATTTTCTGCGTATATAATAAAAGCTAACGCTTTGCAAGTCTCGTTTAACCGTCAAGGGCAGGGGCCGCATTTTTCAGACAATAGGAAATAGTTTCGAGCGCTATTGTTTTGCATCAAACGAGTTCTTTGGTACTCGCGGAAAAAGGCAAATTTCTCGTCGTTTAGCAACGATCGGAGGATGTATATATATTTTGTAGAGAAATCGGTGAGCCAATCGAAGCTCCGAAGGGGGTCGCGAAGAAATCGCGTCCGCGCGCGCTTTGACAAGTCTGAGAAAGCGCCGGAGACGTGCCTTCGCATAATGTGCCGTTTTCACGAAAAGCGAGACGGACTTTTTTCCGAAAAGTCGGGTTTCTTCGGAGAACGAGGTACGGTACTTAATTATTATCTTACTGGATACGTCTCGTTCTGCTTGGTAATGCTTTAATATTTCGATTACCGTGCAATGATTTTTCCAGCGGTAATTATAGGATATTTGTCTTCTAAAAAAAGAGCGAAAGTTTAAATTTTAAATTGCATTTTATTTCGAAAATTAAAATACAACCATCCAGGTTACAGCTAGCAAATACACATATCATTTCAATATTTAAAAAAAAAAGACATGTTTCTCAATTTAAAAGTTAAAAAAAACATTACCATCCATAAAAGGAAAGTGGATCAGACATATTTTTTTCTCAAAATTCCCCTCGAACGCGAAACAGATTTAGCGAAGGCATTTGAATATCTGTGTCAATTAAATTAAAGCTCTCGGCAATTGAACGATTGCCCACGCATGCGCGCGCACGCATTAAAAGTATTCAAAAGTTAATACGCGCAGAAAAGTTTAACGTTACAACGAACCTGAGAACGCGAGAACAAAGAGGTAACAAGTAACATAATCTCTCTCTTTTAGAACGCGTGCAGACAATTTTACAATGATTGTGCATGCTCGGACAGCAGGCGAAACAAGCACAGTCCGCGAGGAAAATCCCTGAAAAAGCCCAGAGTCTCTCTCTGCGGGGTTTAGTCGAGATTAAAAGAAAAAAAAAGAAATTAATTTCACAGCCGAGAGAAAAGCGCGACCGAAGCGTTTGACATTCAGCGGGACGTCGAAGAAAAAGCTGCATGCATATAGAGTCTCTCACCCTGCGTATGAATTCATGACGATTCGCCGGAGGAGAGTCAGGAGCAAATCTAAACAAAGGACTCTGCCCAGCAGCAGCAGCGGCGGCGGCGGCGGCAGGCGGCTCCGTACGCACTCCGTAACCTCACAATCTCCAGACTGCGGAGGGAGCGCTTTTCGTCGAGCGGCCACGGGGTGTAAAAACTCGACGAAAAGCGGCGGCGAAACGGCTCGAAGCTCGACGCGCGGCAGGAAGAATGTCCGCGCGAATATATTTAGCGAGGAGAGGAGCGAGAGCAGCAGGACGACGGCGGCTCTTTGCCGAGGGGAACAATGTGGCGGCGGCGGCGGCGGCTGCCGAGGCGCTCTGTGTGCGGGGCGTCGGTACGTGTCGATGTGCACTGCATACACACTCCGGGAGGGAATGGCAAAAGGCGGAGGACGAAAAAGGGAGCGCGCACGGAGATGGAGATTGGCCGGGGAGAGGAGAGAGAGAGAGAGAGAGAGAGGAGAGCCGAGCAGGAGCCGAAGTAGGAGCCGAAGTGCCGAGAGAGGAGCACGCAGAGCCCGAGAGACGGAAAAACCGGTAATGCAACAGAGGAAAGACGAGCGGCTCGGCTTTCGTCGGCCAGGATCGGAGAGAGAGAGAGACAGACCGGGGGGGTTGGGGAACTTTTAAAGGGTTGCCTGTATATGACGCTTCTTTCGCGCGCGAGAGAGCTTTTACTTTGCGCCGACACCTTTTTTATCCTTGGCTGAATTCCGGAACGTTATGGGTGACACAGCCGAGGCCTTCTGGGTTTTTGGCAGTTTTTTCTTGTTTTTTTAAACCAATTGCAATCGTTTATTGGCACTGCTGGGTATGGTAAGCGTGCACCTCGATTCCTGGCTCAAGGTTGACAGTCGACCTTCTCTTTCCGACCTTTTACGCAAAGTGCCTATTTACGCAGCGCTGAATCGTCGTTGCGTCGTCAAACTGCTTTTTTTCTCAAAGTTAAGCGGTAAAAACTGATCGAAAAATTATTGATCTCGCTCGAAAACTGAACTGCGCATTTGAATTTCAACGAGTTCCCTGACTTTACTGATATATAAAAAGTTTAAACTTTATAATTGGACATTTCTTTCGACTGCAACTCTCTGCAGAAAACGCGCCGAAAGGCGAAAAAAGCAGCTCGCATCGGAGCCCATCATTAGCGAATTAGCGAACGAGTTAGTACAAAAAACAATATTGGCTCTCCGTCGCCTCAGCGGGAAAAGCACACACGGGAGGGTGCAGCTCTTAAATCAAGCGGTATTCACCTAGCGTCGGCTAACTGCATCTGCTGTCCGTGACCGGAGTCGTACTCTTGGTTCCTCCTCTTGTTCATGGCCATCCAGAGGCGCGACTGGTGCTTCTTGCTGCCGGCGTCCTTCTTCCCGAAAATTCCCCTCGATCGGCCCGTGAACTTGTTCCTCGAGAACATGATTGTTGTCCGTACGAATTTCGAGTGCCCTCCGCTGGACTGACCTCGCTTGAACTTTGATCTCTCTCTCTCTTTCTCTCTCTCGCGAGGCGGCTCCTCGACGGCGAGTATATTATATCTCGTTTTATGCTGGCTGGACTAGAAGAGACGTCTGTCTTTCGCCGGCACCTTATACCACTCCGCCTCTCCTTTCCGCTTCCAAAGCTTATCTTTTCAATTCCATCTCCGCCGGCGGTCCGCGGACTGTCGCAGAGAGAGAGAGCTGGTCTCTCGGTTTCTTTGTCTTTGAGAGGATCGTCCGCGTGCGATGCTTTGTTTTTTGTCGAACTACCGCGCAACTGTTTTTGGTGAAAGTGAGCGAGAAAAAAAAAATGAGAGATGTTAGAAAATATGATTGTAATAAAGCCATTCTTCGCGCGAAACCGTTACGTTGGATCAAAGCGTTATGGTACGAGCCGCGGTTTCTAACAGTAAACGTGTACACTCCGAAGAGTCAATGATCTATAATGATTCGGATTTTGCATAAAGATTATTGCTGGTCTTGTAAATCTGTATAGAATAGGTAAAAATTCAAAAAGATGTACAGCTTTTCGAAATTCAACATTGAGAATATTTACAATAAAGTTTTACGCGAAAGCCGAATTTCAGTGCTTCATATCGTCGTACCCATAAATTTTAATAGAAATAAATCAAATATTATACATTCAATTATTCTCCAATTACAACTGACTATGAGAGGTTCAGACCTGTGGATCAAACTTTGGGAAGACTTTTTGGATACCATATTATGAAGTTAATCTGAACGTCTCAAAATAGTCTTTATGATGAGACATTTAAATTATGCGGAAGTTATTAGCATCATTTTAGTCAACAACGAAAAAGTATGACCAAAAAAACTATTAAAAAAAAATCCAAGCTGAATTATTCATGTCGCAACTCGAAGAACTCTTCCAAAAGTTTGATCCAGAGGTCCGACAATGAGCGAACTCCTCCTCCTCTCCTATTGTTGCCGACTGAGCGATCATTGCAAAGCAACGCTAATCATTCGTCCCTCTAAATATTCATGCATCGCGAGGCTTAGCAGCATCTTTCGTGCTCAAGCGCGCGTGCAACGTTAACAATAAAACCAAGCGCGGCTGCAAAGCTCACGGCGCAAGACTCCGATTGATCTCGGGCGATGCGTGCAAGTTTTTTTTAAAGAGGCAAATACTCGCCTGGCGAATCACTCGTATACAACGGAGATCAATTTCATTTTCATCGAAAGATAAAAAGATAATTGAAGCACTGAAGAGAGCCGTGATGAGCTCATCGGTGAGTATCAGCCAGTCACGAGAAATCGAGTTTGTCAAGTCGGACGTTGGTGCTTTTTTTGGAAATGTTGAAGCTTTCGTGATACGACTTGAAATGTATAGATGAAGCAAAATGCATCTATAGGTGAATATATAAAAGCAATACAAATAGTGAAAATAATGTGAGAACTGCATTGAATATTTTGATTTTAGAAACCTATTTTTATGTTATGTTTTCATCATTGATTAAAATAACACTTTTTGCTGTATTAGCAGTGGTCTTCATTAGTCACTACGAAAAAGACACTGTTGGCGCGGTTAAAAGTTTATTGAAGAAGAGAAATTTGTATTTCTAATTCGGGTGATTCGAACACTTATCCAAGTTTAAATTTCAATTTAAAAATGATCTTTAAAACTAAAAGAAAAATATCACTATCGAACTACGCTGCAATAATAAATTCGCAGAAGACAAAAAGAAAAACCGGTGGTAGCAGCGAACGAAACGGATTTCCTCGAGCATCGTAGCTATATACACACACATATATATATAAGCAACTCAGAGGTTTTTATGCGGGGCGCGACTTGACGACTCGACTCGGCTTGCGACACCTTCGCTGACTCGAGAGAGCACCTCGGCTGACTTGAAATTCTCTCGTCAGCTAAAAATTTCTGCAAACGAACGCCTCGGCAAAAAGGACGATTGAACGTGGCCGCCTGTATATATATATACTCGAGAGTTGAATCGTCAAGTGGCCGTTTAAAGCGCTACCTTCGATTCCTTATCTCAGCGCGCTTGTATGCGTACGGGTTTAATTGCTCCCTCGGAGGAAAATGTTCTTTCACTTTGTAAATGAGAATAGCGTCCAGTCACACTTTCGGAGAATCGCACAATCACTTTGTGTTAGCATCCGCGATTGTAATTTATTGCGCTGTCTCTATTACGGTCTTGAAGAGGTTGAAATGCAAATTTGAAAAATAAGTGAATAAACCCATATATTGTAAAAGCGAGCAGAAAAAAGGGGGATAAATCTGCATTTGTTAATTTTTCCGATCGACGGGTTAATGTTAATTATCCGCGACGAGGAATGAGCGCTATCAACGACGAATGTACATCAATTGGTAATCAGGTTTCATTAGAAAGGAAGCTTCAGAAGCACGTAACCTACAAAAGCAACGCTCGCGCAGCCGATTGATTTGCCGGAGTGCGTTCATTGGGTTAATTACCGATCGCTTCGTTCAGCCCAAGGCTGCTCGGGCACTTTTGCCTTGTAAGTAACTCAGAGCGCAGTTCATTCTCTCTCAACAATGATTTCGAGAACGACGCGTTCCTTATTACGACTCGAACTCGCGGATAGGAGCCCCTTACATTCAACGGTGCACCTCGCAACGCTTTTATCCAACGCAACGACACTGCCGGGACGCTAAAATCTCTCCCGCAAAAAGCAGAAGGCTAACCTAATAAGCGAGGAGAGAGAAAAAAAAAACTAGTGCGTGCAGCGCGCGTATTTACGATCCGAGCGGCGGCGGCGCGCGCGATAAACTGAGCGGCGCGCCGATTACATGACACGGCAGCCCAGCTGCCGCGGGTAAGAGAGTCATCACACGCCGCCGCCGCCGCCGCCGCCGCCGCCGCCGCGCGCTGCGTAGAGAGGCACGCAGAACAGACACAACTCCGAGCCCGAAATCCCGGCGTGCGTGACGGCAGATTGCCATTCCGAGCGCGCGCCGCGCGTCCCGCCTTTTTGCTCATTGATTTTAAAACTCTTCTTTTTTTTCTCCACTCCCTTCTCGCTCCTTCGAAAATCGATCCACTGCGAGAAGCGCGAGAGCTTCGCGATCGTTAACCGCCTCTGCTTTTTCAGCCGGTGCAAAAAAATCGCGCGCGCGTTGCAGCTATATACACTCCCACCAACAGCCAGCTGTGCAGTAGCTCTCTTTGTCTCGCGCGCGCGTAAGCGCAGGAGGCGGCTGCAGAGAGAGAGAGAGAGAGAGACGGGCGCGCGCGCGTAACTCCGCGGCTCCGAGCTCGAGAGCGCCATTAGGCTCCCGGTGTCTCGGATGCGCTCCGAGGAAATTCCGCGCTCTCTGCCATCCGGTTCTCTCCCCCCCGAAGCCCTACACCCCACTCCCACCCTCCCCTGCCCGCGCGTGAGAAGCCACGGCGCTCAAGGTCAAGGCCAAGTTTCGTCAAAACTATATATATACACGATACGGCGGGCTTCGAGGGTCAGTGAACCGAGAAAAAAACAAGGGTGACACACACACGTCCGCGACAAATCCGACGATCGCGCGCGGAGGCGGCAGAGAGAGAGAGACCTCAATTGCAATTTGCGCTCGCCGGAAATGCGAGGCACAACGAAGTTAACTGTTGCAATCTCCGAGTGGCCATTAGAAACTGTGTCAGAATTAAGAGGTCGAAAGCAGGGGGCACTCATAACGTTCCTCTAACGCGATTCCTCCGCCGCGGCGGTCAAAAGGGCCGCCGAGCGTAATCAGGGAACCGGTCGCTCATCAATTATATCAGATTATCATAAGTCGCGAAACAAAAGTCTCTTTCGATCGACGGCGAGGCGAATTATCGGCGTTTTGACGCTTCGTTAAAGTCTCGTTAACGCGTCCTTATACATCGCTTAGGCATCGAAAAGCGCGCGAGAAGAAGAGTCGGTTTTCCGCTCTCGTAAGCAGGCTCGAGAGTGGACTTGACAGTGAAACGGAGACAGACGCGGAGACGCTCGCGAGAACCCAAACGGACTGCGGAGGAAAATTATCCCCGGTGTATTCTCTCCTCGCAGTCCGAGTATAAGATTACGCGCGCGGGAGAATTTTTATTTTCCATTATGCGCGCGCGCCTGTTGTGCAACGGCGACGACTGTCCTTCGACTGCCATTGCGTATCGCATTGCGTTTAGGAAGCGGAGGTTTAGAGTTAAAAAATTGACGTTGGATAAGCCGTCGAATTATATCCGTCTCGGGAGGATAATCGTCCTCCCCGGAGAAAGTCGGCGGATTTTTTTCTCCGCCGCCGCCGCCCGTAAGTCATGTCCCTTTCTTAAAGAGCGCATGTAAACGCGGCCAATATGAGCGAACCGGTTTGCGAAATAAGGAGAGTCGAGGGAGGAGAGAAAGACCCGGCCTGAGAGAGAGAGAGACTTTCAACTCCCCGCGGTCACCGACCAAGTCTAAGCTCGCTCCTCGGGCTGGATTAGCGTGTTTTTTTGTTTCATTAAAAAATCTAACGCCGTCGAATTCCTCGTACTTTGTGCGAGAGGCGGCCGAAATTTCCGCGCGGAATGTCGCGTGCTCGCGAGGAATATATACGACTTGGCTCTCGCGTCGCGCCGGCAAATAAACGCTGAGAAACCCATTCGTTTGCGGTTTCGCTCTCGTGTTAAAGCTCTCTCGCTTTTGAAGAACGACGAGTGACGAAGTCCTGGAGATTCTTGTTGGCTTTACTTCGCGCGAGGCTTATTCTAATATTTAAATTACGCGTTATTAGTGCTCGTTAAAAAAAAAAAGACTTTTACTTTATTGTCCGTTTAGCCTTGTCGAGCCAATCAGTGGTTTATGTAAGCGTAATTCGAGCGAAAGTCGAGCGAGCTTTAGTGGAAAAATGAAAAAAGCATAGTTCCCCAAAGGAGGATTACTACATGGCTTCGGTTGTCGAAAGCCAGTATTAAAAATCATTTTGCTTCAATTTAGTTTTAATTATACATTGCCGCAACGACACTAATTCTAGAAACACGTATAAATCACTAAATTTTTGTTCGAGCAGCTTTTTTTTTATTTAACATCTCGAGAGGAGCATCTGGAACGAGTGAAAAGCATTGAATTGAGAAAGAAGGTTTGCGCAGTGGGCAATCAATCAGCAGTAATATCGCTTCTGTCGATCGGAGAAAAAAACGATCAACGAGCTCAAAACGAGGAGGCGGTGAATTTTCTGGTGTATCGTTATGGCGAAGTGCTAGAAAAAGTAACGGAAAGCTCACCGACGCAGCCGCAACCGGTCGAAATTTACTTTACAATAAACAAAAGTAACTTTGCATCCGTAAAGGGTAAGGACCTGCGGCTTCGGAGCCACAAAGAGACGTCCGCCTGCCTGCACGTGTACTTTTACTTGCTTACGAAAGGCAAAGACTGTAAAAGGAGTCGCGGGTCGGTGGATTATATATGCGAGGAGAAAACTCGTCCGTCCAAGACGACGACGAGAGAGCTCCGTGTCGCATTATACATTAAGTTCGCGCCTAGGAATTTCCCCTTTTTGTTCCACGGCTGATTTGCGCCTCCTTTACAAAGCGAGTTCATTAATTCGAGGCGGCGTTTTACTGCTAAGCAAACATTTCTACGGTTTCGTCAACTTTTTCGCTTATCCGCTTTTATAGCGTTCTTTCCAGCCAATTTCAAAATAGCTCGATAATCTCGGCTTTCGTTGTCGACCAGTTCTCTCCAGTCATTTTTCAAGCAATTCCAATTTTTTTTTGCTCTCTTGGGGCTTGCTCGAGAAAAACTCTCGAAAATCGTTGTCAACAAAGCGTGAAATCGTTTTTTGGCGTTCACGAAACGGCGAGAAAAACGATATTCCGGTTGGGCAAGAAAGTCTCTCCTGGCTTCTTTTGTCGAGAAAACGAAAGTTTTGAAGAAAAAGGTTCGATTTGAAATTTACTAAAGCGACAATTGACTGTGAAGACTAAAATTTTTTCGACGTATTATTCGCTCTCCTGACAATTTTATCGTAAGCCCTGCCGAGATCAACGTAAAACGTTTTCACGGTACCGAATGACAAAACGCTTTACTACTTTGTGCCATTAATAAAACTTCCGGAAATCATTTCATTGTAATGCAGGCCACATGGCTGGATCGACCTTGCCTTTTCCACTGCTTTTTACTACCGACCTTATTTGTTTGTTTTCCCTAATTATTTAGAAATTATATAATTTATTTAGCCTCACGTTACCGTAGATTTCTAAACGAGGCATTTAAAAATAAAAAAAAAAAAATCCTCCGAGTATAACAGGCTAATTAAGGTCAATTCGCGCCTTTCAATCGCTTCTCAATCAGCCTACTTTATTTATTAGTGGTACTTTATACACTCGTGGCAACCAACTGTTTCAAAATTTTTTCTTTTACATTTCAAAATTGCTCCGATAAAAATAACTTTTTTCTGCACTGTGTGTAAAACGCTCTTTTTGCACTCTTCGCGCTAAAAAATATCGCTCGATATACACGTGCGACTCGTGTGATTCTCGCCGCTGTACATTATCGAAATGTATCTATTACTTCTGCTCAAACGACGTCCGTTTACATCGTTTGCAGATAATGCCTTTTTTCCAGATCTATTTTTAAATAGACGCCGACGAAAAATTTGTTTTGCAAATTATATGCCGACTCGATCAGTTCCACGCGCGGAGCTCCTCGTCATTATGCAAGAGAAGATTGGAAATTTTATTTTCTCGAAAGCAAAATTCAGCTATCGAGCGCTTTTTTATTAAACTCGCGGCGATTTTTATTAATTAATCGTAGATTAAAAACTTCGATTAATTATAAAACTTACGTAAAGGAGGTAAACAAAAAACAGAGGCAAAACTCACTTGTCAGCCGTGGAAGTGCTGGGCAGTTCGTGGTAAACATCTGCGTGCGTGATAATCGTCGAATCTTTCATAATCAGTCTCTATTTATCCGTCCGTTTCGGAAAATCTTTCTCCTCGCGTATATATATTATATGCGAGTGTAGGTTACGTTCGCCGGCTCTCTCCCGTAAACAAATCGCCGCGCGTCGCTCCGCTTCCCATTTTTGAGGAGGGAAAAGACAATATTGTTCCCCTCACATTTGTGCACTTTTAAGGGTCGGCGTGAAATTTGAATTTGGCGGCGAGAGGCAGAGAGAGAGAGAGGCCGAGGAGCACGACGGCGCACGTCAAGCGCTCACGAAAGTCACCGCACAACTTGCGTGCACGAACCTCTGCCGGCCTCTCCATTCCGTTTTCCGTTCTGTCCTGTGTCCTCTCGGGAGTTTAGAGAGAGAGAGAGAGAGAGACAACGATTCTGCGCGCGCAGCCCGCGGCCCCTCTCTCTCCCCCTTCGTCGCCCTCGTGAGCGACGTACTTGTGGCGCACGCGAACGTTTTCCTTCTCTCCTTGCGCTTTCCGAGGAACCGATTGACTTTTCTTTTTTTTTTGCTTTTGTTTGTTATTTTAGAAGTAAAATTTGGCACTGGAGGCAAGAATTTTGGAAGGCACATCTTTGACGAATGAAATATCTTTCAGGTTTTTATTTATACATAATCAATGGTTTTTTTGTTTATATTTCTTGTTATTGAATCCTTAATCGAAGATAATTTATAATAAAATATTCGCGCGTGAAACTCGAACGTTTCCACTTCGAGAATACGTGGGCTTTAATTTTGAACGAAATACTTGTAACGAAAAGTGTATTCCCTTGAAAAAGGAGAATCCCACAGCGCCGACCTTTTCGATCCACCGGCTCAATTCTAAAAGTCACACGCCTTTTGGTTAAAAAAAAAGCCGTAATGTATCATTCCGTGCGAGAGAACGAAAGAAAGGGAGTCGACGCACACCGCGCGCGAGAGCATCTCGAATTTTCGCGGCCAAATACACGCCTCTTTGTTCGGTCGATCCTCCGCCGGGCCCTTTCATCGCCGCGATGTTGCACAATGGAACGCGCGGTTACGTGCTCAGGCGCGTCGCTCTTTACATACGAAATTTTTCCTTTCGGTTGAGTGTCCGACGAAGCGCGGGCGTTCTGGGTTACGACATTTTTTTCTTTCTCAAGGCTTTCTCGAGAGAGAGCTTATGGAGTCAAGTTCAACGATGATCTGTTAACTGTGTTAAAAATCATTTTTTGTCTATACTGTGTATTGTTTACAAACAAGAAATTAATGGCAGCTCTGTATTACGTTATGAAGGACCAGTTAAAAAAAGGATGCAGGGGCAATAATCCAATTTTCCATTTGATCTGTCCCGTTTGCGACATCGTTTCTTTCGCGACCTCCGACAAGAGAAAAAGAACTTATACGAAGAATAAGAGAGACTTCCACTTAGAGGGGTTGATTTATGAGCCAACAAATTCTTTCACTACAATTTGCAAATCGAGGTAGGATTTCTGCCAAAGTATTTCAATGTATATCTAGAAATAAAGATTGATTTTTTTTAATACTTTTTTTTTTTTTTAATAAATGCCAGTCTCATTGACAGCCTGCCGATACAACACTTCCGTTCATCGCTGCAAGACGGGTTGCGGTACAACAGAGTCTACAGAAAATTCCATAACACTTAGTGTGGACATACAGGTGAGGTAAAAACTGTTGACTCAGCAGCATTCGATAATTGCGTTTATCTACGGTGTCAAATAAAATAACGTACGAGTGAAATATATTGGCCATTCGTTACGCTAGTTTCCTCGTTAGCGTCACTTAACTCGCCGTCACTAAATAATAAACGTTCACTTTTACGCCTGATCCTCAAATGTATTACAGAATAAAGTACAAGGCATAGACGTGTATTCAGTAAGAAAAAGTTTATTCGAAACGACACAATATATTCATCCATCAAGGCTCTGCATATCAAAAGTATATATAACAAACATTCGTCCCGAAAAAATATATATAACTATATCTCACCATCACAGTGGCGCTTGGCTTACAAATCGAATCAAATATAAAAATAGAAAAGCGGCGGCTCGAGATCTCGGAGCCGCCGTCTTGCCTTTCTTTGAAAAGAGAGATAAGAGAGAGAGAGAGAAAGAGAGGTGACTCATTATGTCTTCTTCTGCTGCTGCTGCTGCTTCTGCTTCTCCCTTTCAGCTTTTCTCTCTTGCGCCCGCTGCTGTTCCCGCTTCTGAGCGAAGCTGAAGATGTCCTCGGCCATCAATTGAGGCTCCTCGAAAGCGGCAAAGTGACCGCCACTCGGCATGTCGGTGAACTGGAGCATGTTCACGTAGCGCTCCTTCAGGATCGACTCCGTACGGTAGATGAGCTCGTGAGGGAACATGGCACAGGCCGTCGGCACCTCGATCGGCAAACTGATCAAAAAACATTGAGTGATTAATGAAACTAGTTACGTGTCAGAGATGCTTTAATTTGTACTTGTATACTGACTTGTCGATTCCCTGTTCGCGGACGGCCTTGTTGAATTTCTCCGCGTAAAGTCGCTGGCTGGTCGTGATGGAACCGGTTACCCAGTAGACCATCAAATTATCGAGCAGTTCGTCCAGGCTGAACTTCTCCTCCAGACCGCCGTCGTCGCGGAACCTGTAATCCGGATTGGTCCAGGTGCTGAATTTCTCAAGAATGTAGGCTGCTAATCCAGCTGGCGAGTCCGTAAGTCCAGTTCCTAGAAAATGAATCAAAATTTGTTTTCTATCTCCTCTTGTTCTATCCAAGCGTGCGTTTTTTTTTCGGCAAATTAGCATTGCAAAAACCTTGTTTTTTCTTACCTACGGTGTCTGGCTTCGTAGCCTGGATGTGCATGTAACCAGACTCCTCGAGCAGTCGAGGAAGGTGGTGACTCAGTGGGTACATTTTCGTATATTTTTCGGAGTCGATGACTAGAGAGGGAACATAAGAGCCGAGTAACGTCCAAAAGACAGCCTTCGGCGAATCTATGTAGCACATGTTGAGATGCGCCCCTATCACGCTGCAAGAAATTCCACATTTTTATCATTTCATTCAACCTTAGGAGAAAAAAGAGATTCTACGAAAAATCTATCGTGCCCCACCTTTTTGGGAAAAGAGCAGCGAGATTTGCCGTTATAATAGCACCCCAGTCGCCGCCCTGAGTGTAGAACTTTTCGAAGCCGAGTTTGTGCATTAAATTCTTGAAAATAACGGCCATCTGCAATGAGAAACAATATAACATTATTATACAATATTGAAGAAAATCAAGAAAATAGCAGGATTATAAAAGGCTAGCAAAAGACACACCTGAGCAGTTCCGAGACCAGGTTTGTTCGTAGCCTGCGAGAAACCGTAGCCGGGAAGCGAAGGTATGACCAGCTCGAAAACCAAGTCCCGCTGGACGGTCGTCAGCAGCGGAATGATCTTCTGGAATTCGACGACGGAGCCGGGCCAGCCGTGGACCAACAGAAGGGGCAGTACTTTGACTTTGCTGTTCGACACCGTCGGTTTTACGTGGTAGAAATGGATGTTCAAGCCTGACGGGAATCAAGACGGATCGAATTCAAAATTTATATTAATTTAAATAAGAAGAGACATTTTATATAATTTTAAAAATGAATTATCTCACCTTGAACCTTAGTGGTAAACTGGGGATATTTGTTGAGCAGAGCCTGCCTCTTGTTCCAGTCATATTTATTCCTCCAGTAATTCAAAACGGTTTTCAGGTACTTGGACGATATACCGTAAGTCCACGCGGCACCTTCGAGAGGCTCCACAAGAGTTCTCGTTTTATCCAAGCGCGCGTTCAAGTCGTCGATCACCTGCGCAGTTCGAATTTTCGAAATTCACGTTTCTCCGCAATTTTCGGTTAAAAAAACTAGGAAAATTTTGTTTTTTTTTTTTACCTCTTTGGCGACGTTGATTTTAAATGGTTTGATTTCTTTGGAATCCGCTACCGGAGCACCAGGTCCCCAATACGTGCTGGGCAATGTTGGCACCTGCGCTGCTTGCTGATTGTGCCTATAAGTTAAATATTAAACAAATACACAATTAAAATAAAATCAAGTTTATGAACATTTTCGTTAATACTATTAATTTTTTCCCCCGAGATACGCTTTTTGGTTTATGCTTTTAAATCTTTGCATGTTTTAATTAATGGGTTATCTTATATTTCGACATTCAGACTTTTATGTTATCGTTGTTTTTGCGGCATCGGAATTGATTGGATTTATTACTTTTGGAAAAAATTTAATCGTTATTTATTAAAATAATTGCAATATAGTAATTGCATCAAGTCCATTAAAATAATTGTACAATAATATTTCTAAACATTTTTTAAAACTTTTGTCGCAAAAATACCTGAATTTTGAAAAACATTCTTTTTCAATCTTTTTGGTGTGCTAATTTTCGTCGCGTTTGAGGAAACCTCCAAACTCAACGACATTTGTTTTAATTAGTAGTTTTTTATGGCTTAATTTAAAATTTTAATTTTTTCAATTGTTTTTACCTGATTTAGCTACATTAGTAATTCTAATTTTGCTATTAAAAGAAAGTATCCCACTTTTATTTAAGCTTATCTTTGAAAATAATTTATATTTAAATGTCGTCATACAGTTATAAATAAGAGTAAAAATCAAACTATAATTAATCTTCACGAGACTCTGTATAAGAGATAACTTCTTATATAAATTAATTGGCGATGGTTTTTCATTTTATTGATTAAAATTAATTTCTTTTCATTAAAAAATTACAAATTATAGTCTTACTAATACCATTACAAAAGAGTTCATTTTATACAATGTATTAATTACTTATTATTTCCGGCTAAATAATAAAAGCATAACGCGACAGAGTTTTTGCAACCCAAACTTAGTATTTTTCCATCTTTAAATCTGCTCGTCATTTAAGTAGTTTACAAGGTAAGGTTGAAAGCGAAAAATATTATGGTCGTCGCATGACGCCTGCAAGTATTTCATTCAGTCATATTCAGTAGTTTTTTTTAACATTTTACATTTTCATGGCAATAGTAATTTTCGATTACTTTTTAACTTGCAATTTCTTTTTCAAATTTATAAATAGTCTCGACTGATAGGCAGCTAGTCTACATATTAATATTTAAATTGTACGATATTTTTGAATACTTTTTTTATCTTTTTTGCATTTGACTTTGTAAGCTCAGTTACAAATAAACAGATATCTTGCATCTATCTATATCTATCCAAGGTATTCGCATATTTTCCTTGTTTTCGAGTTATTTCTTTTGCCGTATATGAAGTCTTTATTGTTCATGATTAATTTTTAACACCATGAGTTGCTTCTCTCTCAATCTATTAATAAATTTCTGTTCTAAATTTTCATAGATTTCTAGATAATTGACAATGCGAATATCGATTTTTATGAATCTATTTTACGAGCACATATAGAGTCAATTAAAATCAGTATTTTTCGGTCCAAGGTTAGATTAGTTATCTTTAGAAGTGACAAAAAAAACATTTGATAACGCAATGCAATAAAATTCGCATAACACCACCCTGGTAAAATGATAAAAAAATTTGACTTTGCCAATTAAACGAAATTCTCTACATTGCCTTTTTAAATTATTCGCACGAACTAAAGCAGTTTACACGACTTGAATAATGATTCCAGCGGATAACTAATCGAGATTCGTAAAAAATCTGACGTAAAAAATTATTCCACGATGATAATTATTGCGCTACTGGTCTACTAAACTCGATCCTTCAGCGCTGCAGCTAGCCTAGATACATTAATCGTGCATTTCTCCGGTTGCAAGAAACGCATCTTTTTTTTTTACAGTTATCGCTTCTTTAATTCAGTTTTCGTCTCACTTTTCGAATGTAATTGAGTGAACGGAATATCCGCGCAATTGGCAGGAATCGCCCGCGCCGACTCGACGATGACCTTTTTCTTCAATTGTCAGTACAGTACAATAGAGGTAACGTAATACCGGTTAAAACCGCGCCGCCGATATTCAGCGTAGGCGTGCACGTTTACGGTTTATCGTAACTTAGCAAACAAACAAAAATTGGACGCGAAACGTGTGCGCGTGACGTTGTTGGCCGGGCTCTGAAAATAGCAGGTAACATTCCGGAGCGTTAAACAGTCTTTCTCCGGGGGAGAGAGAGAGCTGTCGCTCGATCGCGCGAAAAATCCACAACTAGCGATATACAAAGAGAGAGAGAGAGTACCAGAAGAGTTTAAGCAGTTGGGAAACGTACCAAAAGTGCCAGCCAACGGCCAACGAGGCGAGCAGGAAAACCGCGGCACCCTTCCACATTCTGAGAGAGCACTTTTGTCCACTTGCCGGCTCGACGATCAAGCGGCGACTGAGCGACGCGCATTACCTTCTCCTTACTCTTCTCCGAGCCTCTTTCGAGCCTCGCCTTTCTGCCAAGCCGGCCGGCCATCTCTGTTATTCTTCCCCACTTGCTTGCCTATAATACTCTTTGCAGCCTCGACGCTTCTCTTTTTCGATTTTAATAATTGCCTTCGAGCCCCTCGCACTGTTTACATTGTGGACACTTATATATTGTTTACTTGAAACGGCGTCATTGACATTACGGGGAGCAGTTCTGCGTATATTTATCCGCTCCTTATCGTTGCCGACACTCGCGAACGCGCAGCGTTTATTTCAAAATAACTTATTGTCTCTCTTGCATCCTGAGTTCTCTCGCATCGATATATCATCTTTTACGTTAAAATCTATATGTACCTTTGGTCGCTTGAGTAAAGCGCATTTGTATACGCAATCGTTTTGCAGGAGGCACTTTCTATCTGTATAAATATAAAAAAAATTAAGTCATTCGGCGCGAATCATATTTCATTACAAACTGATACTTTTTCATAAAAGATAACCGACAGAAGAATAATCGTCTCGTCATGCTTAGTTTCAAGAATTTGCTTACATCCAAGTACATATTCTTCTTAATGGCATTGACCAGTTGATGCTATAATAAATAATGAATAAGTGTATTAAAAAATTGGGTGAGGGGTAATTGTATCTATTTATTTATGTTAATCTCAAATAGAACCAAATAAGATAAATATGAATATATTACTCTTAATTGTTTTTCATATGTAATATTAATTTTAGAAAATTTATTACGTATAATCATTGTTGGTTTCAATCAATAAATACTGAATCAATTAAAAATTCTAAATTCTGACTTTTGTTCCAATTAAAAAATGTAACTTTAAAATCCGCTTCTGACTGAAATTACGTATTGATTCAGTTACATATATAATCATCGCAGTGGCAAAGTAATTCTTGCAATTTATATCCGTAAACAGATGAAGGTGGCTCGCGTAATTGTCCCGTGTCTTTGCTCTGCAGTGGGTAATTATTGCCAAGCGTTAAAATGCAAAGTCATAACGCGCTGCCACGTTGTTGGGTGTTCGCTGCCGCTACTCCGACCGTCTACCGGCTACAAAAGGAATCGAATGAAATATTATTCCATTTGATAATGGAAAGATCGCCTGTTGCGCGTCGTTAGTATCGAACTTGAAACGTTCAACTGTTGCAAAAAAAAATTTACTCTTTAGTGTTGTTGTTATAAATGTATTATATAAAAGATTTAAAAATAAAAATAAGATCATTATTATTTGAGAAATTGAATACTGGCGTATCAACACCGTTAGATGCCGTCCTGATGACTGGAGATGTTCGACGAGGCTGGATTCTGAAAGAACCAGTTTATGCGTACATCCTTTTACGTAAGCCGGCCGCAAAATAACTGTACTTCACTGGAAATTTCTAAGTTAATTTATTTTGTGAAATGTATTGGCAATAAGTTAAAATATAAATTTCGTCAATTACTTGACATTCATTATGCTCTCATTAATTTGATCTCATAAATCAATCATTTTGCCATAAAATTAAAAGAACAACTTTTTTACTGGAAAACAATAGGCTCAATGTATGCCGTTATTCATAAATAATACATAATATACCCATGAAATATCAAGCATGATAAAATTTTACATGTAAGCCATTATCTTAATATGCGCATAAAAAAATATTAAAATTATATTATAGTTTAAGCAGCCGAATGTGAGATATCGCAGTTAATTAACCGTCGAAATGCAGCTTCGAAACTTGCAAGGTTGGCAACCATTAAATCGAGTAGACCGTGCCCTTTAAATTAAAGTAAATAAACTGGTTTTTAAACTGCTTGTTTACAAAAACACAACTAAAATCTAAACGCGCGGAGCGCGCGAATATATTTCTCCTTTGTTTATACGTTTTAGCGATCAAAACCTATCGGATTTTGAGCGTTTTTGTTCGAAATTGATCTTGAAGTTCTTTGTTATTGAGAAAAATAAATTGAACAAATTCGAATTATATGGTCTATAGAAATTTGCAAGAGTTTAATTTTCAATATTTTTTTGTCAATCGACATTTACAGATCAACAAATATTTACATTTAATATCATCGTGCGAATTTTTTATTTAGTTTTCTTTTCAGTAAAGGATACTATATAATTAGTAGTAGATAAGCTAGGCTGCTGCTGGTCCATCGGAACTCAATAGCTCATCAATAATCCACTTAGCCCACTACATCGTCTTTAGTCAGGCCAAACGCCAAATCGTATGGGCATTGGGCAGCCAAACAATCCAGAGAACCATAGATCAGAAAGGGATTCGCGTCGGCGCAATGGAGGTTCATCTTCATTGTAATTAACAAACGCAGAGCGCGCAAATTCAAATACAGCAGGAGTCGGTAAATTATTTACCTTCCCCCAAAAACATGTATTTTCATATTAATATGAAAATACTTAAAATTTTATAAATTGAAAATTTTCAACATTAAATAATTCAAATAATCTTTTTAATATGAAAAAAATTAAGAAAAACATCAGCTTCTGCGAAAATATACTTATATATATTTTTCTTAAAATGCGTCATTTATAGATAAAAGAAAATAAAAATTATAACATGAAAATCATAAATTGCTTTTTATTAATTGATTTAAATTATTCTCAAGTCGTTAAAAAGGAAAACTATGTCTGTAGCGGGTGCTTCTCTCTGTAATAAATTTTCCATTTCCAGTTTTTAGATTTATATTAATTAAGCATTATCTTTAAATACGTAGACGATTAAAAACTTGTCAAATAAAAATGTTGTTCTAACAATTCAATAAAAAATTCGACAGCAATTATTAGAATGCACGGTGCCGATTCGAATGCCACATTCCCAGGCATTCGAACTAGCCGTTAGCCGAACTATTCTTATTTAAAGTGTAAGTTATAAACGTCTCGTCATTCGCTGGCTCTTCGATCGCTGGATCCTATAGAAAGGACAGAGCAGGGAGAGCCTGAGCAGCATCGAGTTTACAATCTCAGCGCATCTTAGTTCACTGACTTTCGCGTGAAAAATTTTCTGTACTGGTTATTTAAAAATGGCGGACGCATCGTCTTCCGACACTACCTCAGATTGCTGCAACGAATGTTTATCTGATATTTCCTCGGAGAAGTCGACCGAATACGTCATCGGCAGTCAGAGAACGAGCCTCATCAACCGCAAGACCGAGAGAAACTTTTTACAGAAGCTTTTTACGCGCGAGGTCAGTGTAACTCTACTTTGAAAAAATCCCATCCTCCTTGAACCTTCGAGATTGAGAGAGACATCCTGCAAGTACCTTGCAAGGATCATTTTTCCCTCTCTCTCTGACTCGAAGGCAAACCTCTGATGTCCGGATTTTCGAGATTATTTTCAAGGACTCGAAGATTCAGAGAACATTCAGAATTCTGACTTTCTGGGCGCAGAAATCCGTTCTTTACTTATTATTTCAAAATTACGATTTTTTCGTATAGTAAAAATTTTTGACAATACAATATATCTTCTTAGGAACAATATTTAAGTAAATTATAGTAACCAACTAATAATTTTACATCGAATTTTAGTCTTAAAAACGCTTTTATGTCATTAATGAATTTATCAAATTTTTTTTATTAAAAAATTAACAATTATAAATATAAATAAAAAGTTGATGTTGTATCATATTTATTAATTCACGTTTGTAAATCAAATTTGTTAACAAAATATATAAGAGCACAAGTTTGTTTTACATTTAATCTTAAATAATAAGGTTAGTTTTAGTATTTTAATCTAATAACTTATAAGATTATACTTTATTTTTTAGCAGACAAGCTTTTCTTCTTAGATTGAATATCATCTAATTTGCAATAATTTATAAATTATTATTGTTGTACAGATCAGAGGTTCTATATCACAGCACAACTATGCTCCAGAAGAAAGACTGTTTACAACAATTCCCCCATGGCGCCATTACCCTTTGTTACAAGTTATTCCCAAATCTGCTCTCCAAGCAGGGTGAGCTATTTTTTAACAATATAATTTTTACGTGATAGTAAGTGTATATTTTAATTATTGCTATTTATTTTCTAGGCATATTGTTATGGGGCTCACACAGTGCGGACGATTTTTATTAACATATACATATAACATGGATGTAGGACTACCAACAGGAAGTCTTTTTAAATATTTTTTACATTGGTGGGCTTTTACTCCTAATCGAGTAGCTCGAAAAGTAGCTGAAGTTACTTTGTTTGGTAATTATAGTATCTATAAAGAGCTTAGTATTGTTATTGCACAGTGGCCAACTGAAATAAATAAATTGGTGATACATGGCCTCTGGTAAGAAAAAAATTTATAATACCTTGTATAGTTACGTCATTTATTTATTTGAATATAAAACTTTATTATTTTATTAGCTCTAACTTCCAAATGCAATCTCAGCAGACAGACAAGGCATTTGTAACTATAACAACAGTTCCATCTATTAGCAATTGTACAGATTGTCAAAGCATAGCTTCTTCTTATGAAGAAGAAGGTTTGTACTATTATTTGTTTTTTATTTTTAATATTTTCTTTGTAATTTATATTTTGTATTTTTCTAGATTTGGCAGCTAATTGGGATACCTGCGTCCGTTGCAATTGTCTGCAACATGGTCTCACAGTGCATACAACATACGAAGTGATCTCACCTTATCCAAAATTTCGCGCCCTTGTTTGTTTAAATTACGCAAACCACATTGTGGTTAATACAGGAAATTTCCTACACGTGCTTAGGGTAGATTTAGAAAATGTAAAAACGAAAAATCGGAAAATTATTGAAAAACAAGACATAAATCTTGTTGATATCGAACAATTAGATGTAATCAATGTTAGTGAAACTGAAGAATCAAAGGCTGATCAGTATGATAGTTTAGAAGACAAAGGTTCAACTTCAGAAAATACATCAGTTATATCTCCGAAATGCGATTCTACAATAACTGAATATGATTTTAATGACGAAACGCAATGTAGGGTTTACGACAAAATAGAAAGTGAACGTTTGTTAAATACCTCTAGCAGCAATCAAAGCGATTATGTCTGTGATAATAATAAGTCTAGTATTAATTTGAGTGAAAAAGGATGTACGTGTCTGGACAATATACAGTGTCAATGTATTCATACGAGTGATTTACATTCTCAGTCTGAAGAACAAGCAATTTCTGTTAGAGATAAGATTTTACAAGACTTCTGTGAAGACATGTCACAAGAACTTACTATAGGCGTCGATCACATAACATTAGTAAAACATCCTCCCTGTTCTCCTAGGTCAACACCCCAGAGGCTACCACCAGATTTGAAGCCTATGCCTTGGTTATCACCTACACCTCCATCAGACATTTTAAAAACGCGTAATTCAGAATCTAGTCATAGAAATTCTCCACAACCTGGTGCTTCTCAGGGTAATTCTTACATTAACTCAATAAATTCGCCGCTTCGCGCAACCCCTCCCCGTTTAATGTCACCACCAGTCACTAGATCATTCAGGTATCTAAACATTTTTTTTTAAATTTTTTTCAAAATGAATTACATTTTCACGAAGACTTTATTTCTTTTAGACATTCTACTTCTCGAAAACGTAGTAATATCGTCTCGCCAACAACAAATTCACAGCCTCGAACGCGGGCAAGCCATAAAAATCTGGAAGCGGAGAAGGCTTACGAATTTACAGATGATGCTCAAGAAACGTGTGAAAAACTTAGTTCGTTTAGGAAACGTAGACTTGCTGATAAAAAGTATGAATTTTGTGACGAGACCGACGATGCCGAAAACATAGTTCCTTTCAAACATATTCGTGATCAGTCCAAGCACCGTGGATGCTCTATTTATCAAATTTCACCGGTTGCCTCACCCTTGCCCAATAGTAAAAGACACCGACTGGACTCAGAGCATAGTGAGTCCGAAGACTTTAACGGCTCTCACGATTCTCACGTACTTAATGATATTCCCATATCTGAAATGAGTAAATATCATCACTAATCAGTTTTACAAAATCATATTCAAAAGTTTGCTTTACGTTAAAATATATATTTATTCTAGCTGAGAAAAATGTATTACGACCACTGAATCAGAATCAATTAACTAACCTGTGTCGAGAAAGGGTTAATAAGCCATGCTTAAATAACGTTTCACCATTGGTTCCTAAAGCTACATTGCAGTATCCTATAATAAAATGTACGTCACATTTTAAGCGCAGTTATATTGACTTGGATGACGAGAGGACATCAGTTATAACTGACGTAGAAGGTAATTTTTAGATATTACAATTTAATTAAAAATTTAAAACCTAAACGATTTAAAAAAAAATTAATTTCTTCTAGACGAGGAGACTGGGGGATATGCGAGCTATCAATGTGTGCTTCCAATGCAGGTTCATGGAGCAGATTATGCTCAAATGGGAATGATCAGTAATGCCAAAGCAGAAAAACTGCAAAATGTTCCATGTGTTTCGGTACATCAAATGAGTTTTGATATTGAAACATTTTCTCATCATATCGCAGATTGGCAATGTAAATTATTTAAAAAGAAATATTGGCACTGTAGCGATTATGACATAGAAATTATTGACATATGCGCCCTCAGTGGGGACGTAATTCTTTTACTTATCATGAAAGTTCAAACGAGTGAGCAATTTAGTCAAGGACAATGGTAAGTTACTTATTATGTAATTATTAATTTGAATATTTATTTACATTAAGTCAATTGGCTATTTCCAGTCCGGATGATAGAAAACAGTACGTTGCTGGCTGCAAATTCACGTGGAACGTCAATACTAATCAATATAGAATTACGGATATTCTAAAAATGAAAGAAGTAAAACCCGATCCAATACGTTCCGATAAAATTCTCATTGGATCGCCTACTACAATTCCATGGAATCCAACGAAACTTATAGCACCCCAAATGAGACAAAAAATTCAACAGCCTTATGCTCGCCGCATCCGTTACTTATGCAACGAAATGGTTTTAGCAGGTAACTTTAAATCAATAAACAAACCACTTGATTTTTGCGTCTTCAAATTTTATTATGAATCGCATATAAACAAATTTGTTTTTTCCTTTTTTTTTTACATTATTATATTATAATAACAAATTATTATTTTGCAGATGAATCCATTACAAGATTAAAGGACTTTGATAACCTCATAGAATTTTATATTACGCCGATGCCTAATTGTTCTTAAGTAAAATAACTAATGCAATAGAAATAATAAATTATTCATCAAAAGATAAATTTATTGTTCTTTCAATATCGATATTTTTTGTGTAAATTTTCTAAGCGCATTTCTTTGTACATTTTAATATACATTAAACATTGATCCTTCAGATCATATGTGACTATATTGAATATAAAAATTTAGATGAAAACATTTTATTTCCATCCTTAGTTTCATATTAAGTGATAAACATTTATTAATACATAAATGATAACAGTATCAGGCAAGTACCACTTAATAATTATTTCATTAATATTCGATTGTCTGTTTAGCTTCCGATTAAATAATTCACAAAATAGAAATTCAGATTTTGGTCCCAAAAAGAAATAAGTGCATAAATGTGATGTTACAATTATAGCTGCCTTTGGCATCTAAATTCAGTCTACCAAATGATTGCAAATACGAGGTCTAGCTGATAGAATTATCACAGTAAGGCGTTTACTTATTAAAAAATGTACATGTATATATATATCAATAAACTTGGTAGTAATGTTTGCCTTTACATATATAATAATACATATATAGAAAATTAAGTTTTGTGTTAACAAATAATTTCTTTACATAATCTTGAATTGTTAAGAATAATCTACTTGGTACTGCCAAACATGGTTATTAATCTTCTTCAAAAACTTTGTACATATTCAACTAAAATTAGCAAGAAAATTAAGAACCATAATTTGTTTTGAGTTTTTGTTAATTGTAATGGAAAGAAGTGTAACATATATTTAAACAAATACTCTATTTGGTGGACTTGCGGTGGGATCTGACTCATTATTGCCTGACTTAACAACAGATAATGCTTTTTCCCAAGCATTTGTACATTCTTGATAGTGTACTATTTGTTGATCTGCCATTGCTATAAGTATACTTTTTAAATCTTTTCTTTTCTCTAGATTCCATCGTTCTAAATCGCTTCTTAAATTTTCATTTGCACATTCTAATCTATCTTGTAATACTTCAACAACTTTTGTTATACGCGGAATTGTTTGAGATAATCTATCTAATTTTTCATCATTAGATTCACTTTTCCAAAATGAATTTTCCCAACGGCCTACATTTCCGTTTCCTGAACCTATAATCTATAATAATAACATTATATTTATTCTTACATTTGTGAATTATTTTTTGCTTTATAAATAAAAAATAAGAAAAAGCATTTACTTGTTCTCTTTCCACTCTTCTTTTTGTTAATTCTTCAACAGTCATTTCATACTCAATTTGCATGGTATCTCTACGAGCTAAAGCATCTTTAACAGCATTTATGTATGAAATGTATTCTCTTTCATCAGCTACGGAGGAGTCTAACAATTTCTGATGGGCTTCTGCATTGGATTCAACAGCCCCAGCAACTGCTTGCAATATTGGAGCAAGTTCTGGGTCTGAAGTTGCCCAAAGTGTAAATATTGGATGAAGTTGATGTAATTCAAATAAATAATCTTGTCTTTCTTTGTTTATTCTGCGACTTATTTTATCTATAGTATTTAGCTTTTCACTTAAAGCATTACAGTAATCTTTACATTGTTCAAATTCTACATGGCGCTGTTTTATAACACCATTGCTAGATATACTATGTACAGAATCTGTCATCTTACCAAGAACACTTCGGGTTTTTCGATGGAATGAGAATTCCTAAAATAACAATATAAACAGTGACTTTCTATCTTAACTTTTTAGTTTATTAATGTTTGGTATAGTACTTACGGCAGGTTTAGAAGTGAGAAAGATGTGCAAATTTTTGTCACAACTTAAAATAGGATGATTTACCATACGATTTAGAAAAATATGCAATAACTTCATTCTAGCTATAATAAATTCTTTGGAATATCGGTCCAGTTGAGCTAACAAAGAATGTTTACCTGGCATAGGCTGTAAATAAATTTATTCATGAAATATTAAAATGTTACCAAAGGAATTAAAATTTTTACAACAAATATATTTTACCGGTATTATGTGTGCTGCATAACTTTCAACCAGTTTCTGTCTCAACCACATAAAATCGTTATATCTTCTGCGTACCGTATACTCTCCTTCTTCAAATTCTGGCCTGGTTGACTAAATAGTCGACAAACAAATTGTATTAATCATAGACACATAGTTTCATTAAAAAATCTTACCTTTGTTGTAATTCTAAATGTAATATAAGTCTCTAAAGTCTCTACATGTTTTTGAGGGTTGTCTACTTTGACCTGCAAATCCCTTGTATCAAAATTTGAATCTGAAGTCTCCTGCTCTGGAAAAGTTGAGAAGCTCTCAATCGATGGTGAGGCAACCTGGTAAGTTTTTTTCTTTTTATTGACTGACAACAGTACATTTAATAACACAACAGGTAGGTCATAGGTAGGTTATGTATCTCTTACCACAGAGCCTTCAACTGAAGTGCTATAATTAGAAAGCATATCGTCTTGCTTGATATTTCCTTCCGTTGACATGGAACTGACCTCCAAAACAGCGGATTCTGGGCCAGGTTTCGGCACCAGATCGTCCGATTCGATTTCAGTCGGTGTCATCATTTTGACAGTTGCTATCTGTTGCTATACAACACCTGATGCGCAACAGTCGCAACGTTGGCGACAACTGCAATAACATTTTTTATAACTAAGGAAAGAAATTAATGGATAGATTTAAGGATGCTCAATAGCTGTATGCTTTACTTGCCTAAAATATGAATTTTAGAAGGTGCAAAAATTAATGTTTTGTTTATCGATCGATTTCCACAACAATCACTCTATGCCTGCCCACTGAACTACTTTGTATCACACGACCGACTACTGAATCCATGAAACATTAAAAGCTTGACTCGCGGAAAATTGAATTATTTATTCTTGGAACCTTGAAATGTAAAAATGCAAATAATATTGAGGAAAACAAATTATAAGATTCGAAATGTCTGGAAAAGAATTTTAATTGAAAGGAAAAAATTTTAAACGTTAGACATTCGTAGTCCCAACTTCCGGTCTGTCAGGGCGCGGCAGTATTCAAAAGGTGCAGTGAGAAAAAGCGAACGACGATGGTAAAAAAAGCGCATCGCTGCTTTTGACAATTCTGTCAGACCCACGGTGAAAAATCACAAATATTTTTTGCTCCCGTGGAAACCGTATCTCCGGGATACCCCAAAGTGATCGAGAATTAATAAAGAAAACCACTGTGCCAATGAGCGGTTGGAGAGCGGGGAACACTTCCTTCGAAGAGATTTTCGACAATGAGCAGATTTTTATCATTCCTCCGGATAGTCCGAGCGCAGACCATATCGACGTCGATCCTTTGCGGTTCGATGACTCGTACCTAATTCTTGAAAACGGCGATTTTATTAATCATGCCGGGATCAATGGTAATAAGTTTATTCATTTTTTCTCTATTTTAAAAAAGATGCTGACTGTACAATATGTCAGTATGCTTTAATATCAAGCCTATACTAGTTACACTAATTTTTATCAAAGAAATGCAAGTTCTGAAATTTTTAATTTTAAATGTAAGGCAGTTCGAAGAATCATCAGTTTAGTTTATTTTCTTTTATAAAAAAAATGACTTTCGTGCAGTTAACTGCCACGTGAACAAAAATTTATTCACGATAAAAGTTAGGTTTTAAAGTTCGAGTGCAGAATAAAGGCAGATAAAGTTGAAAGCAAAGCAGCTGAGTTGTGCGTGCGGGCGGGGCGTCTGTTCAGTACACGCGGAGATTAAAACATCTATAGCCGCCTCGCCTAAAGTTTTCACTGTGCTTCTGCCATTATAGTTACTTCGTGAGAAAATCAATAAAATAGTCCGTTCTCCTGTGCGGGGCGCGTTGCCTCGACGTAACCTAAAATCGCGACTAAAATATCGAAGGTGATGCCGAAAAACGAAGGAGGAATTGCGGTTAGTTGTTAAGAGCGTTAAGAAAGTCGTGGCAAAAGGGAAAGCGACTTGGCTCGCGATTGCGGTACACGCTCGTACACGATGGCCGCGCGAGGAGCATCTCTGGGCGCACAAGGCCTAGCGATGCCGTAGCCAAGGAGACGACGACAGGCCGTAGCAGACAACGGCAGTGCGTGCGACAGAGAAAGGGCGAAAACTGTCGGGCACAGCCGCGGCTACGCGACCCCTTTGCTACGGCGGCGCGACAACAACAACGAGCACGACGACAAGCAGCTCCTTGGAGCATCAGCCTGCAGCCGGGCGTCATCTCGGCTCGCGGCCAGGTTTCCCGGGTGACGGAAAAGCGCGGACGCCGACGGCGACGGCGCTGCTGCATGACTGGCTAGCCGTTCGAGAAGGCAGGTGAGCTTTTTCGAGAGTGCAGTAGCTAGGATTTTTTGGCCAAAGCCAGGCGTAGAAGGATAATGCTTCTGCTGGCCCGTCGCACGGTCTGCTACGGTGACCTGTCACGTTCTATCCGTTCTTTTTTTGTTTTACGGCGATTCTTGGTTAGGGACGTCGGGCGATTGTTGATTTTTTGCTTGTCTTCTTGTGTTACAGGAACGCTTACGTAGACACTTTTATTACTGACTTTATTTGATTTGATGCACTGCATCGTATTGTCATCTCTCGATCCGGATTGCACACAATTCGTTTATTTAACTCTTTTCGTTCAGTTATTTTACAAAATTTCAGTTATAACTTTTAATCGTGAAATTTTAACTAAGCGTATATTCATTATTTCAAACATTCAAATAAATAAACCAATTAATTGGATCAGTTAAATTTATTATCTTTGTTCTATTAAAATTAATAGATAATAATTAATCAATAAACTTTTTTCCTCCAATTAAAAGTCCAAAGCATTTACATATTAAGCATAAATTGTAGAATTGTAAAGATTAATTTGTGTACAAAATGTTCGATAGAATAGTTTAAAATTTTTATAATTTTATTTATTTGAAAAAACGATCTTGTAAGATATTCCAATTTTCTGTTAAATTTCATTTCCCGTTATATTTCACGATGTAGATAAGACATGAGCTGAATACTCTTTTTTATATTTTTTTATTTTACTGTTTATTATATAATATTTAGATTTGAAATAATATTTTTAAGATATATCTTTCAATTGTTAAATTTCCTCCTATATAATAGTGATTACGTAACTTTTAACTGATTTCGGTTCTTATGACTTACTAAAGCAAGCCGGAGATCGTATTACAATTTTAAAGTAAATTAAACGTAGAACTTTTTTTTTGAAACGCGATAATAAAACCAACTCTTCTTTCAAAGCGGAATGGTCTTATCGTGGCGCACACTTACGAAATTTGAATGAAAAAAATGTAAGAAACATTCGAAACTAAATATCTGTTATTGTAATGAGTCAATGAATCGATTAGAATCTCTTGAATAACAGTAAAGCACTAATAAGCTACGCACATGAGTAGTTTATCTTTTACAATATAAAAAACGTCCCATTGTTCAATACCAAAGCTGTATTCCGTTTGTAATAATTTAGTAACGAGGTTCTAATCTATTAAGAATTTCGTATACATAATATAATATATTAGTATGTATATCTGCAAAACAGCCAAATATCCAAGTATCGTGTGCGCTTGCTTTGAACCGAGTTAAAACCGAAGTACAGACGTTACCGTAGCTTTTACTTAAAAGCAATATCGGTAACAAGATGAACAATTAAAAAGATACGCTGAAAAGGAAGTTTCGTAAAAAGGGACAGCAGTCTGTCGCCTGTATGGAAGAGAAGGCAAACTGAATTGCAATCTCTCAGCTTTCAATAGAATTGTAAAGCTACGGACAATAAAGACGAGCGTACCGTCGCGATACAGAAAGCCGCTGATGTCGAAAGAGATTTTCAATTAAAATAGGCTTACGCGCCGAATAAGCCAATGGCACGGGGAGTCGGTTATTAGTACATAGTTCGGAGAATAAAATTTGGTGAAAACGGGCGGGAAAAAGCAAGTGGCAGACGGCCCCAGCCGGTTCGTTGGAAAGAATTTGAAATGAAGGAGGCCTTCCGGCCGGAGGGTGAGACACGTGGGCCGCATCCGCTTAATATACGCCGCTCGCCATTAAAAAAAAAAGCGAGTATAAGGGGGTGCGAGGCCAGCACCGCCTTCCCATCCGTGCATAACTGACACGCGCCAGGTGCGCTTTCTACGGAAGGCATGTGTCGCTTCGTCCGTTTACCTTTACCGGCCCTCATATATGCCTCCTCTTTCCCGCGGGAAACTCACTCCTCGCACTCGCCTCGGTTCAGTCATGCCTTCGGTGTCCAGCCGACAAGGACGATCCTCTCCTCGTGCTCTCTAGTAAGTAATTCTTTCTCTTTTAAGGTAGAAACTGATTCTATCCCACTTCTTGTCACCTGGGCAACACCCCAGCCGGTCCTTTCGCGTACCTGCTCTCGCTTTGCAGATCGACGCCCCCTCGACTAATCTGAAAAGAGCTGCATATATAGCAGTGGAAGCTCTCCCTCTTCGGGGCGTCCAATTTGCTGCAAGTAATTGCAGTTCGGATGAATCATCGAGCTGAAATCCGCGCCGGATCTTTTATCCATCTCAGGTGGTCGGCAATTTCGCCGGTTCGTTTATTAGCGACAGGCGTAATGCCGTCTAATTGCTCCTGCGATCCCGAAATACCCGATCGTTCCGTGCGCGCTCTCCCTATTTTTCTCCCTTGCCCACTTGCGTTTGGTACCTGCCGCTCCGAAAGGTACCCGCACGCGAGCAGCCCCCAAGCTAATACTACATAATGGTGGTGACGCGTTCTTGCTCTCTCTCTCTCTCTCTCTCTTTCTCTCATCAAAGGGACCAGAGAGAGAGAGAGAGAGAGAGAGAGAGATTACGTCGAGTGCGCGCGCGTGCCCGGTAAGAGCAGAGCTCACCTGCGAGCGAGAGAGATAGACGAAAGCCTAGCGGTCTTCTTTTAAAGGTTAGATTTGCCCTCTCTCTTTTTCGAACAGAAAAAGAGCTTCGCATCGACTCGCGCTCTAGTCAACTACTCTACACTCTCTGTACACTCGAGCCGGACGAGTCAAGAAAAAGAAGATCTCCACAAGACCCTATACCGAACTGTAGTACATTTAGCTTTCGTTACGGCCGACGAGCTTTTCCGTCTGCTATTTGGTCATCGACACTCGAACGTTCCTGATAGTTCGTTCCTACTTCCATATTATTACATTATGTTTATTATTAGGTAAATAAAAGCTGAACTTTATCTAAAATGCTTTCAACACGCGACTAAGCAAACGCCTTTTTTTTACTAACTACTCATGGACTATCAATTCAGGTCTGCAAGCTTTTAATTGATGCAATTTTAGTTGAAAAAAATTTTGTTCAATTGAAGAAATAATTACTCGATAAGTCCAACAGATTTGAAAAACTATTATTTAATTGAATAAGTTCTTGAAAATTTTTTGCTTTTGCAAAGATGATAAAACTCATTCTGATGGAAAGAGCTCTTTAAGGAAGAATGTACAAATTATATGGCTTTGTGCGTATTTGACAAGTGTCTGTGTGAATTTGTAGATCCCTCCCTGCAGAAACAGAGAAGCCGAAGTGGCGGTGATACGCCAAGCTCAGAGAAAGGTGAGGGAGCTATTGCCATGACTACAACAGGAGCCCAATATGCTCTTGCAGCATCCGCCGGAGGTGGCAATGGCGGGGGCAACTCTGCAGTGGGGGTTGAAACCAAACCCAGTGTAGTTGTTGTTACCACTTCTAATTCAAATGGTGGTGGCAGTACAGCCCAGTCTCAGTCTGGACGAGGTCAGCAGTTAATAACTGTAGTCACCAGTGATCCATCCAGTCCAAACAGCTTGCAACCTATTCAGGTAAACAAATTAACTTTACAAGATCAATATTTTTTGTTTAATCTAATATTATTTTATTTTATTACTATCAGTACATTAAAAAATATTTTGCTTTAATATAAAGTAAATATAATATAACATTTCACAATATAAGGTATTGAAAAAAAATTGAGATATAAATGAAAAATCAATATCGATGCTTCCTATCTACTAGAGGTGAGACACAAAAGTTTGATAAGCTAGCCTAACCATCTGGCTCTAAGCTTTGATAAAAAATTCTTTCTAAAACATGAATTCAGAATATAATAATTTTCTTAGTGAAATAAGTCTTTTTAGTTCCTCTTTGAATTTATTTAAAGTAAGTTAATTTAAAATTCTTAAATATCCAAATGTCTATAATGCTTTTTTTCAGCTATTAGTACAAGATCCATTAGACACTACCGCAGACTCATCAAATGGATCTTCAGGCACACAAGCACACGTCACAGCACAAGTAGTTGTTAATACAACACATTCTGGTCAACACACTCTCGTAGACTCAGACACAGCATCAACTTCAACTGGCACAATTGTTAGTGGCTCCCCTCATTACATTACTGTAACAGGTAATTAATTTAAATAATCATAATATTTTTTAAAATTGTACTTTTAATTTTAAATTTATTAAAATTTGCTTGTACTAAAAATAGAAAAAAAGTTTTAAAAACATTAAAGTTTAAAAAAAAATTTAATTGTATACGGTGCTGCCTGCAAAATGCACATTTCTCACTTGCACACTGAATTTGCTAGGCACCAGTGATTCACCATCATACGCATCCCTCACAACGGCTGTAGGTGAGGGACACTTTCAACTGCATAACATATTTTATGTTCTTTTTTTTTTTCAAAATAAGTGTTTCATCCTGCAGTTTTTGCACCATCATACTTTTTATGGAAGATATTGTGCACTTGTTATATGCTTTATGGCTTTAGATAATGTCAGTGGGTTTCCAAAAGTGATAAAACTGAATTTAATAATAAATAAAATTTTCAGTTCCTGGTGACGCTGACGCCGTGGGGTCCGAATCAGTCACTCATTCAACCTACGTTCAGTATGTCGAAGGCGATGGATCTACGTACATACCGGCAAATGGACAGATGTAATTCTATATTAGTCTTCTTTTACTTTTCATTGAATGAAAAAATTCATCTTAATTAATTTTTCAGGACATATCCGGTGTATGCTGTTGGCGAGGCGGGAACAATGTACACTCCCGCCTCCAACCAATACTATACTTCAACTACCACGCCGGTGACGTATGCACAAGTATGTTCTTTTATTCTCTTATAATTTTTCTTTTAAATCAACTGTATTTTAAAGAAAACAAATGATATAAACCGTTTTTGTTTAAAAAGAAATCAAAAGATTAAGAGCATGAATAGAATTCCCTGTTACAGGTGACGGGTTCAAGCACAACTACGGGACAGCTTCTGTCCCAAGGCAACGGAACATATTTGATTCAGCAGAGTGTCGTTGATGGAGACCCGACGACGCATGCTCTTATATCTGCAGCCGCGGCAGCTCGTACAAGTCCTCAAACTGAAAGTGCCGTAAGTTCAGCAACGTTTATCTCAGTTTTTTAGTCAAACTTACTTGCTTATTAAACAAAAAGAAATATTTATCTTAATGCATTTTCAAAAGTAACAGTGAAAAACTAATTAATCCTAAGCTACTAAACATTAAAATTAATTTTCTCTATTTTTAATACGCTGCGTAAAGTAATTAATGATCTCATTTGTAAAAATTAACAAAATAACTGGAGAAAAGGCTTGGCGCTCTTGCGAGACAAACAAGCCTGATCATAGCGGGGGAGATGCCGGTGTGTACATATCATGCGGGTTTCTTTCATAGGAAGCTGTTGTTAGCGGGGGTGGCGGGGCATACTTGATCAGCGGTAATTCAACAACTGCTTCGGTCAACGTGGAGGATGCTGCTAGCGCTGCGGCTAATATGACGCATGCAACTAGGGTCTCCCAGGCCACCGTAAGCCATAACGACTCCCCGTTTGTTAGCTACTTTTCATTATACATATATTACCAAATGCAACTAGTGCCGCATTATGCATTCACTCTAACGCTTCTGTTGCTTCTCTATTGCTTTTTTATTTAAAACATTTATGCAGCTTGTTTGCTTGCTTTCAAAAAATAATATCTTTAACATTATCTTTTATCTATCGTTACAAATAATTTGAATTCTTCCTACTTACTTACAACTTACTTTTAAGATATTTCAAGTATTTGTAAAAAAGATATTCATTCAAAATTAAGTTTTGAAACAATATTTATTTTAAGCAATGCACTTTTTAGTTTTCTCTTCCGAAAAGCACAGTGTATTTATTTCAAGAGATTTTATAAATAAGCTACTATAAAGTATTGTTTACATCTAGGTGCAATGGCTATTGGAAAATTATGAGACAGCTGATGGAGTTTCACTTCCAAGATCAACATTATACAATCATTACCTACGACACTGTTCGGATAATAAATTAGATCCCGTAAATGCTGCTAGTTTTGGAAAACTAATTAGATCTGTATTTTTGGGCTTACGTACTCGACGCCTTGGAACTCGGTAAAAAAAATTTGTTGTCCTATTAAAATGAGTAAATAATTTAAAAGTAAAAATTAATACAACTTTTATTTGACCTTACTCTTATTATTGTTGCAGAGGAAATTCAAAATATCACTACTACGGAATTCGAGTAAAACCAAACTCGCCTTTAATAATGTTGAACGAGGACGGAACATCGCGACAACAATCTACTGGAAATTCGCAACAAGCAAACAAGCGAATCAAATTTGTAAACCAGAAGCAAGAAACATCGTATGAAACTAATGCACAGACCAACAACACCAATATTTCTTCTAATGCATCGCCACCGCAATATCATCAATATTTAGGTGAAGCGAGTTGTGCTATTCCCGAATTTCCAGAGATAATAGTTGGCCACGGTTCGTCATTGCCTGAAGACTGTACGCTCGAAGACATCGATACTTTCCGTAGTATTTATAGAGAGCATTGCGAGGCTTTCCTTGATGCGGTATTGAATTTCGAATTTGCTACAATTGAAAGTCTGTGGCGCGAGTTTTGGCGTAGTCAAGATAATAACAATGGAGATGAATGCGAAGAGGAGAAATATTTGTCTAAGTATGAATACAATTTATTTTTATACGTTTTATACGATTTATTTATTATAAAGGTTATTGTCAAAAATTTTACAATAACAACATTGTATTAATTTTATTTTTACAAAAAAGAAAAAAATAATAACAATAATAATAATTATATTCAATTTATTACAGAACGAAACTTTATCAAATGTGCAAATGTGTCGAAGTTCAAGATTTTATTAGAAGAGTCGATTATACTTTTTATCAGAATCTTGTTGAAGTCTTGATGCCAGATGTTTTGAGGCCTATACCAAGTTGGTTTTTTTAACTTCTATTTTTCTAAAATTTCCATTAAAAATTAGTGCTTTTTTATGTACTATGTTTATTTTTATTAGGTCCATTAACACAGTCTATAAGAAATTTTGCTAAAGGTTTAGAATCTTGGTTAACTTCAGCTATGAATGACTGCCCTGAAGAAATGACGCAAATCAAGGTGGGTAAAGAAGTTTTGACGAATATTATTTTACTATTAAAAACTTAATAATTAATTACATAAATTATTATTCAAACAGTTGACAGCAGTATCTGCATTTGCTCAGACTTTAAGAAGATACACATCATTAAATCATTTAGCTCAAGCAGCCAGAGCTGTACTTCAAAATAATAGTCAAATTAATCAAATGTTAGCAGATTTGAATCGAGTGGATTTTCACAATGTGCAGGAGCAGGTATTATTTTGCTTTCTAAAAGATAAAAATTGTCATTGAAGTAGGCAATGCACTATAGGAATGAATCATTATATTTTAGGCTTCTTGGGTCTGTCAGTGTGATTATGCAGTTGTACAGCGTCTAGAGGCGGATTTCAAAGTTACTCTCCAACAGCAAAATTCATTAGAACAATGGGCTTTGTGGCTAAAAGGCGTGGTTACACAAGTACTTCAGCCTTACGAAGGCAAGCCTACTTTTGCTAAAGCAGCACGACAGTTCCTGCTAAAGTGGTCTTTTTATAGTTCAATGGTTATAAGAGACTTGACCTTGAGAAGTGCCGCTAGTTTTGGATCTTTTCATCTCATTCGCTTACTTTACGACGAATACATGTTTTACTTGATCGAACACCAAGTAGCAATATCAACAGGTACAACGCCAATTGCTGTTATGGGTGATGTGAGTAATTTTTTAAATTATAATATCAATAGTATTAAAACTGATTTTTTAAACAATTTTTTATGTTTATGTTTACAGAAAACTCAAAACTGTTCGATTATTAATGTTTTTGGATCTAACGGTGATGTATCAAACATTTGTCCAACGAAACGCATGAAATTAAGCTAACCATGTACCTGGGATGAGTAAAGTAAGATTCAGAAACTAGTAGGTGAAAAACAGCATTTATTGAACAAAGTGTATTTTTCGCACGAACACAAGCAGGCCTACTAATACAAGCTAGTCTCACAAATTCTAATTTATATGAGAAAGTTCGACGACACAGACACCGAAAATTTCTAGATATCGCTCATACACTTACAATCCAATTGAATGCTGCTTAATCAATTTATGTGATATAAGGAGTAAGAGTACACATACTGCAAAGCCTTACGTACGTTATAAGCGTACATCAAAATATCTTTTTCAGTATACAGAAGTTTTACTGAACCATTTCGAATTATATGATTTGATGACTGGGACCATGAATGAATCATGTTTTCCTTTGAACGGTAATGTTCAAATTGCAGTCCATCCTAACGACCAGCATTTTAATGCAAATTTAATTTTTATTTCTGTTTTGTTATAATAATATTAATTTTCTAATGATCTTAACTTATAAATTGTTTTGTTTTATTACTGCGATAAAAGTTTTATGTTGAATTTTGAATACCGATAAAGATGATTAGAGCTGAAAGTAAGAGTTACTAATCTCAATACTTTTTTATACTTAAAAGGTTAGTGCATAAAGTAATGAATCTCCGTGGTACTTCTTATGATGTTATTTATAGAGAAAATTATGAGATCCGCCCTGTCGATGACTTGCAAAATATTCCTACTTGAGTAGAGTAAAGTATGATTAGGATAGTGTATATGTCTTGGAGATAAAAATGGCAGATAGATTTTAAGCATCGATATTTTTTACAGCTACACAGAAATACGAATTTTCCAAAAACAATTTTCGAAAAAATTTGCTGGAGTACAAAAAACAGTTTTTACGTTTATGTAAATATTAAAGCATGCAATTGTTAAAATTCTTAAATCACTAAAAGAATGAAAGCGTTCACTATATTAACATTAGAATGTGTATCAAACAAATGAAAATCCGCACCTACCAATGCTATTACTGTAACATATAATTATTATATAGTTCTTATAATATATTTGATGTATTTTCTTTATTAAGCATAACTTATAAGACTCAACATTGAATTGAAATTTAATTTTATTGCTGATAAGCACTTGAGTTTTTCAAAGCACCATGTTTGCATGTAGCTAATCTTTAAGCCTTACTGAAATCGTAAAGTGCCGATACGTCTTTAAAATTTATGTACTGTATACATACAATTTAATTTTTCAAAGGTACTAATTAATATAATTAGGATTAGAGCTTATTCCAAAACATCGAACGATTCGGAGAAATGCAATTTATTTTTAAAATTGTTTTAGCAGCTTTTTCATGATCTTCAGTTTAAAAGACTTGTTTAGTATGTACTTAAAATGAATTTACTTGAATGATAGTTAACGGTACGTTATCATTTCCATACATAAATACTTTAATAAATTATCAAAGCAATTATTATTTATTAAATAAAGAACTTTGCATACTAGTCAGAACTCCATAGGCTAAGTTAAAAAAACAGGGATTGAATGTTTCAACGATGAACGATGTACCGATCGTGAACTGTAATTAATATAGTATTGTAATTAAATAATATAATTATGAAATAGATAAGTTGTGCACTCGATCGAGAGCAAACAATTTCTATACTATAATGAGCTTATAAGTGTAAAGATATACCTAAATGTACCTAGTGTAAGGACAGCTTATTTTAAAAATGATTTGTACATGTTATTATTGATAAAAAAATATCTAAAAATTTTGAATGATCATGGACTCTACGTGTGGATTGAAGAATCAAATAATTGTTATTCATTTGTGAATGTACACAAGTGTAACTTAAACAATTGTAACTGAGAGAAGTAAACAAAGTACTGTACTTCCAAAATTATTCTTCTTTCCACATAATCTATTCTGAATTGTAACTTAAACAGTTCTTTGAGTTTGCATATTTCATAAATATGAAGACACATAACAACAATGAAACTGAAAACAAACAAAAAGATGCAAAACTGTTAAATCAAAAAACATAGATCTAGATTTTCCTTTATTACGGATTAAATATAAAAAAACAGCCTTAAATCTTTTTGAATATAAAACAGATAAGTATACATTTCCTTGTAAATTTAAGAAAGAGATAAACAATTTGGCCTAAAAGGCAAAAAATAGAAATCTATTAAAAAAAATATCTCTGATAGTACATACTGAGTAAATAAGATTAATTTCTTTTTAAATCATAGAAATACAAAAGCATTTTAATAAAACCTTCACTTGGTTCCTTTTTACTTATATATATCCATGAAACAATGCATTATTCTCTTTTATAGAGTAATTTTTTAATAATATTTTCGGAGATATTTTTGAACTATAATAAAAAATGTTACATCAATTACTAAGAAAAATTTTGAGTAAAATTAAAGTTATAAAGTAGTTTCTTTGGAAAACAGAGCATATTTTAGTACTTCTCGATTTGTACAATAAAAAACAATTCTCAATTATTAAAGTTCCAAAAGTTAAAGTTTTTTAGTGAAAAATTATGATTTCCAGAAAATTAACAAATGTAAACCAATAAAAGAGAAGGTCGAAATGACAGAATATGTGAATGTGCAAACAGAAAATAAAATAATATATGTTTAAAATGAAAATATATTTTTCTTTAATTTTCCTGATGATTATTCCTTGTTACATTAAATTACATGTACATGAAAACTAATTTCATTTGAAAAGTTAAATACTGGCACCCGGCACCGTTCTCGCGCACAGTAATATCAAGTAGAGAAATGTGATTACAGTCAGACACGATAGACTTGCCTTGGTTTACTCTTTACTGCTACTATTAATATTCTTAATCTCTACTACTATAGCTCTACTAAAATAGCATTTTATGATGATCTATAACTAGCTTTTTTATGATGATCTATCAGTTTCATAGTAATCGTAGTTAAAAATCTAAGAAGCTCGCGAAAATTGCCGAATTGCGCGAATGATTTTTATATTTATTAATTTATACAATAATGCGGTATCACGCAATATGCACAATTAATAAATTTAAGTTTTAAGTATTAAGTAATTATAAGTAATTGGTATTGGTAAATATCGACAAATATCGACATAAATGATCTGGTTCCACCTGTTTCTCGCAGCAGAGTAATTCCCTTTTTATATTGCGCAAGTAGCACATCATACGTGGCACGCACTGCCACAGATTGCCGTCAGATGTACTATCTACGTTCTTGTCTTGTCTTTTTGTAGCTATTCTAAATTTTTCAGGATACTAAAAAATTTGGAATTTGCAGAATCGTCTATAAATTATAAGAAAAATGCATTCCGCCATCTTGGATGTAGATCTTATAGACGAAATCTCAACAAAGCCAAAGTATCTTTCCAAGTTGCGCTTGCAAGTGCTAACTGTAGGCTTAGGCATACAGCATACGTATACAGATTGCAGGCGGTAGAACACGAGCACACCTCTACATCTTCCACCTCCCTTGCATAACCTCTTTTCTGCACACTTTTATTTTCCTTAATCTGTCAAATTTTTATTTTTAACTTTCCTCAAGCGTTTTTATTTTCTGAAAAAGTGTTTACATACATTTTACTTTACAAGTCATTTCTTCCGGCCCACCTCTCGAATTTCTAATGTGCCAAGGTGCAGTTTTAATAGTAGACATTTAATTCCTACACAAGTTTGTTACCATTTCTGTAAGTGTAATGCCCTGGTTTCTTTTAACGTAAGCTTATACATTAAATTACTTTGGAATATTTAGTTAAATAAAGGTTATGTTACTTTTTACAATATGGAATGAAAATTGAAAAATTGAAAAGCAGTTTGTTCCATTTATAATTTGCTTTTCTTAGTTTTAGAAAATTAAAGAAATAAGCAGAAATGTCTTCAGAACTTAGTAAAAATGATGATTTGCCATCAGCAGAAGATAAGCATTTTAGAGATGCTCAAATTAAAGGTGATATTCAAGTCAATGGAAAAAACGCAACAACAAATTTTTTAAATTCAGAGACTGATAGAACTTATAGTAATACAGAAACTCCAACAAAAGTGCAGCATTCAATTAATGTAAAACCTTCTATTAAGGACGAAAGAGCCACTGAATATTCTAATAAACCTGGTGAGTAGAAATTAAAATTCTTTTCTTAGTCTTTGTAAAAGCGACTGTCGAAAGAAGCACTAAGACATACTTTGATGTAAGGCTTCTTTGTCAGATGAACAGAGTATGTGTTTAATCAAATAAAGCAGAGAGAGTTTTCTATTGCTAAAGAACAGTGTGTCAAAATGCCTGCTTTTTATAAAAACAAAAGAAAAATAAAGAAGTTGCATGGTACTGAACATATTATTTCATTTTAGTTACTAAAATCAAGTTAATTACCATATGTTTTATTTTCACTTAGCAGAAAGTCATAATGGTGGAGTAACAGCTAATGGTGAAAAAACAACCGGTGAAAATGCTTCAGCAGAAGCTGTATCAAAAAAGCAGGTACTGCTAACTGATCAAAATATAGATGATAACTTACCTAGTACAGTGACGTTGTTAAAAACTCCAGATGGTGGTAAATGTTACCTTATAGGAACTGCACATTTTAGCATTGAAAGTCAAAATGATGTTTCCAAGGTAAATAAAATATTTATCTCATATTTAGATCTAGCTTTATAATCTGAATATGTATTTGCAGATTATTCAAGCTGTCAGGCCACATGTTGTGGTGGTAGAACTTTGTGTAGATAGAGTGCACGTGTTGCAGCTAGATGAAGAAACTATTCTTGAAGAATCTAAAAACCTTAATTTTAGTGAGCATTTTAAATTAATTTTAAATAAATGAATATTTTTAAAAACTTTTGATTATCGCAGGTAAAATAATGGATACCATTAAAGAAAATGGAGCGTATAAAGGCTTGTTTTATCTCCTACTTTTACACATGTCAGCCCGTCTTACCAAGGTTCTTGGCTTGGCACCTGGAGGAGAATTTAGAAGAGCTTTGCATGAGGTAATTTTAATATTTTGAAAAAAGCAAATCATTTTTATTAAATCCAATTTTTGATTATTTTAGAGTAAGAAACTTCCAAACTGCGTTATTCACATGGGTGATCGGCCCATTAAAATAACCTTTGCTCGGGCTCTAAACGCTTTGTCTTGGTGGCAAACGATAAAACTAGCCTACCAGCTTTTAACGGAAAAAGAACCACTTACTCAGGGAGACGTCGAAAAGTATAAATCTCGAGATTCACTGGAAGAAATGATGGCGCAGCTTGCAGAAGAATATCCTGCAATAGGTGAAATTTTTGTTAAAGAACGAGATATATATTTAACGCATTCGCTTCAAATGGCGTGTAGACCTAAGTTATCAGTGGACAATAAGATCATTCCAGCAAGAGTTGTAGGCATTGTTGGAATTGGCCATACATGTGGTATTGCTCAACATTGGGGTAAAGTCGACCAATCGCAAATACCACCAATTATGGTGTAAGTTTTACTTTATGAAAAAATAGTTTTACCTAGAAATAAACGTATGATAAATTATTCTTTGAAATTTTATATACTACTCTATTATTTTTAGCATACCGCCTCCTTCAAAAACAAGCAAAGTATTAAAATTCACAGTTAAAGCATCTGCCATCGGAGCCGTTATGTACGTGGGATATAGATTAGCGTTTTCATTAAAATCGTTGGTACAAAATCACATTCGAATTCCAATTAGTTTTGAAGATTTAAAAATAACGTGGTAAAAATGGAGGCAAAATACTGCGCTGATGAATATGATCATCCAATATCAAATATTATGTATACAGTTAATAATATTCCAGGGCCAGGCAGTGAACTTGATGATTTTGAATCACAATTCTCAACTGGCTGCTCCTGTCTTCAACAGTGTAAAGATGATTGCTCTTGCATTCGAGGTATTTCAAATTATTTAGACGATCGATTGTTAGATAATAAAAGTTCAATTATAGAGTGTAATTTTAATTGCACTTGTACCGCGAATTGCGGTAATCGATTAGTGCAAAGAGGTCCGTTAAATTGTTTAAAAATAATGGAAGCTTCTGATTCAAATATGGGTTTTGGCCTTTTCACGTCAAAAACTATTGAAAAAGGACAATTTATTTGCGAGTATGCTGGAGAAGTTATAGGAATTGACGAAGCCCAAAAAAGATTTGAAGAAAATAAAAATAAAGGACATATGAATTACGTACTCGTCGTCTCAGAATACATTGGGGACAAGAAAATAACAACTTGTATAGATCCGGCGAAGTTCGGTAATATAGGACGATATTCAAATCACAGTTGCCAGCCGAATTCGATGCTTCTACCTGTCAGAGTTGATATTGTGGTACCAAGGCTGTGTTTATTCGCTATCAAAAACATCGAACCTATGGAAGAAATAACTTTTAACTACGCAGGCGATGTGGCTAATTCCGTCCAGAATCTAAGTGAAACGCCATGCCTGTGCGGTTCTGCTGCTTGTCTTGGATATTTGCCGCATTGTCCTATATAAAAATATAAAAAATTAATATATAAAAAAAAATCTTAATTTTAAAATAATTTTAGCACAGAAATGAATCAGTGAGACACGACTGATAAACGAAATTGTTCTTTTACAAATCTTAATACATGAATAAAAGAGTGATGAAGTTAAGGAAATGTTAAGACAAGTTTTACTTAATAACCTTGTTACTTTAAGTTCAGTTGAATAAATCAATTTCAACAGAATGCGACAATTTAACCGGGCATAGTCAGTCGTGCCTTACCTGACAAAAATTTTTGGCTTTTGTGCGGATTTTAACAAATTATACGCGAGACATCTTCTAGGAATTGTTGCAAAATAACGTTAATAGGAACTTGGTATCCTAGATTATTTTTTTGTAATTTTGAAGAAAGATAATCTAAATTTATTATTCATATATTATAATTTTCATTCCAAGACATAAATATTTTAGTTTTCAATTGTTTAAAAAATTTTGATTTATTTTTATTACATTTACGTTAGCTCAGTAAAGTAATTTTATTATGTCCATTAATTGTTATATTTAGGAAATATACAAATGTTTTAGGCTTCTCGGCTAACTACCGGATTAATCAACTCAAGCTGAAAGCAAATCAAAACAATATAAAGTCTGTTATTCTTCCTGCGAAATTTAACTCGATATATATATATATATATATATATAAAACATAATGCTGTAAAAATAATAGTACAGTGCCAATTAACATTGTTTCCAACAAATACATTATCTACATTAATTAAATATAATTTAAGAGCCTGTCTGTATACTGAAAAAAGGAATAAATTTTTTATTAAAATGTTTAAAAAAATTTATATTTTATCTGTAAATTAATAAACCTTTTATTACAATCAGGTATGAAACATTTATTAAGTGCTCATGTATAAAATTAAAACAATTTTATTTCTGCTTTATATACATTTTTACAGTACATTCTTTAATAAATAATCGGAATCGGAAAAATGATAAATATTAAAAAAACTATAAACACAACAATGTTATTGCTACTGAAATATTTAGAAAAGGAAGGATTCCTTTAGTAGAATGGCAAAATTTGAGTATTAAGCAATCGATGAAAGTTAAAAAAAAAAATTTACAAATATTTGTTGATTCTTGGGAAACGATGCAAGTAAATTAAATTTTTTTGCGGGCTGTAGTTTTTTATTTTATTACGAAACGTAATGAACTATATGTTTGTACTTGAGATTATGATACAGTATCGTATATAAATAAAGTCGATATCTTACAAAGACCGCTTAAATTTTATGCTTACAGTCTTCCGTAACTTTGTACACGTTATATCAAGTTACATATAGCAGAGTGACGTGTAGTTTTAGGCTCGTACATGCAAGTACAGTCTCTTAAAACTGGCATTCACATATACAAGATTCGGTAATAACGCTCTAGAAAATCAACGACAATATCTGTACAAAGTGCTCTGTACATGTAGGAGGAAAACAATATTATACAAAAGAAAAATCAAGTCATAGTCATTCATATTTTCGCGAATAATAAATCTATGGATTCGTTATCCATATGAAACGCTCGTTTCAAGAGGTACTTAAGACTTTTTTCTTCCTCCTTTTCTTAATTAAATTACACTCAAAATAAAAACGTTTACTAGGGTAACTGCATAAGACTCGTAATGCTTGGTAGCTCTTGAGTTTATATTACATTATATACATTAGGCAAGTCCTGCGTTATCACCATTCTTTTTTATTTTTTTATTTTTTTTTTTTAGCTTTTTTATGCCTTCAGATATTTTATAAGAATATAGTTTCATATAGAAAACTAAGTCTTTATCGTACCTATTAATATCTCTTTATCTCCTGGCATAAATTGCAAAGTCTTACGAAGAATCGTGACATTATAATTTCTTAATTTAAAAATTTCTCTAGTATGCCAGTGCCAGGCAGAACGTTTTTGAAAATTATGTCACATTAGACGGCTGAACACAGTTGCTAGTTTCATTTAAAATGTGTGCACAATAACGTAAGAAAATTCTTTCCCTACTTTTCTTTGTTAACTATAATACAAGCCCAGAAAGCCAAATTCAGGCAGTATATTTAAGATTCAATCACAAAAATCAAATTCAAGAAGCGTAGTTGCAGTATCTTGATGTACGCTAATCCAACAAAGTATGCATTAGTAAATGCTCAGGGAGCATTTTGGTCATCTGGGTTATCTATGCACAAAATCATCAAATTTATCTAATAATTGAAAAAAAAAAATAATTATCGCATTCGACTCACACTTTCTTTAATAATTAAAAGGGGAAATTGGAAAAATCTAGTTAAACGATACTTTTCGCCTGCTAAGAAACTAATGGAGATATTCGATTCAAATGCTTCGTACAAAAATCTTATGCCGATCAAGAAATGTATGTAAAACGCTTATCGACTTAATATGATATCGGACTGTACCAGTATTGCTATAGATATTTGCCCTCGGAAGATCCATCCGAGTTAGTTGATCCTTAAAAGAATAAGATTACGCAGGAACACGCAATACGCTTCATCACCGCACACAGTCACCTGGGCCACGGGATGTGATGCATTGCTTTTTACGCTTCATCGCATGCAGTCTCGAACCTGGACTCTGATTACTACCATTATTATTATTATTATTACTATTGTGCTGATTGTTTTTTGTTTTACCGTGTCCACCTGTATGATTGCTTATACCGCGCGTGTAGTCTCCTCGTGCGTTTTGATGGTTCACTGAAAAAATACAAATTTATATAATAATTTACTGTTTTTTTTTACATTTTTTGCTAATTGTGCACTTAAGCTACTTTAATTGCAAATTTCATATGTACCATGTGCAGTTGGTTTGTATGACTTTTTATATGTGAGATGACCATGAGATTGCTGATTGTTATATAAATGCCTTTCTTTATGTTTATCCTCACCCTTTTCTCCAGTATTAGGCGAGTTTCCTCTACTGCATTCCGATTCCTGCAAAATACCCAAAATTTGTATGAAACTTAATCAAACAACCAAATCCTCCAAGAATTTAAAATGCAGAGTAATAATTAATTACCGATTCACTCGCTGGAGCTGAAAGCGTGGACGCATCGGAACCAGTAGAACTGGAAAGGGAGTCCATTTCTGGAGCTACAGGGAATGTTTCTTTTATCCATTTTCGATAATCTATAACTTCATCTGTAATTCTAATTATTCTTCCCAATATACTAAAATTTAATTAATTTATTAATTATTAAAAAACATCATTTAAGTAAAATTTTAAAGTTGTACTCAAGTTACAAGTTTTACCTGACTTTGTTTGCATCATTGACTAGAATATTTAAAGGATTGACTGCTTGTGAAAGTACGTAATAAGCCCAGTCAAAGGCATCTTTTACATACAAAGCTCCATAACTGCTGCGTCCAATATCATTACCAGGTGTAAGTGGATCTTCTATACATAGTAAAGATGGTCTATGTCCATCGATCATATCTCTCTGAACCTAAGTTATATTAAAGTTGTTAATGATAACTGATTAAAAATAATTAATCACATTAAATTATTTTAATATTATTACCTCTTCTTTTGATATGTAAGTACCACCACCCTTTACGCGTATGCCAGTCTTGACATAATTAAACTTCCTTCCATACAATTCCAAAAACTCTATCAGTAACACTCCCAAATTCACATCTGGACTGTTGATGTTTGCCCTGGGATGTAACTAGAAAAGTCAACCAGTATTAAAAACACCGATAAGAATTTATTAATTTTGCTAATAAGAATAAGTTACCTGTAAAAAGCTAATAGTCATTAGAATTAGACTATACGAAGAGATACCTCCAGTGAAAACTTCATTGAGATCTCTTTGCAGTAAAAATTGCTTCAGTACCATTACCAATTTTTCTAAAGCAGGGTACTGTCTTTTAAAAGTCTTAATCAATTCTGCTGATTTTACACCATTGTTCATGTTAAAACTAATATCCACTTTAATTTCAGTCTCTTTATCAGTAAGCTTCACAATTGGAACTGATGCTCTATCTAATACTTTAACAGAAGATGGCTCAACAATATTTTGATCGATTAATGCTCGCTCAAGTGTGTGCAGTGGAAGATTTGTCCACATCCCTATCACCACCAAATCAATGTCACTGAAAAGCAAAAACAATGCAACAATTTGTTTTGCTAAAGGAATTGAAGTTACTTCAATAAATACCTTGTAGGCAGGTACAATCCTGTACGAAAACTTCCAAAAATCTCCACCTTTGAAGCTGGCCACAGATCATAAATCACCTGCTCTATCCGCTTGATCACTCGTAATCGAAGGTTGTGTTCTTCATTCGAAGGACACATGTATATAAAGAAGTCTTCAATCTCCTCGTGCAAGCTACAAAGAAACAAAATCGAAAATTAAAACGAGTGGCACAGTCATAGCATATCAAAGAATACTAATTAAAACAGACATTGCAGCTAATTAGACATATTGTTAGAAGATTTAAAGTTAATGAAAAGCAGGAAAAAGAGCAGGATGCAACACGCGGGGCATCAGAAAGGAAGCGAGAAGGACATCTAAGTAAGTTTGGGGCGGAACCGCGGCAAAAGGTGAGAAAGCACGCTCCGTGAATGAAGCCATGTGACATCCCTAACCTCACATTGTGTGACGAAAGTCTTGCTCGCGCTAAACATAAATCGAAAGGAAAGCTCACCCAAGGACACCCTTGGAGTAGTGTTTGTTAGGCACTCGCCAGGGACATCCCCCAAAGACTCCCACTAGGGCCTCGTAGTTGTAATTCATGCCGTAAGTACTCGCGCGATTATCGTTTTTCCTCCTGGACGGATTGTAGTAGCTGTTGTTGGCGTTGTGCTGGAGGCTGCCGCCGCCGCCGCCGACACGTGTGTTGTTCCGCTGATCTTCGGTGCTGTTGCTCTGCGGACGATTGTTAGTCATCTGCGTCGTCGTCGTCGGCGATTCAAGTGGCACAAAGTCTTGGGAGGAGTTTGTCTTGGAGTTCATGCTGCTGCTACCGCCCTGCTGAGCACAGAGAGAGAGAGAGAGAGAAAACTCGAGTCAATGAGCGCGACTGAGAAGCTTTGGGATCGGGGGATGGAGGGTTGGTTCAAGCGCGGGAACGTTTCTACTTACGAGGTTCAAGGTATTATTATCTTGTGGCTGCTGTTGCTGCTGTTGCTGCTGCTGCTTGAGGGTCAGCCCGTCCAAGTCCTTGCCCGTCTCCCAAATATGCAACCACAAGTCCTTCGCGGGACCGAACTGCTCCGGTTGATACCAACCGATCTTCGGATCCATTAAAGCCCTCGGGTGGGACTCTGCTTCGAAGCCGCCGACGTCGTCGCCGTCGTCGCCGTCGTCGTCGTCGCTGCCTCCTTTGACTGCGGACTCGCGGATGATGAAGGGGCCCGCAGCGCAGCTATCCCCCTGGCGCCCCTTGCTTCTTCAGAAAAAAGCGCCGAAAGAAAAACACAAGGACAACGGTCTCCCGAAAGTCCTTTTACGCGCACAGCCGCAGGATCTGTCGTTCTCCCTCTTCTTCTCGCGCACGCAGACGAGAAATTCGCCCAGTCGCGAAACTCGCGTTCGTCCCACAGAGACACCAAGCCTGCTGCTGTTCGCAACTGCTACTGCTGCTGCTGCCCTTCTTTCGCTCTCTCGCTCTATCTGTATGCCTCTCGCTCTCGCTCGCTCGCTCTTCTAAGCCAGAGACATGAGACTGCGAGAGAGGCAGCGCTTCGTAGAAAGGCGCAGGCTTTCGCACACGCAGGCTGCGCGCCGGCCTTTTTGTTAAATAATTTTGCGCCTATGTGTGCAGTTAAGTTTTAAAGTACACCAATGGCGGCGGTGGCGGCGGTGGCGGCCGCGCCGCGCTCCTCTTCGCGCCGCTGCGGGATAGGTAGATGGCTCTCGCTCGTGGCCCGAGAGCCGCGCGAGATTCACGAATGCCGCCTGCCGTTATTGCTATTAGATAGGGTTCGGGCGGAAACTGCTAGAGAACTCCAGAAGGACCGCGTTTCGACTCGCGCTGCCGGGAAAGTTCGATTTCAAGCCCATTTTCTTATTAGCTTTTTAGAACTTTAAGCTTTCTCCAAAAGCATTCAAACAGCATAATTCGATGAAAAATCTTTGTAAAGTATTCTTTTATGATTATTTCTTTTATGACTTGTCACTTAAAATAAGACAAATATTACGAGAAAACAGTCTTTTTATTTACATAAAATCGTACATTCAAATTGTTGTTATTATAGGATCTTTTATAGGATATGTTACATTTTATGTGGATAAATGAAAAAGGAAAATTTGTTTTAATTCTTGGTAAAAATTTGAAATATCTTTAAATTACGCCGTAATTAAAATCAATAATTTGAGAAGTCAAATTCTTTTATAAGAATTTGACTTAAAATTGTAGTTTATACAATTTTAACGTAATCGAAACAAGATAATTGTAACAATATAGTTTTCCTTAACTCATGACTGCTATCCTTTCTTATCGAGCGGCCCGGCAGTCGCGCCTCTGTGTTGCAATTGATTGTAATTTAAGTACGCCTGGGTGCCTCGCAGGACATCACCCTGTCGAAGTGCCAAGGAGAAAGGATTTGTAATAGTTTTTGTTGTCCAGCTTTCGGTGACGAGCTGCCCAATTCATAAAGTTGATCGGTGCTAATGAATTAATGGACCCAAAACAAAGGACGAGAGCAAGGACGATAAAAACGATGGCAAGGCCGGCAAGGAGGTGATACCCCGGAGTGTAGCTACCAGCGCGATGAGCGCCTGGAAGCTCGTACAGCGGAGATGTTACGACCTGCTGTCGCATCGATACTCACTACTCGTCATACTCGTCGCTATTACCTGTATCTTCGTGGGCATTGTGCATTTTGGCGAGGTTAGCTTCATAATTCTAAAGTATAAACATTTTTTTTTAAATCAATTTCTAATTTATAGCATTAAAATTAGAAACATTTTTTTAGTAGAAACATTTTTCAATATTCATCTGTTTTTGTATACATTGTTTAAAATGCTTGTATTTATAAAATGTTTTCTCTTTTATTCAGGAGTAAATTAAGGGATGAGAATTACCTACATTACAGTTTCTTGAATCTTGGTTTTATTTAAAAATTTTCCAAAAACATTTTTCTTGAATTATTTTTGTTTTACAAGAAGAAAATAATTACAAAAACTTTCCTAAGTTGTTAAATAAAACTAAAAAATTAAATAAAGTGTAATGTCAATATCCATTGCAGATCATGCTTTCTTTTTAATTTTTTGTATTAAAATTTTAGGTATGGATAGCATGGAGCAAAGAAAAATACAAAGCAGTATTTCATTCTTTCAATGACAACATTTTGGGCATATCATTTCAAAGGCAATTATGTCAACACGTTCCCATTGATGTTGTTTATACATGGGTCAATGGATCAGATCCTTTATTCCTTGACAATTTAAAAAAGTATGTCCCGGTCACAAATGCTAACAGTGCACCTTCTAGATTTACAGATAAAGATGAATTACGATACTCACTTAGATCTTTAGAAATGTATGCACCTTGGGTAAGAAAAGTGTACATAGTTACTAATGGCCAAATACCAAGTTGGTTGGATATGGATAATCCAAGAGTGTCATTGATATCTCACGAAGATATATTTTTGAACAAAAGTCATCTGCCAACTTTTTCAAGTCCAGCCATAGAAAGTCACATCCACAGGTAAGAAAAATAGAAATAAATTAAAAAACATAGATCACTTTTGAGATTTATTTAAACTGATAGGTATTGAACGTTTCTTTACAGAATTCCTGGCTTATCCAAGAAATTTCTGTATTTCAATGATGATGTTATGCTTGGTTCAGCTGTTTGGCCTGAAGATTTTATTACATATAGTAATGGGCAAAAAGTTTATTTAGCTTGGTGGGTTCCTGACTGTTCAGATGTTTGTCCATGGGCATGGGTTCAAGATGGTGCTTGTGATCCTACTTGTAATACAACAATGTGTGAATTTGATGGTATTTATTAATTTATTATTTCATCTCTATTTGATTCTTTAAATTTTTTACAAATATTTACAATTGGTGTGCAGGTGGTGATTGTGATGCAATCGATGGGACTGAACCAGAAGTTGTAGATAAAGAAAACGATTTTGAAAGACTGTTAAATGATTTAAGAGAACAAAAAAAATTAGAATCTCGTGTGAGCACAAATGATTCAGATTTAATGGCTATTCGTTCTTTACTCTATCATAATTCGTGGGATAATAATTACAAAAATTTCGGTGTAAATAGTAGAATAGAAAATGAATCTGATATAATTTTTAAATTAGACAAGAACACTAATAAAATGGCTAAGGATAATTATGCCTTTCAAACATCAAATTCATTGCCTAGAATCGATAAAAGGGCAGCACCGAAATTTTATGTAAACGATGATATCATAAATTTAGTACATATAAACGATTCGGCAAAAAATAGCAAACTTGAATATGCAGGTCGGCAGAAAAAGAAAAGTCGAAACCTTGATACATATGCCGAATCCTTATTATATGTAAATAAAATTTACAATAAGGCTTATGGGTTAGAACGTCGTAGAGTACCTGCTCACATGCCGCACTTGTTAGAGCGAACAGTTATAGCAGAAATGCAAGAAAAATTTGTTAGTGAATTTGATAAAACATCAAGCCATCGAATTAGAGATTCCGAAGATATGCAATTTGCATTTTCATACTTTTATTTTTTACTGAGCGAAAAGCGTTCGGTATCTGCTGAAGAAATATTTGACACATTCGACACTGATAAATCCCAGTTAGTATTTTCTTAATCAAATATAAATACCAATTAAATATTGCATTATAACTGTAATTAATTTTGTAGGACATGGTCTGATAGAGAAATTAGAACCCTATTATCAAGGCTGTATCCATTGCCACTTGATTATAGTTTAGTGGTTGAATTTGAAAATACGATAACTAATTGTTCGCGTCTCATCGATTTACGAGGAATTTCAACTTTACCACCTCCACCTGGAGAGAGATATATAGATTCTACTTTAGTAAGTATTTCATCATAATCAATTTTAATACCATTTTTGTCTAAACTTAATGAATTTTGTTTTTAAAAGCCTGTTGTCAGTCGAGCATTGATTTTAAGATGTGAAGCAATTGTCAACAAAATACGGTCAAAATTCGGAAAAATGGAAAGGTATCCACACAAGATTATCGAAGCTGGTAAGGACGAAATTTTTGAAATGCTTACCAGTAATGTATCGACAACAGTGAAATTATTGGACGAAATACGAAGTGACCCAAAGTAAGTTTCTTTCATAATCAATATAATTTTTTTAAATTAATTTACCTTATTTTATCTGGATCTGAATTTAATAATTAATTATTAAATACAATTTTTGTCTAGGAAATTTATTTGTCTCAATGATGACATGGATCCGCTTCGAAAATCCGAGAACGAAGTGGTTCGAGCCCTTCTCAGCGATTTTTATCGTTCGTTATATCCGATAAGAAGTAGTTTTGAATTACCACCTCAGTATCGAAATCGCTTTACTCACAGACACGAATTATACGAATGGCGGGAGAATCGTGCCAGAGCTCGAAACGTGATGCTAATGCTAATAGTTTTACTACTTGCCCTTACGACGTATCATGCCTTTCGACACAAAGTACGAAGAATGTGTCCGATTCGAACTCTGCCGGCTCTATTTGCCTGAAGGCCAATCTTAATAATTAAAACCAAATAATTTTCAATAATCTAGTCAACTGAATAAGCTGTTGTAAATATAAATGTTTTGACCTGTACAGAAGTGTACATAATATTAAGAAAAATTGTCTTTGTTCTATGATATTTGATAGTATTAATCTAAAAAAAGCACGTGATATATGAATTGTACGTATATTACATGACAACTGTGGAACAACATTTTTTTGCATCAAGACTGTTACAATGTAAAATTTAAGATTTTTATTAAAGTTTACTGTCTTAAGCGTACGTGTCTCTGAAATTGAAGCATGATAATTCACTTGCTTTATAGAAACCTATCGCAATAATTAGACTCGTTATCCGACGATGGTGGTGGCTGACTACAAGCACAACCCTCCAAGGGTGGACAATTGACGTGTCTGATGTTTCTCGGGCCAACCATTCCTCCTTGCCTCCTTGCGCAATCGGTCATCCATACTGCCACAGTTGCAACCTCCTCTGGTAGGAGTCGACGTCCAATACCTTAAAAATGTCAATTTCTTTTTAATAGATTCTTCACCTGGTGCTCGCAATTCAATATAAAGATTGAATTTTTTAAAAACCTGCTACGTCGGGATAATTAGGTTCCGAGGGGCATTTCATACATGGTTCTGGGTCAGATTCACTTTTTACAATTTCTTTTTTTGGTTCGGCTGCCGTCACTTCGCTTTCCTGCATCATTTGATCTTGAGCCTCGTCGCTTGCTAGCGTCGGCTCTGGCTCTTTCAATCCATCGGCTTTTTCGAAACTTTTGATTATCGAGGACTCCGAGTGATCGGTCGATCGAAAACTGGCTTCTCCCTCGTGGCGAAAGCTGTCTCCAGTTTCTTCTCCGAAACTTTGGAGGGCTGCATTGAAAACTTTAATTACCTTAAATGAACAAGTTATTACCTTAAAATGAAAAGTATCTCTGTACCAAAAGAAAAAAGATCTGCTTCGGTGTCTTGATCTTGACTCCTGACGGAGGGTGGTTGCGCTATTTCTTCCAGAGCTTTTTGTCGCGAATCGCTCGACGTTTCCTCGGAGGTGCTTGACGAGCAGAGACACAATTCCTCTAAAGTGCCTCCTTTTTCGCAGCCGTCGCACCTGAGTCTCGCGAGGTAGCTAGGGGCAGAAGAGCAAGGCTAATAAAAGCTCGAGAATCTTGTTTTAAAGCGATATGCATCGGCCCTACCTGTAAATCTCCATAAAAAGTCCTATGGGAATCATAGCGGAGCCGCCGTCGGGCTCATGCGTAAAGAGCTCGCAGACCATGATCATGGTCTCGGTGATGCTGCGCGTCAGCAGTCCGATCGCGATCGACAAGAAATTCTTGATCTGACATTTCTTCTGAAACTGGCCTATCTCGAGGATCAAGTCAAAGTCCCGACGATCGAGGCACAAGTAGTCCCAGCGCTGGAGGACGCATTCGAGCGGCAGAATTTTGTTGTAATCCGCTGCGGCAGGGGATCAGAGGCTCGAGTTTCTAAATTGCGCCGAGCAGTTCATCGAGATATATATATACCGAGTCGAGAAACAACGTACCTCCGAGTTGCCTGAGCAGAGCCTTGAGGAAGCCGATGGTGAGTCCGTGGGCGCTGCTGGCCGGCGGGTACTCGAGCCTGAGCTTCGTCGGCGGCTCCTCGCCGTTGGCCAGCGCGTGGAAGTAGGCGCTCGACCACTTGAGCAGGTCGAACGGCTGGGTGCGGATGGCGGACTTGCAGAACTGCTTGAGGATCATCGGCAGCCGAGGCGGCACGCTGATCTGCTCGATGCAGTAGTCCGTCTCGAGCAGCGGCATTCTCTCGATCGATGTGAGTTTTAACCTGCAGCTCTTCTTTTTGCCTCGCACTAGCTGGTGCCCGCCAGTCCCTGGCAGCTCCTCGTGCCAAAGTGTTTGCCCGCGAGTCGCCTAGCAACCGTTGATCGTGGGTGGCACATCATCATCGACTCGCATCGCTTTCAAATAACTGCTCCAGCGCTCGAAATTTGCCGCCAATCGTGGTGGTTTTTTTCGCCGTTCCTGCTGCACGCAACCGAATTACCGCAGGGAGTTACCGACCAAAAGGTTCGGCAGGTGCGCGGGAACGTCGCCAGGTGGCGCGCGATCTGCCGCTCTCGGGAAGCGCGCGCTCTTATTCGGCAGGCAAGTGGTGAACGAGGCGAATAATTGCGCGCTGCCTTCAAGACCAGAGTCGGGCGCCAGAGCTCCGTGTGTTCGGGTCGGTCTTTCTCTCTTTCCGCTCCATCTCTCTCACTGACTCACACTCCTTTCTCTCTCTATCGGAGTCTCTTGCTCGGTCGGAGCACCGCGGCAGGTAATACAAGTCATACGCTCGTACAGCAGGCTGTGGTAAAGGAAGGAAGGAAGGAAGGAAGGAAAGTCAAGTCTTCGCTCCCAGGATCCACGATGGCACTTTTTCGCATCAGCAGCCGGCGCTGCCTCGACCTTCAGGTACGTCCTCACCCCCGACTGGGAAGCATCGTGGCGTTCGGCGTATCCGCATCCTCCTCCCCCGAAGCCCTCGTGCATTTTCGCAACTCGATCCCGGGAAAAGCGTTTTTCCGAGTTTTCACCCGCGGCACTCTCGGCCACGTTACTTATCGACCGCCTGGGAAAAGCTCTCTCCTCTCTAGGTCAGGTCGCCTCCTCGCCCTCGTTTCTCTCTCTCTCTCTCTCTGTCTCTCTCTCTCTTTCTCTCGGACGCACGCTCTCGGCGGGCGTTCTTTTTCCGTTATTAGCTTTCGAAAGCGACTAAAGCGCAGAACAGCGGCGAGAGAGCGACCGGGGCGAAAAAATCCCGGATTTCGCAGGTGAATTTCGAGCGTGAGAGCGTTCGATTACGTAACGAGGTACGCTTTTCGTCGCGGCCCAGCGGGAAGCTCAAAGTCATCGTGGCGTCGGCGGCCACGAGGAAACACGGGGGCTGCGAATTTGCGGGGCAGCTCTATGGAATCCTGAGCGCGGCGGGCATGGGGGCGAAACCTACCTTGCCGACGCCAGCTCGAACCTTTTTTTTTTCTTTCTGCGCACTGGCACGCTTCTAATCGGGTTAGTGTCGGAAGGAAAACTCGGTAGCCGAAGGGATGCGGAAGGTTGCATAACCTCGTGCTCCTCGAGTGCAATTTAATGGTTATAAGAATCGAAAATTTCCGTGGAAAAGATCGAGGGTTTCCCCCGAAGTAGCCGAGAACTGCAAGCAGCTTCGTTCCCGATAAAAATTGAGCTGTCGGCGCGTATTGGAGCGAGATAAGCTTCGTGCAGCTCGTCGGCGTCGACTCCGCGCGGCGTTCGTCGTGCGAAACGATCGTGACACGGAGGCGCGTGCAACGTGTGTGCCATTGGGCTGCGATGCTGGTGGCTGCGCCGATTTTGCAAGGTGCCGCTAAAATTAGCGGGCACTTGGAGGTCGCGCTCTGTGTGCCGATGATCCACAATTGTCACCGCACAACTCGAAAGATCCAATTTCGGCCGGCCTCCCACACCCCCTTCTCCCCGAGCGACCTTTGCGATCGATCGGACTTAATCTAGATCGCACTGCCCTCCGTCCTAAAAGACGCCGAGCTGACATTTAGAGATATATATATATATCAATGGAAAGCGCGTGCAGCGATTTGTCAAGGGAAGGTTTCCTTTCCGTTTGAGTAAATAATAGTCCATTGAGGAAATATTTACGTTACGTCTAGTCGGTATGAAATAGTACATCATCAGCTATTTTCACGGACTTGACGTGTCGCGTTTCCAAAAGCATTCCAGAATCGAGAGGAAACTTGACTTGTTGATCGCGAACGCGTTTTCTGTCATTGAACTTTTGATTTTTGAAAGAGACTTTGTTAATCGGAGTATTGTTCGACTTTTGCGATCATATTTTATGTAACAAAATGCATTATGTAATGTAGTTTTCGTGCATTTCTGCCGGATTGCAGTTAACAAATGCATCTTACATAAAATAAATTAGACGGCCACGGTGCTTTGAGAACAAAAAAAATTGTTTTTTAAGTTGTACAAGTGTTTTCAACAGGAAAAAGTTAAATTGACGTCGGAAGAGAGTTAAAATAGAAGTTGCCCGTTAAGTCGTTCCTAAAATATCCGGAATAACGTATAAATACGAGGAAAATACAGCTTTGTTCGAAAAAAAGTATATTTATACCTTCGAAAACAGTTATTTTTCCATTTATTTTTGTTTATAGTCCGCGTGTAACTCGCGGGTGGCATCCCGGTTATTTAATCGAATTGGCGAAAAAGTGTGACATAAAACGAAGCGAGAGAGAAAGAAGAAAAAAAAAAGAGAGGTAGATCTCGTGGAGGGTAACCTTGGATTATCTAACGGGACACGTTCATCGTTCTCGAACGTCCCTCTCTCTCTCTCTCTCTATCTCTCTCTCTCTCTTTTTCTCACTCCACTTTTATAATATTGTGCGCCGCTGCACTCTTTTCCGCTCTCGCTCATTTCTCTCATCGAGATTAATAAATGAAATAAGATCCCGGGAGCCTTTTACAGCCTGACGTCAGGCCCATAAATCACTGACTCTGATTAAACACCTCGAGACCAACGAGAGTGACTTTGTCGGGGGGCGCGCGGATTTTGATTTTTGATTCTTTTCTTTTTTTTTTTCGACGAATCGCGGCGCGAGAAAATGTTTTCGTCGTCGGCATAATTATACACACCCGATTGGCAAATACGTCCTTCCCCGATATCTCCCTCTCGTTGGCTATTGTCATGATCGAGCGGAAAAAGAGACGCGCGCTCTGGACTTTGGATCGGGGAATAGAATAGAATACAATAGATATATAAGGTTGCGTGCGGTCCAATAATCGCAAATACGGTAGAATTGCATCGCGTAACCTCGTAAGCGATAATGAGCCCGCGCGCCTCGACTCGAATTCGCGCCCGAAGATATCTCCGTCGGCTTTTCTTTCGCATTGCGATCCCTCCTCGCGTAAATGCAAATCGGCTGACGATGCGTGTGTATGTGTGCCCCCGGCTATGATACGACACACCGAAGCGCGCCGCGCGCTGATTCAATAAAGATCCCTCTTTCTCCTCTTTGCGCAGCCTCTCTCGTCGCCGTATACACAGCTGGGACGAGCGCCGAGATTGACCGCGCGTGCAAGATCAATGTCGATAACCATTAGGCCACGAATTAATCTACGCAATGCGATAAAGGCAATGTCTCTCGAATTACGCTATCGAGCCCGACGTATATATATATATCTTTATAAGATTAGTGCCTGCATAAAGGCTCCGGAGAGAGAGAGAGCTCCCTAATTCGTCGAACGTAACCGAAAGGCTCGCGCCGCCGAGACCTTGACGCTTGAAAGATCGAAAGCTCGCGGGGCTTTGGAATTTCCGCGAATCATTGTCACGGCGCGGCGCCCGCGACCCGCGCTTACACACACGGAAACCCGCGCTGATGTAACCACATCGCACACCGCGTGCTCTCCGCTCTCCGCGCGTTATTTAGACATCGTACGATATCTTACGCGTGAATGAGTGGTGTTACCGCTCTTCGCTGAATACCGGCCTGCCGTTGAACCGTTCCCCCCTCCGGACGGCGCGGTCGCCGCTTTTACGGTTCTCTGCGCGTAATCCGCGCGGTTATTGTTTCAAACCGGAGTACCGATAATAATTCAATATTTAACGGGATCGAAGGCTGATTGATGGTGTATCGAGAATATAACGCGGAAACGAGAGCGGGGAGAGAGAGAGAGAGAGCTTTTTTCCGCGTCTGGCGGCTCGGTTATAACGCTCAGTCCATCGAACGATAAAAATTCCCCGATAGCACACAACTCTCGACGACTGGATTCCAAATTCCAAAGCTCACTTTTACATTCGACGATAAAAGAGCGTAAAAGCAGGCTCTCGAGCGACGCGCGCGGCCGCTCTATTATAAACGCCTCGCGGGTTTTCTGCACCGTCATGAGATTACATACGTTGTTCGCCCGAATTTTGTCGAACCGTCGAACTTGTAATGTATATCTTTGATTTAGATTAGAAGTTAACGGCGTAATTTTAATTAGCGCGATTTGAATTCGCGGGCAAACACGACGACAAGGCAAAGAGTGAAATGTGTGATGTATGCTTGTCCCAATAAAAAGACGATTGCGATACTGGCGGAGGCGCCCACCGATAACAGGAGAGTCGTGTAGACGACCTTCGGACTGGTAGCGGTGTGCGCCCCCCTCTGTCGAGATCGACGCGTCGCGCTTAAGGTATATCTCATCGCGATAATTGATCGACTGAAAAGAAAAAAAAAATTATTATGAAAATCAAAACATTTTGCGCGCAGACAATTTACCTTCTTTCTTTTTTTTTGGAAGCCAACCGTTTCGAGACGAGAATAGAATTAATCAAATAAGTAACCGGAGCGACATGAAAAATTCTCAGTACAGTGATAACGTAATCTGCGCAATTGATAGATGTTCTCGGTAATTCAATTTTGCCCGCGGTCGGCAAACAATAATTAGCGGAATAGTAAATTTTGACATTTCGCGGGGGATGATGTTCCAACGACATCCGATCTCATTGACGCCTCGCTCCCGAAGAAAAAGAACGCATCCGCGTGCCGTGTATCGTTTAACGAAGAGTGATGTGCACAGTGAGAAAAAGCGTTTTACCAAAGCGATTACGTAAGCGCAGCTGCCTCTCGGTCTGCGTTCAGCGGTGCACACTCATTAGAGTCCAATACTCGTGCACGTCAGCTGACGAGCACCGCGCCGCATAGCTTCCGCCGCCGCTCTTTTTTACGTAACCCATACGCACAATTATTGTTTATTCAAGGTCGCGCTCTCCTATATCCCCGCGATCATCGCTTTTCCTCGTTGCAGAATCTCTTCTTGAACCTCGCTGTGTGTCGGAATTCCGAGAAGCTTATTGAATTGCAGGCGTGACGTCAGGCGCGGCGAAAAGCGGAAAAAGAGAGGCCTACGTGGCACGCGATCGGCTATGCATCGTGCGCGTGCATGAATTATATTATCCGTCGCCACGGCTCCTTCTCGAAATGTGTGTAAAGATCTACCGATTGTCCCACCCCCCAAGCCAATTAGCCCACCATAACCGAACTCGCTATTTCTTACTTTCGCAGAAACTTAGCAGCGGCGTCGGAGTCCGAGCCCTGAGCGATGCCTCGACCGACCTTAAGAAGGTCCTCGCCGACAAGATCCCGAAGGAGCAGGAGCGCATCAAGAACTTCCGCAAGGCCCACGGCAGCACGAAGGTCGGCGAGGTGACCGTCGACATGATGTACGGCGGTATGCGCGGCATCAAGGGTCTCGTCTGGGAGCCGTCGGTCCTCGACCCCGAGGAGGGCATCCGCTTCCGCGGCAAGTCCATCCCCGAGTGCCAGAAGCTGCTGCCGAAGGCTCCGGGCGGCGCCGAGCCCCTACCCGAGGGCCTCTTCTGGCTCCTCATCACCGGCGACATCCCCAACGACGCCCAGGTCAAGGCCATCTCGAAGGAGTGGGCCGCTCGCAGCTCCCTGCCCGCGCACGTGACCAAGGCCCTCAACGACTTCCCCAAGGACCTCCACCCGATGAGCCAGTTCAGCGCCGCCATCACCCTCCTCAACAGCGAGAGCTTGTTCGTCAAGGCGTACAGCAGCGGCGTCCACAAGAGCAAGTACTGGGAGACCGTCTACGAGGACTCGATGAACCTGATCGCCAAGCTGCCCGTCGTAGCCGCCAGCATCTACAGGAACGTCTACAAGGGCGGCAAGGGCATCGGCTCGGTCGACGCCGGCAAGGACTGGTCGTACAACTTCGCGACGATGCTCGGCTACGACAATCCCGAGTTCATCGAGCTGATGCGCCTCTACCTGACCATCCACTCGGACCACGAGGGCGGCAACGTCTCGGCTCACACGACCCACCTCGTCGGCTCGGCTCTCTCCGACCCCTACCTCTCCTTCGCCGCCGGCATGAACGGCCTGGCCGGGCCGCTCCACGGACTCGCCAACCAGGAGGTGCTCGTCTGGCTGCAGAAGCTGCGCGGCCAGGTCGGCGACAACCCCTCCGACGACAAGCTCAAGGAGTTCATCTGGAGCACGCTCAAGAGCGGCCAGGTCGTGCCGGGATACGGGCACGCCGTACTCAGGAAGACCGACCCCAGGTACACCTGCCAGCGCGAGTTCGCGCTCAAGCACCTGCCCAACGACAGCCTCTTCAAGGTAAGTTTCGAAGCTCTGCCGCCGCCGTCGTCGTCGGCGCTCAACGCCACTCACTCTCATCTCTCGCTTTCTCTTCCCGCAGCTCGTCTCCCAGGTCTACAAGATCGTCCCGCAAATCCTGCTCGAGACCGGCAAGGTCAAGAACCCCTGGCCCAACGTGGACGCCCACTCGGGCGTGCTGCTCCAGTACTACGGCATGAAGGAGATGAACTACTACACCGTGCTCTTCGGCGTCTCCCGCGCCCTCGGCGTCCTCTCCAACCTCGTCTGGGCCCGCGCTCTCGGCCTGCCCATCGAGAGGCCCAAGTCTCTCAGCACCGATCTCCTCATGAAGGCCGTCAAGGCGGCCTAAGCCTCTTAGCTAGCCCTCGAATCCCACCTTCTGGCGCGTCGCTGCAGTCATCTCTCCCGCTCCCGTCCCGCGAGGCGAGGACGCTCCTCGGAGGACGCGGAGCGCCCTTTAGGAAAGAAATTAATCCTTTACGATAGCCCGTCGACCGCCCGACCCAGTAATTCACTATAGCCAAGGCCTGCACGTAAGCGGGTTTATTCAGCAAACGCGCGCAAATCCATCCGTGCAACTGCCATTACCGCCGGCGCGCTCGATTACGTGTAGCAGCGATATCACTTATAGACGACACTTTTTTCGACTTTTTTTGCCCGAAAACCGAGACTCGAGTCGCGCCTCGTTCTTTACGCCGCCTGAACAGCAGAGCAGTCTTTCGGATAAGATACTCAGTGCAAAGAGCAACGAGAAAGCGGATAGTAGTACAAGTGTGTCACACAGCGCGAACGCCAGACGGCCAGAGTTCACGAAGTAGGGCGAGAAAGAAAAATCGAGTATTCACTTGTAGATCGACGATATGAGAAATGATTTTTTTCTTCAGAGTAAGAAAATAACGATCGAGACGAAAAATGGCGCGAGTGAGGAAAAAAGTGCGTGCGAGTGAGAGGTTGTGAGAAAGCGAGATTGAAACAGAGAACAGAATACAATAATGAAGCGAAACATCGCCGAGAATCCGTTGATGGATCAACTCGGGACAAAAGTGTAGACAGAAATTAAATACACTGAAGAAAAATGTTAAACCTAGACAATACGGTGTGACTAGTATTAGTCGAGCGACCCCTGTAACCGCGTCACACGATTTTAAATATATTCTAGAATCATAGGAATTTAAACGAACTTTTGTGAAACCACCGAACGAATTTCATTAACATTTTCGTTTGTTAAAGAAAAAGCGTCAACTCCCTCCAATTCAACAAGCAATATGAGAATAAGGTGCCGCTCCTACGATTCATGATCCACCTTGTCGGTGCTATTTATTATTAGCAATACGTCTTTAGAAAACATTTTTTTTCGTTCACACACGATCGAATTAATTTTTATTTCTTTTCTTTATTTTTTCAAATTTTTTTCGAGAAGCAATCGTATACTCGAATTGGAATCATCATTGTAAACCTAATATTTTCAATGCATTGTTCGCTTTTATTTCAAACTCCGATTAAATAGTTTGAATTTTATCTGTTTTATTGTAAATTAATATGATTTTGGAGTTGGAGAATGACCGGTGGTAGACCCATCGATAATAAGTATGAATGCGTGTGTGCTAAGCTTTATTTATAATAAAAAAAAAGTCGAAAATAAATAGAAAAATGTTTCAATCAGTAGACGTTCACGACTTTTCATTTAACATCTCCTCTCTCTCTCTCTCTCTCTCTATTTCTCTCTACAGCTCTACGGGATAATTAAATACAAACATCATTTAAACGTTCTTATTTTTTATTTCATATTTCACAAGTTTTTCTTTCATAAAATCAAAGTTTTCAAGTCCATCAGACATCTGCAATAGATCTATAATAGATTACAATTGGCGAAATACAAAATGCCATGTCGTTCTATATCGTAGAAATATAATTTATCAAGTACTATTGAACACAGTAACCAAATAGATTTTTGTATTAAAAATAAAATTATTCAAAGAAAAATCTCATTAACGCAAACGACTTCTTTCTCAATATGAGAAAACAATTACCCGTCACTTTCTCTAAAATTTAGCCATCGTCCCGTTAATTATCCGTGTTGCCATTGTTTTAATACAGTAATGTAAAATATATTTTAAATTATCCAACCGGAGTATTTCTCTATACCGACACAAAACTAGCAGATACACCTATGCTTTAAACAGATGTGCGATAAGACAGTCGTCTGACGAGCTTATTGGAATAATCAATGATAAAGCTAATAAGACATTTTAAATAAAATAATAGAGGCACTCTTTTTTTCCAGCTGGCTTAGTACCTTTCTTAAAAAAATGTACATTAATAAAATCTATTGGGTATTTAATGGAGCGTGCTTCGAAATAATACTGCTCTCAGGATTAGCTTGGCGAGACAACCGTCTCATCGTTTGTGTATCACAGAGCGATCGGTTTTTCGCTTTGAATTAGTATTTATTCGAATTCGTTGATTAACCTTGGACAAGAAGTCTTACAAGATGCATTGTACGTTTATGTCGGCAAATCTGGTTTATTTATATACGAAGATGCAAGAATCCTCGGTTAACCAAGACCATTGTCGAGGTAAAGTCTGAATTTTCACAGCAAACTGCTGTTTACAACGTGCAAATATCAAAACTATATACATGAATGTGCTTTCCCTAGCAATTATGTTTAAAATACCAAACGTGGGCCAGCGTTCCTCTCTGTTTCAAAATGCTAATGGAAACTTTTTTTGAACCAACAACAAACATACAAAGATCGCTTTTAGAAAGTCACATTCTATTTGAACTGGTCAGAAAGAAAGCTGGAATTTTTGTAGCTGCCAAAGTGTACGATCTTGTGAGCACTTGCATAGCAGTTCAGACGCATCATCGAACTTATTTTGTATTGTTACATTGTACGTCATGTCTTTTTTAAGCGACCGACAATCCATTCTAATCCTTGATACAGTCTAAAAATAAATTACATTATGTTAACCACTAAAATTAATTTATGTATTGAAGTATAAATCTTGGAAATTAGCAAAATAATTTACCCTTCTCCTGTTAATGCACAGCAGCTTTGTATGTGCCACGGATGCTTCTTTATGGATGTTAAATCTAGTTGCCTTGAAATTTCTGTTGCCGACATGCTTCCTTTTAAGTCTTGTTTATTGGCATATATTAAAACAGCTGCCTTACTCAGTTCATCTCTTTCCAACATAGAATATAATTCTTCCCTAATAACACCCAGTCTTTCTCTATCCATACTGTCAATCACAACAATAATAAACTCTGTGTTGGTGTAATAAGTAGACCAAGCAGCTCGAAGACTTTGCTGACCACCAAGATCCCACATAATAAAGTGAATATTTTTCCAGACCACTTCCTCTACATTGGAACCAATTGTTGGCGACGTATGCACCACCTCGTTCATCAGGAATTGATAAAGAATGGTTGTCTTTCCAGCATTATCCAAACCAACCATGACAATTTTATGCTCTGCAAATAGATACTATCAGCATCTCTTGTTTACTCCTACTCAATACAGAAACAAAGTACTTACCTTCATTGCCAAAGAGACTCCACAGCTTGGAGAAGAGGAGACCCATATTGACTCTCTTCTTATTGCTATTGCACTAAAAACAAGCAGAACTGGAACTCGTCTAACAATGGTTCGAGAAGATTATTTGAGAGCAGCTGGTCATGGAAGGTCGATGTGTTGAAGTCCGCTGGGCTGCCTCATAGTCGCGACGCGTTATAGTTATGTCACGCACTTTCTCTTCCCGTCCGAAAAGGTAGGACTTTCTCTCGGGGAAAAAATGGAAAAAATATTCGACCTCGGGCAGCGACGTGTGGGCGACTGCTCCTGACCTAATCTAATAAAACAGATCTGCGCGAAAAAGAGCTAGGCGACATGTTGCACGCGCGCACGCTCACAAACTAACTTCTCTCTCTCTCTCAGTTCGATGTCGCGTACACCGAGTAATCTTTTCTGGATTGCTCCAATTTCTACGCTACAACCGTCTCAAGTGCATGCTGGAAACAGTGGAAACAGCCTAGCTAAAGTCTACACATGCATACTCTCTTGCCAAGATCGTTTACATGTACATCTACGATACTAATACTAGTATACACTTAATGGCGCTCTGATCTGATTCGACACGTAGAACTTGCGTTTCTGACCGAGAATAGGCTCTTTTATCGAGCTCAAGAAATTCTGCACCGTGATGGTTTGCAGTCTGTACCATCAGTATAATTATTAATTAACGAAAATATTTTAACGGCTGATTGAAAATTTCATTATCGTCGACTTTAAAAAGCCAGCTAAAACTTCTTTGGATACTGCCGTAAATCACAAAGCTGAATAATGACGTCACGGTAAATTCCATTACAGGCATTGTATGCGCGGGAAATTTAAAGCTGACTTGAAAATCGACACCAGCATTTTTTTTTGTTACTGTGCTTTTTACAGATCAATTTATTATTTTATATTATAACGGTAAGAGATGGTCCTTTAAATGTACTATTTGATAAATAAAACATTGCGAAATAAATAAAATATTACAATTTAATAAAATGTGAAATTTTATTTCAGCAGCAAACAAGTGCAATCTATCAATCGATTTAATCCAAAGTGAAAAAATTATCAAAAGCTACGGAAAGCAACGCACCATTGCCCAACAAAATGAACGACATGTACGAGCGGTGAGATAGGTATATCACATATCGCTCACGGCAGCAATTTTTTACGTCCACGCGATATTCATCACACGGCACGATCGTGACTCGCGATCCGTTCGCACGCTGGACGATAAAACGCTGCCCGATTGGCCAACGGCGGCCTCAGCTGATCTATTCCAAAGACCTTTACGAACCCGGCGGCAGCGCGCGCGTGCCGCAGTTCGCAAAAGAGCGCCGCGGAAGCAACGTTCGTCAATTAGCTAACACTTGTTGCTGTACCAGGAACTGATCGCTTTTCAGAAAGCACCATTACACGTTAACATGGCAGAACCGTGAGTAGTTTTTTTTATGTTGTTTGTTATGTTTTTTATGGGGCTATGCATTTTTTAAGCTCTAGGAATTACTCCAGGAATGAGTGTCAAAAACGTTGAGTCATGATAATATAATGCGCTAGTCATCAGTGAACTTTTTTCCTCAACTATTATTAACTCCTTTTGCTATTGCAGAGTTGCTGACATTGCTTTGATTGGCTTGGCTGTAATGGGCCAGAACCTTATCCTGAACATGAATGATCATGGATTTGTGGTTTGTGCCTACAATAGAACCACTGACAAGGTCAAAGCCTTCCTTGAGAATGAAGCAAAGGGCACTAAGGTCATTGGGGCATTCAGTCTTGAGGAAATGATCAGTAAACTGAAAAAACCCAGACGAGTAATGCTGCTTGTGAAAGGTGGGTGCTTCTTGATCTCAAACAAAACAAAAACAATAACAACATTAGCTAAGCCTAAATTTTCCATTATTATAGCTGGATCAGCAGTCGATGCTTTCATAGAGAAGCTTGTGCCCTTAATGTCTCCTGGAGATATCATTATTGATGGTGGAAATTCAGAATATGTTGACACTGAAAGAAGAACCAAAGATTTAGATGCAAAGGGTATTTTGTTTGTTGGAAGTGGAGTCAGTGGTGGAGAAGATGGAGCTAGATATGGACCTTCATTAATGCCTGGAGGAAATCCAAAGGCATGGCCACATATTAAACCAATTTTCCAGGTAGTTATCTTAAATAATGTCAATGTGTAAACAATTTTTGTAAATTCAAGTGTTTGTTACGTAATAAAAATGTTTGCACATTTGCAGGCAATTTGTGCAAAAGTTGATGGAGAGCCTTGCTGTGACTGGGTAGGGGAGACTGGAGCTGGACATTTTGTCAAAATGGTTCATAATGGTATTGAATATGGTGACATGCAATTAATTTGTGAAGCCTACCATGTAATGCGTAATGGCCTGGGACTCAATAATGATGAGATGAGCAATGTATTCACCGAATGGAATAAGGGAGTGCTAGATTCATTCTTAATTGAAATTACTAGCAATATTTTAAAATACAAGGATAGTAAGGGTTATTTGGTAGAAAGGATAAGAGATTCTGCAGGACAAAAGGGAACTGGAAAGTGGACTGCCATTTCAGCTCTAGATTACGGTGTACCAGTAACTCTAATTGGAGAATCAGTATTTGCAAGATGTCTTTCAGCTTTGAAGACTGAAAGAGTAGAAGCAAGTTCAGTACTCCTTGGGCCCAATACAAAATATCAAGGAGATAAGAAAGAGTTTTTGGAGCACTTAAGAAAAGCTTTGTATGCTTCAAAAATTATATCTTATGCTCAAGGCTTTATGCTTCTCAGAGAAGCTGCAAAAATTCACAACTGGAATCTCAACTATGGTGGTATTGCTCTTATGTGGAGAGGAGGCTGTATTATTAGAAGGCAAGTCATCACAACATTTTCTTAACCACGATAAGGCAGAGCAATTTTAACTAATCTTATCTTTAATGTTTTAGCGCTTTCTTAGGTAATATAAAGCAGGCCTTTGATAAGAACCCCAATTTGAATAATCTTCTTTTGGACGACTTTTTCGCGAAGGCCATGAAGGACTGTCAAGCAAGCATTCGTGTCGCGGTATCGACAGCCGTGAACCTGGGGATACCAACACCCGCACTTTCGACGGCGCTCGCTTTTTATGACGGCTACCGCACAGCAAGTCTCCCCGCCAACCTGTTGCAAGCCCAGCGTGATTATTTTGGCGCTCATACTTACGAGCTCCTCGAACAACCAGGCAAATACGTCCATACCAATTGGACAGGTCATGGAGGCAACGTCTCTGCTTCAACGTACGATGCTTAAGACGTGGCCATTCTTTCACTTTTTGCACTGAGCTAGCTGTTGATGAATGAATTCGTGGAATTTAATTTATATGTTGTTACTAGGATATTTAAATAAGAAGTTTATAGTCAAATACTATAAAATTCTTGGTGTATTTTTAAAAATTTTTTATCTAATTTAAAATTAGTTTAAAATTGAAAAAGGATTCATTCATCACTGTCATCTTTTACGATCAAATAATTACATTAAAACGAAAAATGAATGTAAGCATTCATTGACCCTACGCTGGGTCGTGGAATTAATTTTTTTTTCACAAACATGTCTATAATTGAAGACATTATTACGAATATTACGAATTGTAAATAAAACGAGTGAGAAAAAGGCCTTGCGTAAAACAAATTAAGTTGCGCGTGGCAGCTTGTAAAAATTATTATTATAAATGTTTTTTATAAATAATTATATTTATACTCTATTAGAAAATTCACGGAGTTGTTAATTTTTTTCTACTTTGTATTAAAATGGGTGATGTACATCGAATGATTTCACAAAAAAACGCGAATGCATGTGCATGCGTAATTGACGTGTATTCTAAGCAAAGCTTTTACCGAGACATTTGGCTTATTCCACGATTTTGCTAATTTGCACAGTTTTTTAAAATTTTAAAGCGTTGTTACTACAAGTCACTTTGAATTTATTGTACTTAATTGCATTTACTGCTGTTTAATTCCATTAGCTCAAGATGTACAATTATAAATACATATTTATTACTGACTTTGCTATTTAAATGATGACTTGTCTATAATGCCCTTATTTGAGGAATTATGAAAGTTTACAGGCGACTGCAGCCTTAACTATTTCACGAGAGCTCTATATAGATAATGAAACTTTTTTTCTTCCTCGGCTTAAAGTGGACATAAATAAATGAATGTTGAAAAAAGACGCCTGAAAAAAAGTGCGAGGCCAACGGTTCGAGGCACAGCAGTCGAAGGCTTTGCAAAACGTCCAAGGCCGGAGTTTATACACCTCGAGCGGTGTAATTACGGTTGCGCGGCATTGCGGAAAGAAAGTTCAAGACAAGAGAGGCTCGCTTCGAATTTTCCGCGGCACGCGCGCACACCGCAGACTTTCCACGTCTGGGCGTCTCCCTTCGGTGCAGCGCTTAATATAATCCTTTTCTCTTTCTTCGCGCACGAGCGCCTGCCCGTAAAAAGGACATGGTCGCTTGCGTTTTCACTTATTGCTCGAATGGCGCTTCGCTCGATTGAGGAGGCCACTTAGTTTCCCGATAAATTTCGTTTCGTTTCGCAGCTTCTTCGTTCCCCCCACTCGCTAACTTGGCAAAGGAGAGAGAAAAAGAGAGACAGAGATAAGAAAATACACATCGTCGAAGGAAATATGCAGATCTACCGGTGGAAGCGCGCGGAATGCCAAGTCGTTTCCTGGTACGTTACATAAGCGAAGCGAGACGAGTATAGAGCGCCAGTGACAGAGAGCTCGACGATTTAAAATCCTTCGGACCGCCTGTACTGATGCAGCAACGGTACACGCGTTTAGCAGCTCGCGATGGAAGAAGATAGAGGGAAGGAGAGAGAGAGAGAGAGAGAGAAAGAGAGAGAATAGACAAGTCGACTGTACCCGAGTGACAAAAAAAGGGAAACGGCCTCTCCTGAGAGTCCGAGCGATTCACGGAATTATGTAAATTTAATGCGCGGCAATTTCAGCTGGGGGGGTCATTGACTCCTTGACTTGCGTCCATTCTGTACGCGGACGTTTAACCTGTCCATTTTTGAAATTTCCAGCTTCTAATACACGTACGCGTAACATAATAGGCACTGGTAGCAGAGTAAAATCGCTTAGTCGCGGAAGGTCGCGACTCAATGATCCTGGCTTCAATGGCTTTACGGTAGGATGGCTCGCTCATTCACTTATCGACCTTTCGCTTGGTTGGCTCGGAAATTGAAATGCGATTAGATTCGTGAACGAGATAAGTTTGGGCAATTAATGTTTCGTCTTTTTCGAAACAAATTGCATCTAAGTAAGACGTATGGATCTTCATAACTATCATTGATTTACGAGCGATCAAAGTTTGGCTCGGAAAATTACTTTCGATATTAGTCGAAAAAGTATTGTTTTACGTTTTACACGCAAGCTATAATACGTCCCCATCAAACTCGCAGATAATCAATATTCTGCCTGTTGCTGTCGATTTTGTTGTTTTAGGGAATCCCGTTCTCGCGACGCGACAGACGTTTGCCTTTATCCACCAACTGCCGTTAATAATAGAAAATTTCAAGTTTAAGAATTTAAAAAAACCTCCTGTATGTGGAGAAGTTTCTATTTTTTCGAGTACCGTTTACTTTAATTCCAGTCATTACTTTTTTCCAATTCACGAAGCATGTCTCCGAATTACAACTTTCTTCAATTTTCGTAAATAATGTCGACAATCGAATGTATTATTAGCAGAAGCGGAATAAATTTAAAGTTTATTAGTATAGGAATTTTTTATTTATTAAACAGTATAATAAAAAAATTAAAAAAAACTACACTCCTAAAATTCACGCTGTCGAACTAGAAAATGTCGCGGAAGCAAAAAGCGAACGTAAATCGGCTCTATTTTTATGCAAAGCTCTCGGCTACTCTATGCCGTTCTCAAAAACAAAACTTCCGTTACATTCTCCGACTACCTAGTTTTAAGTCGCATCAATCTTTTCCCAACTGTTTGCTAAAAACTGTGAGAGCGCTCAGGAAACAATAACTAAATTATCTCGGACTGACAACAGGCTGCTTGGTGCTTTGAAATTTACATTAGAAGAGTTCGCTCGAATTAGAATAAATTGCACAAGAAGTTGCACTTGTTAATAAAGTGCTAATTTGAAAATTGCGCAAAAGCGCAATATAATTTTGAAAAAAAGGGTGGGTGTCGTCGAGACTTAATTGTAAAGGAGAAAAAAAAAATGCAAGAAAGTTATTTTCCCATTCGTACGAGTTAGTCGCCTGGAGGAGGAGTGGCGGGACTAACGGTGAAGCCGTAAAACGAACGACGAGAGTTGATGGGGGACATTGTAGCTGCCGCGAGTCTCGGTTCTCTCTCTTGCTCTCTGCGGCAGAGCAGACAGACTCGAGCCGCAGCCACAGATACAGGCGTGTACGATCGTGCCGGCGCCGGGGTGCCGTGTCAGAACGCGTCAGACCAGACGCCAAAGGGGCGGCTCTTTTTCTCTTGCTTCAACCCCTTTTATCGATTGCCCAGAGGTGAGTCACACTTGAAACTACGAGCTCGTCGCATTCCTCCGCTTAACCACTCAATTTTACCCCCCTTGAAAACTAACTTCAGCCTCGGTAAACCAGGCAACGTTCTCTTAACAAGCCGTAAAAGAAAAGCACCGCGCTCCTCAACTGGTTTCCAGCCCTTCGTAACGAATGTAAATTATATACTCGATTTTGTCGAAAATTCACGCTGCGCCAGCTAGATCTTCTCAATTAAGAGTCAAGTGCCTCTGTTCTTTTAATAACTTACTTCAGCGGAAATTGCATAAGTTTGTTTGCATACACGGGTTGAAGGCGCAAAATCGCAAACTATAGGAAAAAATTGATTAACACGCATCGTGTCGCCGTCGCGCCGGCAGTGCAGTATCGTTGACACGCACACATACTTGTTCACAGCGCGCGCAAGAAAGAGAGGACGAGAGTGGAGGAGAGGCGAGAGAGCCGTGCGAGTCAGTAGTGCTGCTGCGTGCGTTGTAGTAAAATGGCTGACCACCGAGGTGATCGAGGTGACTCGTACTACGGCTCCTCCGGCACCGATCCCAGATCCAAGAATGACGATCCACCAAACTCTAGACTTTTCGTCATCTGCCACAAGAGCCTCGAGGAGGAGGAGCTCAAAAAAGCTTTCGAAAAGTTCGGCAAGATCGAGGACATCTGGGTGGTCAAAGACCGGAATACTGGCGAGAATAAAGGCATGGCGCATTGATCCTTTTTTTTCTTCTTTTTTTAATCGTCGCCCAAAAGAGTTTTGCCTGATTTTCTTTACTTCTTGACAGGTGTCACGTATATTAAGTACTCAAAAACGTCTGAGGCGGCCTTTGCGCTCGAGGAGATGAACGGAAAGATGCTCGGCTCCGTCGGTAGGCCTATCAAAGTGATGATTGCGTCCAAGTAAGCCTTATTTTATTTTTTTATTAACTTTTTCTTTTACTTTATATAGATATTAAATAAATTATTTTTCCAGTCGTGATCAAGGATCTGTGAGGGAAACAAATGAGGAGGAACGTTGGGTTCGATTGTTTTGTGTCTTACCAAAGTCAATGACAGATAGCGAACTGCAGCAGGAGTTTTCTAAATTTGGAGCCATTGAATACGTCACAGTAGTAAAGGATAGAAATACAAACGAATCAAAAGGCTTTGGTTATGTTAAATTTAAGAAAGTATCCAGTGCCGCTAAAGCATTTGAAGAATGCGATCGAAAGTACAAAGCTGTATTTGCCGAGCCAAAAAAACCCAAGCCTGATCCTGAACAGAAGTACACAAATGGAATGTCCATCGGTTACGATAACTCAAATAATGTAAATTATGGCAACAATTATAACAAAAACAGTATTGGATTGGAAATAGCATCCAACTACCCAAATCCAGAAGGTTATACAAAACTACAAGTTCTAGCACATCCAGCCTTGAATCAAGATCAACTTTGGAAGTTGTTTGACATAGTTCCTGGTATGGATTACTGCCACCTTAAAGCAGATGCTCGATATAGGATGCCAAGAGGATTAACAGCTACTGTTGTTTATACAAATCCTAGTGCTGCTGCCTATGCAAGAGAAAAGTTTCATGGTTTTGAATACCCACTTGGTCACAGAATGATAGTGAAACCAGATCTATCAGGACCAATGCCACAAAAACCAATGCTGAAACAAGGAATCCCCAGCAATAATATTGCTACTCCAGGTGTTGTTGCAGCACGAACAGATTTGGTACATCTGGCAGAAACTATTGCACAAGCAACCTCCCTTATACAAGCTGCTGGTCTTACAGCACCTAGTAAGTGTTAAAAAAAAACATTTTTTTTAAATATTTCTATAATCTGTAATGTTGGATTAAAACTATTTCTACAGCTCTAGATCATTCAATTAACAAACTACCTCCAGTACAACCAATGGCCAGTATAGATGCAGACGTCGCGAAACGATGTTTCATTGTATGTGGTCCTCCAGTGCCTCCTATTTATGCTATGAAAGATGCTTTTTGCAGGTTTGGAAATTTAATCGACGTATACATGCTTCCTGGAAAAAATTGTGGTTATGCCAAGTACGCCACTGTTGAGAGTGCCAACAAAGCCATTGATGTAATTAATTTTTATATTAAAATATTATTCGTGAATTTTGATGAAATACTTTAACGAGAATCCTATTTTATAGGCTCTTCATGGACAAGAAATTTGCGGTTCTCGTTTGAAGGTCTTAGAAGCCGAGGAGCGTAATGTCGGTGAAGACCGAAGAAAACGTTTACGGATGGACGAAGATGAACACTAGTATTTTAAGAGATTCGTAAGTACAATCAGCACGACGTCCAAAGAACGAATAAAAAGTGCGATGGGTATAAAAATTATCCATTGTACTTGAGATCACGATTAAAATATAGACATTATTCGACTTCGTCGTTGCCCACATTACATTGGATTTCATGGGGAAGATGTAATATTTGTATTTGTCTTCGCAGACCGACTGGTAATACACAATGCAGGACGCACGCCACGAATTGAGACGATTTTAAAGACTCACTTGACCACATCGGGCCTGCAACAGAAGAAAACTACCACGACCATCCCTATTTTTAACAGTTGTTTACGTTCGTCACATCTCAACATTAACCGCAAAACTCTTAATTTTCTTTATTCTTATTTATCATCACACTTGACATCGGACATCACAAAAATCCGTCTTATTTTTAAGCGTGCCTGTGCTTTTACATTTTTCGCGCAATCGTGATAATTGCGACTCAGTAATTGGTTTAATGAAAATTACGAACTATGTATAATACATTTTTAAGAAAAGAGAAAAAAATTCGAAAACAAAAAAAAAATTGACAAAGCGATAACATAGAGTGAAAAAATTTGTCATATTTAAAGAAAAATAAGAAATCTATAGTATCCACAGAGGCGCGGACAATTATTGAAAGTATTTTGATAATTTTTATAAAATTCGTAACTATATACATACATACATACATTTATATATACATAAAAATATATATTTGTGTGAAATTTCATAATATACATATTCACAATATATTTAATATGCAATCGTGAATACATTATGACGTTCAAAATTTCTATGTGTAGAAAGATAGTTAGGTCGTATTGTACAATTATTTTTAAATCAACTCAATATTTCGAAATATTGTTTTAATTAAAAATGAAGAATTGCGATTCATAAAACTTCTATTTAATTATTGGCTCGCAAAAGTGAGTGTTTCACTAAACAATTTTGTCTATATATATATATATATATATATAATTTTTACATGATTACGAATTTTAAGTAGAAAAGATCATTGGACTCGAGATAATAAATTGAAGATGCGCATAATCTCGATGTTGAACATGTATTTTTTACTTGATTATTTTATAGTTGATTTTTTGTTTAAACAAATTTTTAAAACGTAACGTATCGATGTTTTACGCGGCATTAGTAGCTAGATTAGTCGTGCGCTTGGAAAATCAATGCAAAGTATAGAATATTTTTAACGAATTAGGTGACTCAAGTGAGATTTACTTGCCGGTTCGCAGAGTTTACGGTGACTTACTTGTGCAGTAATGCCATAATAGCGAATTTTGAAAGATAACGGAACATATTATTTTACTGGTTCGCTATTGAAAAGCTAATGGAACATTTTTATCGCTACATCTACTGTGTGTACATCTGTAAAACGAGCGGCGGCATCAGAAACCGAGTACAATATATGCGAATTGTGAAAACGAAATAATGACAAAAAAGAGAAATAAATTACACTCCCATGTCTTTTAAACTGTAACTTATATATGATAATATTTAAACGGTGGAGAGAAAGAGAATGAGAAAGGCAACAAAGAGGCGCGAGCGCTGTATAATTTTTCACATTGATAATAACGATGGATTTAAGATAAAAATCTATTCTAAGCGACTTTGAGGAAGGGCAATAAACGGCTTTTCTATGACTGTAACAGTGACTCTGCCGTCACGAAATGATATACGCAACAGATACAGAATCAAATACAAACTGTATACAAGCATTTACAAAGAGGGTTTATTTTTTACATCACTTTATACTTCTCATACAACGACGAGACTCCCATGATCCATGCATTTCCATGCTCCACTCGCTTTAATTTGATCTTTTTCATTTTCAGGAATGATGCACGGATTATCCGCCAATCGAGAGTACCTGACAACTGTGATATTAGAACTAAATCTTTTTTATTAAAAAACAAATTTTTAAATCTATTATACAAGCTTAATACTAACTTTTTGTATAGAGCATACCTTTTTTACACTGTACAATAAAAATATTTACATTAGTTTTTTACTTTTTAAAACTAATCTACACTTTTGCTATTCACAGTTTGCGTTCTTCCGTTATTTTTAATAAGGTGACTAAACAATTTTCCTAATAAAAACTCCATGTCTTTTCTTTATCTTAATTTAGAAGCATTTCTGTGAACACGAAGGCGGAAAATCAAATCTGTTCAAGATCAAATTATTAACTGATGGAAGTTCTCCCCTTTCTCAAAGTAATGGATGTCTTATTTAAAGTATGTTTTAAACTATTTAAAAGCAAATCAAATGTATAAACATTAAATTTCTAATAAAGCTATTGAAATAAAAAAAATATTTCTTCGTCAATTGCAAAATATTTATTAACATATATTCACTTGTAAATGTATTTATAAACAATTCTAAAACGTTCATCGTCAGAACTGTAGTGAAAATCCAATTTCATAAATAGCGCCTCTGCTGGTGAAATAGGATACTTTACACTGGATTAATTTAAGAATAAAGAATGTTTCATTCCTGATTATTTCTGATATATTCGTGCTGATGAACTTGCAATAATTATTTTAGTATTTTTCAAACAAGTTTTTGATTAATAAAAATATTTTTTTTCTTGAAACCGTTGCCAGATAAGAAATTCAATACTTCATGTCGTTCATGTATAATTAGAAATATGAGAGTCAATTATATTATTGTTATAGTATAGGTTGAACTCATCAGACACCGAATGAGGAAAAGTTCATTTTAATTTTTGTTACGTCTATTGAAAGTGCTTTAGGAATGTTTTTATCAACTTAATACAACGCACATTGTTTTTTCAAATATTCTACTAATGGTAATTATCAATAATTGATATCTATTCTGCATAATAATGCAACGGGCTTATTTCCGAATCAGCATCAGATTAAATTATTGGAATCTATAAATAAAACTAAATATCTATAAATACTTTTCGAAAAGACGCATTATAGACTGATACTGCGCAGACGTATTAATTTCGGATGTGTAACAAAACGGATACTATTTTCTTTGACAGAAGAGAAACAAATATTAATGCAATTAATTTAATCGATTTGGAGTAGAAAATGCTTGTAACATTGAGCATTAAACTATATTTCAGATATATCTAAACAAACGTCATTGGACGTTTGATTCGATCTTCTATGCAATTACAATATTTATACTGAGGGAGTATTTTTCCTTCTAAATGGATCAAACAAACAAGATCTATAACAAAATCAATTTCTTACGATGAAACTATTATTAATTTATATTAATGAAATTGCGAATTCACAAGTTTTATAATTTCTGACAATTTATCTACAATTTATGTACATTTTTACGGTAAAGAGAAAATACATTAAAAAATCGGTATAAATTATTAAATTGAAATAATTGAAGAACTACCCTATCTTAAATTATATTAAAAATCTTCCATATATTTTCATGCGACCCAAATATTTTAAAAATAAATTATCGTTAAAACGAAGCCAAAACAATAGAAAACTTTAATTTACGTTTACTTAATTGTTCACGAATCGTAAATGCATTTATGTAAGTATTTTTTATTGAATTGGCGTGAAAGAAATTTGTAGCACTTATATAATAAATATGATAAATATTTTATCGGGAACAAATTCAGCAATATTTCTTTAAGTATCTTTTATACCTATAAAAAAACGACGGCATTAAAAGTTACATGAGAATGTTAATTTCTTATTCAGCACAAATATCATTTTAATTTATTGGTGTAGCAACAATGTAATTCTGTTTTTACGCGGTTCGTAACATCAACTTTTCAAAGCGCAAGTTGCATTTTTCCTTCTACCAAACACAATAATTTTAAAATAAAAAAAGTCTCTCTTTACACATGTAAAATAGAGAAAAGAAATTATAGATACTAATTAAAGTGCATAAAACATATTTGCAACGAGTATTACAAGGCAAGGTAAAATGGGAAAAATTGGAAAAGGAAGCGGCTCGGGAAATGTAAAGGGGCCGGCCGTCCGAGGAAAATAAATATCGCCGGCTGCCGTGGTGGGGGTCCAACTCACGCGGCAGTACGCGTGATCTTCGCACGGATTTCTGTGCAATTAATGCGAACCCTCGATCAGGCACCTTGCAAAATCAGTTTGACCAACCGTCCTGCAGTTTGAAGAAGTCGCGCTGAATTTGAATGTAAGGTAAAATACTAAACTAAGACTGAGATTTGAAGTTCGAATTACTATATTTAAAAGACTTGAATTTTAAAAGCTATGTGTAAATAGTGTAAGCAGACTTGAACCGAAAAGATAACGATCGTTAAGTACACAGTACGAGCGTTAAGTACAAAGTACAAGAGAAAATCGGATTCTTGGTAAAAGTTACGCTGGGTTGGTATACTTGGTAGCAACGGCCTCTCAGTACTGCGCAGGCGCGCCGCATTTCGCGCGGCGCAGGGTTCGAGGTATCAGCGGAGGCGCGCAAACGGGCTTATTCGAGTCGAGACCGCTCCTTGGTGATGATACCGCGCGGCGCCGCATCGTAAGACATCGCGGGTGTCAAGCCTTACGTGATCGACTCGATGAGCAAGTGCAAAGACGAAGGCAGGAGCTCGACGCTCCCAATTCTCAACACGCGTTCAATTACTGCAACGCCTCAGTGATCAAGTGAGACAGTGTACACAACACTTTCTCGTTCGAAAGTGTCACTTTGGATTTTGATCTCAAGAAGATTTTGACAATCAAGGAACGACCCGCCAGGCGAATTTAAAACGTGTAATATTCAAAATGGAGCCCGGGAATATGGAAGAAACCTCCACGGAAAACGCCAAAATCTCCGACTCCGGATATTCCAACACGTGCAGCAACAGTCAGTCGCATACTAGGTGAGGATCAAACTTTTCACTATTGATAACACTAATATAAAGTAAAAAAACATCGATCTTCAGAATTGATATAAAAAGATTAAGGCTAGGAGCCCTTCGATTCTGAGGATCGATGTTTTTTTATTTGTTTATGCAGTGAAGCACAGCTCGAATGCTAAATTCCTACGAGGTATCCAACGGAAAAGAAACTATAATCCTATAAACTTTTAGTAAAATCGGGTAAATACTGTAAATTCTATCGGTCTTTATAAGTTTTTTCCAACCAGGTAAATAAATTTTGGTTTTATAAGTAAAGTGCAACTATTTTCACAGTTCAGTTGTCGAGCTGTTGTCACATTGTTTTGTTCCATACTTATATGAATATATATATATGAGAATTCCGCAGCGTCGCATCATTACTGCAATTACCATATCAATGATCATCAAGCATTTAAAGACGAACTGCCGGATAAAACTTTGTATCTTTGACTATTTTTAGAAATCCATTGTTTTTCATTAGATCTGATATGATCTTTAATAAGATTAACGTGTCTTATGTAATATTAAGCAAAATTTAATAACAATTTATGAGTCCGAGACTTTATCACTGCGAACTGCATACCCATTATCTTGAATGTAATTTTAACTACTTGCCACAGAGTGCTCCCGTGCCCTTTGATTAATCAAGTTTATGCTTTATTTACACGAAGCTTCATTGTAGTCCAAATTTGAATTTTTTTGCGACATTAGATACCTTGGATGTAAGTTTTTTGCAATTTGGTAGAGAATACGAAAATAAAGGCTATTTGTTATGAAAAGTACACATAACTCACGTTTTTCGTATAATTACTTGGTAAACGTTATTTACACGTTTATTTTTAACCAACAACACAGGGAAGTTTCCCACTCGAAATTATCTATCTAAAATTGTTACCGCTTTGATTAATAATCGATTAGTTTATCTACGCATATTTGACAATTCCCTAATTTCGTAAATTTTGCTTTGCAGATATTTGTTAATTTAAAATTAGTTTCAGAAATAAATCGTCTTATTTCTCCCTTCGAATGCGGAATTAGAATTTAGCACGTTATCTTTTGTTACGATCGCCGCATTTGGAATTTCGCGTAAATATATACCTTGATACAAGTAACGAGTATCGAGACAAAAGGGTTAAATGCGATGTAATACCTGCCGTTAGATAAAGCTAAAAGTACCCGAGTCTAAAATTGACTCAACAGGCCTTTGCTCTCGTTACTTTATATAACAAAGCATCGCGGAACAATTAATCGCCTGGATATATTTATATATATGCGAAAATGGAAATACTCGTTATTGTTATATGAATCGCATTATTAAGAGACAATGAATTCTGTCGTTCAATTGTACCTGCTACATGCATTCAGAGGCAGCCGAGCGCGGTTAATCATTCTGTACACCTTGTTAAATTTATCGGGACAGCTTTTCTATTTATAGCATCCGGAGGGTTGTTCGTTCAGAGCCGTTAATCAGACATAATTAGATGCGAGAGCTTTATTTAGTTCGATACGTCGATATAGATTTGATTTTTGGGGAAGAAAACGTGTTTATTGTCGACTTTAACGCCAACGTTTAATCCGAAAGAATGCAAGTGTAGAAAGGAATTGATTGAAAGCACGTCCTTGACGTGAAGAAACTCACGAGGCAGAAAACGTGAACATCTATAATGCGCTCGGGCAGCTTCAATCTATTCTCGAGTATCGCGGACTTAAGATAGTTGGCACGTAATAGAAATTAAGGGTTTGGAGAAGAAATTTGTACCTTTGAATTACGCCAATTTGGCGGTCAAAGTAAGGATATACGAAAAAGTAGGAGGAAAACAAAAGAAAAAATTGGTTTGTCACAATGCAATTCGAAGTCACGATTATCAAAGGAACCACTATATAAGTGCATCGAAAGCATGGGATACGGTCATTAGTGTCATTATTTTGAGTTTATTTTTAGAGATTATTGAGTAACGAACATTTCATAATGTCTGCTCTTAATAAAACAAAGATAGCTTAATTAATTAATCGCAAAGGACTAATTATGAAACGATAGCGGCTGTTATCAAGGGTACAATTTTTTTCCAACTCTTCGAGAGCTTCCCTTCAAATCAATTACGAGCAGCAATTCTAAAAGTAGCATTACTCCAGTCCATGTAAATGTTACGAAAGCTGTCTTGTTTCACTTGACGGAATTATGGAGTGATACTCTTAAGGGAACATTTTTCAGGTGCATCTCAGACGAGAATCATATAACGTTTTAAGAAGAAGATGCTTATATAAATTACGATTAAACAGATAATATAACATCTATTCTTGGTCTTCGTGGATAACAGTATATAGTATTCGTTTTGCAATATCTTTATTTTTGTTCACATAATTAGTCCTGTTCATGTAATAGGGATTCGAATTCGAAGCATAAGTTTGAGCACAAGTTATTATTATACATTCTTGATTTGATTACGGCTGTGCCTCGGCTTTACCTTTCGATATTTTTTCTTTCCTTGAGAAGGATCTCAATTTAGATGAAACGTTGGAGTTTTAAACAATAAAGAAAATAAGACGAGAGAACCATTATTTTTTTTTATCTTAATTATAAGTCATCATTCGCTCGGATTACCTGCCCTTTCTAGGTAAAGAATTTTGTTTTCAGTAGCGATAGTTCAGTATCGAAACAGAGTAACTGAGCAATGCAACATTAGTTCTGAAAATACGAACAACGGAAATAAAATATTTTTAAATTTAAACTCGCATTAAAAAAAATTACTATATAGGAATAGCAAAAGATAATATTATTTGAGTATGTCCCAACGTTACTATAAAATATAGTAATGTTTATTATATGATATATTAAATTTTCTTATGACATTTTTCTCACTGTAAGTCAATTAAGCCTTTATATTGCATTCAACCTGTTTAAAGTGTTTTCACTCTCGGACGTTAAACGCGGAAAAGAGTAGTAGGCAGTGCTCCTCGAGACGATTATCACGTGGCATCGCGAACCTCTTAGTACTCGGTAAACTGTATTATTAAACTTAAATCACTAGTGGGACAGGTCATTTATACTGCGCATCGACAGAAGTAGTTATGTAGGAGTGAAAAGCGTCGCGTGCGCGTGTCCGGACACGTGCCTGGACTTATACCTATATACTTGCTCTGCAGTCCGGCCGACTGGATATACGGCGTATTTATAAATTATTTTTACATAACTTTTTTTAGACTTTAATAGGTGTGATTTCACCATTATAAATAAAGCCCTGTCGGAGGTCGATTGGGACAGGGTGTTAGGGGAGTCGGATTTAAACGATAACGTAAATAAATTTTATGATAAGATTGATAATATAATTAAAACCAATTTGCCCTCCTCCACCATCACTCCTGCTCGGACTCCGCCATGGTTTGACCGTGATATTCTCGCAGCCATCTGTGATAAAAAAAAGAACGCATGTCGTATGGAAACGATCAAGTCTGTTAGTAGATTATATTAGCTTTAAGAAATTGCGAGCCAAATGTATCCGTTTATCGAGGGAAGCCTGTAGGAAGTATGTCTCATGCGTATGGCTAAATGTAAATTACTTACTTTTAATCGTAACAGAGAAGGACTCGACTTTGATTACATGATTGAGGAGAGTTTATTACCGAGAGTCTCTTCTATTTCCGACCTCGAGGTTATTCACGACCCTTCACTTTCATTCAACGAATACATAAGCGTGGTAGCATCGAAAGCTCTTAAACTTTTCGGATTCATAAGCAAGAGTACAGTAGATTTCCAAAACTCGAAATCTACCCTCATCCTTTTCAAATCATTAGTTTTTCCAATCCTCACATATGGATCTACAATTTGGTCACTGCATTTTCGGTCAGGTTTTAGAGCTCTTGAGTGAGTAATGCATAGGCTCTTAAGAACTCTAGTCTTTAGGAGCGAGAATCCAATGAGCTATCTGGACCATGATTTTTCTCCTTTTTTAGATAAATTTAATCTTCTATCCATAGCTGATCTTCAAAAGTATCATGACTTACTACTTGCTTTTAAAATCCTAAAGAAGTTTATATCATCTCCAGACAATACAACAATTTTCCGTTCAGAGCTTGCCCTACTCTATTAGAAACTTCAATACTATAGCGAAGAGTAATCATGGCTCAACGTTCTCGTATCACGCACTCATCCCAAGGCTACGTAGACTCTAGAATGTGTTAGACAGAAATACCAGAAAGTCCCTCAATTGAGCAGTATAAAGATGAGATAAGAAAGTTGTTCAGTGTTAATACAACATAAAGGTATAACAGTATTCATGTAGAAATTACTGAGAGTTATATTTGACAGTGTTATCTTCTGTTAGAATCCATTGTATTTTATTTATTACCGAAGCGTTACACAAAGCTGCAGATTTATGCAAAAGGACTGACAGTCCGTTTATTCTTTAATAAATAAATAAATAAATAAAATAAATAAATAAATAAATAACGCTCCTCGATTCTTTTTTTAAAACCTTGCACTTGTTTCAGCGGCATAGCCTTTTCTCGTTTTTCGCTCGGGGAACGGAGGCTAAATTCTAACGCGAGTTTTATATTATGTAAACGACGAAGAGTTTTTCCCGGAAATTTTTCGCGGTTATTATACTCGTCGCGTGAAAATGTGGAACTGGCTAAAATTACGTAAACGACGTGGATCGGTGGATTCGGCCGAGTTGGGAAAGGCAAAAATAACGGGCGATCGTTACGAAGCATAATGTCGTTATTTCAATTAGCAAGGTATTAGGCGGTTCAAGGCGTGTGGGGAAGGGGGGGGGGGGAACACGTGGAGGAGCACGTGGCGCTCAGGGAAGAATGAAAACACGTTTGTATACGAAATAAGGAAAAAGTAATCAGGTGTACAAATTTACAAATACTTTCAGCTCGGAAACTCTGCCGAAGCCGATCGACAGCCGAAAGTACAAGGGCTACAAGAAGAAGAAGTCGAAGAAAGATCTGGTCTCCGAGGCGCACGCGGAGAACTCGCAGACCTCGAGCTCGATCGGTTCGATTCGGGCTCCGGTGGCCAATGCTCACAGCATCCTGACGACAAAGCCGCAGTGGAAGCCGATACTCGACAAAGCGAAAGGTTGGTCCGCGGCTTCTCTTTTAATTCTGTCCTACATCCGTTTTTTTTTGTTTCCTCCAATCTGCTCAAACTATAGATCTCCCCGTTTTTACCGAAGCTCTTTTATAGCACTTACAAACTAACATTTTACTTATAATAACAGAGATTGTTAGCCCGAAAAAAGCCGACTTTACAACGAGTCGGACGGACAATGTCTTTGTATTTTACGTATCTACTGTTTTACGTAATGACATAGTAGAATATGATTTACGTAAGTATTTATGTAATTTTTCACGCGACGCAACGCGTCCACTAATACACTGTAAACGGGGAAGGGTTACGTGGTTGAATACAGAATCTCGTATTAGGATCCTCCATTGTGGATAAAATAATTAAAAGGGGGAGTTACGTGGCTTTATGAATAGAGAATCTTTTTATATTTGTCTCTTGGATAATACGAGAATTTCGATTGTTTTGATTAGAGCAGGGAGTGATCAGGTAACTGCAGTAAAAAAAAATAAAGAAAAAGAAATGAAAAGCCATCCTTTAATAAGTTTCTAAGTTTGACCGGGCAAGTCTCAAGGAGTTTAGGATGTAACAAGTATTATCTGTTGGCCATCTCAAGAAGAAGTACCAGTTGTAGAGTTGGTGCACGCTACAGACCCAGGAGTGCACAATGACAACAACTTGGCGCCGAGCACCGAAGCTGGGCTTGCTTCAAAAGCTAGTTTGATCGTCGCTGAATCCAGTTCACAGTCCACCGTTAGTATTACAATGCAACAGCCGCACTCTGCTTTCTTAGTGGAGCAACTAAACGTATCAATTTTTTTAATTATAATTTCCAAACAGTGTATGGCAGGACGAGATCGGTAGATGGCGATATATCAGAAAAACCATATTTTAACGGCTACTTTCAGCAGGTTTTCGGAGGTCGATAAGGAATTCTTAAGTGACGGCTACTGCTGCCTTCGAAAGCAGGCCTCAATAAGAGGAGAGCAGTATAGTTCGCCACGAAGAAATGCTACGCTGTTAAAAGGTTTACGTTAAATTTAATGAAAATGTACATGAAGTAACATTTATGCACGCGCAGAAAGTGTTAATAATGCAAATATCCATTCCATGTTCATGAAATTTCATGTGCATTTGCATTAAATCTAATGTTTTGAAAGAAAAAGAACTTAAATTTATGGCAGATTTGTATTAAATCTAGTGTTTTGAGAAAGAATTGCTATAATGCTTATTAATACAGAATTATTTCATATATTAATTAACACTAACCCTCTAATCATTTGAATATTGTTATCTCCAATTACAAATATATGAACATTATATGAATTCTATTATGAAATTTTTAATGATTTTACGATATAAATGAAATTCTTCGTCCGCATCAGATTCATTGTTCAAAACCCTTAAATTTAATGTGCAATTCTGGCTTAAAAGATGAAATTGAAATTTGCATCGTTGGAGTGCAATAAAATTTTTAGAAAACCTATTTTATTCAAAGCTTACGCTAATTATCGTGGTTATTTTGTTTTACAGCCCAAAATAACATCAAAATATTTAGATATAATTTGCTTAATTCCAAGTTTGCAAAATTGAGAAAAATTATTTTGTTGCATTCCAACGATACTTTTAACAGTGTACATTATTATCTTTCGAAAACAGGAAATGTAGCTATTTATTTATTCCCGCATACTCCGCTAATACTGCTAATTTATACTGCACTATGTCCAGGACAAGAGCTCAGCTCTTTTACATACATGCATTAATCTACGATTTTTATATTGATTGTCCATTTTATTTTAATGATTTTGAGCCCGTAACTTGTAAAACTTTGCAGAAACTCGGAGAAAGTGTGGGCCTTGTCGTTAAGACTTCGGTCGTTCAACGACAAATAGAATTTCATTAATAATACGATTGATTTTTATAGTTTGCGGAGATATATTGGAATAATAATCGATAAGTTGTCGCCGAAGTCCAGAAACCTGTTGGCGGCAAGTCACTAACATTCGTCATGAATAAGTGAATTCTCACCTCCGCGTTCTGCGCAATTAAACGAATTTCCATAATAAGCTAAAAGATCAATATCGTCGTTGTAATTAATCAATCATAAATCTTAGTTCAGAATCGTCTTCTCGATTCAATAATATGGTATATCTTCGAACGAATCCTGTTATATATTTCCTTAATGCAAGAGTTTGGCGAAAACAGTCGTTTCCTTCAATGATTGAGAGTTTGATTTTTCAGTGCGAAAACGACGGTTTTCGCCAAAACCATATAAATATACGTACTTTCGTTTGATAGAAAGGCAAGGACGCGAAGCGAAAGCACACGTTCAAATGGAATAAAACTCTTACTCTGTTAAATCTCAATTTAGGAGGAATATTACGCGGTAATATCAATGCAGGACGGCCTCGTGCTCCACGCGACCTCTGCATTACACCTCTCTCTAGGCTATCCAGAAGACTCGTGGACTGGCAGATTGTTTATCGACTTGCTCGATCCCAAGGATAAGCACGTTCTCACGGAGACAATAGCGAGCGTGATAGCTAGCTCGCGGGAGTTTTGTCCAACAGGTAGACAGACGCTGTTTTCTCTCATTAATCTTTATTGAGCGGTCAATGAAATTAGCAATATAAAATTGCCAGGCGACAATGCCCGAAAGGCGAGCATCTTCTGCCGATTGCGCAAGTTCACTACGGGCGCTAGTAATCAGCAGAGCGCAACTGGTACCAGTCAATATGTGCCCTATCGCATGAACCTGCTTCTCCAGAATTATCATCAGGATAAGCTGAGAATCTCGCAGAACCAGATCATCCTGCTGGTGGCCTCCTTTCAACCGCTGCACTCGGCTTACAAAGGTATGCTGTAAGCTACTACCGCTCTGTTTTATTTTCTAACTGTACAAATTAAAATCAGAATTAATAAAACATAAGTAAAATCAGTTTTAAGAATTGAAATTTACGAGCAAGCCAATTTCTTAAAGTAATACGCGTCTGGGTACGGTTTCGGCAAAGGCCCGAGGAAGGCAAGCATGCGTTGCAGCATTCATTTGCGTTCTTTGCATAAAAACAATAAATTTATTTTTTAAATTGATGAAAAACTTATTTTTTATTAAGATTTCAAAGCCTTTTAAGAAAAGTTTAACAGTTTTACACGAATGTTTCATTAAAAAAAAAAGTATCTAAAGTTAATTCGAAATGGAGCTGTCCGATCGATGAGAGTTCCTTTTCTCGAGCTTTGCATTTTTGTTCAATTTTTTTAATTGAAATTCTTATAGTTATATCGATTCCTTAAAAAAAAATCAAACTTGCTGAAGAGTTCTTTTCGCGCCGATTCACTTTTTAAGCTTAAAAATCTTACCTTGCAACTTCTCTTCGGTATATGAAATTGAAAAAAGCTTTTTGAATCATGTATAATACATATTTTAATAATATATTTGCTATGGTAAGGTGTTTAAGACAATTTATTGAAGATGCTTTACAATCGAAATAAGAATTAGGACTATAATCTATAATTAGACAGTTTTCAGTAAATTAAGCGCTTCTTCCAAAATTGTAGAAGATCATATGTGCTTAAGCTGCAAAAACAAATTAAACCAGATTTAGGTACTTTTATTTTCAGGTATGTATTGTTATTTCCGTCCTACCTCTTGCAAGCTCATCAAGAAAAATGTCATTGTTACTTTATACATAATTACGTATATGAGTATATGTATATAATTTTGTGTGATTTATTGTTTAAATATAATTAAAACCTTCGATTTACAGCACTTTTTACAGATACGTATACATAATTATGTATAACGTCGATGCGTTTACTAAAATTGAAAATTGCTGTGTCTTAATAATTATCAGATGGTAAATATGCTATTTTACATTATTGGAACAGAAATTGGCATGTATGGATGGTATTTTTGGCAACGGTAATGAATAATACTGATTTTTCCGCGTAACCGAACGTTAAAGTCGCATAAAGTATCATTAAGCGCGTGTCATTGGCAATATTTTCATCCGTTTTCCGTGCATGAAAGTTCAAAACTAGTATAAATGAGGGGCTTTTTCGCTTGAAATGTTCAGAAAATTTTGCATTTTCATATTTTCGTTGACTATAATAGGCTTACAAGTTGAAACGTCGGTGAGTGAAATATCATTCTAATGAAAAGCTTCGGAATACAGATACCCGATGCGAGGCGTGGAAAGGATAATTACCTCTATTCCGAAGTATGCACTCTACGATACGTGTGGAAGATGTGAAACAATTGTGTCTCAGCGCGCAAATTACCTCTCGGTGCCTCCGTTCGCCGACGAGAAAGTCTCGCTTCTGTTGAAAGCTGCTTTTTAATTTATGAACGAAGGTTCAGACATGCCGGAAGATCACGGGATATTAAGCACATAAAGAAGCAAGTTTCTGACAGTTTTTTTTTAGAAGAGAAAGTCTCGAGAAAATGAAGGATGCGATCGGTAGCGTAACGTAGGTACCGATTTAGATCGAGGTATGAGCGCTAAAATTTCGTCTCTGAAGGCTCTTGGCTTATAAAAAATTTGAGTTGAGAAGCGCCTTGACGATTCGATTCAAAAGGGACGTGACATATTGGTGTGGCACTTGGTTGCACAAATTCAGTCTTACGTTTAATATCTCACGTCGCCTTACTTGTACTTACAGTGAGATAAACCATTGTTTTTTTTTTTTTTTTTTTTTTATTGATCAAGCGGTGGTTAGGTGTCGCGAATAACCGATGTTATTTTTGTTGTCATTATCTGCAGTTCCAGAAGAAACGATAATACCGACGGTATTTATGACGCGCCACACCGCGACCTACCAACTGTCCTACGTCGATCCCGACGTTGTACAGTACTTGGGTTATCTGCCGCAGGATATGATAGATCGTTCACTGTTTGACTTCTACCATCCCGAAGATCTGCCGCTCATCAAAGAGACCTACGAGACTGTGAGCATGAGACCCTAACTCGGTCTAGAATGCTTGAATTGCTACTGTATTTTTTTGCGATTGGATTTCTATTGTTTTTATATCCCCCCGATTCGGTTCATTCTTCAAATTAAATTCATTCCCAGCATGGATGGTTCAGGAGTATATATATCTGTTCTTTTTGCTATTAGCAATTAAAAGGGGAGCGATCTTGGATAAACCGTAATAATAATTTTGTCTCTTTTTTACAACCTTGTCCCGTGCAGCTGATCAACAACGAGGGTACGAACGTCAGATCGAAGCCCTACAGATTCATCGCTCAAAACGGCTGTTTCGTCGTACTTGAGACCGAATGGTCATCCTTTATCAATCCCTGGACCAAAAGTTTAGAGTTTGTCGTAGGTCAAAATCGCGTGCTAAGGGGACCCGCCGATCCCAACGTTTTTCGGATCTGCGCCGAGAGAAAGAATGCCCTCTTGGCCGACATCAGCGAGGCGGTCCTCAGAGAAGCCAAGATCATTCAGGAGCAAATCAAAAGTCTTTTGGTCGAGGTAAATTACACTTTTCATTCGATTAACTATATACTCGTATACAATGTTTCTGATTTGTCAAACTTCATAACGTCAAGGCAGCAGAGGGTGAAGCAAGGGGTACTTTCAGATTTTAAATGTTCAGATTCTCCTTCTTGCTCCTACTTTTTTCTAGTAAAACTGCTCTTACCTATACTATATTTCAGCCTAATTCCTTCATGACTAAAGTGCCCTTGATGATTTCGTTTTTTTATCGCTTTTATTATATCGGCAGGCAACGAGTTCAAAATAGCTATTCATTAACTTTATTTTAAACAATAAACAATTATATTTTATATAATAAAGGATATTATATTTTATGTAATATATATATAATGAGTGATTTATTGAGTGGGCTTTTTGTTATGCTAGTCCTCCTTGCCTTACTCTTTTCTAGTATCGCATATCTGATTCTAAAAACAGCTCTAACATGTAACCTGAGTTTGCATGCCAACAAAAGTGTGATAAAAACATTAAAAGAGAAGATTAATCGAACAATTTACTGGTTAACGATTTCTTTTTCCAGGCCAACGCTTAATCGGTTATTAACAAATCTCCCCGCTTCTAATTAATACCTCTTTTGTAGAATTTAAGAAAGCCTGGGTACAAGAAACTCAGATATAAGAATTTATAGGGACAATCGTAAACATTACTAGCCACCCTTTTTCCTGACACATATTGTGTATGTACAACGGACATTTTTTCCGTTTTCTTCGGCGTATCTTCTCCAGGGCGTTCAGAGGAAGCCAATCTGTTCATTTACCGACTGCGACTTACTATCCAAGAAGAAAGAAATCGCTTCCTTCGTCGAGAATATTCTCCAGGAGATTAAGGACCCAGCTCCAATCACGGACCACATGGTCATAGACGACACGGCCTTTTCGGTGACTATTTACAAAAAGCACATTGAGAAAAATGGTATAGCAAAAATTAGAATAGTTCTATCACGTATTAGAATAATTTGTAAAGGTCGTTGGATACACTCATGTGATGGATATTTGTATTCTAATCATAATCACCCTGGTAGAAATCTCAATCCAATTTTTCGGTCGTTCATAGGTAATTGGAATCCATTAAAACTGCGAAGAAAAAGGGAGAAACATCCCATTTCTTCTTGTATTTTTTGCCCATCAGTGAAACGCTTTTTCCGATCATTTTTAAACGTTTAATGTGCTAAAAAATAGAATGAATTCAAAATTTCTATTTTTTCGGAATTTCCAAGCTTGTTATATTAGCCAGTTTAGATAACTTAAAAAGATCTAAAAACTGGAGTGAGAAAATGATGGCGAGCCGAAATTCACATTTTGATTAATTTCTCACGGAGGAAAAGTTATTAACGTTTATTAGTTTAAGCTGTTTGTCTGCATTTTTGTAAGTTATTCACAGCACTTAAAAACTTTTTAAAACATACCCTAGATAAGTGAGAACCAAAACTGCAATGTAACAAAAATAAGTGAGGTTATGTTCATTCTATTAAATGCTTTAAAATGACCAGAAAAAGAGTTTCACCACAGCCTAAGAACAAGCGACTTTTCATAGCCATTTTATGGATTTGAAATTCTACCAGGGCATCGTTAATAGAAAATTACAATAGCTGATTATAAAATATAAATAATTTTCAACAAAATTTAAAATGAGTATAGTAAGAAATGTTTTTAATAATGTTTAAAACAATATAATCTTAATTTTACTAAAATATAATATAAACTCTACTACGTGATGTTATAAAATTACTATAAATAGTTAGATAATATTATTATGTCCGATTGTAATACATATGGCCGCGTGCGAAGTTTGACATTCAATTTTGAAAAGAATTTTTCAAACTTAATTATATTGCTAAGAGATGCATATATAGATGGCGTGTTAAAAACCGCATGCGGCCAAAAACTAAGTCAGTTACTATAAGACATCAAATTTCTAATATTGTCCATATCTCGAAGGCTTGTGAGCGTGTTAGATTATGTATTATGTATATAGGTTAAGATTAGATTTACAAAATTGATCAATATATATATATATGTAAAAGCGAGCGTTGGATATAAAATGTATTAATGTTCTTTGATGAAAACTAGTAATTGTATTTCGCGATCGAATCTCAATGGTAAGGAAAGGTCCCTAGTGGAAACTGAAAACATTTTTGAAGTAATTAATGGCCAGTTTTTAATGGCAAAGAAGTTAATGGTCATAAAAGAGGAATAAAACGTGTCCATTTTTCGTATAATAATATAAACGTTTTTTCCAATATTTTTAAAGCATTAAAAATGGAATGAATTCTGCAATTGCTATCTTTTCAGCATTTCCAAGCTAGTTTTATAGACCAGTTTAGATACCTAGAAAAGGTCTAAGAACTGGCGCGAGAAAATGGCGACGAGGCGAAATCAATATTTTTTTTAATTTTTCACGGAAAGACAATTACAAACGTTCAATTAGTTGAAGCTACTTCTTTGCATTTATATAAGCTATCCGTAGCATTTAGATGCTTTTTACTACATTACTGAATAACTGAAAACGGAGACTGAAGTGTAATAATAATAATAATACTTTTCCTTACCGTCATCCGCAGTCTATTTTAATTATGTCTATGCTTGAAAATGTCCGATAACCATTTGGAAAAACGTTTACATTATGACCCGAAAACTGGCTATTTTTCATGACCATTTTATAGATTGGAAATTCTACCAGGGGTGTTTCAACCAAATACTAACAACTGATTCGAAAGGAGAAATATTTTTTTCAATTAAAATTATATTGTTCGGATTATGTCATATGATATAAAATTTATTTTCAACGTAGTAAAAATTGCTATATTACATAATAAAAGTTGTCATGGTCACATAGTAAAATTTATTTATTATATTTATATAATTTAATTTGTATAATATTCTAATTTTACTACACAACATAGTAATTTTTATAATAATACAAGTATGTTCCAGCATTTCTAAGTTTTATAGCAAGTTTTACTTAACTTATAGTAAATTTTCCTATAACATTTTTCTCAGTGCACATTTATTTTATTGCGTTTCACTTCAAAGTCTTATTTTTTTTAAATCATTCCTTCACCTTATCGATTATATTAAAAACAACGGATCAAATTCTGGACTAATTTAACAGTAAGCATGCTTTTAAGGTCAGTATAAGCTTTTTAATAATGTGATAACTTTCAACTTTATATGGCATCTCACTTGATTTTTAGCCGGTTCAAAAAGGAAGATATTTCAAATTCTTAAATGACTATTATTTATTAGATCATTTACCGAATTTTAAATATTTTTCCCAGTCATGCGAATATCAATTTAAGACCTCTTTCAACAGATCAGGTCTAAATTTTGACCCTGTAAAGATATTTATTTTTAATTATTTTTGACTTCATGTTACAAATAACTTTATGTATTGAGAGAAAAGAAGCGACACAAACTAAAAAAAAAGAGTCAGCTGTAAATTTAAAATGTTTGCTTTATATTCGTATTATATGTTCCTTTTTATTCACGATAGCAGATCCCATAATTAAAGTTTTGGAGCTCGTCAGGTATCGCTAATTGAAAAGTTAGCTTTGTATCAATGTAAAAGTGTTCATAAAATAAATAATTAAACGAATTTGAAAAGAAATTATTTTTCAAATTTCGCAGTTAAATATTGTGCAAGAACGCAATTGAAAAAGTGCATCCAAGCATCAATTTTTTAAAGACTTTTTGTTAGTAAATCCAAGTCTTTAGATCCGAGGAATAAAGAAAAAAATGTGTAAACATATTCCAGAGTGAAGATGATATGACCAGACTGGCATCGTTGTTTCGCAAAAGATAAGTCGAATATGAGAAACGGTTCAAGCTGAGCCGCATTATTGCTTTTAAATATTTTTATTGATTTGCAGAAGTAAGTGAAACTTTTCTCTTGCATTTTCGTACTTCTTACAGAATATTAAATATGTACAGCGATGAACATTTTTCATATGAATTACAAAACCTTTTTATACCTGAACAGATTTAACTTTAAAAAATTGTTCTTAGTTAAAAATATAATGTATTTAAAACTTGAATTTTCGGATTTTAAAAACCACAACTGAAGTCTTATTGAATCAGGATTAAAGACAAAATTTAGATCTGAACATATGTAAGCATGATTTTTTTTCTGTAGAGCCAAGAACATTCACTTATATTAACCTTATTAGCAAAAATTTTGCGCGAAAATTAACTTGTACTAATCAATAATTCAGATTTGTTACAAATTTCTAATACTTAAATTTTTAGAAAAAAGTAAAGAGCAAAAATGAATTAGAAATAGAGAAATAAATTATATTTTGGTCAAAGTTATTAAAAGCGATTCATTCAATATAGCTCTTTACTTTAAAAATAATTCATCATTTTATCATGAACATTATGTAAATGCAGTATCCACTAACAAAAAGATATAATCATCAATAAGGTAAAGGTAAAGGTTATAGGTAGTAAACAATTTTTCAGTTATAATCTAAGCTATGTAAGTTCCATACTAATGACTGCCACTTTTGCATAAAGTATTTTATAACGAATTGACGCGTGAATTAATGAATTCGCGTGTGAAGGTGTAATTTAAATGCTTATATGATTTTAATCTAAATTGCAATGATTAACAGTTTAAAAATGTTTGATTTAGATTAAGTATTTAAAACTAATTCATAGATTATATTATACCTGTTTTTTGGGTTGAAAATAAATGTAGAATCACGTTCTCCGGCTGTTTTACTCGATTATTACTCTTTTGTACAGACGAATGACTTAAAAAGAAAAGCAGATGGAAATGAAAGGAATAAAAGAATCCAAAAGTGGTTGTCAGTCGAAGCTGCTATAATGTATTTGTAAAGGGATATCGTAATCCCGTGTTACAGGAGCACGATAGCGTAATGCTGGGTAAGATCTCGCCCCATCACGACTACTTCGACAGCAAGTCCTCGACCGAGACTCCGCCCAGCTACAACCAGCTAAACTATAATGACAACATCGAGAGGTTCTTCAACAGCAACATCGGCGCCAGCGTGAACAACAGGCCCGATGGCAGCGACGAAGAGAACCTCCATTTCAGCGCCAACAGCAGCAGCTACGAGCCAGGCAAAAATAATAATTCGAGCCCAATTAACAAAGAGCGGAAATGTACCTCTTCGACGAACGGGAGCGGTAACAGCGGGAGCGCTGAAAACCTCAGCAGCGAATCGAACAATCAGCAGAGCTTCGGCAGTGGCGGCGAGACCGCGAACAATACCAGCAACAACTCGACGACCAACGGCCGATTCAAGCCTCCGATTCTGACCGAGTCGCTGCTCAATCGACATAACGAGGACATGGAGAAGCTCATGGTACAAAAGCACTGCGAGCAGAAAAAAGCGGACAAGAGAAACAAGTCCGATCAAAAAGTCAAGGCCGACAAGATCAAGAGCAAAACGCGACTGAAGCGAAGCGCCAGTCACAGCTACGACGGACCCAATCACTTCAAGGTGCGCCTCTCGATCAGACAAATTATTCTCGAAATTGCAGTGGGTTGATAAATTTTTCTCCTCCGAGCAGATAGCCAAGCACGAGCTGAACCCAAGCAACAACGCCAAGGTTACGCCAACGAGCGCGGACGCCTCCGCGAACCTGCCGAAACCGGCCGTCAACGCCTCCCGGCCTCCGATGACTGTGCCCTCCACCACTCTAGCCCACCAGTGCTTCACAACGTCAAAGTACTGTCTTGGAAATTCCTTTCTTTAACAGCTCTCTTTCTCTCTTCATAAGCAGATTTTCAAATTTATCCGTCGTTTTCAGCGCCTCTTGCCAAGTCATATCTCGGTTTCCAACTTTCCCACAAATCTATCCATTTTATTACGTACCGATGTCACAGCCGCGAGATAATCCAGCCCCAACTGCCATTCTTCAAGAGCACTCGGCACCTCCAGCAGCAGCTGCTCCGTCGCCGTACTGTAAGTCCACTTTCTCGAATCTCCAGAGTTTCTCAACGAAGAAAGAAAAGCTCACCTGGAGAAAACTGCTCTTATAGGTTTCGTTCCAATGCCGTACATGACCTCGATGCCAAACGTCATGTACCCCCCGATCATTGGCCCACCCGCGCCTGCCACAATGATGTACAGATCGTACATTGTTCCCGAAGCACCCTGCGCCCCAGCGACTGCCCAGCCCGTCATTTCTGCCCAAAGCACCTGCGCACCGATTCCAGTGCGCCCCACGACAACAATCTCCACGACGATAGCCAGCTCCTTCGACTTGAAGCCACCATCCAGCCGGGAGGCCAGTGACAAGGGTGAACCGCGAAGCAGCATCGCTTTGTCCGAATCTTCGACGAAGGTATTATTCCTAAATCTTTTATATCATTTGCCCAGCTAAAGACCGATTTTTTTTCCAAAATTAGATGTTTTCGCCGAGTGGAGTTGTATCATCGTGCGTGAGCAACGAGGAGGCATGTTTCTTTAGCAGCTCATTGAACAAGAGTTGCGACAACAGCAGCAACACCGATCAACGACACGCAGCATCGTCTTTCGAGGTATTTTACAATTTCAAACGTATTTCGTCAGATTTCTAATCGACTATTCTTGTATAAACGCTGAATTTTATTTAATAATCACAGCCATATCATAAGGGCAAGGAAAGTAGAGCTAACCAAACCCGTAAAGCTTTTGGAATGGTGCGGAAAGAACCACCTTGGATCGAAGGTGTAAAACTTACTCCTGAAATCATTTACCAATATCAAATTAGTCCAAAGTCTTTGAGTAATGTGCTAAAGACCGATCTGGAATTTCTGAAACAGTCGAAACAACCTAGTCTCGTCAATGACCAACTGGGACAGTTATTTCTAGATTTGGATTTGGAAGGTTGTGGCTTAAAACTGATATTGGAAGAGGCTGGACCAAACAGTGCCAGCGATAGTAGCAGCGATGCGTCTCAAAGGTATAAATTTATCTTAAGCTCAATGTCACTGTTCCATATATAAAATTGTTTAGTTGAAATCCAATATTTTCATTAAGCTTTAAGGGGTTAGGTACACTTAGAATTTTTTTCGCGCAAATTGCTTTGCACGAGGCTTTTGTTAATGAAGAAGGTAGCCATTATGGTCCTGGAGTGGAGGACTCAATACAAGTTGAAAAAAAAATTGAAATCAATATAAATCGAACTCAAAACTTTTTTTTGAAACGACATTTTCTAAGTTGGTGTGCAAGATATCTCGAGAACGACTCAAACGATTACTACCAAATTTTAACCACTTGTTTACAACATGATTCTGGTATACTTGAACGATCGATATTGTACTTTAGATTTTTTTCTTTTTTTTATAGTCGAAAAATGAAATATTTTTTACCGAAAGAAATTTCGAAATATGAATTTTCTTTTATAACATGCGCCATTTTCTCAGAAATTAATATTTTGGAAATTTGTTTCGTTCAAGTGCACAGAAATGTTATTATTTAACTAACCTCACCGGGGCTTTTTTTTGCCTTGAGTTTTGCTGCACACCGCAAAACATCTTTTTTTTGGACCTCTGGGAGATCGGCTACAGTCGCGTCATTTGTGGCTATTTTTGCTTTAAAAAATTTTTAAAACTTTTTCAAATGATAATTATTTGAACAAATAATTATTATTTAGTTATCTACAAATAGTTTGTTATTAAATAATAAAACTCGTCGCCACAAAAAATTCCCAAAGAAAGGGTTTTTTTTCCTCTTTTAAGTGTACCTAATCCCTTAAAGAACGCTGAGTTTGAACCGGAAATTTTTTTCAGAAATTAACGTGAAATATTAAGTAAGATTCGTATGCTATTCGGGAAAGGCTTTTAAACAAATATTCCTTATTCTTTGTTATTTATCTTTTATGTTACTATTTAGCTAACAATAATTTTAAAATAAAATCAATTATTAAGAATATGTGAAAATCCTTTGTAATATTTCAAAATCTATTCTAAATAATTATTATCTATCATTAATATAAAAATTCTTTATCTGTAAAAGTCTATTCTTATTTTTGACCTAAATTTGATCTGCCCATTAAGTAATATTTTTCTCATTTTCATTATTTAGATGTATTAAAGCAAATTAAGTATAGATAAGTAAACAAATTTTAATTTAAAATATTAGTGAATCATGCAATAACATTAAACTAGCTGGATAATCGATCAAATATCATATGTAGCTATATTTAAAATTTATAAGTGTTTTGGAAAAAAAGTCTAGATTCTTTCATTGAAAAGTTGGATGAAAATAGAAATAAACAATTCAATTAATAAAATTTTCAAAGGCTTAATAGTATAATTTCTTATACAAAAGAAAAAAATAATTTTAAGAAAATTTGCCAACTGTGGATAAAGAACGTTGAATAATGTGATTATCTGAAATAAAAGAAATGAAATTTTTGTTAGGTGTATGTACACATCAGACAGGGCTTTCACATGATCTTAATAAGTGGTGAGTTTTAATCGACATTGAATTTCCATGAAATTAGCAATTCTGTTTTACAATTAATCTTTGTTTACATTTCAGTCCTAGCAGAATGGGTGCCTGGTGATCTTTACAACATCGCTTTCGTCTTTAGCAAGGAATATCTGACAGAGACAAATTTTAAGTCATTTGTAACTTAAGTGAAGGCCGGAGACAACTGATTTGACGTTTTTTTATGCGTTACAGTACGATCTTATGCACGGGCTCAAATAGGTGTCACAGACCGACGTAACGTCAAATGACCTGAACTCCGGCCTACCCTTAATAGATTAACTATATAGATGACTAATCAATTTTACTCAAAATTTATTTGAAGAAAAAAAAATGTCTCATATTAAGTTTTAAAAATAGTGTTAATTACTAATTTAAGACAAAACTGTTACATTTTAACAGCTCTATTCTAGTAGCTAAAACCAAAGTCTACGTTTGATTGTGCATTATAATTTGAGAAATATGCTTTTATATTAAAGTTATTGATCTCCGTATATTGCATAGACTGCAGATAGTTTACGAAACTCTTGGTTATTACCAACACATTATACCAGGATAATTTATTCTCACTGGAATTCCATTACTTTATAAGTAATAGATAAATAAAAAGCCATCTGGAATCGGTACAAATTAAAATGTAGCGAATCAGTACTGTTAAAATATTATACAAGAAACATTTAAAGTTTTAATGTAGACTTTAAATTGCGCGAATCATATATTCTGTGAGCACAGATATTTTTCTAAGAAATTCAGGAGGAATCCGACCATAACTGACATAATTAAAAAATGCCTAAAGAAGAACTTCACTTTTGCCTTTATGAGATGAAGATAATCGTGCAAGTACACTGATTACCGAATTTTTTTCTCATTCGATTTTCAAAAATACCAATATCACCAATGAGATAAGAATTCTTTGGTTAGTCCTTGTGCATATTAAATATACAATGGATCCACGGATATCGTACATTTCCTTTGTCTTCTTCCATCCTAAGCTACAATTCTTACTTCTAACATAGCAAAATAAACAGTAGATATTACAAAGAAAACAAGAATGTAAGTGACAGTTCAGTGAATACTTCAGTCAATTTTACAACTTAATTAGTTTCGTATTATGTCTCATATTAATTATAAGAATACGAATTAAAGTTTGTGTGTGTGCGAGATTATATTAGAGACTAAGATGTGCTGAAGTCAAAAATTGATTTTAAGAATGGATATTATTTGTTTCACTACTTCTTTAATATTAAAATATTGCGATACTATAATTTATATATTTTTTAAATATAAAATATTTTTAAACTATTATTTTTAATATAAAATATTTTTTTACTGCATAGTTTTATATTTTTACATAATAATTCCGCATTTTCAGTATGTAATCTTTAATAATTTAGATTCACTATAAATTTTTTTATTAATTTTATATAAAAACGGTATTATTTTTATATTATTACTGTTGTCCAATTTGAAAATCAATTTCGGCGATAGTATCGTGTAAGTTTGGCGTAGCCAAAAAGTATTTTGGTCTTAATAAAAATGTTTTCAAGCTAAATTATATTTAACTCGACCAAAGATAATAGATTTTTTAAGAGATAATTTCGAATATTTAATCTACATTGATAACTGAAAACTTTCTGTTAAGACGAAATTACGCTGTGCTACTTGTGAAGTAAACAATTTGTTTGAACCAAGCGTTTAATATCTCAATGAAACATTCGAATTAATATTACTTTATATTGCTGAAATTGTAAAATTATCCTCTTGTACAAGCTGCATTATACATCCTCGTACTACTATTTGAATTGAAACACTTCTATCCTTCTTAATTTAAGATTTAGGTTTGTTTGCGAATAGCTATGAATTTTTTTATAATGCACTTATTAATATTTTTTAAGACGAATTTTAAAAATTTTTTTCTTCTATAAATACGTTTTGCAGACTTCGTACAGTGAATGCTACGATACAATTGTACATTTTTACAAGCATTATTCTGGTCTGCACATTTAAAAATAAGCCATAGATGTTTTCTATTAAAAATGGGCATTTTATATTAACAATAAAGCTAAACGTCACATTTTTTCTTGGAGCAAGGAAAATAGTGATTTGATACACACTTAAGAAATATTCATCACTCAATAACTAAAGCATTGACTATGACGAGAAATCGCTTAATTCGTTGCAAATACTTGATAAAACCTATTATAAGTAAGAAATTAAAAAAAAAGAAATAAAATAACTTTTTATTAACTTTCTTCTAAGAGTCTTGCATGTATTTAATTAGAGAATGAAAATATCAATTATACAAAACATGCAACAAGTAAGTTTTATTACCATACATTGATGTACATCTGAAGAATATAAATGAATATACTATTTTAAAGTCTACATAATATGATGTGGTGTAAATTTTTATGATCAACTAAGTCATTTAAAAATTTGTAGGAAAGTTTATACGTAAAAACTTTTGATCGATTTTTGTGAAACTTTTTTCTGTATGATTTGGAACGTGTTAATTATTTATAACTCATTATATTTATACATTAATCTTACATAAATTTAATTTTTGAGATTTATATCAATTAAGTATTTTTACGTAATTTTTTATCTCTATTCTGTGTTAAGCATAACAATGTACTTCAGAGCATCGCTGAAAAATGTATGTAAAAGTCAACAAAACTTTACGATATACGTAATTTTAAATCTAAATGATTATTTTTTAAAGTCGTACAAGTGATAGAAAGATATGAGAAGTCGTTTTTTCCATATTGAGAAAGTACTGTTTTAATGATTAAAAATCCTTATAAATCGTAAAGTTTTGCTGAACTTAATGTCCTGTGTTCCTTAACACACATGCTTTAGATGGTATTTTTGTACAATCACTATTTGTATACTTTAGATGTATTACCTAACTATATAAAATGCGTTATAACGGGGCGAAAGATGGCAATGAAATGCATATAGAAAAATTAACCGTTATAGCGTTTACTTTATAAGTGTATTTTCAAGAGAAAGAACACCACATGCGAATACATATCTGCTTTTTGCCAAATTGTGTAACACAACTTTTTTTAGCGGTGATATGTCAGACCAATTATTGCATTCATAAAACTTTCTGAATAAAGTTGTTATAAAAATTACAAAGTTTTCATTTTTGTCACCTTCAATGGCACTTATTTTATTAAAAAATAAACAAAATTATAATTTAAATGCGTTTAATTGTAGAAATATTGTTTAAGAATGTATTATATATATCGTAATAAATAAAGTTAAATATTTATTAAAGATTAAGAATTACTAAATTTTGCGTTTTGATTGTTATCCAACATAAAAAACAAATTAAAAATAAAATAAATAAAAAGGATAATTAATTTAAACGGATCGAATGAAAAACAGGATAGGATAGAATATTAAAAAATCAAAATTTCGTGACATAGACACTATAAACATTTATTTACGTCATTCGAATATAATTGAACACCAAGGGATTACTAAAATTATTGTTGCTGCATCTTTCACCGACAAAATTTTATTATTTTTTCTTTCTCCTACTTTATCTATTATTTTTCAAATTTTTAATATCGTCTTATTCATGTTCCATAGATATTCTTGGTGCAATCGTGTACGCATCTACCTCGTTTCTTTTCAGAATTTTTGTTAAAAAAAATATTTGCGCAATCGCAATCGATATTTAGCTCATTAATGATGCAACGATGAACCAATAGTTATAAATATATTTAAAATAAATTATACACGCTCTTTAAAAATTCGCCATCTTAATATTATAATTAATTAATGGCAAGCTACATTGTATGACTGTAAACTAAATATTTTTATTTTCCTCTTTATTAAATAAAGTTAATCTGAGATTCGCATAACAACTATAAATAAGCTAGATTCGCATATTTTATACAATATATTTATATAAATAAAAAGCTCATTACAGTTCTTATAAAATATAAGTATAGACAAATTATCGACATTGTAACAGATTGAGGAAAAAAATTGCCTTTAAACAACTATCGGTATAATTATTCGCTTAGATATTCTTTGTAACAAGAGATAATCATCTTAACAATCTGTCTAATTAATTGCAAGGCGAATCAGCAACGACTCATAAAAATTTGATTTACAAAATGAGAAAAATAGAGCTGCATTATTTTCACATAGTATCTTTTTCAATAAACAATGAAACAAAGGATGATATAAATACTAAAGTTTGTAAAAAATAGAATAATAACAATAACGGAAGTAGAAAGAAGTTAGTGAAAAATTGCTTTGCTAAGATATTTTGTACATTCATGTCCTGGCTTGAATCAATAAAACAAAATCCATTATCTGCTCTAACTTTCTTATAAATACAGCAAACTTAATACTCACAATCATCGATCTTCGCTTCTTTTTTACACTATCATACACGATAAATATATAACAAGTTCCTGCCCGTTTCACTCGTAAGCCGCTTGTGCCGAGAAAAAGATTAATAATGATGCGCCAAATTTCATATGCTTTTTCTGTTAGCTAAGATCTACAACCTTAATAAATCAAAACGTACAATCTAACTAGAATTCGTTTAATACAACCATGCTGATGTTAATTAAAAAAGTAAAATATAAACACCCATTTTCGCACCTTTTGAAACGAAAGGTACCGAACGGTATTAATCTGTAACAATTAACAAGTGAAGCGATCTTAATTTTCGGGAAGACCAAATGCTCTCAAAAGAGTTTAATACGAGAATCAGTAAATAAGAAAGTCGTTAAAAACAAGAGTAACTCAACTCAATGCGTTATTTACGTATCAAAATTTTTAGTGGATTTACATCTACTATAAATAATCAGCAAAAGCAATGGCTAATAAGGTACAAGAAAGAATTTGTGTTCGCAGAAGTACATTCGCAGGTCGTAAGATTCACAAAGTTCGCATTTTTGATCTAGCTTATCCGGAGACTCATCATCAGAGACATATTTGATTATGTTATAATATGTAAAGATTACGATCGATTTTTAGGCACATTGGGATGTTAAAGACTTGTTGGGATGTGTCACATTTGCTCTTTTACACGTCTACTGCTTACATTCAGATTAAGATTCACACTTGGATAATAATGTACAGCATTGTTTGCTTTCAATCGCTTTCAAAATGATCCTATTTTTCTTTCCTTCCTTTAAACAAGCAACTAATAAAAACGAGATTCTATACTTTGATTATATTGCTAAATTATATAAAAATATAGATAAAATACATAATAAATTAAAAACTTGGCGTTTTCAGTCTAAATTGTTCATTATTGATGGTGTAAATAAAAAATAATGAATTGCATTAAAAATTAGAATAAAATCCTCTTCAAAGCAACTGAAAAAGCTTGGTACTGTATTGCGAGAAAAAAGAGCGCTCGAAAAAATTTCGGGATTCGAAACGTTAAACGCGCAATTGGTTTGCCTTATTTTTTTTTACTCGAACAGATGCGCCGTGTCTCTGAACACTCGGAATTTTCCCGAAAACAGCGGCGATACGAACACCGTTTGCACGGATTATTTAGAATAATTAGTTTTATAACTCATCGTTTCTTTTTTTTTTTTTACTTATAAGCGAGAATCATAATTTTTGGAAGGTCACGCGTGACTGAACGTTTGTCAACTTCTTGACAATTTATGTATACATATATATTTATTTTACAGTGAACGAAATATATATATGTATATATTTATAAGCGTATATTTGTTTCTTTATTTAACACGGTTTGAAAATTGCTATACTCACGCGTAACCGACCTTTATAATGAACACAATGGATTTTCCCAAATGTTACATTTAGGTTGTTCTATCCGAAAAGTTTATTTCCTCGCAATTATCATCTTTAACTATTCTCATAAAGATATTAATTACTGCTATTCTTAATCAAAATTTATTAGTCATCATAATTATTACGATTATTATTGTTGTTACCGTTATTATTGTTATTATTTTTAATATTTTATTTGATTAGAACGTCAACGCCTCGTTCAATAACTTTGAATTCATTAATTTCCCGCGTTAATGCCATTTAAATACATTAGGAATATAATAAAATAATCTGCTAAGATGAATAATATTGTACTACATTCATGCACATTCAGTCTTTTCCACTAAATAGATATTCAAAAATTTGACAGAGTTTCTCAACGACATTGGCGTGACTCTTTTTTCAAAGACAGTACATCGTAAATATGTTATACATCACGATAAAACAATAGATTATCAGCAGCGTTTTAATCGTTTTATATATAGATTTTTTTAAGATTTAATAATAATAGTAACAACAACAGTGAACCTGGAGATAAAGACAGTATAACGATGATTACAGGATGACAATTAAAATGGCTGTGAAGATAAGAATGGTATTGACGGTGTTACCCCTAGGAACTGGATAGAGTTGGACAAGAGCGGATGTTCTTTCAAAGTCCCGAGTGTTAGTTAACGGCTTAATCATTCTAATGACTTCATACCGTAATCGACAGGTGCGAAAGTTACATTTGTCTGCTTTATCAGATCTAGCAAGTGCCGACAATTTGCCATGTTTTTTATTTAAAAGTCTGCTATGATTCATTGATCTTCGCAAGATCAATTGGATATGTAAAAATTTTGCGTCAATCGAATAAAAATTTAATACACGAAAATAAATAAATAGAAACGTTAAAATTCTCGCGAAATGATGTCAATAATATCTACTATTCGGCATGAGAGCCAGTGTTAAACTTTTTGTCGACGAATGTTTATCGCTCCTTAAAGCTATTGCAAAGCGATGATAAATAAATTCATACAAGTTTAATCTTCAGTTCTCTTGCGACATTTTGCATGTGTGTGGCGATGCAACTTTTTTCACTGTCGAAGATACGTCATGGCAGTATTTAAAATGGCAGCTCGAGAGACAACGAAATGATTGTTGCCGAGAAGAAATTTAGTCAAGATTATACTTTTGTCCTATGCATTCAGTGCGTTTTTTCAGATCCGTTCACTCATAGTGAACGATAATGTTTACTTCGATTTTTCGAATTTTTCCGATTTTTCAAATTTTAGAGATTTTTCGGATTTTTTCCGATCATCGTCTTTTGATGTCTTACATTCTAAGGTTTCCTCGAAGAGACACAGAGCTCTGTGTACAAATTCGTATTGCTCTGCCGTTTGAACCATACCTCCTCGGTCGTACCTGTAATTAAATTACTTTTTATAGAGAAAATTATTTCACAATTACTAATTGTTACAAGTGATAGAGCCTACCTCATTTGGCACAGAATTCCTAAGATGTCAACACTACCTTCACGGATTAATTGAGTCATTCCTGTAGCAAGTGCAATGAAACAGCCTGTTCTCCCAATTCCAGCGCTGCAGTGAACAATAATTGGCCCAGGTAAAGTGTTAATTTCTGCTGCCAAACCTACTAGCGCATCTGCCGTTTGCGGTACTGCATGATCCGGCCATGAATCATACCTATAATAATTCTAGTGTCAATATTAATTTGAAAAAAATTATTTAAGTTTTAATCATTTCCCTGACTAAATGTACCAATAATGCTGAATAGTTCGCCTCTCTTTCTCGTATCTGACTTCTAAATCGCGAACTGCGTATCCGCCTCTCATGTCCATGGAATTGAGTATAATCGTAAAAGGTCCAGCATGCAGTCGTGAATTTATCTCGAGCGGGAAGTAGGCCTCGCACTTAGTCTTGGCCGCTTCGTTGAGTCTCGTCATCATTACTATCACTGGAGTTCTTTCATTCCAAGCCATGTTCCAAAAGTCCTGTATTGTATGCGATAATGGTCCTTGTGTGGCAATATATCGCATATCGTCATCGTAACCCTGTGTCAGAAAAATCGTTCGTATCATTCATGTTATTTTCAAGAATTAAAACAAATTTAGCGTCAAAAGTGGTACTTACTCTAATATAATTAGCGTTAATGTAACTGGTCAACGGATCATCACTACCAGGCAAAACAACCCTGGATCTTGGATTAGGTAACACAGATCCGTATCTATTTTTGACTCCCGATCCGCAAACGTCAACTTCCTGTGGACAATTGAGTGGTACTTCCCAGAACTCCTTGTGTAGCAACATCGGTTCTCCAATCACTTTCCTGAGCTGATCTCTCGTTAACACATTTCCAGTACTAAGAAGGAATTCCTCAGCAGTACATTCGCGTGTCGGTGTGACAGTGTGAGGTGGACTCTCGGATGCCGGGGCTAGATCTATAGTCAAACTTGCACTGGATCCTCTGCGCTCGAGCAAGCCTTTTCGACGCAAAGGATCAGGCTTACGCTCAGGAGTGGCTAGTGCTGAGACATGAGATGAGTACATCGAGCGCGTGCGACGATTGCCTTCGCGACGAGGAGAGCGCTTGCTATACCTGCAGGCTGCGCCGCCGGCCGTCGGGGTCGAGCTGGCGGATAAAGAAATCGGTGCTAAAGTCGAGGTAGGCGTCGGTGGCCCTGAGGCTGACGTTCCTTCCAATCGTTCCAAGCACATAGTTGAAGTATGAGGAATGGGTTCGGGCACCCACCGTGTCTCTGTCTGAACTTTTACCTTTTCAAACTAAAATTTCAAATATATTTAATTTAATAAATAAATTATTTGGAATGCCTCGAGACTAATTTAGTCAAATATTAATAGATATTTAATAAAAAGGAACCTTGGTAGTTACATTCTCTGCAATTGTTGTTACTACTGCAGTCGGTGCAGCTGAAACTGTTGAGGCAGTCTCAGCTACCCATTTGGCCTCTGTCAGGACCTTTGTTTTTGTGGTCTTGTTAGCTTCATCCGGAGGACAGACTGTTCCTTCCTCCACCAAACCTCGCCTATCACCTTCTTCCGCGTCTTTCTCACGCGACATTTGCTGTCGCAGCCATAACAGGATCTAATATTTAAAATTCATTAGCTTTCTAATTTTATGATTACAGGATGAAAACAAAATGTCACTAAACTTTGACTTTTTGAAATTACAACTCTTTATAAGATGTAAAACACAAGAGGCTAATGTTAATATAAACAAAATGTCATTCGAGGGCTTTGACTTTTTGAAATCACAATCCTTTATTAAGTGTAAAACACAAGAAGTAAATGTTAATATAAAAACTCAAACAAATCTGATGGAGAATAGCGATTAAAAGACAGCAGTTATTACCAGAAAAGCAAAGAGAATGGCACCAGCAATGGCACAAAGAGCTACGAGGAGAGGCAGCTGCTGCTCCAGCCCTGCCGGAGTCGTGGCAGAGTCGAACTCCCGACTGGTATGGGCATTGAATTGCACCACACGCAAATCCATTCCAGCATCGTCCAGTCCCGTTGTGGACCGCCAGAGTCTGGGTTAATAACAAAACAATCCAGCACAGTGAATAAGAGATGAGTAGGGATGCAGCAATAAAGAGAAGAAAGAAGGAAGTAGTGTATTACTTATGACTTGAACTCGCTGACATTCCCTCTATGCCAGAGTTGTCTGTTGCCTTGCGCCAGGTCCACTCAGCCCTCACATGTAGCCTCTGCGGAAGAGTCGAACTGGAGTTGCTGACGACGAGGCGCTTCGGCACATGCTGCTCCTCGGTCAGACGGACGTAGAGCTTGGCTTCCTCCGCGACGAGATCTCCTACAACAGAGGAGAAAGCAACGACCTGAGCATCGTAAATGCACCCACTTACTCCTTAGCTTTATAACGTACGCAGCGTGGCACTCCCCCACTAGGCTCACGTGTCAGCCACAGAAGAGAAGCCCATTGAACGACTTTGGCGCAACAGAGCTTTTGTGAATCAGGCGCCGCGCGCGCATATATGCACCGGTCGTGCCATGAATCGACGTGCCCCCCTCCCCCGAGCTGCGTCGTTCATTAAAACGAAAAGAACGACGCACGTCAGCTGCTGCACTCTGCGCTTACTTGCCTGGGAAATATGGTAGAAAGAGCTTCTCCTTGTGCCTGCTGCTGCAAACTTGCCTGCACCAGGGAACGAGCGATGCGGCTTCTGCAAAGTCCAACCTTTTTGATGAAAATATTAAGATACGTGTGCAGGCGACTGCTCGAATATCCGACTACTTCGCTACTAGTTCTAGCGGACGACTTTTCTTTTCCGAGCTCATGAGAGCGCGCAACGACCTTCTTCCACGAATTTCGCCAAACGTCAGATGGCGCTAAATCTTCTTTCTACTTTGTACCTACATTGTTTTGTTTTTCTTTCCAAACTGCGCAGTGCGCGGTGTTGTCACACTGTCGAGAATCGCGGCGAGCGGCGGTTAGAACAAAGACACTGACTTTGTTTAGTAACGCAAAATGGAAGTGATGAATGAAAAAATAATTTCTGACGATGAATCAGAAGAGGACAACGAAGTTATTATCATATCAGATTCCGACTCAAATGAAGAAGTAGCTCCGAACGTTGCAAAAAACGTACCAATTATCGATCGTGCAGTTGTCGTACCAGTGATAGGGTAAGTAAAGCAACACAGTTACGAACAATAGAGTTTACAAACAAATTTTTTATTTATTTTTATGTACTAGAGAAGAAAATTGGTGGGAAAAATTAATGGAGCCGGTCCTCGAAAGGGATCAATGTAAAATAAAAAATTGTACATTTGCTCCACCTGGACATAAATTTCATCCTCGACCTCGGTAAACAAAAATTTAATTAATAAAATAATAAATAAAAAAAGATTTTTGAATCAATGAAATGTTCACTTTTTTCTAGTCATAAATATTCTGTATACGAAATACGACTTATTATACAATATCTCATTTATCACAACGTAATTCATCTCGGAAAAGGGCTGAAAGTGTGGGAGAATATGCACTCGAGCGGTGTAAGTATAAATTTCTTGTGTTAATTTTTTATTAATTTACTTTAATGTTTCGATCGTTATTGTTTTAGTATTTGTTGCATAGGCCAGTGCAATCACTGAACAATCATTTTCAGAAGTCCCTTTTAAGGGACATCAGAACGTACAGCTTGCCCGAAGAAATAGAGATAAAATTTGTATCATTAACCGATTGATAACGTGAAAAAATTATTATTTTAATTGATAGACATTAAAAGTTATTTTAATATAATAATGAAAATATTTTTGTACCACATATATTGTTAAATAAAAAGACGATAACGAAAAATGTTAATAACATCGTCTACCATCGGATTATTATAAGCAGGCGAGATTTTCCCGCGCGGAAAAGCAACTCTCCTCCCACACGTGCACTTCCTCCCATTGATGCGTGCGCACATGCCTTGTGGGAGCTCCTGAATGAACTGCATTGCTCACCGCTCGAAAATACTTCCGTGAGATAATATCGAGGCTCATTGTTCGTTTTTTTTTTCCGCGGGCGCGCGCGCTCCTTTCTCTAATCCGCCGCTGGATCGGCGGCGAAATTGAATTCGAAATTGACAAACTTACGGCACCCGTCGCTGCTGCATCCCCCGACGGATCGCATCGAGATCGCGATTTTATTATATATATAGCGTTCTTTCGTTTCGGCTGGCGGGCGCTAGTCTCTCCCCGACTGACTGGCTCCGCTCCGAAACCATTCATTCATAGTTCTTCCGCTTCCGACCTCTTCTCCCCCGCGCGTCTGCGCCCGAGCCAAGCTTTTCGGCGACGGCGACGGCGTGGGCGTCCTCTCGACAATGGGCTCGACCGTCTCCCGAAGCTCTCTCGGGCCAGTTTCCCTTCCCTTATTAAGACTTGGCTCGCAGCGGGTTTGGAATTTAGCGCGAATTTCGATCGATCGACGGTACAAAGTATAACGAGAGAGACGTTGAATGAAACTCACCTGGTACAAGAAGAGGAAAGGAGGCGAGCGCCTTTGCTACATTGCCGAAAATAATTGATGGACGAGGCACGGTGCAGGCGCTTTCGGTGCGCCCGAGTCGCTCGGGCAGCTACATGTGTCGGAAGAGTTGCAGAGAGACGGCGGTGGCTCTCCGTGGAGGAAGAGAAGAGAGTCGGATACGAAGGTGCAGCTCGGTCTCGCGTCGACGGCAAACTGCAGCCTCGCTGCAAGCGGAACCCTCGCCCCAGTGAGAGAGCGTTCCTCCCCTCTCGCTCTCCTGCTTCTTTCATAAAAAAAGCCCTACCCCGAGATAGAGAGAGAGAGCGGCGCGCGGGCGGCGAATGTGGGGCAGCGGCCCCCGTTCGGGCATTCATCGATTCGGCCAGATTTATATTAATTATCCTCGGCTGCTTAAGCTCGACGCGGGGAGGGGGGCTTTTCCGTAATTAGGACTCGGGACCCGCGGAGGGAGAGAGCGAGAGAGAGGGAGTCGGCGCGCATGCGGTTTTCTCCCTTCATTCAGGAGGCGGCTCCTTCATTGAGCGGCCCATGTGCCGGCGCGCTGCTCAAAGTATACAAGCACTCGGGGAGAGAGAGAGAGGAGAGCCAGTCTCTGCGTGAGTCCAGCTTGGCACATATATTATATACATCCTCGCGCGCCCGCTGACCCGATTCGCGCGGCCGCTCAGCCCGGGGGTTGAATGAACGTCGCTCTCGCGCGTCTACGTCAACGGCGTCCCAGTTTCCGGTTAGCAGCCCCCCCCACCGGCCTCTTGACCCAAAAACCGAATCGTGAATCGAATGCTCCGTTCGTTCATGCAGCATCCCCCTTCCCCCACCGTCATCCCCGGTGGCCTCGAGCGCGATGACGCCACTCGCAACCCCAAAGTGTGCCGGAGGAGTACATTCCCTCGTCCCGACAAATAAACCTGCGCGTCCCCGATCTATTTGAGCCTCCACTTAAACTTTGCCTTTGTAAAATAGGTCGCCGGTGGTGATTCGGGCTCTCTTTGACGGGGGCGGAATGAAAATCGCCGCGCGGAAGAGGGTCGGCTGATGCACGTACGCGTTGCACGTTCGTGTATACGTATATAAGCAGAAATTGAAATTAATTTTTCGCTTCCCTCGATTGCGTATACGCGGTCAAGCGAGAGAAAAGATACGCGCGTCTGTAATAATTGATATCGATCGAAAGCGAAGAGTAATTTTTAAACTTTCAGATAAAACCAACGGCTCTCCCTGCCCGCTTCGGAGATAATTATATGCACGTCAGTGCGACGCTCGAGAGTGGATGCTTGAATAAAAAAAAACAATTTCTCGATAATATAAGTTCGATCGAAAAGTGGAGCGCACGGTAACAGTAGTTGCCTCGGCGAAAAATCCAGAGATACACGTACACATATCCGAGGCAAGACGGAGAGTAAACAAGGCTTGTTGACTGATAAAGTCTTGAATATATAATGCGATAGAGAGATATTGACGCCGTTACATAATAGCCGCCACGGAAAATTTTCCACGTTTCTCGCCCCCCGGCAGCGTAAACGAGCGTGCAATAGATCTCTCCGACTTTTATGCAACGCGCGGCGTTTGAATTGGCTCCGTTTGTAAAGAGAAAAACGGTAGGTTGAATCGGAATCGATTGCCTCGGATTGGATCGCGCGACGAGGCAGTAGTTTATCTCGCGCAACTATCAATCGGAAATTTATTAGGAGAGAATCGAAGCGGGAGAGGCGGGGAGGTACGAGGAGGGCAAGATCAGGGTCAGATCGCAGAAACTTGGCACACGGCACCAAAACTTCGGCCCGGCCGAGGCACTAGAAAAGCTCGGGTCTCGGGCGCGATTCGCCCCGTATTCAAGATGCAGCACTTGAGCTTCGACGCAACGACCAAGAGCCTGACGCTCAAGAAGTCACCGATCCCGAAGCCCCAGCCCGACGAGGTCCTGATCAAGGTCGCCTACGCCGGCGTCTGCGGCACCGATCTCCACATTCTCGAGGTATTTACGCACACCCGTCTCGACGAACAGTGACGACCTTTGCCGTCGATTCGCGGAGAATAAATATACAGCGCGAAATTACACTTGCTTTCAGGGCTCGTTCCCGTGCAGATCGTCGGAGCCGATTACCCTGGGACACGAGTTCGCCGGGACGGTCGAGGCGGTCGGCGAGAATGTCAAGACGGTGAAGGTCGGCCAGAGGGTCGTCGTCGACCCCAACAGCGGCTGCACCCTGTGCCACGACTGCCACAGCGGCTGCTACCACCTCTGCTCGAACGGCGGCATCAACAGCACCATCGGCGTCTTCAAGGACGGAGGATGGTCCACGCACTGCGTCGCCCCCGAGACCCAAGTGAGCACGCAGCTATTTTTTTTAAAGCAAAAAAAGAAAGAAAGCCCGACGGTTTTTTGTTTTTCTCTCTATACAGGTATACGTCGTACCCGACGGCATCGACATGCAACAGGCGGCCCTCGCCGAGCCGCTCTCGTGCCTGGCTCACGGCTGGGACAGGGTGAACCCCGTTCACGTCGGACAGAGGGTGCTGGTTCAGGGCGCGGGCATCATCGGACTGCTCTGGGCTAGTATTCTCCACCTGCACGGTCTGAGGAAGACCGTCACCGTTTCCGAGCCGCAGGACAAGAGGCATCAGATAGTCAGGAAACTCGGTGAGTACAGCGGAAAACTCGATTAATCGGGCGAAGGAACAACGTTCGAATGATCGAAAATTTGGCCACTCTAGGCTTGGATTACAAAGTGAGCAAACCATCGGAATTACACGACTCGGAATTCGACGTCGTTGTGGACTGCAGTGGCTCCGGACCAGCGATGGAAGCCGCGATACCCTTGTTGGCTCCAGGCGGTCGATTCTGCCTCTTTGGCGTTGCCTCCCCGCAGGCAAAAGTCACTTTCTCACCTTTTGAGGTATCTATAGCTCAGCCGCAGCCTCCGTGAATTTAAAACAGTATATTTATGATTTCTTCGTCATTTTAGATGTACAAAAAGGAACTGACGTTTCTCGGAGTCAACATCAACCCGTATACGTTCCCGAAAGGCCTTGGTTTATTGGCAGCCATGGCTGATACTTACTTGAAGTACGAAACCCTGGGAATTCGGGTGTTTAAGCTTTCGGAACACAAGGAAGCGGTGGAGGCTTTGAAGAAGGGCGAAATAAGCAAGGCTGTATTTAAATTGTAAAAACTAATTGCATTTTTTTTTTCAAATTCTATAATACAAATATATAGAAAAACAATAGATTTTATCAAAATTTAATTCTAAGTGTATAAAAGCCTAAACGTCCTAAACATTATAAAAACTTGCTCGTTAAAAGAGAGCTCTGAGCTTATTGTTGAGATTCATCGCGCAATATTATTGCTTTAAGATATGTTCAGTATAATATAACGATGATGGTTAAAGAGTATAAAATTCGTAATACATCAGGTTCGTTGCTTAAGTCACTAACTATTGCTTATTACGTTCGGCTCGCTCGTGCACGTCGCCTAATATTACATAGTACAAAATTCTGAGCTATGTACTTCTATTCAGCTCTAATGCAATTATTCTTGAGATTCAATTATTTATAATTTTTGAATCGTCAAAAGATTCAATCTTGGAGGGAATGTTTAATCAGTTCAATCAGATAATATTGCTCTGATCAAAGCTATTCTGCGTTATATGTTCTTGCTCTCTGATCTATTTCTCTAGTAGCGTCAAATCAACTCGGCATTTAAGTAACGCACTTTATCAGAACATTAACGCTTACAGTGATGATTAGAAGCCAGCGCGATGCTACAAGGCAGTGGCTTGCTCCCCACAACAGTCCTGGGTAGTTAATGTTTGGTACTGAGACTTCTGCAAAAGAATAACATTATTTAATATGCGGTACATAAAAAAGTATAGCTAGATCGAGAACAAAAAAGTGAAAAAAAAAAACATTCCTTACGAACATTCGATCGGATGCATACTAAAACTTACCTTATTATTGAGGCTACGATTAAGGCAATGGCCACCAATGGCCCAGAAGAAAATGGAACTACACCAGTAGCATAATACGCTTGGCCACAAGCAGGCGGGCATACGGGTATAATTGTTTCTGCACAAAAAAGGAGGAAAAACAAACTATGGCATGCTTCCTACTCATTCTAAGATGCATAATCTTACTCATAATATTAGATATAACAATATTACATAAAGTATTACTTTGAATTATTCTCAAAAATACAATAAAAATATTCAAAATTTTCTTCATAGCTTCATGCACGAATTAAAAATAATAAAAAAAAGTAAAAAATACGTATTCTACTGAATATAATAGACTGTACTACTGTAAAAATGACTCACCAAAAAGTTCCACCCTAGCGTCAGCTGTACCTAGCTTATTAGCAGCTTTGCATATGTATGTACCATACTGTTTCTTTTCAATAGTAATAACTCGAAGTGTCGTATCAGTATACTCATCTGCAGTAGCAAAGTGTGATATACTATAATGTTGATTATTAGAAAGTTGAACGTCATCCTTGTGCCACGTAATACCAGGAGGTGGGTAAGCTTCCACATGACATTCCAAATCCATGTCATATTGCAAAGCTTGTCCAAGTCGAGGGCGTGGCGCTGTAATAACGGGTGCAAATTCAATTTCCAAATTGATGTTTCGTCGGGCACCTCGACCAACTCCGTTTTCTGCTACGCAATAGTATGTTCCTCGATCTTCTTTGTGCACTGCTGCTATTCTTAGTGTATTTCCTCTGGAAAAATATTTTATTGAAAATGCAATGAATATTTTAAAGAAAGTTAAATTTTATAAATCAAACCTATAGATTGATCCACCAGTTGGTAAAATGGCATTATTTTCTCTTCTCCATGAAATTTTGGGAGTAGGGAATCCACCTGCGTAGCATTCTAACTGGACAGGTTGAGTTTCGCTAACAACAAGTGATCGTGTAGAATTGTCACTGATGATTGGGGGTCTTCTAACTTGTAATTCTACTTCAGCTGAGATTTTGCTGCTTGTAGAAATTAAGATTTGGCAAGCATAAAAGCCTGCATCTGTTTCTTGAATATCTTTAATCTAGAAAGGTTAATTAGAAATTTGCATTTTAAGCTGAAGCATAAAATCTATATTTTAAGCCCAAACAAGTATACCTGAAGTGTAAACGTTGATGAAGATGGATCCGATCTCAGAGCAAATCTACTGTCACGAATGATGAGAGCGGTATTTGTAGAAATTGGCAGCTGATCCTCCCTGTTTTTATTGACTTTTATCCACAATACTGGATAATCCTGACTGTATTGGACCGAACACACAAACTCCACTGTTCCACCAATATCTTTAATCTGCTCTTGAGATATATAAGATATTGTAGGAGTTCTTTGAGATGTTGCTAAAATATAAAAACAGAGTGACGATTAAAGTTTTCGAAAAATATGACGCCGCGTTATGCATATAAAAATCCTCGTCCATGAACACTATGATCTTTCAATCAAGAGATAATTAATTGGTGAAGAATGGATATGGAAAAAAACTGTGTACAGGTACTATTAGGAATGTTTAGAGACATTAGTCACCTGTCTGCAAGAGCACGCCGATGACGAAGATCACGCCCAAAAGCCTCATTTTACAGATCGAGAAGTAGCCTCGTGCTTGAAGGTTATCAACCGCCAGAGGAGGCCCACCTGCGCCTCCGGCACTCTTTATTATGTAAACAAAAGAGACTCGTTTGCAAACGGCAGGCCCTGCTTTGTTTTTTTTTATGAATGAGAAACCTGTACGCGAGCAGTAAACGCAGTTGTACTCGCAGCTCAACGGATGACGAATTAAAGGCGGCGAGACTGGCGGGAGGCAGACGCGCCCAAAGACGTGGAAAGTGCGTGCAAGTGTAACGTGTGTGTGATTGTGTGTACACTGTACCTGTCCGCTGTCTAGTGGCGCTAAATCCCCGCCACTTGACTATATGCGCTGCACCTTTCCTCCACCACAGTACCACCTTAGCGTCACTCACCACGAGTCACGAATTGGTACTAATCGCGAGTAATTTACATGGAAATGTACGTACGTTATTGACCGCGAGATTTGAATCCAGTGAGAAATCCCGACCCGAACATATGTATTCGGAGCTCATGAAGTGCAAGGAGGTTGATACTATTTGCGCCAGGTATGATAGTCATTCGTGGCATACCTGACCTGATCCAGCCATTTATTTGGCCATTGTATAACCATTATTCAGCCACTATCCTTCCCAATATTGAACCATTATTCGATCATCATTCAACTATTATGCGGGCTTTGTTTAGCCACTATCCATCATAGCTAGCAACTTCCTTGCCCTTCATGCTTGATCGAAATGTACCATCGCGCGTTTAAATTCTAATGGAATATTATTAAAGTACATCAGTGGTTGAAGAGGAAGAAAAAATGCGTCGGAGCGTCATCAGGATGGATCATCAGGAAAAAGCCACCCTTGACATTTCCCTGCTTTTAAGTTATTTCAGCAGTTTTCGCAAATTTCATCGCTGTAGTGCTCGTTATATGGATTTACGATTTGTTTGAATAGCTCTTTGAGTTTTTAGCTAATTATGTTTAAATAGCCATTAAAGTCGCTTCAAATACTATCTTTAGAGTTAAATTATAATGAATTAATAATTGATGCATTGCATTTCCTGTACATAGTTGATCGCTTCTTACCTATAGGTAATACGTCATAAAGAAACCTAGAAGGAGCTAGAAAGAGCTCTAATATATACCTATTAGAGGCCTGCCTGATCGAAAGAGACATCGCGTGACTGTTTGGAGAACTGCTTCAGCCGCAACTTATTATCCAATCCAGTTCCTTCTGGATATCTGTATTAGACAAGATTATTAACATTTCACCGTCATAATTTTTGACATTTAAAACCATACATAATGGAACTCTAAGCAGGTTATTGAAATTTGAAAGCAGTTTTGACCGCAAGCATTGCTGGATTTTTGGATATTGACCAGTTTCGATTGACCAAACTGTCGACGCATCAGCTTGCATCTCTCATAGATTAATAATAAGAATACGACGAACAAGTTTGTCAACTTTATTTCCGTGCAGAGAGTATAAGAATTAATCGAAAGTTTAAAAGTGCGCACGAAGTAGCACATTATAAGTTCAATGAAAAAGGATAAACCGGGAAAATCCATGGATGGGGGCTATAAGAACTTGACCTCATGAATTTTTGACATTACTTAGGTCTGCTCGGCGTGGCACATCGATATCCTCCGTCTCTTAAAAATTCACAACTGTGTCTCGCGTCAATCGATATAATAATTCGCTTTTTCTAATCATTTTATCAATGAAAAATGTTTTAACTTAATTACGTGCTTATAGTGCACGGCAGAGTTCAAACTATCGCCAGGATTTCCTGCGAATGCTGCTTAAATAATGCATGCGCCATATCGATTAAAGCAGAAAAGGCATTGCGCTCTCGCGTATACTCGAAACAGATTACTTTCCGAGATAACTCGATTGTAAAGAAGATCGAAAGTACCCTTTTTTTTTAAACAAGCTTCAGCGTACTATTGCGCTTTTCACCAGAGCAGTAAATCGAACGACGCGTCGGTCGAAAAAAAAGTGGATTCCAAGAGAGCCTCGCCGATATATCTGTAATAAGAAGCACGATTAAAAATTAGCCGAATGACGATCGCGGAGAGTAGACGCGAGCATGCACGAGAGACTATAATACGTCCAGCCGCGAATCATCGAATTATCATACTTGAACGAGCGCCAAAGTTAGCAGGACAGCCTCGGGCGGCTATATAACGGATCGGTATCGATACCACACAGTCGGAAGCCGCGGCCCTGCACTCTGGCTCGGAAGGCCGGCCTCCCGTCTGCGACTCTCCGCCGAGACAGGCGCGGAAGAAGCTCAAGGGTAGCAG
>JAWWML010000001.1:14057335-14139825 GCA_035047165.1 Ormyrus rosae | reverse complement strand
CACTCTGGCTCGGAAGGCCGGCCTCCCGTCTGCGACTCTCCGCCGAGACAGGCGCGGAAGAAGCTCAAGGGTAGCAGACGGCCCGCAGACGTGGATCTGCTCGCCGGAAGGTATTATAAATTCGGCGGCTCGTCCGTTCGTGTATTATCCGCGAGGAGGAGGTGATCATTAATAAAACGGCGTGTGCGCGCGAGCCGCGACGGCGGCGGCCGGCCGGCCGGATATCGAGCAGTGGACAGAGGGTAGTAGTCCGCGTGGCATTCGAGCGGACACAGTCCAGCGGGCTTGCTCTCGCGCTCCCGCAGTCCTGGCCCACCGCAGCAGCACCACTGAACCTGCAGCAGCCGAGGCGATGAAGGGCTGATGGCCAGGGCGCGCGGCAGGATGCCCGCCGAGTCGACGGAGCTGCCGACCGAGGAGCAGCAGCAGCAGCAGGAGGAGGAAGCGAAACGGCAGCAGCAGGAGTCGCCGATCGGGTCGGCCGGCTCGGCGAGCTCCTCCGCGGCCTCGACCGCCTCGGGCTCGCCGGAGCAGCCGCTGTCCAAGGGCCTGCTCTACGAGTCGCTGCTGGCCTCCTCGGGCTTCAGCGAGCCGGAGGACGAGCAGCCGCACTCGCCCAAGGTCACCAGGAAGACCTCCAGCCGCGCCAGCGTCTACCCCTCCAGGGTCTCCACCATCTCCAGGGATGCATTCGGTTAGTCACATGGACACGCGAGTCGTTTCAATCGGCGATGCGAGTGTCGTTTAACGCGCGCGTTTGCGTAAGAGGCGGAAGGATCGATTGTCTACCCCCCTGCATGCAGGACACGATATCGTACTTTTCCATACAGTACATATCCGCTTTTATCCAAAGCCCGACGAAGAGAGCATGCGCCCCCAGCCTATTTTTAACTGTCATGACTGATTCAGAGGATGAGTACTCGATCGGCCGGATCGAAAATAGAATCATATAACGTCAAACGGGGCGGACGGGGGGCTCATTAATTTTTGACGAACTGTTTAATAACCTTATACGGTCAGACCAATTTTCAAAGCCCGCGCAACGTGTAGAAAGCCGCTCGATTGATCGCACGCGAGACTTACATACCCCATTTCCCCTACGATTGTAATAGAATTTTTTTCGATTTCTCAATTAAGGGAGCTATAGGCAACTTCCGCTCGAAGACTGTTGCACCCAAGCAGAGCTGCACGACAGAGGCAAGTTTTTCCCGGCGCGTAACGAGGCTCGCGAGGGCACCAGCAGCCTGTTGCGCCCGCTCGAGGGAGCGCGTCAAATCCAATCGTTCGGTAATCTCGCGAGCGCAGCCGAATCCCGAGGGCCAAACCCGCCACCGATCTCTCACCGGCGCACGGCTTCGTCGCATCCTCGGGCCGGTCGATACGTCGATAGCCCCCCTCGGCCGCGCGTCGGATCCGAGCGTTAATTATTAACGAGCTGCTTCGCCTCGGGCGCTCGATAATACACCGCGGCGCGATCGCCGCTCAGTCGGGCAGGCTGATCGCTCGACGACATGTCACCGCATGCATGACCGTCTGGCACTTGCAGGTCCGAAGCTGGGCTCGCGCGACGGCTCGCCGGCGGCCTCGCACGCGAGCATCTTCCCGGGCCCGGGGGCGGCGGAGGAGCCCGCGGGGGGCCTCGACGGCGGTCCCAGCCCCGCCGGCTCGGCCCTCCTCGGCAAGCAGGCCCCCGACGACTTCCCGGCCGACTTCGAGTACGACACCCTCTTCTTCCGGGACGGCCGGCGGCGCATCGACATGGTCCTCGTCTACCGGGAGGAGACCGAGGGCGTCATGACCGAGTTCGAGGCGAAGCGGCGCGAGCAGCGGCGCGTCTTCGAGCAGAACCTCCTGAAGGAGGGCCTGCAGATGGAGCTCGAGCCCAGCGAGACCTCCTTCGACGGGCGCACCAACTTCCTCAAGCTCCACATACCCTGGAAGGTGAAGGTGCAGTACGCCGAGCTGATGAACCTGAAGCTGCCCACCAAGCGCTTCATCACGATCTCGGTGAAGGCCTGGGACGAGGAGCAGGCGACGGGCAAGGCCGGGCTGGCCCGCGGCCTCCGCCGGGCCCTCGGCCGCCTCTACACCCGGCTGCTCGGCATCCACCTCTGGGACACGAGCCGCTACCCCGAGGAGCCCAGCTTCTACAACTCGATCGACCCGGGCGACCGCGAGGAGCGCTTCGTCGTCAAGGACCGCGACACGGCGTTCACGCCCGCCCAGCGCTCCCTCATCGTCATGCAGATCCTGCTGCGCGCCCGCTTCGACGAGCTCCACGAGAAGGCCGGCATCCGTCGGCTGCTCGCCGACGGCAGCTACGTCGACTGCTACCCGCTCCACGAGGGCGTCTACAACAAGCCGTCGAGCGACGGCCAGATCCTCGACCGATACCTCCTCTACCTGATCTGGGCGAGGCCCGGCCAGTGGTACAAGCGGCAGCCCCTCTGGCTGATACGCCGCTACTTCGGCGAGAAGGTCGCCCTCTACTTCGCCTGGCTGGGCTTCTACACCCGGGCCCTCTACCCGCCCGCCATCGTCGGCCTCCTCTGCTTCTTCTACGGGCTGGGCAGCATGGAGGGCGCCGACAACGTCCCCAGCAAGGAGATCTGCGACGCCAAGCTCGCCGCCAACATCACCCTCTGTCCCCTCTGCGACAAGGCCTGCCCGTACACGAGGCTCGGCGAGTCCTGCATCTTCGCCCGGCTCACCTACCTCTTCGACAACCCCTCGACCGTCTTCTTCGCCATCTTCATGTCCTTCTGGGCGACGAGCTTCCTCGAGCTCTGGAAGCGCCGGCAGGCCGTCCTCGCCTGGGAGTGGGACCTGCAGAACGGCGAGGGCGACGAGGAGCCCAGGCCCGAGTTCGAGAGCAGCGTGCGCACCTTCCGCATCAACCCGGTGACCCGGGAGCGCGAGCCCTACCTGCCCGTCTGGTCGCGCACCCTCCGCTACGTAGCCACCGGGTCGATCGTCTTCTTCATGATCTGCGTGGTCCTCGCCGCCGTCCTCGGCACGATAATCTACCGCATCAGCCTCGTGGCCGTCTTCCACGGCGGCGGCTCCTTCCTCAAGCGGCACGCCAAGATCTTCACCTCGCTGACGGCGGCCTTCATCAATCTTATCATCATCATGATCCTGACGCGCATCTACCAGAGGCTCGCCCGCTGGATGGTCAACCTCGAGAACCCGCGCACCCAGACCGAGTACGAGGCCAGCTTCACCTTCAAGATCTTCCTCTTCGAGTTCGTCAACTTTTACTCCTCGCTCATCTACATCGCCTTCTTCAAGGGCCGCTTCTACGTGCACCCGGGCGACGCGGAGTCCCGCTCCTCCGAGTTCTTCCGCATCAAGACCGACGTCTGCGACGCCTCGGGCTGCCTGTCCGAGGTCTGCATCCAGCTGGCCATCATCATGATCGGCAAGCAGGTCTTTAACAACTTCGTCGAGATCGCCTCGCCGAAGCTCTGGAACTGGTGGCGGAAGCGCACCCACGTCGCCGCCACCAAGGACCAGTCACGGCCCTACACCAGCTGGGAGCAGGACTACCAGCTGCAGGACCCCGGCCGACTGGCCCTCTTCGACGAGTACCTCGAGATGATCATCCAGTACGGCTTCGTCACCCTCTTCGTCGCGGCGTTCCCGCTCGCGCCCCTCTTCGCCCTTCTCAACAACATCGCCGAGATCCGCCTCGACGCGTACAAGATGGTGCGCGAGGCCCGCCGACCGCTCGCCGAGCGCGTCGAGGACATTGGCGCCTGGTACGGCATCCTCAAGGGCGTCACCTACGCCGCCGTCGTCTCGAACGTCAGTCTTTCTATAACTAACGTAACTTACGTCATTCGCCCCAGCCTCTAATCCGATATATATATCCCTTCCGACAGGCCTTCGTCATCGCCTACACCTCGGACTTTATACCGCGCAGCGTCTACGCCTTCGTCTACTCGCCCACCCAGGACCTCGTCGGCTACATCGACAGCTCTCTCAGCGAGTTCAACACCTCGCACTACACGGCCGACATGCGCAGCGAGGAGGACCAGGCGCACGCGCCACCCACCTGCCAGTACCGCGGCTACCGCAACGGGCCCGATCACGCCCAGGACCCCTACGGACTGAGCCCCCAGTACTGGCACGTCTTCGCCGCCAGGTTGGCCTTTGTCGTCGTATTCGAGCACGTGGTAAGTGTACACAGCAGCCTCGAAATTCTTTACGAGCCAAACTATATACGATCGACTACCTACAGGTGTTTGCGCTGACGGGCCTCATGAGCTACATCATCCCGGAGACGCCGCGCTCCCTGGCGACGCAGCGGCAGCGCGAGCGCCTGCTGGCCCAGGAGGCCAAGTACGAGAAGGGGGTCAAGGGCCGCGAGGACGAGGATGACCTGCTGTCGGTGCTGAGGGACGCGGGCCTCGGGGGCAGCCGGCCGGCGGCGGGCGGCGGGCCCCGCGGCAGCTGGGCCCGACGCTTCAGCAAGCTCAGCGACGGCCTCGACGCGCACCTCGACGTCTCGGGCCGCCACCACCACCACCATCACCACCACCCGAATCAAAACAGCAAGGACGGCTCCACCGTTTGGGAGGTCACATAACTCCCCCCCGAGCCTCCTTCCTCCAAAAGCACTTTACTCGCCGCTCTGCCAATATCTCCCGCGTCCTACTATATGACCAATGACAATATTAGCGGTACTAAGGAATATTGCATCATTTTCATCTTTCGTATATCGAATGGCAAGTTTTTTTTTTTTCCACCTTGGACTCTCGGGTGTTAAATTTAGGAAACGAAACATAAATACGCTTAATTTATCCTTCCGTTATTTGGTTGACAACTCTTTAAAATGCAGTTTATCTTATTCACCGGTATTTTTTTTTTTTACTTCAAACTTTCTTTGCTTCTTCAAAATACCAAATTTCTTCTTTTTTTTTCATTCAGTATTTGTTTAAGACGCGAAATTTTCTCATACCTGCACAAAGCTTTAATTTTACAGTAGTTTATACTTGGAAAATTCGCTGATCGTAGTCTAATAAAGATTTTTTAATATAAGAGTTAAATCTAAGAAATGAATGTAAATAGATGACGCCGAAAATTTTGTAGAATACCAATAGATATTATTGTAAACACTATTTTTAAACGATTATACACTGTATAAATTGTTGCCCTTATTTTTTTACTAAATATATATAATATATATTTATATATATACGTGTCTTACGTAGACGAGTTTTCGATTATGTATTAATGCGTACGTGGTTGTTTAAATGATGTAAAATTGATATATCGCCGAATACTACACAATATACTCTTTATTATTTCACATATCTTAATATTTCATTTTCTTTACTATCGACAAAACATATTTATAACAATATACATGTACATAATTTTTTCGTCGCTGCACTATCGATTCCACTTACAAAGTGTGCGTTACATGGCGATGCCGAAAAATAAAATAATAATACATCGATAGATCCCAAGAATATAGACGTCGCAATTTTCTTTTAATACAACGCAGCCGACAACTTTAGACAATGTATCAAAAATTATGACGAAATTACTTAAATGACAAGATTTTTATCGCATTTTCTCATGGAAAAATATTTGTTTTGTATTAAAAGAAAATGTTTACATATTCTTATATTCCTAATAATCGTCGATATAGAGAACGAATTCGATTTCGTTCCAAGCGATTGTAAAAAATGTTGCTTTCGCGGTAAAAAGAGCGACAAACTATTAAAAAAAAGGTTAAATTCAATAATAATCGTGATGATGATGAGCTACAACGGCACAGTCGCGGCTATTACAAACAATGTTATTAAAAAGTATAGTTACCATTAATTGTAAAATATTAATTGTAAGAATAAATGAACAAAGGTGATGATATTTATGACAACGACGATAAACTTTCGTATCGGTTTATTTCGAAATTCTTTATTCCTTTTTTCTATTCACGGCTCCTTCTTTCATATCCTTATAATGCTAAAACGTCTAATTACATACACGTACCATTATCAGTTTACAGTGGAACGATTTTTTTTTTTTTTAAATATTTCGCCTTTTTCTTAATCGTCATGTACATTGCGGTACATTACAAGACGCGCAACTAAACGCCAGATAATCGTGTACAATCACCGAGATGCGTACCTACAAGTACAGAATCATCCACATTTTGCATACGCATCTGTACAACGCGTAAAACCGTTCCGCTGTATCGATCATTAATAGCAATTAGTCATTAATAGTGTATCACAGTTCGGTTTGGAAAATAGAAATAATATCGAAAAATTAGATTAGAGGATAACGGTGGCGATGAAGGTGATTACTTAGTGGACCAACCAAGGAGAGACGGAGTCAAGACCTACTGTCCGTATTATAGCGAATATTATATGCCCAATGATACGGTACCGTTCAAGTAGTTACATTATTATATTTTTAACTTAATAACCTTTTCCTCATCAACTAATAGACACACTTTTTTCGAATCATTTTCAAATAAATATGAAATTTTCACATCTATAGGCAAATGAAGACACTTGAAAATTACAAAAATACTCTTGCTTTAAGATTTTTGTAATTCTAAAATTGGTTCTTTAAAAGTCGAAACTTTGCGCACCTAACATTATGACCATGACGGCAAAGACGATGATTGTGACGGTAAATACGATCGGAAGTCTAGTTTTACGTAGTTTAGTTTTTACTGTCTCAATGTACGTGCAATGGGAAAAGACGTGTGTCTCGACGAGAAATTGATTCGACCTTGCTCCTTCTCTCTCTCTCTCTCTCTCTCTCTCTCTCACACACAGACTTGCTTTCTCCCTTACACTATCAATCATTCTCTTTCATTCCATTATTCTCTTCCTTGCGCTTTCTCGCCCACTCATCTCATTATTCTCAGACAATTCTCGCGTTCTCTGACGTCGCACCTCTTTTGCTTACCACTAGTTAAGATACACTACTTGTAAAAAGTATCTAAAAATATATATACTGTACACGTTAAAATGACACGCTTTAAAAAAAAGAAAAACGAAAAGAAATTTTTTTTTCAATAAAATCGCAATAACGCGTCCAAACTACTTTGCATGCATGAGTATGGAATGTACTAAAACCGTCTCATCACTGTGGTTCGGTCCAGAAGCCTAGTCTTTACGAACACTTTCACCAATATCCAACGAAAAAATTCAAGTTTAGACAGTACAATGTCCCATTCATTTTTTTCTTACGCACACTTACTTATGAAGCAAAACATTCACGCATATCAACAGACACGACGCTTGCATCACTTTCGGCAGTCTATTCATATTCAACCGTCGGGACATGCATTCTTCTGTTGAGCAGTCCTTTCGCAGTGGACTAGGAATCGATCTTTGACAAAGTCTTTCTGTTTTTCCCTTTAAAATGTAGAAGTAAATATATTAGCTAGACCCTGATGGAGCATTAAAATTAAACATGGTCGCTGACGATCTTCCTGGAATCTGAGGCTTTGGTGGTAATCTAGGCGTTACTGATCCTAAAACAAAATATTTCAAAGTAATAAAGGTTTTCATTGAATTCAGAGTTAGATTGTACCATTGGGAGGCTGATTGCTCGGTAACTTTGTTGGACTCGGCCCATTGAAGGACATGTGTCTTCGTGCGTGACCTGTATTTATTGTATTTATTGGGCTTGAATTCTCTAAAGTGGAATTTCGTCTAGCCAAGAGCGCCGAACTGCTGGGATTAAGAGTGGCTGGGAAACGAGGTGGTAGAGTCGACGAAGGCAAATCTCGTCTCGGAGGCAATGGAGGTGGAGATATACCCTCTCTGGGTGGCAACAATGGAGCGTTTGGCGCCTGTCGAATCTACATAGGGCCATTGATTATTATTGCAGTAAAAGCTAGCTTTGAAAGACAACAAATTGATATCTACCTGCTGAGGCGAATCATTCAAGCAACTTTCCCGTCTACGATGCGATCTTGGCGGCAAGGGTGGTGGTGGTTGTCCAAAGGGCGGTGCGTGGCTTGGTGACGAAGGTGGTGGTATCATTGATGCACCTCCCGGACTTCCCGCCAATGACGAAGAAGAGGTAAGGCAGGATAACGCGCTACCCATCGCTCCGATCGTACCTGAATTGAAGCCAAAGTGGGTCGACGAAGAACCACCATACGACGATGATTGCTGATGATGTGTAGATGGAAGATGACCTGGAGAACCCAGCTGCGGGCTGTTGCCTGGTGAACCGAGAGAAAGGCTTGACATGCTCAATGCCGGACCTGGTGAACCTGCAAAAGCAAAATTATAAATAACAAGTTTGTATTCCTCACAAATAACAACAGCGTACCTCCTAATAATACGGGTGCAAAGACACTGTGATCACTTGTTGTCAAAGGGAATGAAGCATAGTGAGGTGGTGTTTCAGGCATCTCTGCGGGTACCGGAATTTCTTGAGTTTGCGTTGGTGGATCGTGTAGCCTAACACTAGACGCAACCGCTTGTAGCGGTGCCGGTAACTTGCCACTTAAACTTCTTGCTTTGATTCCGGGCGATTTCAGATTTAAATCAGGCCATTTCCGTGGCTTTGAAATTTACAGTATATGTTAAAAATATTCTATAATAAATCTGTATTATTGCATGCAGAAATAAAACTTAATCGTTTTACTCACCACTCTCAAAGGTTGCCTACATCCTCTCGGTTCAATTTCTAAACTTTTATTGTACAAGTACGTACCAATATCCGCATCCGATACGTCAGCATCAAAGGGACAGAGATTTTCAATAAATCGACGTATCCTAGGTTCAACCGACAGACAATACGGTTGATTTTGATACTGTTGAATTTCACCTATAATTTCAGCAACTTTTCGTCTTTTACTGAAATTAATGAGAGGGCTGTCCGGCAAAAAGTCGGGGTTTCCCTCTTCAATGTGTAAAATATTGGTCAGGTACATTCCAAAAAAGGGCACACAAGGTGGATTAATAGAACGCAACTTTTCTTGATATTTTCGAAAGTGATCAATGTTTAACTCGTGAGCATCGGACAAGGCTTTTTCTAATCGCGCAGATATCTGCTGAAATGTACAATTTAATCTATAGACCGATGCGGAAAACATGGCGCTGACTATGGCTAAAACTCCATTGAAATTGTTGAGATCCTGCAGGACCATCATAATCTCAATTGCTCTAGAGACAATGGCTACTCTCTCTTCAAAATTTTCTGCCTCTACAATTGCTTTCTCAAGCCACCTTGTAAACTGTATAGACCAAATTTATTTTAATTTAAATATTTGAATTACATTTTTAAGTATATTGTTCAATATATTAAGTTATAATATCTTACATTTGTCGTATGCTTAATCATCTTTAAAAGATTAGGCGAAGTCTTCTCCTTATCTTTTTTAGTCCAAACCGATCCCACTAGTTCAGAAGGTTTCACATTTCTGTATAATTCAAATTCTAATAACGTCAATTGTCTTGCTAATTCAATAGGGTGCAACTGCAAAAAAATAACGAATTATGGGGAGGAAAAAATAAGTGCCAAAGGTCAACAACTTGTAAATATTTAGTACCTACCGTTAAAATTCCCCATTCCTCTTCTGGCACTTTTAAATGCCATTCAATCGGCGGTGGAGATCGTTCAAAACTAAACGTGATCGGTCTTTGCTCCGAAGAATCGCTTTTTCTTCTTTGAACAATTTTCATAACCGAATCAACCCATTTTCGCATAGACTTACAATTCTCACTTACTGTATTCAAAAATTCCAACAATTTCTCTAAAAGACTTTTATCTCTTTCAAAGTCGTAAAAGTGATGGTCCACCTACAACGATACGCATATACCCAGAATAAATTTCAATATCAAAGTATTGACAATCGTATTAAAATCTTAACTTACCCAATGCCTTAAAACGTTTAAAACTCGAAACTGTACAGGTTGACAAAATTCCTTACGATATCGTTTAAAATCTTCTCTAGGAATAGATTTGCAACCGATAGATGGTCGCTCCTCTTCATCATAAACTTTTGCTGGATCCGGTATTTCAAATCTTTCTATTAAAAGAGTCAACAATTCTTGAGGAGAACAAAAGCTTCTATACGTTGTCAGGAACGTGCGCACAAAAGCCGGATCAGCGTAGATGTGATACGTCAATCTTTCTATCAATTTAACTAACGTAGCTCCTTTAATTAATGGCACACCACCATTTTCTCGAGCTTCAACAACAATATTTTCGGAGCTATCTTGCTCGGCAAATTTATACATATCTGGAGGAGGTAATTTTAATGGATGCTTCCTTTCCTCGTCTAAAAGAATGCTATCCAATGTACGTTCCAGCATGCTTTTCGTGTTAAGCATTACAAGGTCAGCCATCCAGCTGTTTTTATCCTCCACGGATTTTGCAACAAGTATAACATTTGGATGATCTCTAGGAGCGATTTCAAAAGCATTCTTCAATTCTGAGAAGACAGTAAAACATTATGAAATTTCAATATAATCACGTATAATTATCAAAATTAAATTGAATTTAAATTACCTTCCGTGTCTTCGCGATCAATGATATCCACTTTCCTTATAAAGAATCGTTCTTTCAGTCTTAGGTCACATTGGTGGGCAGAATGATTGCTACCAACTGCAACCGCTGCCACGCTTACGCTAACTCTTTTTCCGCCGCTTGGTTTGCATAAAACTAACAGACCATCAAACAACAAAGCTTTCCTCTCTGTTAATCTACGCCCGTTGCTACCGACTTTTCCTAACGTATCCTCTGCAATGCCGAAAATATGCAGATTATTTAATTATTCTTAATATAATAATTGAAAAATCTTACTTTCTTGAATTTAATTACCTCTAATAAATTCATTACAACACTGCCCTATATCTCTTTGATCCCAGCCATCAACGGATTTTTGCATTTCACTTGTTTTTTCAAGAGCCGCTTGTCTACGAGCTCGGCTCTGCATTCGCAAACCGCTATCTCGTTTACATTTATTATTATCCAAAATTTCTTGCAACTTGATTTGTAGCGGCCTCAAAAGACCTTGTACTTGCTCCAGGGTTTCTCTGTCTTCCGTGTTTGGCGTGCGCTTTTGTAATACCTAAATATTAATTTATGATTTAATAAATTCAATCTATAAAACAAATATTGAATCAAAGCATATCTGTTTAGTACCTTTATGTAATCAAAATACAAAAAACAATGCCATACTGGTTGCATCAAGAGTTTTGGCAGGTAATATTTTACAGCCTCTTTAAAACCATGACCGGCAGCACGTAGTGCCGCGTTAGCCTCAGGTCTTGATAATAGTCCCGTCAAAACTTCTCGACAAGCTGGGCTGTTTATATCTCGTGCATACCTAGATCGCGAAAGTAGCGATTAGTAATTTTTTAAATTTTATTCATACAATTGTGTTTTTAAGGGTAATTACTTTGTATAAGCATCAAATTCCTCTGCCTCAGCGAGTTCCTCAAAACAAGACCCGACAGTGGGTGTTTGCTTCTCCTCAGTAATTTCCATTATGTCCTCTAGACTACCAAGTAAATTTACAGTAGTTTCATAAATATCCATTATATTACTAAAGAGTGTTTCAAGTTCAGTGCGATCTTGCGTGAGTTTTGTAATTTCCTCTCGAAAAACCTGTTACAGAATAATGAATTTTATAATAATGAAAATTGTTGTAATATAAAACATGTTCCATAAATACCTTAATTATCATATGCAAATCCCGCAAATAGTGTCGTTCATCGTGAATAAGATCACGAACAGATTCTTCATAGGTTTGTGACACCACTGTCCCTAAGCTAGTCTGAGGAGCCTCAGCAGCATCATCTTGGTGGAACATGTCCATTAAAACCTAGTCGTCGTAAAGACAATATTAGACAAAATAATTCTTTAAATTAAGTGCATATAAATATGAAGTATCTCACCGAATCAGCATACATTGCAACTCGAATATCTTCGTAGGAAATTTCTACGTGGCGTATATTTTTAACATAATTTCCAGCAAGCTAAAATAGTAAGGAGTAGGTTTAAATCTTTTATTTGATAATTATCGGGTAACAATGTACTACGTACCTTTAAAATATCAGCTGATATATATTCCAAGACTCCCACAACAAAGAGAGTAACTTGCCAATCAATTTTGTGCTGCAAAACTTCTTTCTGCAAAAGCTGATGAACTTTTTCAACTGGTAAAACAAGCGGAGACTTCTTTTTGCCTTTTTCTAAAGCATCTTTAGCATCTCTTATAGCCCATCTATCGATAGGAGTAGGAAACGTGCGTCTAACTCTTCCTTCTACATCTTGTGGAGTATGCGGTGGTGGATGCCCACAGAGCATACCCAGCATTCTCAGAATTAAGCTCTCAACATAATCTAGAGCATCTTGTCGAGCTTCTAGACTGGGATGGACTTGTTCAAGAACCTGAAATTCATAAATTTAATAAGTTTTGCAGTGTGTTTTAAATTCTACTATTACTAATAGTACTACTGTTTCTATTGAAAAAAAGATTACATGTGATTAGTGGATTATTTACAATGTGCAAAATATTTTAGTTTCAAACAATTGCAAATGATTTAGTCAGCTTAATATAAACAGAAATGCTGATAACCGCTACTTGTTGAAGTATTGAACAATTTTATTTACATTTATTGATTTGAGTGATAAGGACTTGTTTGAATTCATCAGTGAATAAAATTCAGATTTCACAACATAAAAAAACAAACCTTTCTGAGAGAATTGACAAAGACTCCTTTCCACTTGGCAGCATTCTCTTCTTTTTCAAAGTCATAGCCAGATGGCTCACCCACGTTGGATGCTGGCGAAGAGAACATTTCGCCGCACAGCACAGTCGGACTTCAGGAGGAAGAGGAACAAGATTCGAGGAGAGAGTCATAGAATAGCAGTCGTGTTAAGCTTTGCACTACTAGAAAATCCAGAGCACTTGGGCATTGGTAGCAGAAGAGCAACCTTTGGCATAGAACACTGGAGCCTGCAGCTGATTTGCGCGCAAGACAGTATGTCTGTGCCCGAGCATCGGTGTAGCTTCAAGAAGCCGAGTTAAAGCACAAGTAAAACCCGAGGAAAACAGAAGAAAGGAGAAGAGGGGGGAGGGGAAGACGACGAATGCCTTGGTCAGATGATGACGCTCATCCTAGGGTTGTTGCACGTCGCCATCGACGCTCCGCCTAGCCAAGAAGACTAAATAACTCGGGCAAGTGGACCCTTGGCCGTGTGCATGACACAGGTTGCTCTTATCCCATCGTCTTCGAGTCGTCGCCGCCCTCTCCGGAGCGGCTCTCCCTCTCTCCCTCTCTCTCTCTCTCTCTCTCTCTCTCTCTCTCTCTCACTCACTCTCTCTCACTCTCTCTTCCTCGCCCGAATTCTTGTAGATACTCGGCGCAGAGACTCGGAGAGTGGCTAGCTGAGCTTTAACTGGCTGGGTAGTGGCTCCCCGAGGAAGAGGCCAAGAGGTTGTTCCGGGCGAGAGCTGGACAGTCACTCGGGAAAAACGGTTTGTTCGTTTTGCTTTAGCAGCTGAACTGTAATATCACTTGTTGTATATACGTGCTCTGCTCCGCGGGCGAACTGATTGAGGCAAACTATATTGCTGTTGCTGATGGTGCTATCACCATCGCGGTCGACGTAGTATTAGTGCCGGCGGGAGGGCACAGATGCCGCTCCCTGCGGCTTTCGCCTCCGAGGAGGAAGATGAAGATTGTATAGGTACTTGCATGATTTTCAGTGCTTTATGTCTAGTGCTTTATTTCTTAGTGCTCGCAATGTCTTATTCAAAAGATTCAAAAGAATATGAAGAGGGTAAGAAGGCGGTTGAAGAGGCAAACAAAAAGGATATCCTAGTTGGGTAACGCCTGAATTTTTAATGTCCATGAAAGCCGAAACTAAAAAAAAAACTGGAGTCTAGCGGAAATAGTGGTGCTGGCAGTAGCCATTGTGAGTACGCGTATCACCCAACAACTACTCTAAAAGATATCGAAAAACAAAATGCCATGAGGAAAGAATCAAGATTACGGGACCAGTTTGTAACAAGTTCTTAAAAAATCCCTAAATTTGATGATCGTAAATGAATGCAGAAATTATTTGAGAAGTGGAATCGAGAGACAGAACTAATGAGTGTTAAAAAAATCGTCGTTATTGGTCGGGTAATAATTTTTTACCAAGCTGCAGCTTGGAATTTTATCTACAGCCCGACCCATAACGATATATTGGTATAAGGATAATAAAAAAATATGCCTTCAGCTTTATATTTATACGTTGGATAGCCAGAGAAGCAACTCATCTAGAAAAAGAAAACAAGATCTAAAAAACACACAAGAGAAAAACAAAAAAACTACCTCAATGATGAAAATTCAAAGCAACCATCTAAGAACAATCTTATCTTGCCGTATCAAGCAAGGGCCCTATAGATGCTTTCTATAATTTTTAATGGTGTTATCGACACACATTCTCTTTATAACCCAATAAATAATCAAAATAATAAAATGAAGAAATAAATTTTTCTTTAGCGCCTCTCCCTATACTTCATTTTTTGGTACGTCCGCGTGAAAATATTATATGAGATCTCATCTGAGAATCTCATAAATCTCATATAAATGTCATAGATCTTATAATGATTTTCAGTCATAATCTCATTGAGATCTCATCTGCAGTTGTTTGTTAAAAAAAATTAATAATTTTAAATATTTATAAATTTATTATTAAAAATTACAATAAATTATTTTACATGAGATTCGTATGAGATCTATGTGAGATCTCACCTGAGACCTCATGAGATCTCTTATAATATTTTTACGTGGAATTCTTTTCGCGGAATTATTCAGTAAATTTAAGTACAAGTGTTTTTACAATAACTTGAATGAACTATTAGATGAAGCTGAACACTGTCTTTTTTTTTCTTTTTTGACAACTTTTTTTAATTCAAAAGAGAGGAGGCCTTGGTTTTACGGCTATAATACTCATTGAAAGGTCATCTCCGTTATTAACAGAATTAGGAGCGGCCATAATAGTACTAAGACTAGTGTATATAGATTCCGTATTGTTATTAGCCCTTTAAATAAATAAATCGTAAATGCAATTTGTACAAGGAATCCGTGGAGCATATATCTTCTGTTAATGTAAGCTCTATCAGTCTGAAAGGGATAAGATGTTAAAGAAATTAAGAAAATTACAAAAGTGGGTCCTATTCTATAGTATCTCTTTTAGGGGATATCAATAAAGAAATTTTAGAAAGTTTAAACGATTTTATCATAGCATGTGATTTTAGAATCTAAAATAGGTTTGATGTTATATAACATTCTATATTTTATTAGAAAAATGTTATATGTTTAAATAACTCTATTTACTGTAGTAAACTAGGAATGTTGCTTTTCGTTATTAAAGTTTAGATTATTTTCGTTTTCCTTTTAAATTTTGAACAAGAAAGTAAATGCAATAGTATACTCCATGTAAAATACCAGAGTACCATTTACAGCCTTAGCGTTTGGCTGTTTTGTACTTGTATACCAAAGACAATGATAAATGAAAAAAAAAACCCGAGAAGTATATGCCTTTTACCGCATGTAGTTGGTTCGCGTAACCAGTACCTACCTCAACATATGAATGTTCTAATACCCACGTTCTCGTAGTCGTACTTTAGATAACAAAATTGAATGTTTTATATTTCACTTTCGCGTCCCGAAATCCCGACAGTACTTTATTTTTAACGTGAAATGAATTATTGATTGAAAAATATTGATATCTCGCAAGCATTAATTTCAAGTGATTAATGGAATAATAAGGCGATGATTTTCAATTTTTCGCGTTACATCATATATATCCGCAGGGGGTCGCTTGTATAAAAAAAGTGTTGTCGCGCAAAATTCTTCTAATTGACTGTCGTAACTTATCTTGCTCGCGTTAAATTAGATATTGGGATTATTGGAATGGGAATTTTAATAATTAAAAGCCAGGTTTGTAGGATGTTCATGACAATTTATTAATGTTTTATGCAGTACGATTGTTACGTCCATAAAGACACGAAATAGTGTAGACTATTTAAGTTGATCTCTTTTTATTTAGTTACAAATCATCGACATTATGACTTTGCAATAAATTACAAAATCGAAATACTTATCGACATTGGTTAAAACTTATAATAATACCATAAGATTCGTATTTAATAAAAAAATACACGTATTCTTCCACATCTTGCGAAGAGCTGAATTTGTCTAAAAAAATAATTATAATATTTATGATCCAACTATCAATAAATACTACAAGAAATCATCAGCGATGTACAATATATATATATATAATTATTGAGCGATAGATTTCATAATAATTGTTTTAAAAAATTCCTACCTAAAAATTGACATCGCGAAAAACGCACAATGTGTAATAGAAATTAAAAAAAATAAATATAATTGACAATACATCGTTCGCTTGCCAACTCGATTGATAAGTACTTGATGAAGTTTAAGCCGTTCCTCGCGATCAGAGCATCAGATTTTTCGGCGCTTTTCTCACTGCAGGGAGAATAAATTACATTTCCATACGTAGATCGCATTACAACGGAACGATTCGCCGGTGAAAATCCGATGGCCTTTTAACATCAATTCCCGAAAATGTCAGAGTTCGCAGAGTCGTTGTCGCAATCAATTCAAACTAGCTAAATAAATAATTCTACGTATATGTATAAATAAATTAGGCTAACTAACGTGGCGTCGACCAATAAATACTAATAAAAAAATTGGTACAAAATTAAATTATAAAAAAAAAATGTTGGACATTGACGTGCACTCATTCGAATACTGCTTTCAGGCTTTGTTACTAGCACATTTATATAGAATGATGATATAGTTTTAGCGGAGATGCTAATAAACCTATATTTAGGGCCGTGAGTAACACACAGACGCGCTTACAGACGCGATAATATTCTAATTCTCTTTTTCGAAGTTTCAGACTTTTGACGTGCTTTCGCTCCCTTCTTCCATGCGGGTCCGAACGTGTGACAGTCCGAAATGACAAAGAGACGTGGAAAATAATGGAATTCTCTAAAAATATAGGGCGCGATTGAGAAACAGCGACGTAAGTGTATACACAGCAAGTGCCAGGAAGACGAAAAAGACGCGCTCCGGAGTACTTGGGGGAAGGGGGGGATATACAATAAATCTAAACAAAGTGGCGTGGCCGTCTCGTTTCAATGAGCGTTTCTCTTTTCTAGGTAATACTGTTCGGTCGTTTGCGAGGATCGAGCGAAGCACCGCCTCCTGGGGGGGAGAAATGCTCGTGATGATCGGGGCCCCCTAGTAGAGGCCCAGGTCGGCCTCGTCCTCGCTCGGATCGTCGCTCCGCTCCTCCGGCTCCTTTTCCTCCCACTGCAAGAGTCAGAGAGAAGCAATGATGGTTAGCGATGCGAGATATATGTCCATTTCGAGGGGATGATTTGTGTTTTTTTCTGTTCTCTTTTCTTTTTTTGCCGGCAGAGGCCCGGCTCTGCATATTTCATCGGGCGCGTGGATCCGCTAAATAAATGACGGTCTCATTCATTTTATAGTAAGGCAATATTCAAGTTTCATCAATTATTAATCGCGTAAGAATTGCTATGGTTTTTGAGAGAGCCGAGTGTCTGTAAGGCGATCCCCCCCCCTCCCCTCTTGTTTTTTCACCGGATACATCAGATCAGCTCGCTGTTTTTCCAGCGGCTTTCCCGCGAATTGAATATCGTCGCTCTCTCGACAATTGGCCCATCGAGGCATAAAACGCAATTTCCATGCAAAGTAGCGGAGGGCTGATGTTTTCCCGAAGAAAAAAGGCGGCGAATAACGGGGGGGAGGGAAGAAGAAGACGCGGCGCGGCTAACGAGGCGGAAAAAAATAAGATTACTCATGCGGGTATAAAGAGGAGGAGGAGGAGGAGGAGGAGGAGGATATACATACCCGTGAAGAGATGAGCCGAGCGTATCGGGTGCCGAGCTCCGAGTCCTCCTCCAGCAAGGATCTCAGTATGCGGCGCAGCTCCTGCAAATTGTTCTCGGTGCTCGATCTGCGCTTGCGGCCTCTGGAAAAGTCGAACGAGCGCGTCGCTTGAGTTCCAAGACTTATAATACAAGCACATAGGGATCCCCGCGCGCGCGCGAACGGGGCGGTGAGTCAGCTAATCGCCGCGTGGTGATCGTGACCGCGTTTCGGCCGAGGTCGGGCCTCGTGTGTCCGACGACGCTACACCTGCAGCTTCCGCGTCGCTATTTTTTTCTTTTATTTCTTTCGAGATCGCGGCGGGGGAGGAGGGAGGGAGGGCGAGATGTATATATTCCGGGCGCGTCCCCGCAACCTGCTTAAGATCATCATCTCGCTTTCCCGACGCGTCTTGCGGCGACGCGTGAATGCGCTCGCGAGAGCTAAGGAGCTCTGCTGCGTCTCTTAATTGTCGCTGAGCCGACTACTGATAAGCCCCTCTCTCTCTCTCTCTCTCTTGGCGGAAATTTCTATTTTTCAACCCCGCGCGTGAATTTCGAGCTTTGTGAATCTGTATGAATCGAAAAGCGCGTATTGTGCGCGCCGCGCGTAAAAAGCTCCGCGGCTTATAATACCGTATACACAAAGTATCTCGCGGCGGCTCCTCGTATTTTTTTCCGCGGCCGCGGCTAATTATAGCGAGAGGCATCGGCATTCTTGAATTCTTAATACAGTCGTATAAATATAATAGAGCGAAATAGTTTCGTGAGGAATGCAGAGAGGAGAGAGAGAGAGCGCTCTTAAAAAAAGTCAACCGCGGGCGTTTCGATACACTTGCGGGGGAGTACAAGGTGCAGGTGTGCGAGGCGACTCGATTATATAGATTTCGTAAGATCTAATAACGTCGAAGCTCAGGTGGTTCGGAGGTCACCATTATAAAGCCGTTTATCCCGTCGTGATTTGGCAAGCCGCAAGGTAGCATAAATAAGATAAAAAAAAAATATATATATATTCATATACTCACATCTGTTTAGGGTCGACTTTGCCGAAGCCGATGGGCACCGTGACGAGTTTGCCCCTCATCTTGGCCAGGGATATGAGGGTCTCGAGCTCGGCCAGGCGCTGGTCCGACACCCGCTTCGGCCGACTGCAACAGAGAAATAACAATGCGAAGCTCAGTCTCACTGGCGTCTTTTGCGCAGAAAGCTCGACGCGCGCTTATCGTCGAGCGGCTGCTGATCTAGTTTCCGAATGGATTTTTTTTCGTTATTTGCTTCTTTTTTTTCGTTCGCCGAGAGACCACCGGCCGATCACGTGATGGGAGAGAGAGCGTGCAAAGTGCGAACTTGCAGCCTGCGCGTATAGAAATCGGCCGACGGTCGAGCCCACTGCACCGAGACGCGCCGCGGGGAAACCGATGATCCAGCAGTTTTCCGCGAGCGGCACTGACTTTCGATCCCGCGGCCGTTGCATCAGGCGCGAAAGTCGCGAAGGAGCGCGTAACTCAATCTCCCCGGCGGTTTGCATCATTTTCCGCGGATTATGTATACAGTACACTCGATCGAGGAGCGCGCATCAATCTGCCCGGCTGGATCCAAGGAGTTCTCCGCTTACTCGCGCGCGCGGCGACCGACGGGGGAGAAGACGAGGACACTTTGAACGGGGGAGTCCGGTGGCGCGACAAATTGCCCGGCCGCCGGGGCCGAAGGACCAAAGGATTATTATGTATACAGATGTTTGCACTGACCTGAGCGTGGCCGAGGGCCTGGCGTCCGAGAGCTGGACGAGGACGAGGGCTGCGAGGATCGCCAGGCTGACTGCGTACAACTTGCTCATTGCTCGATGCGCGCACTGTATATTGTAGACTGTTGGGCTTTTCGGGCAGGTCAGTGATTGACCAAAGTTCGACTCCGATATATATATATATGTAGAGGGGCGAGCTTTCGTTCGGCGGCTGTGTCGCGAGTGCTCTGTAGTGATGCGGCTGACTGGCTGCCGCGGGCATATATACTCGGAGCGCGGAGCGTTAGCGCCTCCTCTCTGCTAGCGCTGCTCTCTCGTGCACACCCCCACCACCACCGGTCTCTCTCGCGGCTGTCCTGCCCGCCTGCCGTCACAGGCTGCCTGTGCTCCTACATCTTCGACTCGCATTGTCTCCCGCTCGCGCCTCTCCTTTGCGCCGAATTTCGTTATCGGGGCCTACTCCCCCCTCGGGGCATTTCGGGGAACTTTATTTCATCTGCCGAGACTCGAGCGTTCGCGCGAAAAATCCCCCTGGGAGGGAGGCGGTGGTCGCGACGACTCGCTCCGCTAATATACATCGTTAACAACTCGATAATGAGATTTGGGCAGGTCGAACGATAGATTCACGGAGCGGCGAACGTCCCTTTCAGAGCTTTGCTATAGATTTTCAGTTGAGCCCACAGTTTGTATGTATCGCCGCGATTCGATTCACGTGTGGCGCCGAAGCCACCGCGGTGAAACTTTTATCCGACACGACTTTTTGTCCCGCTCCCGAGGTTTGACGCAACCGTCAAAATAATAAAAGATCATTGTCGCGTCGCCCGTGCTTTTTCTCCATTTTCGCGGCACACGGCCTTTCAAAAGACTCCTCGAATTTTCGAACGGCTCGATGAACGGCTCTTTTTTTTTTCCCACCGAAAGCCAACTTTTGCCGCGGTTTTCATTTTCTCCGAATTGTAAAACGAGATTCGCGCCAATTCTCTTCGCAGCTCCCGATCCATTATCGGCGCGGCGCGCGCGCTTGCATCGCGGTATTTTGCAACGTTCGGCCGACGCGTAAAATCCCGTGACTATCCAGGGTCAGACTCGCGGAACTAGCTTCTGAAAAACTGCTGTATCCCTCGTTTCTAGGGTCCGAAGCTCGACGGTAAAAAGGGAGGCATTATATCTGGCTCGGGCGTCGATCGGCGAATGCAAATTGACGAGCGATAAGAGATAAGGGGGAGCGTTGCGTCAGAGAGCAGCCTCGTGTCTGCGTAAGCCGGACGTGTAGTCGGACCGCCCACGCGGCGTCGCGGGGAGCGCGACGTTTCACCACGCACACCTGACCTTTCTCCGATTCGAGCGAGAGCCTAGACGGCGGCTTCCTAATCTCGAGATATATGTAATAATGGCCGAGACCGTTCGCCGCGCGCGACCTTTGCCCGTCAAAATTCGGGTCCGCGGGGTGGCTTCTGGCTTTTTTTTTGACGAGATTTTCAGGCGAAAATTCGAGAGAGTCCATTTAGTTACATAGTCTTCGGCCGCGTGACTACGGGCTTTCTCTCCCGAGGCGGGCCATTCTCTCGGACTAATAACAAAATAAATGGCATCTTTTCTCTAGCCGATAACGATGCGTCGCGGCGCGGGCATTAATCATCGATCGGCGGCGCAGCTCGGACCGTTTAATCGCCGATCATCAATCTGAAGATGCTCTCGCGGCGGCCTTGCGGCGCGGGGGCGGAAGAAGCGGCGAAAGCAAAAGCTCCCCGTGACTCGGTGAAAAAGTGTATTTGCACCGTGACGCGGCAGCTTTTGTTCGAAAGTATATACATTAATTCGGGGTCAAAGCACCGGAGACTTCTCGCGGTCTTGGATTACCTGTGGACATTAACGCCGGTGGCTCTCTCTCTTGGGCATCCTTGCATAATCCCAATGACGCGCAAGTTGGGCAAGTCTCGACGTGCGCGATGCCCACCTCTCGAGAGCGTCCACCTTCCGCGAAAGATCGTTCGGCGATGACGAATATATCTCATCAAGGGCCGCCGCCGACGCTGCCGGACACAGTTTTTTAACGGCACGCCCTCTCGATATATCCAGGTTTTACGTCCGCGGGATTAGTCACCGCGGGAATGTCTCTCTCTCTACCTCACTTTCTACTCGCGCGCACTTGACTTTTGACGCTTCTCGGTTCTCTTTCGTCACTGAGCGCAATCCCTTCGTGTTTCGATTCGATCGTGTGGTCTTGAAAAAAAAGAGTCTTGTGTAATACCGTTGTGCGATAATGAATCTTGTACGGTGTTGCGCGCGGTGTCGTCTTTTTTCGACCGACAGAATGCAGTCGATCAGTTTTTTTTTTTTTTTTTTTTTGTTAATCTTTGTAGAAATATTAGAGTCAAGTGTTTACCGTGACAGAGTGTCTAACTCGCGGACAATTTTCGGCTAGTCATACCTACAAGGCGGACGGATGAGCGACAGATTAATTAAATAAACTTTTTATCGCGCGCAGATACTGCCTAATGCCGTATAATTATGCTCAACTTACGCTACATTATCTCTCTTATTTTGACATAAAACTTTCAATGTAAAGTTATAAATAGCCGACATCGGCGCCCGTGTGCCCCAAGTAGAAAAGTAAAGCGAGAGAGACATTAGCTGATACGAGCGTATTAAGAGCCTCGTCGCTGAAAAACGAAATTGTTGGAATTATTACTCTCGCTTACGCGTTATATTAGACGCGATAAGGAAGCACAATTCGATAAGATCGTTTTGTAAATTATTACGTCAAGCGCGAGCATTTATCGAAATTATAAGCGCACGAATTCCTTCGTGGAATAGCTCGGGGGAGTTTATATAGTAAAAAAAAAAGAAGAAAGAAAAATAGCGATGAAACGTCGGCGACGGCGTCGCTTTTTATCTCCCGCGGTCCTTTTCACCGGCGGGCTTTTCCTATTATCTTTCGGGGCGATATAGAAAAGGATTTCCGTAAAGCAGAATCAACAGCGGTGTGTGCGAGAGTTTGCGCGCGTCGCGTAATAAGTGGCCATACGTCGGGCGCGTCGCGCGACAAAAAGCCGCGGAGTAGGGGGACGATTATCAGGAAATCCCGACTTATCTGGCGAACGTGCGAATCTCGTCTGGGCGCCGGGGAGGAGAGGAGATGATGGAAGTAAAAATTGAAAGTTTAGCCAAATAAAGAGATAGATATGTATGCCCGGTATGTCGAACAGCCCGGCCGCGGCGGTTATCGAATTGGGTATTTTTTCTCATTTTTTTGTCGAACAATCGATGCGTAGATAAAAGTTTTATTTATCGGCGCGAGCGAGCGAGCGAGGTGAATAGTAAAGACGAGGCGGGAGAAAAGCGGGTCGCCACCTGTTGAGCGCTGAGTCGAGCGCCGAGTCCTCGCCGAGAGAGAGAGAGATAGAGATAGAGAGAGAGAGAGATGAGCCTAATTTAGTTATTGTGCAGGCGCCTCGACCGCCCGACTACTTTTTCTTTCAAACTCTCCCCGTCCGATATAAACTGATTTTGATCCCGAAATTATATGTATCGCGTCGTATTATTTTCACTCGATTATCGTTCTGCATTTTAATCTATGCAGATTACGTTACGAATTGCGCAATTCTCAAAATTCACGTTTCACCGCGGATAATTGTTATAAACCTCGTTACTAACGGTGTGCGACGTCAGTCGGGCGTTAACGATCCTTTTTATAAAACTTGTTGCGCGCGTCGAACATCTGTACGTAATTGCCTGCAATGTATTTTTACAAACTTCGATCCCGATTATCAATTTGACGCCGTGTGAATCACGTATCGGGGAGGGTATTTTCTGATTAAAATCAACATTTTTCGTTCGTGAATCTTATAAGCTTTGTTTTGGATCGGAATTGGGTTTGAAATATGTCATTGGTGAAATCGAGGTTTTAGTGGAAAAAAACCCCCCCTAAAACGATAGACTTTATACAGTCGTGTACGCATATTTATACAAGTTCAATGTCTGAAAGATAATTGATTAAAATACGTAATTAATGTCGTAATGCGAATAATGCGGACTGGAATTTGTACAGGAGAGTCGGGCGCGTTATCGACGTTTGCTCATTAACTTGCAACTTTTGCAATGTTGTTGCCAAACATTTGGTTCCTTTTACGCACTTCCTCTCTTATCAATTTGCAGCGCGAGACGACAAGGTATAAACAACGTGTAAAAACTCGTCAGGCGCCAATTATCATTGCGTAACCGCGTATATCAAAAGAAAATTTATTGGCTCGACTATATATCGATTCGAAAGAATTGTAATAATTTTTAAGAACTGTATTAGCATCGCGTATCGTAATAACCCATTTGATATGCATGAGAACTTCTTAGATAAGGCTTTGCGTTATAATAGTGTGTACTAAAAATTAATTAATTAATCCAGCATTACTGTACGATAAGTACGGCATTTTTCCATTAATCGAAATGCGCATAATTAATAATATTTTTGCAATGCCCGCGACTTGCATCATTTCCAGTGATTATTGTCGCATTAAACGCGCGCACTTATAATCTTTATTCGGAAATTCGTTCAACGTATATATATATATACCGAGAGCCACGCGTAAGTGAAAAGTAATGATATTCATGAAATTCGGTATGTATATAGATTTCCCTGAAAGAAGGGAGCAAAATCGTATATACATATAGGCAGCGAGCCGAAAAAAGCCGAAAATTAGGCAGCGGGGGGCGTTTTGCCTACTCGCCCGGAACACTCCTCCGCCGTGACGTAACGACGTACGTCTCGTTACCCCTCGAAAAAGAAAATCGACGATATAGAAGCTGCCCTCGATAAGATAATAAAGTCTCTCTCTCTCGAGTAGCGCGGAGATTTCACGAAAAGTATGAATGATTCCGGCGTGTGCTCGCCGCGTGCCGGACGAGTCGAACGGCTTACATATATTTATCATTTTTCTACAAAAATTTCCTTATCTCAATTCGCATCGGCTCTTTCGCGGAATTTCATGCGTAGTCCGTTACGGCTTTCGTTATGTGCTTAGAGCGGCGCGCCGACTTTCGGCGCGTTATGATACCCGTAAGGCGTCGTATCGTTTCGCGTTATCGGCCCGGATATTCGAAGCGAGCTCGAGCGCGCGTTGCATCTCCGCGCTGCAAGGCTTTATTTATATCGATGACTCCGAGTGATGCGTCGCTTTTTAGTGTGTTTGTAAACATTACAAGCTGCGCAGGAGTTACATTGCTTCAATTAATCGCATAAACTTCAGAACATTCGCATCATATACATTTTGTAACATAGTTTTGGGATTGCGAGCTTGAAAAAGGGAAAAAAGAGTATCTCTCGCAATCCGACGCAGGAATTGCTCGCGCGTCGGTCTCGCGATTTTTTCCGAGTACACCGCCTGTAAGATTTCAACATGTTTCGTCACTTGACTCGAGGAGTCTACGTATATCCCGCCAGCGTACGAGGCGCTTTTTCGGGGCCGTTGCATTCTAAATGGGCGGACTGCATTGCTGCCCGGTGAATCGATAAATTTACGATCGGCCGAGAACCCTTTTTAGGGCCTCCTCTCGGAAATGCCTCGGGCCCGGAAACAGGCCGCGTGCCGAAAGGGATTTCTTACGGCGGCGGCTCGGGGGGATACGTGCCGAGAGCGGCGTAGAATTTCGAGAGGAGGAGGATTATAACGAGGCAAAGGACGTTCGCGCGGCGAGGCGCCTCGGTTCACGGACGGCCTTCTTTCTTTCTTTCTTTCTTTCTTTTTTTTTCGGCGATCTTTTATAACGGAGCTTTTATTTCCAGACGCTTACCAGACTCGCGCGATTCGCGCTCTTTTAACTCGGGTGCGCGCACGTCGGTTTTTCATGCGAAAAGTGAATCATGGGACGTATTGGACCTCATTTTCTTATGTAATATATTTCTGACTTTTAGGGCAATCGTAAATTTAATACACTTTAACGGCTAGAGTTGATGGAATCCGTGATTTACGACTAAATTTTATAGATTCTCTTATTCTCGTACACTTGCAAAAAGCCTATTAGCCGAGAGCCTAACTCCGAGGAGGAAAAAAAAAAAAGAAAAAATTGACGACAATTAGACGCGGAGCGGGCATTCCTCTCTGTAGGAGCGCACCTCCCATCCGGAACGCAGGAATTTTCGAGCTCGGACCTTCCGAGTCCCTCTTTTCGGCGAGCTGAGAGAGAGAGAAAGAGACAGGCGGTTGGTCCGTGATCGGCGGCGTTCTGCAATCGGCGCCTGGGAATAACCCGCGCGTTCGATACCGGGAATCGGCGGCGAATTTCGAGAAAAGCCGGCTTTCGAAATTTCGCTCTCGGCAATTATAATGGGGAAAAGGAACTAGAGTTGCGGCACGCGACCGAAGAAATCGAGAGGAGGGCGCCGCGCCTCTCCCAAGCGGCGCGCGATCAGTATTTTACGCGGCAGAAATTTGCATTCGTCGTCGTCGCGGGCTAAAATTAGACGCGCGGCCCGTCCTCAAGTTCATCTCCCGATAATTGACGGGAGGCCGCGCGGGAGCGAACGTCCTCATCCATTTGAGTAGGCATTTTTCACATTCTTACGTCCTTATTATAGCCGGGATCGGGCACAAATTATCGTTAAGAATGATTTTGCATAACCGCGCTATGACCGCGCAGTTTGGTGGCGAGTGTCGCAAATTTTTCGAAAGTTTTTCTATATAATATACTTTTTCTCGCCATGACCTTTTCGATATTGTTTATTTAATTAAGCGGCTTCACTGTAAATTTCCCTGATTCTTTAACATAATTATCGAAGCTTGTATTATCGTTCTTTCGGAGACCAAATGAGGAGCAGTTTCGTCATAATTTGTCATTTTTTTCTGTCTACTGTATAACGGCTAACAATAGCCTGTTGACTTGTCGATAAATTTAACAAACTAATTAAAAAGCTCAGCTTAATTAATTGATAAAAAGTGTTTCCTTTGGCACCTTCCGATAAACGACTTTTTTTTTCCCCGAAAATGTAGTGCATCGGCTGTAGCGCAGGAATATAGTTTCAAATTAAAAAACTATTTTTTAGTGCCCATCAGTTTCCAGCATCCTTGTTCCCTTTTTCATTTTCCGAGACTATATTGCAAAATTTTTCAAGGTCCCTTTGAAGTAATGGATTTTTTTAAACGTTCAGCCGATTGTTTCATTTATACAATTCGCGATCTTTAAAGCCGAACAAAAAAAAAACATCAGCTGACTGTGGATATTGTGCAAAAAGAGGATGGAAAAAGACTCGATAAAGGCATCTAGAATCTACACCGCGAGAGCGGTGTCTGAAAATAAACGAAAAAGAGAGATTCGACGTATAGGTCAGTTTTTAAACCTCCCACGTATCTCTGAGATAATAATTCTAAGTAAAGAATTGTAATAATGTCATGAACCTCGCCTGCTTTTGCGCGAATCGCCGCGGCAGTCGTAATTAGCACATTGTACAGTATCGACTATTTTTTAAAACAACAAACGAGCAACGAACTCGAACGCTCTATTAATACTTGGACGACGGAAAATTACGTTCGCACGATTCAAGATTAGGGATGTACGAGTATAAATAATATAAGCAGATATACAGGAGCGTAATATAAGATTGTAGAATCAAAGAAGAGTTACGCAAAATTCGAGTGACATAATATTTAGATTCACATGGTTTATTTCGACTAGATATAATTAACACTCGCAATTGCATCCTCGATCGATTCGCCGAAGACGAGGGAAAGTTTAACTCGGTCCTTTGCATCATTGAAATTTCGGTCTTGCTACAGGAGGGAAATAACGTCAGAGAGTGCCAGATTTCGGATGATGATCTGTTGGCTTATCTCGTTCCGTTTGTCGAGAGCAAAGCCGAGTGATGTCAGGTCGATATAAATAGCAGAACCCTTTTTATTTATAGAAACGGCGCGCGTAAAAATAATGCCATAATAATCGCATATGTATGCGCGACGAAGCACCGATACTCTCTCTCTCTCTCTCTCTCTCTCCCTCCCACTCCGAGATCCCCGCGGCTCCCGCGCGTTCTTCTCTTCGGACAGGAGAACGGCTATAAAAGCGCGACCGATCGTTCCGTGACTTTTCTCTCAATTACATGGACGTATATATATCGAACGCGCGACCTTCTACCTTTCGTTTTTATCTTAACTTTGCGAATTGTCAATGTTGTTCTGTCTTGAACCGCGTGTTTTTTATAAACATTACAGCGCAAAATCCCGGCCGCTTATCAAAAGAGAAAGTTCGAATTATTCAGTTTTATTCTTTTTACCGCTCGAGTGTCATGAATTTTTTATTGAATGTATAAACATTCATCCGGAAGCATTTTACAGAGCTATCGCCAATAAATATCGCTCTCGTAACTCGCGGGTGAAATGAACGTTATAACTTATAGATTTCGCGTATACTTTCGCTTATTTATACGAGTATATACATATTTATATTGAATCGCAGATTTGTAGGTCTCGAGGCGCGGACGGAAAATCCAGCGAGAGAAAGAGAGAGATGCCCGCGGAGATTCGCGCCGCAGAAACGTTATTATATATCTGGGAACGATCGTTGACGTTGCAATCCTCGCATAACTGTTCCGAATCCGTTGACTCATAGCGTCTTAATCGACTGCCGTCGCCGGCCAACGGCCATTGCGCCACCGCTCTGGAAAACACCCGATTCTGGCGAATTTCTTGTTTATGCGTTCTTTCCGAGTTTGGATCGACGAGTCAGTATATTGTGAATTTCGCCTTTTATTAATAGCCGCGAACGAAATATGGTCAAAAAAAGAGAGAAGAGACGAATTAGCGATCCGAGAGTCGAATAGAGAAGAAAAAAAGAAAAAAAATTGGCCGAGGTGGTTAAATGGCCGGGCGCGTGGGTCGTACATTGTGCACGGCGTATATACGTCGGTTCTCCCGGGCGATTCGAGAGAGAAATTCTGCGGCGAAAGGAAAGTACGTCCGCGCGCGACGCTCATATTCATTTTCTCTTTTTGCGAATTACGCCGAGCGCAGCTCCTCAGTATCCTCAATTATGAAACACTCTGCTCTCCCTGCGAAACGAGATGCGTCGCGCGCTAAACTGCACGATTATCCGATATGTGCTCCATTTTTTTTCGTACAACTCTTTGTCCAAGTTTGCAAGTTTAACTATTTTAATACTTATGAATAATTTCAAGATTTCAATCAATTACTGAAAAATGTGATTATTAAATGATTAATTAATTATTAAATTATTAATTTACGCGGCTTCGTTTCGAATATTACGGAATTTCGGCTATTGTGCCTCAAGACTTTTTTCCCCGATCGCAGCGCGGTAATGCCGCGCGAGTGCGCGCCCATAAAAAAATATCGTTAAATTTTTCTCTCCTCGCGAATATAAAATTAATACGTAAGTACAATACGGTAACCCAGATATACGTACCTCCGTGGGTACGTGGATGCTCAATTGTATCGCGATTAAATAAATTTTTTGCCCTGCTTTATTTCAAGCGTAAAACTCGGTGAAAACGGCAAATTTTCAAGATCGCTTCGGGGAATATGCGCATAACGATGAGCGCCGACGGATAAGAAAAAAAATCGACCTTTCAAATTGCTCGACATTTCGATCCATTAGAGGTGGGGTGAGGCGATGTTGACAATTTCTTCCTCGGTCATTAGTTACAATGAGACGTTGTTAATTTATGTACGACTGAAATTACAAGCCGTTGTTTCAAGCGCGAAGAGGCTTCTGGGCAAAAGGTGCACGTGCTCTTTTGCACGATGTACACTCTTTCCGACATGCTAATATATTATGTGCGGTTCTGATCGAGACGAGGATTAAAGCTCTCCCGACGGATCCTCAAAGGCGCGCAGTCTGTGCTCCAATATAGTGGAAAATAAGCCGCCTGAAAGTAAGAAAAAAAAAAATCTGTAGAGCACTTGAACTCTCGACGATATTACGCTGCCGAGGTACAAACTGTTGCGCTGACGCGATCTTTTTCTCGATAGAATAAGGAAAAAAGTGTAAAAAGGGATTATTATTATTGTTCCCAATCGAATTGCGAAAGAAAAAAAAAGAGTATAGCGCAATGCGTTAATTATAAAGTAAACTCGGCGAAAAACAATGCGCCAAAGTACAAAGTTGAAACTAGTCGGCATCGATTTTCCCGGCTCTCGTGTTAATTTGCAATTAGGTTTCTGAAAAAATTGTCGATAATAATAAAGAGTCGCGTGGGGGACGAAAAGCTGCCTGTGTATCCAGGGTTTATCGTGTTCTCTTTTACGTCCTGCACGCGAAACAAGCGGGGGTTTTTCAATATCGAGCAGGCATATTGCGCTCTTGAAAGAAAAATTGGCTTCCCCGCCAAAGGATCCGCTCTTACACAGAGCCTCGTTAGCTTCGCCCTTCGTCAACGAATTGCGAGGGAGGATCCTCGCGGCCGTGACCTCAGAACGCGCGTATTCCGGGGTGAGATATCGCGGCCGCCGCGGTGCGCAGGAGTTATATGCGTCCGCTACCGCGCGGCGTGCAGCGGCCGAGATCACTCTCACTTTTATCCGGCGCGACCACTCTCACCTTGGCTGCTGCTGCTGCTGCTGCATCGAAAGAAAGTGCTTCCGGGTGCAGCGGCGGCGGCGGCGGCGGCGGCAGCGGCAGCGGCAGCGAACTCCATACTTGCATAATGCACCTCGAGAGAGGCTCGCATACGCATCTGGACTCGCGGCCGCGACGCCTCGACCGCTGCAGAGCTCCCGCTACTACCACCGCCGTTCAGGTAAGCCGCCCTTTTTTTCCGCTCGATCAACCGACCAACCCCCCCTGTGTATTATCGCTGCCGCCATCTGATGGCCCGCGGCGCAACGCCCGAGACCGTTTATACGAATATTCGCCGTTCGGAGGGTGCGGGCCATCGATCGATCGATCCGCGACGGGCAGCGGGAAAGCTATAATCCGCGCGGCGGCGGCGTCGGCGGCGGCGTCGGCGTCGGTGCCTCGTCGGGCTGCTTATCGATTTATTTGTAATTGTAAATGAGGTCGCGGACGAACGCACGGCAGCGCGGGCCGATCGTTTTTTCCACCGCCGCTTTTGTTCGCCGCGCGGCGCGCTTTTTCTTTTCTTTTCGCGGCCACTGCCAACGAGAGCTCTCTACGCCACAACGTTCGCCGGCGTCAGTCATCGGCGGATGCTTCGTTCGGCCCGATCGCCGCCGCCAGCGACCAGCCCCGAGAGAGCCCTGCCTCGCTCTAAGGTTATACCACGTACCACCATTTTTCTGCACCCTCCCCCGCACTGCACAAAGCACACCCCCTCGGCAAGGACGAGCGGCGCGGGGCTCCTTCCGACCGCACCGCGCGTCTTGCTTCCACCTCTATAGAAAGTTTAGCGGGCAACGCATGTAGTTCAAGGCGACTAGCAAAGCTGCGTGCTCTCTTTCTCAGGTTGCAGGTGCAGGAGGAGAGCCATGGGCACGACGAGCGCGCAGAGCTGCGAGACGCTGGAGGGCAAGGAGCAGCAGCAGCAGCAGCAGCAACAGCAGGCCCCACCCCCAGGCTCAGCTGTCGAGGCCTTCTACACCGACGCCGTGGTCCTGGTGACGGGCGCCACCGGCTTCCTCGGTAAGGCCCTCCTCGAGAAGCTGCTCCGCTCCTGCGCCGGCCTCGCCACCATCTTCGTCCTCATCCGGCCGAAGCGCGGCCGCTCCATGGAGCAGCGGTTCGCCGAGCTCGTCGAGAACCCGGTGTTCGAGCGGCTGCGCCGCGAGTGCCCCGGCGCCCTCGGCAAGCTCTGCCCGGTCCGCGGCGACGTCGGCCAGCCCGAGCTCGGGCTCAGCCCCGAGGACCGGCTCATGCTCCAGCAGCGCGTCAGCCTCGTCTTTCACAGCGCGGCCACCGTTCGCTTCGACGAGCCGCTCAAGGCGGCCGTGAACCTGAACACCCGGGGCACCGAGCGCGTCCTCGAGCTCTGCCGCGGCATGGCCCAGCTGCGCTGCCTCGTCCACGTGAGCACGGCCTACAGCAACGCGGACCTGCGCGAGATCCAGGAGCGGGTCTACGCGTCGCGCGTCCGCCCCCAGACCGTCATGGACATGTGCGAGAACCTCGACGACGAGACCCTCGGGCTGCTGGAGCGCCGCCTCGTCGGGCAGCACCCCAACACGTACACGCTGACCAAGGGCCTGGCCGAGCAGGTGGTGGCGGCGCGAGCCGCCGGGCTGCCGGCCGTCGCGATCGTCCGGCCGAGCATCGTGTGCGCGGCGGCGCGCGAGCCCTTCCCTGGCTGGGTGGACAACGTCTGCGGCATCACCGGGATCCTCATGGAGATCGGCCGGGGCACCGTGCGCAGCATCGTCTGTCGGCCGCAGTGCGTCGTCGACGTCGTGCCCGTCGACTTTGTCGTCGACACGCTGATCTGCGCGGCCTGGCAGGTGGGGAGCGCCCGGGCCCAGGGCGGACCGCCCCGCGTCTACAACTGCACGAGCGGCTCGTGCAACCCGGTCAAGTGGGGCGAGATCGGGGGACTGACGCGCAGGTACGCCATCGAGTCGCCGACCAAGTACGTCATGTGGTACCCGCACGTCACCTACCGGTCCAGCCAGTTCTTTCACAAGATCGCCGTCGCCGTGCTCCACTTCCTGCCGGCGTTCGTCGTCGACCTCGTGCTGCGCTTCCGCGGCTGCAAGCCCAGGTGAGAGAAGGAGGAGGCGCCCCCAACGCCGTCCCTGACTAACCCCAAGCCCTCTTGTGTCCCCCCAGGATGATCAAGATCACGAAGCGCACGCTCCGGGCCGTCAAGTCGGGCGAGTTCTTCGCCGTGAACGAGTGGAACTTCCACGCGGAGAACATGCGCGAGCTGGCGAGATGCGTCGCCGCGGCCGGGGCCTCCCCGACCTTCAACGTCGACGTCAGCCAGCTGCACTGGGAGACGTACGTCAAGCAGTACGTCCTCGGGATCCGCAAGTACCTGCTCAAGGACAGCCCCGACACGCTCGGCAAGGCCCGCAGCAAGCTCTACAAGTTAGTAGCCGCTGCTCAAGCTAACCCCAGATCTTTCGATGATATAACCGGTACAATTGTTTCCAGGCTCTACTGGCTCTGGAGGATGACGCAGCTCTTCGGCGTCTACGTCCTCGTCAAGATCCTGAGCCGAGCGAGCGGCCGGTGACGGATCGCTCTGCTGCCGAGGATGATCGAGCGCCTGGCCAACCTCTACCCGGCCGTCCTCCTGCTCCACTGATCGAAATCCCGTCGGCGGAGCCGGGCGAATAGCTGCTGCTCTTCTACCGCGTCGCGTCGCTTCTTACTCCTTGAGAAAAAATCGAGAACCGGGAGCCCGTTTTTACACCAACTTTTTGAATCTCCTCTCTCTTTCCTGCACTTTGTAAAAGCAGCATGTAAAAATCGATTTAGCCGATATGACAAAAAGGTAAGACGACTGACTGACCGCGAAGGAATACAAAGAAAAAAAAGAAAAAACACCTCTGGGACCATGAATCTTGATAAAATTCTACGTCACTTTTTACACCGATAACGATATACAATATAACACGTGCCTTCGTCATTCAATATATTAGGATAAACAGAGCAATATTTTTTACATGTGTACCATATATTCTTAGGACATTTATATATAAATATACATAAACACAAAGGTATACAGTTGAACCAATTGTCAATTACATAATAATGATAATTATAATCACACTGGTGAAAAAACGTATCCATATAGCACTAAAAGCGTCTAAGATATATATATATATATAAAATTATATATTTTTAATATATTTACCATTTCATCGTATAATAATAAGTATATGTTTAAAATAAAATCTCTGTTGGTCTAATGAACCTGCCGTTTTTTTTCATTGATAAACCTCAAGCTTTCTCTCTTTAATTCAATTATTTAATGACAGAAATATACTACTTAAACTATATAACACATCTAAAAGACTTTCACTCCCGACCGAGGCTACAGCTCCTGATCGACCGTCCCCTTGTCAGCTCTGGGCCTCGACACCTGCGAAAAGCCATACGTATTTCAAAATTTAATACACCAGATTCGCCATCAGAGTCGCCAGGCGACAACGACGAACTATAATAAGCACCTGAATCTGCTGTAGCTGCAGCTGGTGGTCCTGCGCGTCGCTGCTCGGCCGGGCGAGGTACTTGCGGATGAACGGCGCCATCAGCGCCGGATCGAGCTTGTCCACGTTCTCGGAGGAGATGAGGCTGACGACGAGGCCGACGCTCATGGTGACCAGGGTGCCCGCCACCGTGTACCAGAGGTAGCTGAGTCGATAGACCGCCCAGGGCTCGCTGAGAACGATATACATCTTTCGCTTTAAAAAAAACTCGATCGGCAACTATAGATCTTTGCGACACGAGGTCGACGAACTTACCCCTCTTCCGGGTCGTTGAGCAGAGTCTCCGGGGGGAGCATGAGCAGCAGATTCTCCGACTGCTGGAACGAGTACGTGCAGCCCTCGGTGCTCACCGGCTTCTCGTCGAATCTGCAAGCACGAAATAACCGACGAAATTGAAAATCCAGCAGAGGTTCAATTAATTCCTATCGCCGATATTCCATCTCAGTTTACCGAATCTTTCCGCTGGCGATGGCCGCCTCGGCGGACAGACTGATCCACCCCATGAAGGAGAGGCCCGACAGGCCCCCGATGAGCGCGCCCTGAAATAAATTCAGATTTTTCTAGAATTAGTCTCTCGCGCTTTTTTTATCGTCGTTTCGCGGCACACGCACGTTGGCGTTGATCCAAGGCACGAGGACCCCCATGCTGAAGATGCCGAGGGACGGTCCGCTGGTGATGGCGCTCAGGCTCATCGACAGCTGAAAGGTCAGAGAGAGAAAAAACGTACACATTAACGAGGGCTCGAGGATTACGCCTTTCCGCGGCCGACGACCGCTTACTTACTTGGAGGACGTGCGAGCCGGTCTTCTCGACGACGAACACGAGTCCGGTGCATACAACCCCGAGCACGAGGACCGTCAGCTTCATCAGGTAGTCGACGGTTTTCGGGCTGAATTCCTGCTTGCGGAAGGGCTTGATAAAGTCCTCGAGGACGATGGCCGCCATCGAGTTCAGGCCCGTCGACAGAGAGCTGAGCGCCGCGCTGAACACCCCGGCGACGAAGAGGCCCGGCAGCCCGGGCAAGTCCCCGAGGATGTTCATCATGAGGAGGGGCAGCAGCTGGTCCTTGGCGCGGGCGAGCTTCGTCGTGAGCGGGTCGCACTCGTGGTACCAGGCGTAGACCAGCAGCCCGGAGTAGCCGCAGATGCCGATCAGCAGCAGGACCCCGATTATGAAGGACCACAGAGCCCTGCAGCCGAGGAGTCGCCCGTTCAAACCGCTAAATTTATCACTGACTTACCGATTATTATAATAATTGTACCTCCTGGCGTGGCCGAGAGTCGGCAGGGAGAGGTAGCGCTGGATCATGTTCTGGTTGATGGCCGATATTTGGAGCCAGTGGACGCAGCCGCCGACCACCAGGGACCAGATCGTGTGACGCGTCAGCGGGCTCCAGTCGGCTCTGGGAGCGAAATTTTACTCGTCGGTTAAACCAGATATATACATGAACGCGCGGACGGTCGTCGACACTTACGAGGGTATCTCCAGCCTGCCGGAGTCAAAGTTCCGTCGAACGACGACTGAGAAGCCGCCGAGGTCCGAGGTGCCTTTCACCACGATCAGGATCATCGCTCCGAACATGATGAACGTCTGAACGAAGTCGGTCCATACCACTGCGCGCAGTCCTCCCTTTTTGTTTTTTTCAATTCGTTTTTCGATTAAAGCATTATTCGTTCATTCTTTCGTCGACTGGACGCGTGTAATACTTACGACGCAGGTGTAGAAAATGCAGACGACGCAGACGAACGGCGTGACCACGTGAATGTTTACCCCGGTGACTAAAAATAAAAAAGAAACAATTTGCAAATAATAAGTAATGACGAATGAAAAGGAAAAATTCGATTGGAGTTAATGCGCTCGTCACGTGAACCGCGGAGAGCATTGAGGCTGCGTGATGCTCGGCTTCGGATTTTTACAAGGGCTAATGGCAGTAATGGGCGCGTAACGACAAAAGAATAGAGCCACGTGAGCCTCGAACAAAGCTCCTCTAGGTGTATATGTACCTTGATTGAAGGCGAGCGCCGGCACGTAGATGACGATTGGCAGCCAAGTTATCTAGAAAGACGTCTCGCAATTTATTGAATATATACAATTAAACCCTCATATTTTCAGCTTACGATTCCGATGGAGAAGAGTATCGAGCCGAGGATGCGGATCTTCTTGTCGAACCTCCTCTCCAGGTACTCGTAGGTGCTGGTCAGTCGGAGCTCGTGAAAGACCGGCAGGTAGACGTTCGACATGATGAAGCCGACGATGACGACGCCGAACCCGATGCAGAGGTAGCTCGTCCCGTGGACGTAGATCTCGGTCGGCGTGCCCAGCAGGGAGATGCCCGAGATGAAGCTGGCTATGAGGCTCAGGCTCACGGGGAAGGTCTTCATGTTCCTGCCGCCCACCAGGTACTCGTCCTCGCCGTGCGAGCGCTTTATGAAGCCGAAGTAGATGCCGATGCAGCCGCACGCCACCAGCATCGACACGAAGATCGAGTAGTCCGCCAGGCCGAAATTCTGGAGCGAGCGAATGACGTCCTGGACGCTCGGCAGGTCGGCACTGCCGGCGGAGGAGTGCGAGCCCGAGACTTCGTCGTTCGGCATGGCTCCGCTTAGAGAGGCCATTTTTCTAAAAAAAAAAAAATGCACACTTTTGACGTATAAAGAGATATAGACAGTAGACGACGAATTTTTTTAGTAAATTTGAACGAACCAGCAGAGGATACGCGGAAATGAAAGGTGGCTGGAGCGCGGACTCTTTCGTCGGCTCCTACTTCATGCCGCGAAGACACCTCGACTGACAGTCAAAAGGCGCGCAGGCTTGAGGTGTACGCGCATCACTGCTCGCGTGCGGCGATTTTCTCGTTAAATCCAACAATAAGACGTATATAAGTGTGTACAACGACAAGTGATCGCATCTTGTCGCCGGACCGCGGCCAAGTGGATAATATGGCCTAAATTTAAGTCGAGCTTCGTCGCTACATGTAATACAATCTCTTTTCTCTACGTCTTGGTATTTACTTTATATTACTCGTCGCACTTTTTCTCTTTTTTTAGGCACACCTTGCGTATGCGGGTAACAAAACTGCAACTAAATTGTTGATAGGAAGGAGATTTTCAACATGACAAAAGAGGAACAAGATTGATGAAACTTTGCAAGGACTCGATGAAAGGTCGTAGCGATTTCTGCCCACTAAATCGTATTTGCAAGCAAAGTATCACTTGCTTCGGAAACTGGTTTTACGTCAATAAATTATTCTCATTTATATATGGTATATTAAAACTAAGATTTAGATCAATCATTTAACTTTTGAAAAATTGAATCCTGAAATTTCAGTGAAATTTCATTTCTATATAAGCTATACTGTCCTTGTTATTATTTGGTATTTTATCAATACACATGCTGTCTGGGTTTTTTTTTTTTTTGCAAATCATGCTATACATAAAAATTTATTTTTCTGACTTTTCTTTATTTATCAAATTCGTGGAAATTATTAAACATAAAAAGTATACTTTGCATATCAATTATTACTTAAAAAATAAATTTATCCCTCGTAAAATTTGGGTAATTTGTTTCCAAGTATAACTTGGCGTTGAATGCCTTTTTCTGTGAGTACACCCAATCGAATAACGCCACCGCTGCTTCCATCACGGGCCATGGCAAGGGCCAGAGCTACAAAAAAATTAAAGAAATCATTATTATGGTTGCAAACTATATAACGATATCGGCAAAATCGTTATAATTATTATACAAAGTGAGGACTACTATTAAGTTTGTTACAGAAAATTTAACAATGATAATTATGGTTAAGAACAATATTTCTAGTATACAATTTTTTCCATTTTATATACCCGATCTATGTACGGATGTCAATTTTTCTAGTCAATAAATTAGTAAAATTAAAAATAAAAATTTCAATTTTCATGACATCGGAACTTACAGTTCGTAACAAGTTCAACACACTCGTCTTTTGACATTCCTGGCTTGTAATTTGCATCAACGTAACCATAGATGTAAGTGGAACCAGAGCCACCGATTGAGATAGGCTGACGAGTGCACATGCCTCCTAAGGGAATGCTGTAAACTTGGCCACCTTTAATGGAATCCCAGCCTGCTACTAAAATTCCAGCCATCAAAGAACCTCGATAAGTATAACACAGTTCCCTAAATACATTGGCTGCTGTTTCTACACGTGGTTCGATTCCTAGTTCCATCCTAATATTAAAATTCCATATATTAGTCAAATAATTAAATTAAGTAGATGCATAAAGTTCTTATATGCGTTACTTACTTATGAAAATCTAAATGATAATTGACCAAATCTGAAATAGCTTGTGTATCTGCGCTAGATCCAGACCGACAGCAATAAATGTAATCGGTCACTCTTGTTAACTTGTCAGCATAACGATTAGCAATGTAGGCTCTAAAACATAATCATTGCTTGCAAGAAAAGTATTTTGCTAAGAAATGATAAAGCTAAATTGAACGTACCCAGTAGTTGAACGTGAATCTGCTCCAATTACAATACCACCATCAAATTCACATGCCATAATGGATGTCTATAATAAAAAATAAATTCATTTTAATGCAAAATTAATATTACTTTAATTAAATAACGAAATATTTAAAAGTAACTCAAAGTTTGCACCGTCATCATAACCTAGAAATCGAAAATAAAACAATTACTTACACCAGTACTATGTTCTGCTTCCATCCAGTCTGGTACTAAACATTCGTTTACTGGGTTTGCATTTGCAATTACGGGTCCAAGTATGTGAGCCATTATTAACTTTTTTATTATTATTCGCTATTTTATCACAAATTCGCAGACAACGGTCTGTCGGCAAAACGTTTCCTATGTTGACGGTGGGCTCTTTAAAATTTGTTCAAAGCGCTACCTACTTTTCATCAGCTAAACTTTATTTGAAATAATATCTCTATATAATAATACGTAGACTGCAGAAAGAATGAACACAGAACAATAATTATATAAAAAATTATTTTGATCGCTTAATAATTAATTTATTCTATTTAACGTTTTAATTATTTGTTCATAGTGTTATCTTTTTGTTAAAAATTATTAGAAAGTTACAATAAATTAACTGTTAAATTTTGTATGCTATATTATGTAAAAATAATTAATTGATTCTGCTTTAGAACTACCATAAATTTGTCTTCTTATTCACTAAAGTCATTAACCTAAAACATTTGTCATTTACTTGCGTAAGATAAGATAGTATACTTTGGAAGGTATATACTTGCGTGCGCCAGTGTGCCAGAGAATCAAGTTCTGGTGTCAAACACACGAATATAACCTCTAAATGTTGTTAATCATTTCACTGATAAAATAATTTTATTAACTATTAAACGTTAATTGTATAATATAAAATAAAATTTCAAAATGTCTGACGAAGAGATGGAAAGATTTAAAATCACAGATTATGATTTGGACAATGAATTCAATATTAACCGCCCTAGACGAAAAATGTCGAAAAAACAACAAATGCTGGGTAAGTTTAAAAAGTAAATTAATAATATGTTTCAGAATTAAATCTGTTAATATTTTGATACTTTGCAACACCTTTAATCTTGTATAGAAAACTTAATTCAATCTTAAAGTGTTTATTCAAAAGCAAATTCTGTCTGTTATCACACTTTTTAATAAACTTTGTAATATTAATCAATTGATAAAAAATAAATATTTTTCTATTTAGGTGTTTGGGCTAGTGATAGCGATGAAGAAGATGCAAGGCCATCTTTTAGCAGAGGTCCTAAAAATTACTCTGCGCCCGTAAGTTTTGTAGCTGGAGGGATTCAACAAGCAGGACAGCCTAAAGAAAAGAAAGATGAGGAAGATGAAGAAGAAGAAGAGGAAAATGATTCAAGAAGAATAAAAAATAGTTCAAGGTATTTACAAAAATAAAAATTGTTAAAAATTTTAATTAATTAAAAAAAACTTTTAAAATTTTTTAGTGAATCGGAAGAAGAATCCAGAGCTACTTCATCAAGATCATTTCCTTATTCTGTAGGTAATGATATTGCTGGATTAAGAAAATCAAGGCCTCCTGTAAATCCAGAACTTATGAAATCAGGTGTTGGTGGTTGGGAAGTTCACACCAAGGGAATTGGAGCAAAATTGCTCCTTCAAATGGGTTTTGAACCAGGCAAAGGATTGGGAAAGTCATTGCAAGGTATAAGTGCTCCAGTAGAAGCTCATTTGAGAAAAGGAAGAGGTGCTATTGGAGCCTATGGCCCAGAAAAAGTTGCAAAACTTGCAGAAACAAAACTAAAAATTGAAGACATAAACCAAAAAAATCAAAGTAAAAATAAAGTTTCACAATGGAAGAAAACTGAAAAAAGTGACAAGAAAAAATCAAATTATTCTTATCGAAGTGTTGATGAGGTATTAAAAGATGGAAGATCAAAGCAAAATAGAAAAATGCCAATTATAAATACAGATATTGTTAAATGTAAGGTTACTGATATGACAACGCCTGAACAACGAGTATTTAACAGTTATCATGCATTGGGTAAAAGGCAGTTGTTACCAGATGAAAATATAAGTCCTATAAATAAGAAAGAAAAAGTTAATTTTTCTTTACCAGAATTGCAGCATAATTTAGATCTCATTGTAGATATGTGTGAACAGAATATAATACAAAACGATAGAAGAACAAAAAGTCTTAGCGATAGAGTTGTAGCTCTGGAAGAAGAGAAGAAAACTTTGATAAAAATTGTTGATCAACATGCACAGTTGATTGGAACTTTAGAAAATGCTTTAGCTATGATAAATAAATTATTTGATAGAAACAGTGAAATGACTTTGAAAGAGACTGCAGATGCTTTTAAAGTTTTGCAAGAAAGACATTATGAAGAATACAAGGCATATAACTTAGGAGACTTGGCATGCAGTTTTATTATTCCAAAAATTACAGAAAACTTGTCTACCTGGAATCCGCTCACTCAAGCAAAGTTACCATTAACTTTATTTAAAGAGTGGAAAGATATTTTAGAATATGGTAGATTAAATCATCAATCTAGATCAATGAGTCCTTATGATCAACTTGTTTGGAATGCATGGATGCCAATTATTCGTACTACTATTCAGTAAGTTAAAAGCATAGCTTCTACTTTATATATTTAAATATTTTTTTTTGAATAATTGTATTAATTTTGCATATTTGTTTTAGAAATTGGGCTTGTAGGCAGCCAGATAATTTAATTGATTTACTAGAACATTGGCTACCATTATTACCTTGTTGGATAATGGATAATTTATTGGATATGATTATTCTTCCAAAGTTGACTTTTGAAGTGGAGGAGTGGAACCCTTTGACTGATACTGTTCCAATTCATACTTGGATACATCCCTGGTTGCCTTTAATGAGTAAGTAACTAAATAATAAATAGTTCTTTCTCAAAATTTAAATATCTATAACAGAAAAATTAACAGACTTTTGCCTTATATTATAGGAAATCGGATGGATACACAAATATATCCAATAATCAGAAGGAAACTAGGTTCTGCTCTAGGCGCTTGGCACCCATCTGATCGGTCAGCTAGATTGATGCTCCAACCGTGGTCGCAAGTCTTTACAAAAGGCGATATGGATGCTTTCTTAGTAAAAAATATTTTGCCAAAACTGCAAATTGCGCTATCTGAGTTGATAATCAATCCTCATCAGCAGCATTTAGATCAATGGAATTGGGTTTATGATTGGAGGGATTTAATTCCCATTCATACAATGGCTGCCTTGTTAGATAAATTCTTTTTCCCAAAATGGTTACAAGTTTTGGGACTCTGGTTGAATCACTCACCGAATTATGAGCAAGTAACCAATTGGTATACAGGTTGGAAGGGAATGCTCAGTGATAAACTTATTGCAGAACCAATCATCAAAGGTATTTTTATTTAATCTATTTTTTAAGTGAACTTATAGTACAAGCTAACGATTAAAATAATTATTTATTTTTTAGAGCATTTTCGAAAAGCATTAGAAATGATGAACAGAGCAGTTTCCGTTCCACAAGGTCTTCAACCAGGTTCCGTCGAACAAGTCTCATACTTGACAAGCTTAGAACGTAGTCAACCACAGATACCTCAAATTTCTCAGCCAAGGATGGAAGTAAGATACATGTCATTGACTTTTCTTGGCAATTTTACTTGTTTACACAGCGTTATTAATAAAAATTTGTATTATTCGACAGAGACTAGCAGAGGCCGTAAGAACAGTATCGCAAATTCCGCAAGGTTTCAAAGACTTGGTGCAAAAGAAATGCGAAGAAAGAGGTATTTTATTCATGCCCTTACCAAACAGATATCGGGAAGGAAAGCAAATTTATAAAATTGGCAACGTACAAGCTTACATCGACAGCGACGTATTATTTGTTTGTCATAATGGTCTGACGTGGCTACCAACAAACTTAAATACGTTGTTGGACACAGCTGAAATGAAATAAAAAAGAATCCCGTTCTATTCAACATGTACATTGGAAATGTTTATAAAATAATTTGTATAGTTTGTAAGATTTAAATATTTTGTAAAAAGTCATATATTTATATAAGTCTGAGTGTAAAAAGTACTTTTGTAATAAAAATCAAGTTTAATTTTTAATAAGAAATCATTTTTGCTTTTCATCTGAATTATAATTTTAAATATTTAATACGGATTACAATTCGTTCGAAAAAGTATAGACGAGTTTCTAAATGCATTTATAAAGGTAAAATGTGCAAATGAAAATGCAAAGTCTTTTCCAGACGTAAGTTTAATGCAATCCGCTCGTACACGCTGATCGTGAACCAGTATCAGACGAAGTTGAAAGTGCGTAGGCGAGTCGGGTTCCGGTTATTCTCATATCATATACGTACGCTAACTTTGAAGGTGCAGCTTAAACCTGAACGCTGGAAACATTCTAACTCCAATATAATTGATATTTTAAAGCGAGGAAATGTGTTTTTATTCGCTAAAACGAAACGAGAAGACTTTTGCGCGTGGGCGGGGAATTATTGGAGAAAAATCAGGAATATTGGTTCATTGATGCTGCAAGTCGTCATTAAGAATACGTGTGTACATTGTGCTGCAGCCGATCTCCGACTGTTTATACGTACTACCTCGCCTACGCTTTCGGCTCTCGAGGTTTCGACCCTTGGAATTCGAATTCAATCCAAAATGACGCAAGCTATCGATGGATTTTCATTCAATTTTAGGATTCTTTTCGAAACTACGTCCGCGATTATTAGCGTCGATATGCAAGATAGCGTGTATACATATGCATACATGTATATGTAGAAAGAGAGAGAGAGAGAGAGGGAGAATGAAAAGTTGAGCGCGGCGCCGGACACCGAGCGAGAAGGCATCTTGCGCGAGACCGAGAAGTAAAGGAACGTTAGGGATACAGAATCGCGTGGGATTGGAATGTTTGGGCGCGATCGTTTTTTACTGTAAATGAAGCAGAATCCATATTGCGCTTTATTATTGTATATCTCCCGCCGATTGTTCGCCTCTCGAGAGAGCGTCGAGCGTTTTTAATATAGAAAGAGTCGAGAGATCCACGCGCGGCGCAAGTGTCGTCAATGAGATCATTGTAAATTCTTGAAATGTGTGTCAAGAAAATTTGCATCGCGCGAGCGACAGAGATAGAGAGAGAGAGAGAGAGAGAGAGTGAGAGAGCGTCGTTTCACAAGGCGCGGGAAAAATTAACAATGAAAATTAAGAATTTACGATGCGGTTGTATTATAGCGCGGCTCTGCCTTTTAAGCGCCTGAAAATGCCGTCTATAAAGCAAGCGTCCGCTGCCTTCGAACAAGTGGATTCGCTCAAAGGCCCGAGAAATTGGCATTGGCGCGGATGCGCGGCTCTGACGAGCCGAGAGAATTGCCGTGGGCGGCTGCTGCTCGAGCAGCCGCGCGCGTCTTAGCCGTCCGGCGGACAGAGACGGAGAGACGGAGAGAAAGAGCTGCTCCGCGCGGCGATATGCTCACGATTTCCCGAAGATCCGCCCACGCGATATGTTCTCTCACCTGCGCGAGCGAGCGCGCCGAAATTTCCTGAAAAATCCCCGGACCTATAAGGCTAGAAGCGTACGGGCAAAACGAGTCGCGCCGCGTTGCACAAGTCGCCGCGAATTTCGTAAATATATGACCGAGCTAACGAATTTACGAAAGCTCTCGGCGCGCGCGGTGTGCCCGCGGAGGAGAGTCGGAATCGGAAAAAGGTGCGTCATCGGTTAATGGTGTGCGCGCGAGAGCGCAGCGCCCACGCCGTGCCCCGCGCGCGCGTTCGGCTAACGGTATCGGATGAGCCCGAAAAGTTTGAGGAGCTGTTTTGATTTTTGCCAATCGCTAATGAATGGAAGCGCTCTGCCGCGGCTGCCGCCGCCGCCTGTCCCGTGTCCGTCCCCCCCCTCCTCGCGGAGCCTCGCGGTCTGAGCCGAGCTAAGCCGGACGCGGGCGAATAGTCACGTTCGAATCTCGCAGTGCGCGCGATGCACCGCAGCGGCAGCAGCCGCCGTCGCCGCCGCCACCGCCGGCCCATTCAGCCAAAGCTGCCTCGACCGCTGAGCGACGTGCTGCACTTGTGCCCTCCCGCGAGCTGAGAGAGCGCCTCCGCGAGTCTCCAGATCTCCGGCGAACAACCACCCGAGGATGCTCGTGGATCCCGGACCCATGGTGAGTACCGGGACAAAGATTACAAGAGCGATCGTTACGCGCGGCTTCCGGTCGCGAGATCGCGGAGAAAGAGCAGCGGCAGCTGGATCATTGAAATCGATTAGGTTTTCCACAGCGCGGCGGTATATTACAGGCTCCGATAATGATAACAGTGTGCCGTGTGGCCGCCTCTCGGAGCGCGGGGCCAATTACGCGGAAATTATCGTGGATTTAGCGGGGCCAATTTCGAGCGGACCCTCAATTACGCGGACATTAGTTTTAAGTACGATCCCGAGGAGAGAATTGGATTAGAGCCGATGGTGGAGTTTTGAAGGAACGCGCTCGTTCAATGAGACTAACCGAGCCGAGAGAGGCAGGGAGCTAAAAAATTGCAAACTGGATCGCGACTGCTCTGCATATTTAGCTCGAGTATCCGCAACTATTTATCTTGATCTTGCCTTATTAAGAAACTTACGAAATTCTAAAGAGGGATTTTTTGCTTTTGTACTGTCAAGCGGCTGCCGTCGCTTTTTTTCGCAGATCATATTGATTTCTCTCGGCGGATTAATCTTGATTGGGGAGCATTGAAACGCGCATGAATACTAAATAGAGCGGCGCTCCGTTAAATTATCAGATGAATTATTGTTCATAGAAAAGTGCCTTTTTGTCGCACACACGGCAGCGCCGCGTGCAAGATCGAGATGAGCCGCGCGCGGCGGCAGGATACATTTTTCTCGGCCTCTCGCATCGCGGAGTCCCGCTCTTCATTAAAGCCTCGTAAAGTTCGATTTAAGCGGAGTTTTTCAAAGTCGCCGCGGCTTAGACCGGTATTATAGCAGTCGCGGGGATGCTCTCGTTATGAAGAAGTCGGCGCCGCGTCGCGACAACCGTCGCAGCGCTCTGCCTGCCTGCCTGCCTGTCCGCCTGCAGCCTCCAGCCGAGAGAGCTTCGATTTTCGGAATTGTTGCCGAGATTTTAAGTGAAAGGAAAGTTAGCGCGCGCGATTGTACCTTTTAATGAATGAACTGGCGCTCGGCGCGGGCAGGCGGGAGGGGAGAACCGGTACGCGCCTTCCCTTCTCAATGAAATCGGCTCCGCGGAGAGCGCGCGCGCGCACTTTTTGCCGGGGCCCTTTTCTGCCGTTCCTGCCCGTGTTTTATCGTTCAATCGGGAAGAGAGACGCAACGCGCGCGCGGGGCAATTGCGCAATAACCCGCGCCGCCGCTGCCGCAGCCGCAGTGATTTAAGAAGTTTTTGGCTGCGTGGGTGCGCGGAGTCGCCCGCGGTATTTTCGTTCCAACCTAATTCAGTAGTTCTAGAGTTACGCGCTGCCTCTCTCGGCTAAGCTTTCCCAAAAATAAAATCTAGCGCGAGCAAACAAAATCCGCGAGCGGCGCGCGAATCCTGCCGCCGCCGCTCGCGGGGGGATCTTTGGCCCCAAGGATTTTCGCGCGGCGGGCTCTCTCTCTCTCTCTCTGTCGATCTCCCAGGTGTGCACCATTGGAGGAGGCGAATAGGCGTAACGGCTAGAAAGGCGCCCGCGAGCGAAGAAAGGGGGTAAAGTAGGTGGAGAGCGGCGCGGGGAAGGGGGCAGCCAGCCGAGTTTCCTCTACCAATGACCTCTCTTATCTACCGGCGATTTTCCCGACGAGCGCCGCCGCGGGGGGAGGAGGTTGCCCACCCTTTCCTCACCCGCGGAAAACGATCGCGCGCCGGGCTTTTCAATCAATGAGGCTTGGCGCTCCCGAGGTGCCGCTCTCTCGGCAGAGGCGCCCGGAGGCGTGCTGTGCCGTGCTGTGCGTCGCAGCTCGTAGGCGAGAGAGAGCCGCCCACGGCCGGCTGCTTATGGGAGCGCGTTTGCGAATTCGCCCGGTGGCACTTGTGCGAGAGCGCGCGAGAGCGGCCCGTTTTAAATATACACGCCGTCTTGGGTTCAGGCCGGCCGTGTCTGCGCGCGGCCGCCGAGAGCCGAGACCGCCCCGCGCATCTCCCGATATGGAGCAATCTCGGATTTCCATCCGGCCGAATCGAGAATATCCGCCCGCGCGGCGAGCTTTTTTATTTCCGAAATTATCGGCGCGCGCCGCCGCAGCGCAGCGCGCAGAGAGAGAGAGAGACCGGCAGCGGCTCGGGTTACGGGCCGAAAGCTTTCTTCCTTTTTAAGCTCATATTTCCAACTTCCAATTCGGTCGGCCCGAAAATAAACGCGCGGCGCGCGCGCGAGACAGCAGCCCCACGCATCGCTCCCTGAGGTACACACACGTGAGCCGTGCTGCTGCCGCGGGTCTCTCTCCGAAATTCCGCTTTCCCCACCCGCTCCTTCGCACTCTCGCGTTTTCGCACTCACTCTCTCTCTCTCTCGCTCGCTCTCTCGCCTCCCCCCGCTCGTCACCCCGCGCGCGCGGGGGCCTATTCTATTTTGTTCCTCTTGGCCTTTCGTTACGCCCCCTCCGCTTCATGGCGCGCGTTCACGCGTTCAGTCTTGCCGGCGTCGCCCGCGCTGCATCCCGCGGCAGCTGAGCGAGCTTCTCAAGCTCTCCAAAGGCGACAGTTTTCCACCGCGGCCTCATGTTGCCGGAAAGCAGCTTTCCCGTCACAGGTAAAGAAAAACGTCGAGCGAGAGTCGGTTATCGGTCGATTTTGAGGGGAGCAGGGCATTTTCCCTCGCGAGCGCCGCGTTTCCGTCCGCGCCGAGTGTCCGTCTGCCCAGCACCTTCGGCGGCAATTCGCCGGGTGGCGTAATCCCAAATACGGACTGAGAAATTTGAGAGAGAACTGAAAATAGTGGCGCCGCGCCAACTGCTCTAAAAATAGCCAAAAAATAAATTGTAGTTACGCGCGCGCCAACGCTGCATCAATCTACGGGCGCTCTCTCTCTCTCTCTCCCGTGCCTCTGCTTTGCCTTATATTCAATGAATCCACCCGCACCTCGGCTTCGCCCCAAAGGCAGATGGCCCTGCCGCCGCCGCGCGACCAGCGACTCGAGCCGTTTAAAGACCTGGAGCCTCGTTGCCTGTTTCAGGGGGCATTATGCAAACTGAGGAAGTCGTGCCCTGCGCACAATCGACGAGCCTAGACGGATCCAGCTCCGACCGAGCAGCTCCCTTCCAGCAGCAGCAGCAGCAGCAACTGCAGCCTCTCTGCGCGTTCGCCCAGCAGCTCCAGTACCCGATCCCCGTCTTCCTGAACATGGCCGTGAAGCAGGAGCCCCAGGAGGAGGACGACCGGGCCCGCCAGGCTAACGCCCTAAGGTACAGTAGTCGGGAGCGAGGCGACCTGCGCCTGAACCATTTAAACGAACCGATCTACTCTCCCGCAGCCCGCAGACGGAGATCGAAGACGCGCAGGCCGTGCCCGACGCGAGCTTCGTCCACAAGCGGCTCCCCGAGCAGCCCGCCCCGCAGTTCGAGGCCGGCCCCGGGCCCCTCGTCCCCCAGGAGAACGGCTCCAAGAAGCCGGCCAGGTAAGCCGCCCCCGCCGCGCGCACCTCATCATTTTCAAACCAATGGCCAACTCCCGATCCTCTTCTACCTTGCAGTCGCGGCCGCCGAAAGTCCCGCTGGAAGCTCAAGTTCCACCACCAGGCCCTGCCCCCCGAGTACCTGGACCACTACGAGGCCGCCCTCGCCCAGGAGGCCGCCCAGAGCTCCTCGACGCCCAGCCCCGTGCCACCGGGCCCCGTCGTCGGCGACGTGCAGGGCTGGCTCCAGCGGCTCGCCGCCATGCAGACCGAGATCCAGGCGAGCCCGCAGCCCACCGCCGTCGCCGCTGCGGCCGCCCGCCGCTCGGTCATCACCTCGACGCAGCCCGCGCCGCCGCCGCAGCCACCGCCCCCAGCCCCCAGCCAGGGCCGGCCCCCCATGAAGTACTCCGACCTACCCTACATGGGCGAGATCACCCTCGACAACAGCAAGCCGCGCCGCGGCCGCAAGCCCAAGAAGGCCGACATCTGCCACCTGATCTACAAGAACTACGGCACGATCCTGCCCGGCACCCCCGGCCTCGAGGACGGCCCCAAGCTCGCCGCGCCGCCCGACAAGCTCGAGCCCCGCGAGAGCTTCCAGCGCAGCGACATCCAGAACCGGATCAGCAGCCTGCTCGAGAAGCGGCTGACGCAGGAGCGCCGGGCCCTCGAGGTCTCGGCCGACGGCTGCGCCCGCGAGCAGGACGAGCCCCTCAACCTCTGCATCCGCGACCTGAACCTCCTCAAGATCCGACTGAACGACAAGCACAGCTTCCGGCCGTACCGCAGCAGGAGCGAGGGCTCCAGCGACGCGGAGGACATGGACGGCCTGGCCGCCGCCGCCCGGAGCCCGACCGAGCCCGAGCAGCCGGCCGACACAGTCCCCCGAGGCAGCAATGGCTTCTTCGAGAACGGGCAGCCGAACGGCCGCCTGGCCCAGCCCGAGGCCCAGCAGCAGCAGCCTGGCCTGCTCTACTGGCCCAACGCTGGCGTCTTCGTCCACCCGGCGGCCCTCCAGTCCCAGTTCCTCTACTACCAGAAGCTCGCCCAGGAGAAGGGCCTGCCGGGGCCCGCGGAGCAGTGCCCCCCGGCGCCCCGTCCGAAGCGCAACTCGGCCGGCCAGCAGGCCCCGGGCCAGCCGCTCAAGCGCAAGCGCTCGGCCATCTTCATCCCGCCGATGCCGACGGAGAACAACAACAACCCCGCGACCGAGGTCAGCATCTGCAAGTTCAAGTTCACGGGCGGCGCCAAGCCCAGCCTCCAGGAGAAGAAGAGCCTGTCGGTCGACTCGGGCGGCAACTTTCGCTACTACAGCGGCACCGGCGACAAGAGCATGCGCGGCTACGAGTTCTTCCCGCGCGAGGCGCTGCAACAGCAGCAGCAGCAGCCGGCCGGCGGCTCCTCCGCGGCCGGCTTCCTGGGGGCGGCCGCCGAGCACCGGGAGCAGCAGCAGCAGCGGCCCGCGCAGCAGGCCCCCGTCCCAGCCACCGTCGTGAGCAGGCCCCCCTGCCAGCAGGACGACAGCCGGCGCAAGCGCAAGACGCGCAAGAGCCTCCAGCGGGAGAAGCTCGAGCAGACCTTCAAGGAGAAGGGCTTCCTCATCCAGACGCAGCAGCTCGAGTCCGCCGAGGGCGCGACCTACTGCAAGTTCCGTCAGCTGCGCAAGTTCACCCGCTACCTGTTCAGGAGCTGGAAGGACTACCTGCCGGGCAACGTGCGCGAGCTCACCGACGGCCAGGAGCCGCTCGCCGCCCTCAAGGACATCGAGCAGGAGCCCGATCAGGGCCCCCTCGAGCTCAGGCCCAGTCCGCCACCGGGAGCCGCTCGACTGAGCCCCAACTGAGTTTGCTTCTACCTTTAATTGTGTTTATAAGTGCCTGTCGCAGCTGCTTTGATCGAATTCTTCTTCACCGGACTCTCGCATTTATACCGCCCCCTTGTGTTTGTGATCGTGCTCCTTCTACTTATTCAAGCTCGGATGCGTACCGGGCTTCTCGCGCCGTTTCTCGCACTCTCGCGTTTTGCGTGTACTTAATCCTTTGCCGTATTGCTCAGATATAAAGGGAGAGCGATCTGGATAAAAAACAAAAATATATATGTATATGAGCCTGTAAATATATAGGAACAAGTGTGCTTAAGCGAATGTATCGACGATATCGGTGTGTGTCGGGATATAGCCACCAGTGCATTTTCCTCGAGTACACAAATTATAAGGGACTCGAAGAATCGACGAAAAAAATAAAAAAAGAAAAAAAAAATATAAGATAGCCTGTACGTACCTATTAAATGTATAGCTTTGTGCCAAAGACAAGAGACTGCAGATTGTATGTGGATACTATAGTGATTAATCGGCATGCGATCTGGAAAGAGTGTGTTCACCAAAGAGCGCTTGCGTAATGCTCGCGACTTTCTGTGTATATAAAAAAAAAACCATATGTGTATGTACCTACCCTACCTGTATGTGTAAAGAAAATTGCGCGGCTCGGTATTAAAAAAAACTTATTGATACATTTATACGGACACTCGTTAAACGGATATGCCGCGGTTCAACGGTATGCATTTGCGCGGACGCGGCGACGGGATGCAAGTTTCAAGTGATATATATATACACACGCGTATATGTAATATTGACCTTTTTTTTCATTTCTGTGAGCGGAGAGATATTTTAAAAAAAAGAAAAAGTCCATTTTATTTCATCTAACGGGATCTAGTCTTTCTTTGTACTTGTTAAAAGAAAATTCGACGTTTCATCGAAATTCGGAGGGATCTATTCATTTTCTACATTAATTATGTAAGACTCGCGGCGAAAAATTGTTGAGAAAAAAAAAATGACATGTTGTATAACAGAGGTTTGTAATAAACTTTACTAATATTGATAAAAAAAAAAAAAAATGAATATCGTTCTTTCTCCATACACATACACACAATACCTACTAATAACTGCACGTGCGAGAGAGAGAGAGAGAGAGAGAGGGAGGCGAGGCCGCGCGGAGGGACTTTAGAGAGAAAGGGAGTGAGAGTCGGAGAAAAAAAGAGGAGCGGAGAGGATCCATGGAGCCCATTCATGCATACGCCCATTCAAGCATCTCCTGCTCACCTTGAATCTTTTTCCTTTTTTTTTTATTTCATCGACGCGCACTCGCGCTCTCCGTGCTCTCGCGCTTGGCTTTTCCTCGGCGCGGAGATACAGCCGTGCACGTCCGCGGTCCGGTAATATGCGCGCTCGGGCGCGTTTATTCCCCCTTTATTATAATCTCGATTTAACGATTTCACTAAAAATCTCCGTCTGCCCCCCTCGAGAACAATCAATCATTAACTGTAAAAGAGCTTCGAGCCGAGCGGTAATTATATTAAGGAGAAGAGACTCTCCTCGGCTCCGGCACAATAACTGCAGGTTTCCTAATAGGGACTCCGGCGAGGCTGGTCTCTCTCCTCCAAGTGCCAAAAAGAAGCAAGAAAAAAAGGCGAAAAAAGGCCAAGAAAGAAGAGAGCATATCGGCAGGCGCGAGAGAGAGCCAGCTCCGATGCCTTTTTCCTCGATTAAATTGCGCTACATAGCGAGTCTATTTGCCTGCAGTCGATTTTTGAAAAAGCGCGAAAAGACGCAGACGAGAGAATCGAGAGGAGCCGAGAGAGAGAGAGAGAGAGCGAGAGATGCAGATCTCTACGGCCGATAGCTCCAGCGCCCGAGACAAATTGAACTTTTTCGCCGGCGAACCTGTCTGGCGGTCGCGCGAGCGAGCGGTCTGTGTACCTGCAGCTCTCTTTATGCCTCGCGAGAGCGCGCCCAGGCTTAGAGCTACACTCTCTGCACCGCTCGAAACTTTATATAAACTAATTGATACCGGCTCTTTTTCCCTCCCTTAAAATAATCAATGAGATTTAATGGCTTAGAAGCGCGCGGCTCTGCCGGTTTTTCCCTCCGCCGCCGCGCCGCGGCAAAGAAAGAGACGCCACCGGAAATCATAATTCCAGCTGCTGCTGCTGCTCCGCACTGGCGCAGCTTTTTTCAGCTTCGTTATAAGCCTAGGAAACCGGAATAGCGCGTGCCGGCGAGGACTCGCGAGCCGACTGACAATCAGGCACCAGACTCCGGTGTGCCGCGGGGGGCAAAAACCGCGAGCGCGCGGCGCTCGATGGCTTTTCCGTCCGTTTCCAACTTAATTAAGATTTTTCGATTCGCCGCGATTGTGTTCGGTATACAGTAGTCCTAAAAGACGCGCGTTACGTGTGCCGCGGCTCGCATATGATTAATGAACGTATTCCCGTTTGGCTCGAGTTTCGTGTTGCCGCGTCCCACGCGCTTTTCCCATTTACCCATTTGAGATTCGCTCGTTCCGATGCTCAAGAGCCAGGCGGAAAAAGGTCAAAACACGGACTCTGCGCGCTTGCAAAATTTATATACTTCTCCAGCTAGGCGCTTTGCGCAATTTTCGATAATTATATACATTCACTTCGTTCGCTTAGAAACTTTATTCATAATAGAAATTATACATTTTTAACAAAACCTTTATACACAATAAATACAATTAGAGTTAATTAATTAATTACACGATTTAGTTTGTTACGCGCGCACATGGTTTTTGGAACAAAGCGCACTGAGAAAAAGACGTAACTTTAAACACATATTTATACCTTCCAAAATTGTAAAACTTTTTCCGAAAAAATGCTTAATCACAAATAAATACATCGCGTCATAGCCGTCGAGGAGCTGACAAAAGTTTCTTTTCTCAGTGCCGAGCGCGCGTCCTTATCGTCGCTAACGAAATTAGTTTATTACTTACATTATCGACAACTGATAAATTTACATTTCACTTTTTGTACATCGCGACGGAGGGACATATCCATACGGCGCGGAGACGGAGAAAGTGAGAGTGCGCCACCGGCCGGCGGCGCTCGACTCGGTTTCAGGAATCTGTTTTATCGGCGTTTGTGTAAATGCAAATGATGTGTGTTGCAATAAATACGTTTTTTGATTACTCCTCTCTCGCGTCGAGAGATTTTTTACTGCTAGCATATTTTTTTTTTTTATCTTGTCAAAATTTACAAAAATAGAGACCCCCGTCGTAACAGTAGCTTATACATCGTTCGTAAAAAATTATTAGTTTTATAAAACAGTAAATTAGATGATTAGTATCCGCGCGGTGTTTAATGAAGTTTCTCTTTCAGTTTCCTCGTAGCGGAGCGGTGCAGTAGCTTCCTTCCTCCGTAAAATATCGCAAAAAAGAGCGCGATGTAAAAGAGAGCGACGTCCAGAGAATAGTAGCGCCAAACCGTCATGTGCCTAAAAGAGAAAAAAAGTCAGCCTTTATAAAATAAGACGCAAAAAAAAGCTGCCTATAGAGAATCCGACCTGGTGGTGCTCTTGAGGTGTTCGGCCCCCTTGTGCCGGGCTACGTGCTCCACCCACCAGACCGCGAGGCTCTTCGTGTCCACCGGCAGGTCCTTCATGAGGGCGCTCCGCCGCCTGGCCGCCGTCCTGAAGGGGTTGCCGCCGCCCTCGGCGGCCACCCTGAGCACGTTCTCCCGGAGCTCGGTGACGGTCAGCCCGGCCAGGTCCATCACCAGGGCGTAGCCGAGTTTCTCTGAAAGCAGAACAGATCAGCGACTGCTGCCCGCGGTGCGTATCGCGACTCGCGTGCTTACCTGCCTGGGCGGCGTTACCGTCGTGGTCGCAGAATACGGGCAGGACGAGGGTCGGGGCGCCGTGGTACGCGGCCTCGTGCAGCGAGAGGAGGCCGCCGTGGGAGACGAAGGCGCGCAGCCTCGGGTGACCGAGCAGCTCCTGCTGCGGCCACCAGGCAGCCGTGCGAACGTTGGCCGGCAGGTTCTCGATCTTGCCGGCCTCCCACTTCCAGACGACGTTGTACGGCAGGCTGGAGAAGACGGCGACGAAGAGGTTGCGCAGCGCCTCCGGCATACCCGAGGCCTTCACCGACGAGCCCATCGACACGTAGATGAAACCTGCGAGGGAGTTACGTGAGGATCGGTTTTGGCTCTCGCCACCCCCTGCCACCGGCGAACTTACCCCTGCCGAGGAACGTCTCCATTTCCGGACTGAGCTGGAGCGCCGGCCTGCAATGTATGCAGGCTACGTTGACGACGTTGGCCAAATAAGGCAGAGAATCGGACACGGAGTAGTGATTGTTCTGCAGCGTCAGTGGCACCTCGGCTACCAAGTCCCGCACGTCCGGCACCTGCTCGCCTGCCCAAAACGAAAGCGAACGTTCTCGATCGTGTGAAAGAAAACAACAAAGAGAGGAACCGCGCGCGCGGCTCGACTCGCAAACTTACCGAGGTACCTGCGCAGCGTCGGCTGCACGAATCCCGTGACCATGATCCAGTACATCAGCTCGAGGGTCGTCAGGTAAGCGACGTTGAGGACGCGCTCGACGAAGTTCATGTCCTGGGTGAGGGCCTTGCCGAAGTAGGGCCTGATCGCCCAGGGCGACGGGTTGCCCTGACGGGCGATCGAGCCACCGTAGAGGGCGACGGTGTTTAGCATGAGGGTGGGCAGCCGCTGGTCGTGCAGCACGCCGAGGAGGCACTCGGGGTAGGCGCCGTCGAGGACGACGACGTCCCAGCTGGCGGCGGGGTCGCCCTCCGGCCGCTGGACCTCCAACAGGGAGAAGCGGTCCTGGAGCAGGGCCTCGCAGGCCTCCCAGCCGTAGCGCATCGCGTCCCAGGGTGAGAGGGGCAGCTCGTTACGGAAGCGCGAGCCCACGAGGTCCCACTCGGAGGTGTAGTTGCCGATGTAGCTCTGAGGGGGTGAGGGACGTTGAGAGGCAACGGGGGATGGCGCGAGGAGAGAAATTTTCGAATAAAGATTACGCTAGCTGTGAGTAAAGCGGGGACAATGTACTAAAATTTAATAGTAATTTGTCTCCCCTTCACTTAAAAGCAGAGTAATTTTTAGTAAAACCTTTCTCAGCGCGTCGTATACAACATACGAACCTCGAGCCTCGGCGGTACCAGCTCGCGCAGGCCGTTGTTCGCGGCCGGTCCGGGGAAGCCGCTGACGAGGGTGACGTTGTGGCCGCGCTGCAGCAGCGCCTGCCCGAGGGCGACGAAGGGCACGGTGTGGGATCGCGTGCCGCCCATCGTCGCCAGCAGCACCGAGTGGGCCTGCAGCAGCGGCAGCGGCGACAGCATCAGCAGCAGCAGCAGCAGGAGGACGAGCATGGCGCGCGCGTGGCTCCTCCGGGGCGCCCCGTCAAGCTCTGCCGGGCTCCTCGCCGGCTGCGGGCTCCATACCTGAGGCGCGCTTAAAAAGGCCGCGCCGCGCCGCTAATCGATTTTCAGCCGCGAATTTGAATCTCTAAAGAGAGCTGGCGCGCGCGCGCGCGCGAGTTTTTCTGAGAGCGTCGCTCGAGAGAGAGAGACTTCCGCCGCGGCCCCTCAAAGGCCACCTGTCGATCCGGCTAATTAGCTTCTAATTGATATTAATTGCGCCGGGGCATATATTGTCTATTCCGCGCGGTGAAAGATGAGGTCAGCGCGGCGCGGCCGGAGAGTAGCTGTGGCCTGTGTAATTTTAATTCAGCGAGGCGCGCGATCGCGACGACGCTCGACGGCCCGACGGAAAGAGAAATCGAGAAAGCGCCTGGCGCGCCGCGATTATTGATGCTATTCGGCGCGCGGCCGCGGTGTCCGATCGGGCCTAGAATTTGGCGAAGACCAAACTCGACCAAAGGAGCGCGGCCCAGCCTCGGAGGAGCCAGGCAGCGGTAGCAGCGGCGGCTGCAGCTGGCGCGCCGCGCCGCTGTCCGGCGCTGTGAACTTTCACTTGCACTTTAATCGCTTTGGATTTGCGCGGCGGCGGCGGCGGCGGCGGCGGCGGCGGCTCGCGAGCGAGGCTGCATACCTGCCACTAAAATTCGCGTCTTTCGACAGGCCGCGCGGCCGACTCTCCTGCACGCACGGACACTCTGCTCTGCTCTCCGGGCGGCCGAGAGCGACACTGTCGCGCGAATCGAGAGAGTCGAACACTTTCCCGGCGAAAAGCCTCTCGAGTTTTCCAGATACACACGCGGCACACGAGCCCTTGGCGCGGCGGCGGCGGCGGCGGCTGCGGCGATTTTTGCGGCACTACTCGAATCGTGAAAGTCCGGCGGCGCACTGGACTTTGTGGATCAGCTGTGCTGCTCGGAAAAGAAAAAGAGAGAGTTTCCTCCCACCTGGCTGCCCCGCGCGCCAAGATATTTGAGGGGCACTCATCCCGCGCGCCAGAGAAAGTTTTGTTCCAAATAAATGCTCACGAAGAACCGATCGCAAGAATCCGCAAAAATCGACAGCTTTCGATACGAGGCTCTACCTCCCTCCCTTCCCTCCCTCCCAGCGGCTTTTCTCCTCTTCGCTTTTTCTCCTTCCTCGATTCGCGCTCGCACCGCTGCCCGATGATATGGCCAAAGCTCTCGGTCAAAAGCTGCCGCCTTTTCAGATTGTAACCCCGGTCGTGCGCGTAGAGCAAGAGCGCCTGCATTACTAGAAAGTGTGTCAGTCGCAGGCTCGGTTCTAATGCATATCCGAAAAACGCCTCGTCTTGCGCTCCCATTGATTTTCTCCAGCTTTTTCGGAAGCCTAACCGATATTCGCCGCGGATTCTCTCCGTTCGCGCGCTTTCGGATATCTTTTTCATGAATAACCCGTTTTTTCTTTTTTGCGACGATCGAAAGAGAATCTTCCTTCGAAATCTTGCTCGCTCGAGCATAAATCACTCGATCTTTATTTCCTGCTTACGGCTAAAACGAGGCTCGGCGGAGTGAGGAGAGCGAAAACGTTAATACAATGAGTTTACGCTTTCAAAATTAACGACTTGTTTTTTTCGCCTCTCCTTCTGTACGTTCTAGTCAGGCAGGCGGCGACAAAAGTGCGCAATTGCCGATGTTCTTAGTACGCAGATGCGAAACTTTTAAAAATTAATGGTCGCTCCCCGGAAAATTCTGCGGAAGCAGCGTTATATTCTAAACATTGGCCGAGCAATAATAACGACGTACGATTCACGTTTGAGCGCGATGGCGTCATTCGAAAAATCTCATTTTCACGCTACTTAAGGTAAAACCCCGTGAAGGAATTAAAAATGATTTTCACGCCAACTATACATATAAGTATCTTTTCACATGTAAATAGCGAGCGAGCAAATGACAAACGATTACCTTTGAGCGTTCCGACCGCGCTCGAAAGGCGAGAAACATATTGGAAATAAAAAAAAGTCAATTTGAATAATTCGTAAATTCCGATTCTATATTCGGAAACGAGTTTGATGAAAGCTAAAATATGCAAAGGCGGAATCGTTTTTCTCGCTTTTTTTCATTATAATGCCCATCATCAAACATTTTAAATCAGCCGGGCGCTAATGAAAAGGCGAAACTGCGAAAAATTCTTGTTTGGCCTGGCATTGTGGCGAGAGACTTCGTCATTTTCGTCGGGTGCATCTAGCCGCCCGTGCATACTGATTGCAGTGATTCAGTGAGGAAAACGGCTCTCGCCGCATAATACAACAAGAGAGAGACAGAGAGAGAGAGAGCAGGTGTGGAACGACCAGCGCCATCTGAGTCCGAGCGAAAGGCAGGCTGGTAAGGTAAGAGCTCGCGGGTAGCCCGCTGCTACGCGCCTGTATGCCGACTGCAGCTGCCGCCGTGGACCGCTCGCTCACAAGCCGACGGCCGCAACACTTTTTCTTCCTTTTTTCTGATCGCGAATCTCGACGATTTGCTCCCATTTACGAGGCTGCATTTCGCTCTGCGGGCTGGATTCCGAAAAGAAAACTCGGTGCTCCGTCGAAAAGAGCGTGCAGAGCAGCAGGGACCCCCGGGGGCCGAGGCTAAATCGAAAAGTGGCGGGCGCGGGATAGCCATATGGGCTATGGTGGCGGCGCTGACGCCACTTTTGGTAAACTAACCACAAAACCGGAGCAGTCTGCACGGGCCGAGCTAGGCATTGTAGTAGCCGAGAGCACACAGGCAGTCGTACAGCTCGCAGCTTTACGCTCGCACAGTGTCGACGGCGTGCAATCGCGTGCACATCGCGCACGCAACTCGCGAAGCGTTCGCATATATTACAATCGCGTTTGTTAAACGTGCAGTTAAAATCCGTACGGAGTCCTTAGAAATATATCCAATTGCAGAGAGCGACGCCGCGGATCTCTCGCTGGGCATCTAGCTGTCCGCTGCTCTCGCGAGCTCGTCGCGAGTCCTCGTCGTGTGCCATCCCCTCGCATCCTGAACAACGATAAACAACCACCTTCTTCCTTCCGCCAGGGGTGTGTGTTTGTGTGCTCTCGTTATTTTCTGTGATCGTGCCAGCGTGCTACGTGCTCCCTGTGCTTTTTGTGCATGTGCATGTGCCTGCCCCTGCAGTGTTGTTGCAAAGCATTTCTTCGAGTTGAAAGAAAGAAAGGCCCTACCACTTCCTGTGCCAAGTCAGTTTGGTGAATAAAGCAGCGGAGAGAGCCTTAAGAAAAATGCTGCAGCGAGCGACGAGGAGAATGTCCAATTAATTGGCCGAGAAGAGAATTCCGAGATCAAGAGATCAGTGTGTTTTGCATGTTTAGTGCCGATCGTTTCGAAAGGTTTGTTCTATCAGAGCCGACTATGCGGTAGAATAAAAAAAAGAGTGCAGCAGTGCACACGTTTGCCGATAAATTTTGCCGATTGAAAATACGGTGGGGGAAAGTGTTGTCCTTGTGTGCACGAGACATGTGTGTTGACTATAGACCGCCTCCACGTTCCTTTTGTTTTGAACGCACCAGCAGGGAGAATTTTTTTTTAAATGAAAAGCCAGCAAACGCCTCGATTCGTCAGGGCCCCGATGCGACGAGCGACTGGCGCGGCTCGTAAATATTCAGAAGGTGGCGGGAGTGCCGCGCGATTCTGTCAAAAACGAAAGGGAAATTTTGTTTTGAACCTTGAAATCTCGGAGCAATGGCCGAGGCATCCATTTTCATAAATCCGCACCTTGCCTACGCGCCGCGGATGCGCATCTGCCGCTTGGAAAAAATTGCCGAGAGCGTCGTCTGCACGGGAGGCCGCTGGCCCGCGAGCCTGGCCGAGAGGGCCAGTGAACCTTTTCGGAAAAAATCTCAAAGATCAAATTCATTTCGTTTCTCGCGATCAATAAACCTCCCCCGCGCGCGCCCGCTCTCGCTCTCCGTCTCTCTTCCGCTCTCTCTCCCTTCGTAGTCGCGCTCATTCTCTCTCTCTCTCTCTCTCCGGTTGTATGTCGTGCTGCTCTCAAAGACCCTTTCTCCCCACCCGGCGCTTTTTCGAGCCGCAGGCAGGCAGTTTTTCTCGTCCGTAAAATCGTCGCTGCTCTGTCATATGGGCCGGGTGGCGTGCTGAACTGGCAGGCTCGCCGATTAGGGGCCACGTGCGGCGTCGTTCGCTTCTGCCGCTGACTTTAGTTTTCTTTAATGTTTATGTTACTTGCTTTTCGCCGGCGCTCCGCGGTCCACGTGCCTTTGACAGCACACCTCTCTCTCTCCCTCTCTCTCTCTCTTCTTTAACGGAATCGACTCAGCGTTTCCATTCAGTTTAAAGCGATGATTCATAACAAAGTACACTTCGTGCAGCAATCCACGCGCCGGTGAACTATGTATGGCTTCGCAATGCATATATTAAAATCTTAACCAATTAAACGACGCCCAACACACGATGACGGACTGTACCAAACGTTAACTGCAACTGTAGCCAAACGATTTTAATCTATTCAGCTTTTACTTGCCAACGTTACGGTAGATTTATTGTGTGTACAAACAAAATACGAGCTTGAAAATAAGAGTTTTTTAATTAGATGAATGAAAAGGGTCAAGTAGAACAGCAAACATATTCAGGTTTCGTTGTAAAAGTAGAGATAAATATGTTGTGCTTCATTATGCAAGCAACGGAACCTGTTTTGAAATGTATTTAACTGTAGAGTAGAAAAATTATCGATACACTTCGTAATGTTTATGAAAAATTGCAGGCTTTGCGCAAGTCGTATTTTAAATTCTAATCTGCTCAGTCGGTAAAGATGTGTCGTAATAATGTTTACATTACTAAAAATACGATCGAGTTTTAGATTTTTATACTTTTTGCTGGAAATCGTTGAATTGCACATGTCTTTCTTTTTTTAACTTTCAATTTCAGTTTATTAAACAATTTTAAATAAGCGCAATTTATAAGTAGAAAATGCAAATTGTAGTTATTTTGCCAGGCATGATCAAAATTTATTTTATTAACATTGATTTTGTATTAAAAAAAAACAATTAAAAATAGCAAACGTGCATGTATTGAAAAATATTCTTCTCAATGATTTTGAATGATTAAAAAGAATTTATTTTCCAAACTCTGTATGGTACATCTCTGTTATACATGTTTTATTTAGTTTTTATGGACGTAAACAAATTTAGATAAAGATTAATTTTTATATTTGTTTAACGCTCTAACTAAAATATTTTTTGCAGATTACACTCTAAAGAAGCAAAAACGAACCTAGCAAAAATGTGGCTCGATACTCCCGAGGCTTTCGGGAATCTCCTTCGACCTGCAATTTTATTGCTCGCATCATCGATGCTCATTTTGGGTAAGTACAAACGTGACATCTACAAATTGACGCGAGGAAAATAAATGAAAAGAAACAATTTTGGTAATGACTGATATTTTTCGCTGCAGCTGCATCCGCTGAAGATGAGACAATGGGCCCCATCTTCATGAAAGAACCGCCGAATCGCGTGGACTTTTCCAACGGTACCGGAGCTGTGATTGAATGTCAAGCTAGAGGAAATCCACAACCCGACATCATTTGGATTCGCGCTGACGGGACCGCCGTTGGGGATGTACCTGGATTACGTCAGGTATACAGTTTTTATTATCTACTGAGTTTTTCGACAATTTTTCAAGCCAATTATTCTTTCAGGTTCTACCCAATGGCAATCTCGTGTTTCCACCATTTAGAGCTGAAGATTATCGCCAAGAAGTTCACGCACAAGTTTACATTTGTCTTGCGAGAAACTCTGTCGGTTCGATTCACAGCCGTGATGTAAACGTTAGAGCTGGTAAGTTTCGAGATAATTTTTATTTTTTACTAATCAAAAGGAAAATTTTTTGAAAAATCGCCCAGAGGCAGGCAGAAGGATATTATATAAAAGTCACAGCTGGCAAAGAAGTACATTAATGAATTTAAAAAACATATTTGGTAAAAAAGGAATAACGATATTTGATTAACGAATCGTTTGATGAATTATTTAGTGGTCGCACAGTATTACGATACTGATGTAAACAAGGAATATGCAATTCGAGGAAACAGCGCTGTCTTAAAGTGCGTCGTGCCGTCGTTCGTCGCAGATTTTGTAACCGTTTTATCTTGGCATACCGACCAAGGAGAAGAATTTGTACGAAATAACGACGACAGCACGGATTACGGTATTTTGATGATAATAAAGTGTATAAAGTTTGTCAAAATAAGGCTGGGACAGACCGCGACAGACTTGTCAAATAATACATATATTTTTTGAACTTTTTAATTTGAAAAAGAAAATTAAAGTGTTTTAAAAGTTTGAACTGTACGCGGCTAATTTAAAAAAATTGAGGGCTCTTATTCTCGGCGCAAAGCAACGGCGGCAAGGTCATGCCGTTCAGTTAAAAGTATCTATTAAGCCTAAATTAGTTGAAGCGCTAGCAAGGGTTCGAGCGACGCGTCTATGTAGACGACGTAGGAAATCATTTCAGAAATATTCTACTAATTAAAATGTATCTTCCAGCAGCAAACGACGCTTTTAATGGCCATTTACTTATATGAAGCGTGAATATATTTTCAGTCGTGCATCAGTATTACCAGTCAGAAGTGAATAATGAGTACGTTATACGCGGAAACGCTGCCATTCTCAAGTGTAGCATTCCGAGTTTCGTAGCCGAGTTCGTACAGATTGTCGGATGGCAAGACGATCAGGGGAATTCGTTCAATATGGGAAACGAGTCGGGTACTGACATGGCTTTCTGCGCGTTTATTACAAAATTCTTAACATAAATTTAAAAAGAGCTACTCCTCCAACATTATTCCTATTATACCGGCGAGATAAAAATCGGCGCAGATTAATTGCCGAATGCAAGCAGTATATCGAAATCCACGTTAGGTAAATCAATGAGTTGATTAATTAATAAAACTTGGGTGGCCTTTCCCAGTTGTGACGCAATATTACGAAGCGGAAGTAGTCTCGGAGTATGTGATCCGTGGAAACGCAGCGATTCTCAAGTGCACGATACCGAGCTTCGTGGCCGAGTTCGTCTCGGTGGACACGTGGGAAGGCAGCGACGGGTCCAGCTACAAAATGTCCCACGACTACGGTACTTTAGGAATTCATCTCCGCTCTCCCCAATGAAAAAAAACCTCCCTGCTCTCCATACACATATCAAGTCTCCGTTCTCTCCTTCGGAAAATCGCGCGCGGGACGCGGCGCGTCGGCGGCGGCAGCTGCTCTCTTTCTACTGTACAGACCGATTTCTCGCTAACCGGGATTTTTGCGCTCGGCAGTTGTCACGCAGGCCTACCATCCGGAAATAATGACCGAGTACGTGATCAGGGGGAACAGCGCGATTTTGAAATGCAGCATTCCGAGCTACGTCGCCGAGTTCGTTACGGTGGAGGCTTGGATTCGGGAGGACGGCGAGACCTACCTGCCGAAAATCAGGAGCAACGACTCGGGTACTGGGACACACAGTCGACCGACGAGATTATTAATGCCAGTGTTTTTCTCTGTTTGTTTTTTCTCTGTCCTGTGCATGATGATGGTGGCTCCACTGCGCGCGGGCAGTTGTTTCGCAGTCTTACGTCACTGAGGCCGAGAACGAGTACGTGATTCGCGCCAATAGCGCTATCATGAAGTGTAAAATCCCGAGCTTTGTCAGCGAGTTTATCTACGTCGATCAATGGGTGGCCAGCGATGGGTCTATTTATACTCCCGGCAGGGAATACGGTAGGCGCGCGCTAAAACGCACAAAGGCGACGACCATCATCGTCGGCGAAACAAACCCCATTATTGTACTCGCAGCACGCGCGTGCAGTGGTCGCCCTCAAAACTAAATGATCGACCGGCCTTTCGCGCAGATTGGCTTCCAAGCTCATTTTTCAATAGCCTTAAATCAGAGCAGTTCCGATAGCTTCGTAGGCTTCAATAAACTAACAACGGCGCTATTTAACCTTAGCCAAAAGTTTGATTACCGGCTGCAATCTGCATTGTATACAGAGGTGGCGAAGGTATCGGAATTTTCTTCGGCAGAGAGAGGTCGACCCTTAGAGTTGAGCGGCGGGACTCGCAATTAAAAAAAAAAAGCGGCTGCTTTTCTCTTTGTTTTTCTTTACATGAACCGTCCACGCTCCCAAGACCCGACACACAACACAACCCCTTTTATCTCATCCCAAAGTCTCGAGACAGTGGGTTCGGCGAGAATCAGCCTTTTACGGGGTAGCTCGACTGAAGCGAATGCGTTTTGTTTTGTGCTTTATTACAGCTGTATCTCAGTATTTCGAAGTTCAGGTCTACGACGTGTTCGCAATCCGCGGGAACGCAGCGATATTCAAGTGTCAGGTTCCCTCGTTCGTGGGCGACTACGTCGTCGTCGCCGAGTGGATCAGTTCCAGCGGCGAAAGCTTTACCTTCGATAATCAGTCATACGGTACCTTTTTTTTTTGTTGGCAATTGAGCGAGCAGCAGTTTTAAGTCAAGTTTTCTAGGTCACTTCCCTCGCTCATCTCTCTCTCCTCGTGCGCCACCTTCTTCTCTCTCTCATTGTAATTGCGCTACGAACTGTTTTTTTTGCAATGTCTGGTTGCAGTTGTCGGGCAGCGATACGCAGTGAACGTCATGGACGAACACGTCTTACGAGGGAACGCTGCGATTATCAAGTGTCATATTCCAAGTTTCGTCGCCGAATTCGTTCAGGTCGACTCGTGGCTGCAAGACGATACCATTGAAATTTACCCTGGAAAAGATTACGGTACATCAGTCCTACAGTCCCGTTTATCTTTTTTATCTCGCTCAACTCTCGATTCCGCCGAAGTGTAGCTCGAATCTCAAACAAAAAAAAAACCGCCACTTCCTTCGTTTTCTTTATTTTACATAGATTTGATTTCACCGCTCAATAAAACCATTTCCAAACTTGATCAAACACGAAAGTTCAGAAAATATATTTATTTTTCTTGCTTTGTTAATCGCTTTATCAGTCGATGGCCGCGTCCTTTCACAAAATTGCTTAATTAACGAATAAAGATACGTGGATATTCGATATATGCCTCAATTCATAAGACGTTAACTGCAGCTGCTCGCGCTGTCCCAGACTGAATTACAAAAATCCTTTTCCCTACTTTTCCGTCTGCACTCCGTCACCGCCTTCTTCCCTTTTTTACTCTTGACATATTTTGTTTTTCACTAACAGCATGCCGTAGTATTCAATTAACATCCATAAATTTATGTATAATCACTTAAATGGTACATAGTTTATGGACTTGATTGCATGAAAATAAAAAAAAAAAACAGTCTTGTACATTCTTACAGTTCACATTTTCCAAAAGCTCCCAAAGATGAGTATCTCTACTCATTTGTATTCGGAGCACTCGGCAACCGCTTTACAGACCTAAAGGAATTTTCTTTATGCCTTTATGGCGTTGATAAGGCTGACTTAAACTTCTGTACACAGTACCTTTAACTCGAAAACCGTGCCTTTTACAGTTGGAAGAAAACTTTGGAAAATGTGAATGAAAATGCATGCGGTTTTCTTTTGTTTTAAGAAAAAATTCTAGAGAGACTAAAATATTATTTTTGTGTGGTGCGTTAGATGGCAAATACCTCGTTCTTCCATCTGGAGAGCTGCACATAAAAGATGTTGGCCCCGAAGATGGCTACAAGACTTACCAATGTCGCACAAAACATAGACTGACCGGAGAAACAAGATTATCTGCCACTAAAGGACGACTAGTCATTACTGGTAAGTTAAATTCAGAACTACTACCCAATATTATCAATTATTTTTTGACATTTTCTTCTCTGGATTCAAAATATATAATATTAGAGTTTTCAAAGGCTTGACACGTTATAAATTAAAATTTTATTCATAAAGATGCCCTAAAATTTGTTAATAATTAAAGAATTATGGACCAGAAAAGAAAATCAAGTACGATACGTGAATGTAATAATATTGGGACAACTTTTGGGAATTTTTACAAAATCTATCGTCTCCCTTTTGTGAAACTTCAAGTAAAATTATACATCTTACAAATGCACTAGGAGATTGTCTTACTCGTGAATATTTTACAACTGTAAAAGTATTTGTAAACATAAAAAATTGCCGTTCCACACGTAAAAGTAAAACACTCTTCTAGTTCTCAGTAGATCAATTATTGTATTTTTATAAAATGAAATGAAAATGAAAATAAATCATACATCAGATAAATATTAGTGTCAAATTTAAATTTGCAAATAATCTGAAATGATATTTGTAATTTTTATAATCTTGTTAATTAATTTTCAATTATAATTAAATTTTAGAATAATTACTTATTTTTTCAATAATAATATTATTGCTAAAATTACAAAATTAACGTAGTTTAAAAAACTATTTAAAACGATGATAAAAAAATTTTAGTAAGACTAAAATAAATTATAAGTACAAATTCACAAGTACTCAACATTTATCGTTTGTTGAAATTCCCAAAGCAAGTCTTGATTTAAATGAAAAAATGTTATCAATTGCAAAAATAAAAATAGAATAATCAATAATACAATTATCATTTTCTGAATCATCATTTGAAAACTGCTACTCTATTTTTCAAAGCTTCGGTAATAAGATTTCATATTTTTTGAATAAAAATTGTTGACTAAAAATAATATTATACACATTCACGTATGGTACAATAATTTTAAAATAAAACTGGATTTTTAAAAATTTATTTATGAACTACAATACAGTTTTTTTGCTTATATATAGTTATTAAAAAAAAATTTGGTTATCATATCTAAATGTTAACTGTATGTTTTGGTAAAAAGTAATATTTATTTGAATTAAATAAAAGAAATTAGTTTAAAAGCAAGTATGATCCAGTTTTATCTAGTTTGTATACATGAAAATCTATATAATACGCGTTTTTAATCGCTATTGATCTTGGTTTTACATAAAAAAAATATAAATAAACTTGAAAGCTAAAATCTTTTGAAAATTAAAAATTTCGTGCGTTTTTGTAAGTATTGTTGTGGTGAGTAAAACCAAGAATTTTAGCGAAAAACCTGAATGCTGGGACAGGGTACCCCTGCGGGCACGTACTACGTATTTGCGCCACCGGAGAGCTTTTTCACAATTCATCGCGCTAATCAGAACTTTTGTCAAAAGTTATTTACGTTTATTTATCATTTTCCACGTTATTTTTTTAAAAATAATTAATGGCTTTCTCGTTTGCTGATTCACTAAATTTTTCAGTTTCTCGCTTGCATCAATGTTGGAATTGATGCGATACCTCAACTAGTTAAATTTAATGAACCATATTTCAATGAATATTGGCTTAAAAATTTTTCACGCAGTTTACTTGATTTTAAGTACTTTCACGATATTCATTGTGCAGAACCAGTTGGAAGCGTAAGACCAAAATTTCCAAGTTTGGAGAATCTGATTGGACTGTCCACCTCTGCTGGTAAAAATTTAAGGCTTCTATGCCCGGGTCAGGGATTTCCAGTCCCATCTCATAGGTACGAATACTTTGTTCGGAAATCAATGCTATCTTTTCAACATAATCCCTTTAGTAAAATAAACTTGCTCCTTTATTGGTCAACGTCGGTCATTTGAGAAACGACAAAGAGGTATCGCATTTTTAGCTTGCCTGAGTTAGTTTTTAGTTTCTACTTAAAGTGCACTTACGCCGGCAAACCATACCGAATTAACAAACTGCGGTGTATTAGGCAACAAATCAGGTTTTGTACTTTCCTACATTGTGCAGAACCGATGGGAAGTGTTCGACCGAAATTTCCGAGCATGGACAACATAAATGGGCTTGTTACCAATATAAAAGGAAGTTTACCGCTTCTTTGTCCAGCTCAAGGCTTCCCAGTTCCGTCTTATAGGTAGGCTTTGCATATACAGGATACAAATCAGTACAAAAGTCTCCACACTCACAATATCCACATATAAGCATACGATAAATAATTCAGAACTAGCAGAAAACTGGATACAAACAGGACAAATATGATGATAGACTTCAATTAAAAAAAAAACTTTTCTATTAAAAAACTATTATTTATGTATGTATCTATGTTCATAGAGCCTGTTGCTGGCGTCAGACCGAAATTTTCGACAAGCGAGAATTCGCGCACGTACACTAATCGGTTCAGCGAGCCGTTGACGCTTTTCTGCCCAGCACAGGCATTTCCTGTTCCAGTTTTCAGGTATAATTATCATTTTCAGTAATTAAACTCAACTTATTTAAAGCCATACATGGACCACGCGTTCATTGTTCAGAAGAGTGTAAAAACAATTATTCATTGAAAATCTTTTTTTCCGTCAGTTTTCTTCAGAGTTGTGATACAGTAACTTGATTCATTTAATTGGATTTTGTTGCGTTTAAGTACTTAATTTTGACTTCCTCTGTATAAAAGCGCCTAATATAAACAAACGAACCCTTCTTGGGTTACCTTCTTGGTAAACTATCTTTGACGGCATCTCTGCACAGAACCTGTTGGAAGCGCGCGTCCGAAATTCCCATCTATGGCAGATTCACAAACATTTAAAGCTATGCTCAATGGCGCAATGACTCTTCTGTGTCCTGCCCAAGGGTTTCCTGTTCCGATGTACAGGTAAATGACGAATGTAAACTTAACTACTAAATTAGGGTTCCTTTTGCACCCTTAGAACCGGCTGCGAGTACTCGTCCTCAATTGGCTGGCGGCAGTGATCTTCAGCGATTTAGCGCTGCAAATTTTAAAAATGTCACGTTGCACTGTCCCGCCCAAGGATTTCCAGTTCCGCTCTATAGGTAGAATAATAAAACTAACGATACTTTAATCAACAAATCCTTACTAAATTCACTTGTCTCGACGAGCAATATTTCTTGTTCTGCCCCAAGGGATTCCCGTCTCGGTATGTGGGTGTTGAAAAAAAAATGTTTTATAAATTATTACGTTGCTTTTATAGAGCCAGCGTCGAGTTCTCGACCGCAATTATCCAGTGGCACAGATTTCTTTAGATTCAGTGCCGCCGCAAACAGAAACATCACGGTACAATGTCCTGCTCAAGGTTTTCCTGTCCCGCTCTTTAGGTAGATCATTTATACACATTTCGGATTTATTTAAAAAGTGTTCCTAGCACCATTAAATCAGGGCGTATCTGGTCCCACATCAGGTCTTTAAATAGATAATAGTTACGATTTCTCCAAAACATAAAACATATATATTTTTGTCATATACACCAATACAGAGCCAATATCAAGCACAAGACCTAAAATGACAGCTTTAGACGTGAAATCAACTAATCCTTCCGTCCAATTTGGACGAGCTTCGACCCTACTCTGTCCTGTACAAGGATTCCCTGTACCTAATTTCAGGTAATCTAATGGTAATCCTTGCTAAAGATTAATGTATTTCGAAACTGGAACGTGCTCTCAGACCGTCTATCCTGAACCAGCGTCATTTTTTTTTAGTACGTCAATCTTTTCAATAAAAGAATTGTTTGTGTATTAGAGCCAGTGTCCAGCGTGAAGCCCAAACTATCGAGTACTGACATCAAAGTCATAACGCCCACTCTTAGCACCAGTGAGGTATCTTTAATCTGTCCAGCACAGGGATCCCCTGTTCCAGCTACACGGTTCGTCTATAAGTATCAATTTTAATCGCATTGAAAACAAATTTTTTCACTCTCTTAGAACCCTCGTCGAATACACGACCAAAATTAGCGACCAATCGGAAAGTTGAGTTTGTAGACAGAAATGTACACGATTCGGCAAACTTGATGTGTCCTCTTCAAGGCCATCCAGCACCTCGTACGAGGTTAATATTCAACTGATTATTCTTTATTTAAGCTTTTTTTATCGAACTCCTCTTGGCAAAAGGGTAAAAGCAATGAGTTGTGCTGATAAGATCCGAAATACCCTGTCCTAGTTAAACGGAATAATTGAATACTCCGGTTAATGTAACTTCTGTTTAAATGCTTAAAACAGAACCAGTGAGTACTAAACCACCGAAATTCTCGAATGAGGCCAAAAAATCATGGTACGATAAATCTTTCGGCTTCGACATTACACTGTTCTGCCCAGCTCAAGGGTTTCCCGTTCCTAGCTACAGGTAAATGTAACACGTCTCTGAAAACAGTTGAAAATCGCTCTTTTCTTATTGACTTGACAGAGCCAGTTTCTACAAAACCGCCAAAATTTTCAAACGATGCCGTTATGGCTTGGCATGTTCAGGCCTCCGGACACGATATCACTAATTTATTTTGTCCGGCCCAAGGGTTTCCCGTTCCTAGCTACAGGTAAAAGTAACACATCTCTGAAAATAGTTGAAAATCCCTCTTTTCTCATTGACTTGACAGAGCCAGTTTCTACAAAACCGCCAAAATTTTCAAACGATGCCGTTATGGCTGGGTATGTTAAGACCTTCGGACTCGATATCACTTTATTTTGTCCGGCCCAAGGGTTTCCCGTTCCTAGCTACAGGTAAAAGTAACACATATCTGAAAACAGTTGAATATCGTTCTTTTCTTATTGATTCGACAGAGCCAGTTTCTACGAAACCGCCAAAATTTTCAAACGATGCCGTGTTAGCTTGGTATGTTAAGACCTCCGGACACGACATCACTTTATTTTGTCCGGCCCAAGGGTTTCCCGTTCCTAGCTACAGGTACATTTATAACTTGGAAAAGCGTTTCTCGTGCTTAATCAATGTTTTTCAATAATTCAGAGCCAGTGGCGACGAAAGCGCCAAAATTTTCAAACGACGCAAAACTAGCTTGGTACGATAGGCAATCGAAACACGATATAACGTTGTTCTGTCCGGCGCAGGGGTTTCCCGTACCCTCGTTCAGGTAAATTTCTTACGACGAAAAGTCCTCAAACGCAAGCTTCTTTTTTTTTTCATTTTCTTAGAGCCGGTGGGAAGCAAAGCTCCGGCACTTACGGGTGATTTGAAGGGCGGATGGATGATGAAAAAATCTGAAACGAATATCGCGCTTTTCTGTCCCGCGCAGGGTCACCCGATTCCCATCTTTAGGTAAAGATAAAAAATTATTCTTTCTATACAATTAGCTTCTGTCGGCTTTCTCGATAGAACCGGTGCAAAGTAGAGCCCCGTCGGTATTCGGCGAGAAAGGAAGTCTAATGGAGCGAAAAACCAATGACAACTTTGTAATTCTGTGCCCAGGACAGGCTCACCCGATTCCGACATTCAGGTATAACTTGTCCGGCGCGAGAAAATTAATATACGAAGCCTGTCGAGTATATAATTTTTTATTTAATAAAGACGCAACTTTTAATTTTTGCCGCCCTGTCCCTTTAAGAACCGGTGGGCAGTAAATCTCCTTCAGTTTTGGGAGACACGAAAAGATGGATGCAAATAAAAAAATCGCAACTCTTTGAGATACCCTGTCAAGCACAAGGACATCCAGTTCCAGCTTTCAGGTAGTTCATTTGAAAAGATGCCGAAGTATAATTCTATGATTCTCCGTAGGCGTTGAGAGGAAATTAATGATTGTAAACAATTGGCGAATTAAATATTTCTAGAACCAATAGGCGTAAAGGCTCCAAATTTTTCATCCGACGATCGTAGCAGTTCGTTCATACGTCTTATTAGTGAATCATTAACGTTGCAATGTCCCGCTCAGGGTTTCCCTGTTCCAATGTTCAGGTAATCGTCTAAGTTCTCCAAAGTAAAATCAACTTTCTCTGTATCCTCGATTGAACCCAATGTGAAAGCGAGAAAGCCAATTATTAAAAGTGAAATTGTCATCGACACGTTGGCATTGCTAAACTCTTTTTTATACGAAATTCCTAGAACCGGTAAACGGCGCTAAACCGAGAGTGGCATCGACGCAGAAATACGACGTTCTTACAAGTTCCGTAACGTCCAAAGTAGTAATGCTTTGTCAAGCTCAAGGACATCCAGTTCCAAATTTCAGGTAGTCTTTGAAAAAAAAAACACGACTAAACATCGCGATAACTTGCTCAATCATTTGATTAAAAATCCTTAGAGCCAGTGAACGGCGCGGCACCGAAGGTTCCTCCCACTGCTAAAATAACAGTGCTATCTATCGATTTAAAAGCGACTGTATCTTTACTGTGCCAAGCTCAGGCCAACCCGATCCCAATTTTCAGGTACGGTAATTTAAAAGAAAGTCGACGACGGAGCGCAATTGCTCCGTAGAATAAACGATCTATGCTATATAAATGCGTTTCCGTTCGATGCAACATTGCTGAAAAGGATGTTTTTTCTAGAACCGCTTGGAAGTAGTCCGCCACGTTTACCGCCTAGATCGAAAATCGGCGGCTCGAGCAAGTATATTGGCGAGCCCGTAACCTTATTGTGCGAAGCGCAATCCAGTCCGCCGCCGTTGTATAGGTTTGCGATTCAACATTTAAATCCTTCCTCGAATCTGACGCGACAATGTTAATTGCCCGTTCCCAGCATTTCAAGTTTCTTAAAGTTTAAGTTGGCCATTTTCTATATACACCGGTCCTTATCCGAGTCGGAACGTTATATTTTGCGTAGAACCAGTGGGAGGCAGTCCTCCACGTTTACCTCCTCGATCGAAGCTAGGCGAAGTCACTAAAGCCCTCGGACAGATGATAACATTATTATGCGAGGCACAGTCTAGTCCTCCGCCTCTTTACAGGTGAGCAAAATACGATTGAGCGCGGCTGAAAGAGATTTCGAGATACCCGTTCCCAGCATGAAAAAAAAAGAAACAGATAATCTATTCTTTAGAGTCGAGGCGTAAGTATGACGTTGTCGGAATTCCAGAGCCACGAACGGGAATGCCGCCCAATGCTAAAGACAAAGATGTCAACGGCATGAAAAAGTCAATAGCGGCGCGTAGAATAGTCGGTTTGCTCTGTCCCGTGCAGGGTTTCCCGTCGCCTGCATTCAGGTACGAAAAAATCATCGCTCGAATAACGAGAAATAAAAAAAAAAACGTATATCTTTCCTCACTAGAGCCAAATAGCAATGTTGCGCCGCGAATCGCAGGCGAGCGTTACGAGGGCGGCCGCTTGGTTAGCGTTTCCGCGGCTAATATCGTTGCTTTAATTTGCGCAGTTCAAGGTTCGCCGGCTCCCATTCAGAGGTATATGTTTTTCTCCCTCATTTCAGAGCTAGACAGTTGTTATCATTTGCCTGCGGCCGCGATCGGCCGCGCGTAAACTTGGAAAGTATACTGCAGTTGCGCTCATTGGAGAAGAAAACTGTCCTCTTCGAAATACGTTCCTCTTTTTTTACCTTTTTTCCGTTTCTTTTTTTCAAAAATCGACATTTTCGCTCAAATATTTTCAATAAACATTTTCATGTAACTTGATCGCTCGAAGACGAGTTAGTCGCATCTCGCCTTTGCAGATCCAACTAGTAACGTTGCTCCGCGTTATGCCGGAGAACGTTATGAAGGCTGGAAATTAGTCGAGGTGCCTGTCTTAAAAACTGTAGCTTTGAATTGCGCAATTCAAGGATCACCTGTGCCGATTACAAGGTACGTCAGGCTTTCGAAACGAACGCGACAGAAGACTTGCACTCTTTTTATCAGTTTTCTTTGACTTAACAATTAGTCGATTTATTATGATTTGTGTTACTAATCATTAAAGCACATGAATTGCTGTCCTTAAAAGGCGTGAGTTACCGTTCTTAAAAAGTGTAGATAAAAAAGTTTCATTAATCTACTATTGATTGCTAATTTGCATCTGAATCGTGTTGAACTAATTAAAAGTATTTATCTTTGATTCGCGTTTAAGCAGCCCACTTACAAGAAAAAGCTGCAATTCGAAGCAAAAACTTAATTAAATTAGGAGCTGATAACAAAATTATTCTCTACTTTTCTCCGGATTTGGTTCGTTTATTCTTCATGCATTTATAATAATGATTGGCATTATTTTCTTTTATCAGAGAGAAAAAAAAAATCAAAAGTGGCGTGATTCACTTTTCATTTACTGTTCGCTGTAACTCGTTAATTTAAAAGTGTTATTGTTTTCTATAAAGTTTCACTGGACAGATGATGATACAAATTAAGATTAATTACATCCTGTTAAGGAGTGTTCACGATCCCACAGCTTAAGCTGATCTTCCGAGCAGCAGTTTCTCACATCCGCGCTAAACTCCTTGGTCCTATGATTTCCTAACTTGAAGGTTCTTATTTTTTATACGCAGAGAACATATTAGCTTTATTAATTCGAGTACATTACGTAAGTGACAGAAAATTAAACAAAACAATTTTTCTGAATATTTTCTCTGTACTTTTTATTCCATTGTATTCTTCACTTCGATTTTGATGAATATTCTGATTGATAAACGGTTTTACAAATAGTTAATTATTGAGTAATTGTAGAGAAGTTCCGTTCAGCAGCTATTTAATACAGCGATACAGCTGTTTCTGATTTATAATAGAGTATGCTATATTTAGCGAAAATTACATTTTTTTTTAATGAATCAGAATATTTGTTTCAATCTTACATTCGTGGATGGTACAGAGTCTACTTTAAACTTGCAATCGCGAAAAGAATAATATTTTTGTTTCATGTGTGAATTTAATTTTTAATGTATATTTTAACAGTCTCAATTTTTTTTCTTCAAAACTATAGCCAAGTTAAGCTTTTCACTTGATTTAGCGATCCGTTTGAAAAATTATTTTTTAATTGATTTTTTTATTAAGTTAAGACTGTATGGCACGTATCGCCTCTTTTGCGTTCTCGTAATTATTTAATAATTTCATGTTTGTCACTCTTTGCATCAGATAATACTGGATATTTACCAGTCTATTGAATAAATAAATAATTTGATGCTGAAATATATCGCAATTGCAAGTTTTTAAATAAAATTTTCGTAAAAGGTGAAAAATGTACTTTACTGCATATCTACATTTGAGTAAAATAAAAATTGACTGACGTACTTTGTGCCATCAACTTAACTGAGAAATTTTGCGCACTAAATAGAGAGAAAGAGAGAGTGCGTAAAGTTGAAAAATCGGAGTGAAATCATTGATCACCAGTCGCGCCGAGCAACAATTCTCCTGTTATTTTGTAAGCTTTCGAAAGCAACGATTAGTAATGATTAAAAATGATTGCTCAGCGCGAAGGTGAGCTCCAACAAAGTTCTCCGAGAAAGATTAGAACCGCGACGCTCGTTGCAGATGGTACAAATTCATCGAGGGCACCTCCCGCCGTCAGCCCGTCCAGTTGAACGAGCGCGTGCGCCAAGTCAGCGGCACCCTCATCATCCTCGAGGCTCAAGTCGAGGACTCGGGCAAGTACCTCTGCGTCGTCAACAACTCGGTCGGCGGCGAGAGCGTCGAGACCGTGCTGACCGTCACCGCTCCCCTCTCGGCCGAGATCGAGCCCAGGAGCCAGACCATCGACTTCGGCAGACCCGCCACCTTCACCTGCAACATCAAGGGCAACCCCATCAAGACGGTCTCCTGGCTCAAGGACGGCAAGCCCCTCGGCCACGAGGAGACGGTCCTCCGAATCGAGAGCGTTAAGAAGGACGACAAGGGAATGTACCAGTGCTTCATCCGAAACGACCAGGAGAGCGCCCAGGCAACGGCTGAACTGAAGCTGGGTGGACGCTGTAAGTACCAGACCTCTACTCGAGCGAGGGTCTGAAGCACCGATAATTAATAATTAATTAAATTCTCTCTCGCAGTCGAACCACCGCAGATCCGATCGGCCTTCCGCGAAGAGACACTGCAGCCCGGACCCAGTGTCTTCCTCAAGTGCACTGCCAGCGGCAACCCCACTCCCGAAATCACCTGGGAGCTCGACGGCAAGAAGCTCTCCAACACCGAACGATTCCAGGTCGGCCAGTACGTCACCGTCAACGGCGACGTCGTCTCGAACCTCAACATCTCCAGCATCCACACCAACGACGGAGGATTGTACAAGTGCATCGCCTCGTCAAAGGTACGAGCGCCGACTTGGCGATCGCTTTCGCAGAAAACCGTGACAGCCCGATAATCTTTCAGGTCGGCTCCGCTGAGCACTCCGCTCGCCTGAACGTCTACGGTCTTCCCTTCATCCGGCACATGGATAAGAAAGCGATCGTCGCCGGGGAAACGCTGCGCGTTACCTGCCCGGTCGCCGGTCATCCCATCGAGAGCATCGTCTGGGAACGAGACACCAGAGTCCTGCCGATTAACCGCAAGCAGAAGGTCTTTCCCAACGGCACGCTCATCATCGAGAACGTCGAGCGAATGACCGACCAGGCTACGTACACCTGCGTGGCACGCAACGCTCAAGGATACAGCGCACGAGGAACCCTCGAAGTACAAGTCATGGGTAAGTTGCAAGTTTCTCTTTTCACTCGTTCTCCTTGTTCGGTAGATGACGAACTAGTTCAGACTAGTTACGAAGGAACAGATTCAGGGATAAAATATATCTGCAGAATATTAAAAAGTTACTAGTGAAAAATGACTTTTTAATACACCTTTAATATTTAGCAATTTTAAACTTTTCAGATGCAGTTATTAATAATTGACTTTACTAAAGAATTTTCTCTAGCATTTATTTGCAACTCGACGAATTAGTTTCAATATTGGTGATAAATGTGGAACTACCACCGTTGTATGTTGCTGAGTGTAGGCAGTCAGGAGTCTTGAACAAGTAATAAATTATCTGGCACAGGCATAGAATTTTAGGCTTTGAACTATAAAGCGCATTGAAGCATTTAACAAAAATCTAATGATTAAAGTCCTAATGATTAAAGAGCACACTGGTTTAATAATAATTTCAATGAGCTTTCTAGTATCGCTTAATCAGAAGAATTTTTCATAATACATGAGCAACGAATTTTTGTCGCTATTAGTCTTCATAATAACATGCCTATCTTACATAAGGTTTCATAAACATATTCATAATCAGCCACTCTGCTGCAGAGCAATGAAACATGTATTTTTGCTCACTCGATATCGCGAAGCGAGGAAGGAATTGTAATTGTCCATCAAGATTGGTATGGCGGTTCATGGTTGAACAAACTTGTATATCGATTAGCTGATTTCTTGATAGTTGAAACGCAAAGATAAACATAATAAGCGGTGAATAAGCGCGATAGCAGAATGCGAGTGCATGCCGTCGATGCGTTCGCGCGCGTAAAACAGTGGGCGGAGACGGGCGCAAAATCTAAATTAGAACAGCTGAAACGAGTAGACTGCTTTCGGAAAGCGGCGCGCCGCCGCCCGAGAAGGGGTCACACACACACAGGCCTACTCGCTCAATTGGCTTTAATCATAAAGAATAAAAGTAGGCTCTGAAACCTTTAGCGACACCCACGATACAACCGTTCGCATTCACCAAGCTGCCGATGAACGCCGGCGATTTCGCCAATCTGCAGTGCATCGTGCCGGTCGGCGATTTGCCCCTGAAGATACGCTGGACCTATCCGGGGGAGAAGATCGGCGGCGCCTCCGGCGTGCTAATTAAAAAGGTGGCGGATCGCGTTAGCATGCTCATGATCACGGCCATAACGGAGAAGCACGCCGGGGAGTACGTCTGCACCGGGGAGAACGCGGCCGGATCTGCCTCCTACGCGGCCACTCTCATAGTCAACGGTTCGCTTCGTAGATAACGAAAGACATGAGCTTTTTCATTATTCATTGTTATTATTTCCATTTTTATTTTATTTTTTATTTTTTATTTTTTTCTTCAATTGACCGCATTGCACCCTAATACTTGAGCTTCATCATTCGTCCACTGTGCGAAAATCCCTAATATTACGCAGTAGAAGAGAAACGTCAGTTTTGTATGTGCGTATGCGTGTGATGTATGTGTAGTTGGGCCGCAGTTAATGCCGATCGCGTTCAACGCCGAGACCGCAAACGAGGGCGATTCCGTGTCGGTCGCCTGCTCGGTCTCGAAGGGCGACATGCCGATGGAGATGAGCTGGGCGTTCAACGGCTCGCCGCTCGAGGCGACCTCCGCCGATCGTACGATCACGATCAATCGCATAAACAAGCACCTGAGCACCCTGAGCGTGGAGGGAGTCGCGGCCAGGCACGCCGGCGAATATTCCTGCACCGCGTCGAACGTCGCCGGCTCGGTCAGCCAGTCCACTCTCTTGGCCGTCAACGGTACAGGGCTGTGCCAGCCTTCTTCTCTTCTCTCAGCTTTCACGCAACTGCACGATATTTTTTCCCGAACTAACTTCATATATACCCATAACCGCCATATCAATGTAGAAAGAGTCGCAGGGAGCTTCGTCCTCGCTTCGTTCCCCTTTTCTGACTTCTTTGACTCGCAATCGTTGTCGACAGTCGCTCCGCAAATATTAGCGTTCACCTTCGGAGACGAGCCTGCCAATTGGGGCGACTTGATGTCGGTAACGTGTTCCGTCGTTAAGGGCGATCTTCCGATCGAGATCTCGTGGGCTTACGAGAACGAGCCGATAAGCCCCGATCGGCACGACGTCGTCGTGGCGAGCACTAACAAAAAGAACAGCGTGCTAAGCATCGAGTCCGTAACTGGCAAGCACGTCGGCGAATACACCTGTTTGGCTTCGAATCACGCCGGCACTGCTTCTCACTCGGCATTTTTAGCTGTCAACGGTAACAGTCGCTCGTTTTTGTACACGCTCGCATATCGTCTTTGTCTCTCTGCCCGATTGAATTTGATACATCAGCCAAACAGTTTTTTTTTTCACTCCTTCAACGAATCCGCCTCCCATACGAATAACGAATATCTCCGCTTTGACTTTCTGCCTCTCTCTCTCTCTCTCTGCGGCTCGCGAACGCAAAAGTGGCGCCGCAGGTTCTTCAGTTCACTTTCGGCGAGGAGCCGCTCAATTCCGGGGAGATGCTCTCGATCTCGTGTACGATCATCAAAGGCGATCTCCCCGTTAACTTTTCCTGGACTCTGAACGAGCGGCCGATCGGCTCGGATTGGCCGGACGTGAAAATAGTCTCGAGTCAGAGGGTGAGCTTTCTCAGCATTGACAGCGTCGCGGCGAGACACGCCGGACAGTACAACTGCATCGCGAGAAACGCCGCTGGAATCGATAGTCACGCGGCTACGCTCGCGGTCAACGGTACACAACGCCATGATTTAGCAAGCAAACCTTTTTGTAGACCGTAAATCGCTTATTTTTTTTTTTAATTATTATTTCGTTCTCTTGTATACTCAATTTTTTTTCTTCTTTTCGCTATAATATATATTTATTGTTGTTCATTAAATGTCGAGAGAACGTGAGATCTTTATCTAAACTATATACAATGTCTTGGCCATTGAAAATCTGTAAATTTTTATAAACTTTCGCTTTCATGACTATCAAGAACTTATGAACGGTAGTTTGAGTCGCTTTGTAATCTTGAGTTGAACATTTACACAGGCAAGTTTGGTCAGTCTAAAATTGATGTAACTGTATACTAACACGCGGTAAATACGTAACCTTAATCATATACATTTCTGTCAGAGAGTCAAGTCAGACTGTCGAATCAACATGCATGCATCCTAAAAAAATGCTGTACTTATTACAAACATTACAGTCGCTCCGCAAATCGCCCCCTTCGAAATAACGGAGAAGCCCGCCAATTCCGGCGATTCGATATCTGTTGTCTGTGCCATTGTGAAAGGCGACTTGCCGATGGAAATCCTGTGGTCCGTTGACGGCATGCCCGTCCAAGAGAGACATTCCGACGTTGTAGTTCTCGCGACGACGAAAAAGAACAGCATTCTTAGCATCGAATCCGTCGCCGCGAGACACGCGGGGATTTACACTTGCTCGGCGTCTAATATAGCCGGCGCTGCAAGTCACTCTTCAGAGTTGAAAGTCAACGGTACGTCCTAGAAAAGGAAGCAACTCCCATCGCAAGTCCAACTAATACTCCTCTTACCTTCACTCTTATGTGTGTATCGTTATGACCCGAAAACAAAATCTCTCCTTTCGTCGTTCTGTCGTTCGAAAATGAATAGTCGATTAATACAAGCGGAACAGCAGTTTCTAAAAGCAAGCATTTTTTCAAGTTGCGCCCGAAATAGCGCCCTTCGTACTGAGCGATAAACCAGCCAACTGGGGAGACACGGTTACGGCTACGTGTACCGTACTGAAGGGCGATTATCCCATCGACATCGAATGGGCTCTGAACGGGAAACCAGTCGATCATCAGTACGATGAAATATCAATAGTAAACACCAGTAAGCGCGTTAGTTTGCTAACGATCGACGGCGTTCAGGCGCAGCACGCCGGAGAGTACACCTGCACGGCGAGTAACGCCGCAGGCGGTACCAGCTACTCGACCAATTTAGCCGTAAACGGTACTTGTCGCAAACGTTATTCTACCATGTAATCCTTCGCGGCTGCTCCTTCCTCCGAAATTCGGTTGCAATCGCAATAACACGAAAATCAACCGAAACATATCCTTCACTTACGCTTCACTCGTCATTTTCTCCTCAAGTCTCTCCGCAAATCTTCCCGTTCGCGTTCGGCGAGGAGCCGGCCAACTCCGGAGAGTCGATATCGGCGGTTTGCACCGTTTCCCGCGGCGACAGTCCGCTCGAGTTCTCCTGGTTTTTCAATCAGCAAAGACTGCTGCCGTCCGAGCGGCAGGGCTTGTCGATATCCACGAATAAGCGCAGGAGTCTGTTAGAGATCGAGGCAGTTAGCGCCGATCATGCTGGCGAGTACACGTGTTCCGTGTCGAACGAGGCCGGGGCCACGAGTCATAGCAGCGTTCTCATTGTCAACGGTAATCCTGCATGCGAATTAGATTGCAGTTTGGTTGCGAATTCTGTACCTTTTCTTACTTGGGCTGAGTTTTTTTTTCCTTGCCGCAATAATGAGAAGCACAATGTTGATTCTCAAAATGCATTACCTTCTCAATGACTAAACATTACTAAATACACTTGTTCCTTTCAATACCACTCCCCGATGATGTAACTTTTGAGCGCACTTCGTTTTTACTGCAAAGATCTGTAAAAATATCTCCAAGCGAGAAAAACAAATTTTCCAAGATTTATTTTACTCGACGATAAAACATTTTCGGAATCTTGATTCAAATTTCTTTTACCAAGTCTCTCCGCAAATCGTTCCCTTCATATTCGGCGACGAACCGGCCAATTCTGGAGAATCAGTATCGACAGTTTGCACCGTTTCCCGGGGCGATCAACCTCTGGATTTTTTCTGGTACTTTAACGGACGAGAAATCTCGATAAACGACAGACAAGGTCTATTAATTTCCACTAGCAAACGACGAAGCTTGTTAGAAATCGAAGCCGTCAGCGCTGATCATGCCGGAGAGTATACATGCTCGGTATCTAACGAAGCGGGGGCCGCAAGTCATAGTACCGTTCTAGTAGTAAATGGTAAAGTTGCATGCGACTAATACAGTAATGATGTGTTTTTTTTTAAATCTATCTGCAGATCGTAGATGAGCCAATTCAAAGCTATGCTGTTGAATATCTCAATCGAACAATTATTTAAATAACGTTTATTTTTCATCTATTACCTGCAGATTTAGGTTAGCAAAGACCAAAAATATTAGTTCACCTTTCATCACTCTTCCCTATAATCTTCTGAATATGCGATCGTACCTTATTTCTTGATAAGTCAGGACGCACACAAGCAGGTTTACGTATCTCGGAATGACCGTTATGCTTCCAGTTCCACCGCAAATCGCACCATTTAGTACTGGAAACGAACCTGTCAATTGGGGCGAACAAATCTCTTTCATTTGCAATGTTCTGAAAGGCGACGATCCTATCGAAATAAAGTGGATCTTAAACGGCAAACCGATATCGTCGATTTCCCATCCTGGAACTACCATATCAAACAATGGCAATAAAATATCGTTTCTCGTTATTGGGTCGGTGAACGCCCATCATGCCGGGGAGTACACGTGTATCGCAACTAATTTAGCAGGATCCTCAAGTCGTAGTACAATATTATCCGTGAATGGTACACTTTTAATTTTAAAACTTTTTTTACTTGCCTGCTCTTTCACTGCATCTAAGAGAATAACGAAACTTGCGCAGCACAAAACAAGCCAAATTATGCCTACCAATCTTGATTTTTAGTTAAAATTTACCTTGTATCCTTGAAGTGACGCCTTAAAAGAAAAGCGATCTTTTTATTGAAATTATAACATCTGACTTCATTGGTTCAATGGAATTACAGTTCCACCTCAAGTCGCCGCAGTAAGTATAGGAGACGAGCCTGCAAACTGGGGAGAGCAAGTTTCCGCAACTTGCAATGTTTTAAAAGGGGACAGTCCGATCACGATTCAATGGACCTTAAATGGCAAACTGATCGAACCTAAAAGCTTTCCGGATATTACTATATCATCCAGTGGAAAGAAAATTTCAGTTCTTGTCATTGATTCCGTTAATGCTCATCACGCTGGAGAATATATGTGTATCGCTAATAATTTGGCAGGATCATCAAGCCGTAGTACAATTTTAGCAGTCAATGGTACTTCTTATTCATGTAAAATCAGGAAGCGAGCTTTCTTCACGATTTTCTTTAAAAGAGTGCATGATTCATTCGACACAAAATTTTTAAACCCCATCCACATGCCTCCCGACTTTATAATTTTACTGCATCAAATAAGAGATCTTGTTTACTTGATAGTTGCGCCGCAAATTGTACCTTTCTCGTTTGGCGACCGAGCAGCCAATTCCGGAGAATCAATGACGGCTACCTGTTCCGTTTCTGCCGGCGATTATCCATTAGAATTCTCTTGGTTCTTTAACGGCGAAAAATTGAGAATGGAAAGCTTTAAAAATATGTCAATCTCTACCAGTAAGCGTGGAAGTTGGCTCGAGATAGAAGCCGTTAATGCGAATCATGCTGGAATGTACACTTGCACCGTATCGAACGAAGCCGGTGCTGCAAGTCACAGCACCGCTCTCGTTGTCAATGGTAACTCAGCATGCCAGATTCTTAATTTGTCTTCGAAACTTGGTTACTTTCAAAATTTCCTTGGTACGTTTGCCGCGAGCCCAATACGCTTGTCCATTTTCCCTCAATTAATAAGTCGATTCCGAGTCTTAGAAAATCACGAATTTTCTTCGTCAGGTTGTTACGAGCAGCGATATCTACCAGTTTACATACGTCTTCATTGTCGATTCGTAATAATTTTTCTTTCAGTTTTACCAAAAACTCAATTGGACAAACGTGAAAATTGTGAACATTTTGGTGCTTCGCTGAAATTAAATTTTGTCTTAATCAAACATTTTTTTAATTTAATTACCTTTCGTAAAAAATAACTTTACAATGAGCAAGCTAAGAGAATCCTGTTGTATTTTTACGTAAACAGTCGCACCGCAAATAGTACCATTCTCTTTTGGCGATAGACCGGTAAATTCAGGCGAATCGGTCTCAACAGCGTGTGCGGTTTCAGTAGGAGACATTCCTTTAGAATTTTTATGGTACTTTAATGGACAACCAATAAATACAGCGGACAATCCGGAAATTTCCATATCAATAAACAAGCGTAGAA
>JAWWML010000001.1:13948160-14057235 GCA_035047165.1 Ormyrus rosae | reverse complement strand
GTACGCTAGACATCGAACCCGTTAATGCAGATCATAGCGGAGAATACACTTGTTCGGTATCAAACGAAGCAGGTGCTGCGAGTCACAGCACTGCTCTCGTCGTCAACGGTAACTCAGCATGCCAAATTCTTAATTTCTCTTCAAAATTTCCTTGGTACTTTTGCCGCGAGCCCAATACTCTTGTCCATTTCCCTCAATCAACAAGTCGATTCCGAGTCTTAGAAAATCACGAGTTTTCTTCGTCAGGTTGTACGAGCATCGATGTATATCAGTTTGCAACCTTCTTCTTTCAGTTTTATCAAAAATTTAATTGGACAAACGTAAAAATTGTGAACATTTTTGTGCTTCGCTGAAGCTAAACTGTGCTTAACCAAACATTTGTTAAATTTAATTACATTTCGTAAAAAAATAACTTTACAGTGAGTAAACTAAGAGAATCCTGTTATATTTTTACTTGAATAGTCGCACCACAAATCGCACCATTCTCTTTTGGCGATAGACCGGTAAATTCAGGCGAATCGGTCTCAACGACGTGTGCGGTTTCAGTGGGAGATACTCCCTTAGAATTTTTATGGTATTTTAATGGACAACCAATAAATTCAGCGGACAATCCGGAAATTTCAATATCAATAAACAAGCGTAGAAGTACGCTAGACATCGAACCCGTTAATGCAGATCATAGCGGAGAATACACTTGTTCGGTATCAAACGAAGCAGGTGCTACAAGTCACAGCACTGCTCTCGTCGTCAACGGTAATGGCATAAAGAATGGCTCCATTCAAATAGTCTTCTATTTATAAAAAAAAAGAACGTCCCTTAATTTTAATACACTCCTTTTCCAAAATCTTTCCCTCTCTTTTCAATTGTGTGTGTTTGTTACGGCTCTCTTTCTCAGTCGCACCGCAGATAGGATCGTTCTCTTTCGGCGACGAACCATTAAATGCTGGTGACGCCACTTCTCTGACTTGTTCCGTTACCAAAGGGGACTCTCCTTTGGAAATAATGTGGATGTTTAATAGCCAACCTTTGAATTCTGCGCAACACGAGGTAACTGTAAGCGAGACCGGTAAACGTACGAAGCAGTTGACTATAGATTTCGTTGACGCAAGACACGCTGGAGAATATACTTGTATAGCTTCTAACGTTGCTGGATCGACTTCTAGATCAGCTCTATTGACTGTTAATGGTATCAAATTTTTTCAAATTAAACGTTTCATTGTAGTCTTTGGCATTTTCCTTACTTTATACATCCACCTCCTTCATTCCTACGATTTTTTGTAACGAAACTTTTTAATACGGTTTATAAAAAAAATGTTGTACCTTGATTTAATGTACGATTTTAATGTCAGATATTTCACCAACGCATAAGTATTGACGTTTTATGCATATTGTTGTTTTCATAAGATTGTACTTAGGGTTCATATAATCATTAAAATTTTTCTTTTATCAATTTCGTGAACCTTTTCTGCGCTGAGGCTGATTTTTTGTTTTAACTTATTTCTCAAGTTTCTCCACAACTCGTTCCTTTCACGTTCGGCGACGGTCCCGTCAATTCTGGAGAATCCATATCGACTATTTGCACCGTTTCTCGAGGCGACAATCCGCTAGAATTCGCTTGGTACTTTAACGGACAAATATTATCGATCAACAACAGGCAGAACATATCGATATCTTTTAACAAAAGAAGAAGCGTGCTAGAAATAGAGGCTATCAACGCAAATCATGCCGGAGAGTACACGTGTTCAGTGTCGAATGAGGCTGGCGCGACGAGCCACAGTACATCCCTCGTTGTAAACGGTAAATTCTGAAGCAGTGAGCATGACCACATATCGTTTCAAAAGTTTATTCGATTTTTCCTTAAAAAATAAAATGCTGAAGATAAATAGCTATCTGAAGGCGACTGTTTGACGCTGAATTTAAAGAGTTGAATGAAATATTTTGATCCAGTTGATTTGTTTGGTTACTAACACCTCGCCAATGTTTCTTTCCCCGTCCTCTCTTGTTTCCTCTAAATATAGTTGAAATGATAGTTTCTTATTAAACTTCTATAAAGTTTTATACGCAATCTGATGGGAATTTCGAGCTAATAATTAATCTTTGGAACTTTTCAAAGTGAAATGAGCATATAAAACGAGGCGGTATTAGAATAGTACATTACGCAACAAGTGTACAAGCGAGCGACAATTGGGACTCGGGTAGCGCATACTGTTTCTTGACTCTGTGCGCAAAGGCAGTTTCGATTTATCGTGTCTATGTATATATACTGTTTGTCAAGTTGACCAACATTTTGCTACTAAGTCTCTAAAAGATATAATCATTAAATAAAGGTACATCTGTGTTTCAAATTTTAATTAATATAAGTATGATTAACACTTAGATAAGATAAAAATAGACGCATAAATAAATTCGACTTTTCATTCAACTGCAATACGGAATTACAGTACCGCCACAACTAGGTCCAGTAACAATAGGAGAAGAGGCTGTAAATTGGGAAGAGCAGGTTTCTACTACTTGTAATGTTTTAAAAGGCGATAGTCCAATTACAATAGAATGGACTTTGAACGGTGAACCAATTACAAACAAAACACATCCAGATATTCGTATCTCATCGAGTGGACAAAAAATTTCACTATTAGTGATCGATTCAGTTTCGGCACACCACGCTGGAGAATACACGTGCATTGCAAAAAATTTAGCAGGAATATCTAGTCGTAGCGCAATACTATCAGTCAACGGTATTCTGTTAATTAATAAGGCTTAAAATTAAATAAATTTTGTGGAATGCTCATTTAATCACTGTGATCACATACTTCTGACCAAATCCACTTTGTCCTTTTTCTTCTCGCAAAGTCTAATGACGAGATTTACTTTTTAAAATGCAGTTGCACCTCAAATAGTGCCCTTCTCGTTCGGTGATCGACCAGCTAATTCCGGTGAATCAATGTCGGCTACTTGTTCCGTCTCCTCTGGCGACTACCCCCTCGAAATTTCTTGGTTTTTCAATGGCGAACCTTTGCTCGCGTCTAACGCTCAAAACATTACAATGTCAGCAAACAAACGTCGAAGTCTGTTAGAGATAGAGGCTGTGAATGCACAGCACGCTGGAACGTACAGTTGTTCAGTCTCGAACGAAGCAGGTGCTACAAGTTACAGCGCCGTACTTATTGTAAACGGTAATTAGGCATGCGCCTATCGCATTTATAAGATATTAGTTTAATGACTAACTGTTAGAGTGACTCGCAGTGATAACAACATCATTGTTTGCTTCCTATAACTCCACATTAATAATTCATTTTTTCGAAACTGTGCACTACTGTTGATCGTCTTCTAAAATTTCAGCGGGTCCTCACAAAGCTTTCATTATAGCTCGTATAAACATATGAATTTTGCTTAGTTTGCATGAAACTTATAATTCACAATGGCTTAAATAATTTTATACATTTTTAAACATATATTTTTATAATAAACTTATTAATAGAATAAAATATTCTTTATGTTCGTTATTCCATCTAATTCTATTTCATACAATTTCAAGATCACTCGTTCGATTTCTCGATCAATTTCGTTCAATTTAAGATGGTTTCAATTCGAAATACAACCTCCGTTTATCAATTAGATAATTTATGTAATGATGATACTTTAGGATTGGTATCAAGCTGATTATAACATAATTGTTACTTTTTTTAAAAATAGTTGCACCGCAAATAGTGCCATTCAATTTTGCGGATAGACCAGTCAACTCTGGAGAATCAATGTCTGCAACGTGTTCCGTTTCTGTAGGCGATACCCCCTTAGAATTTTCATGGTATTTCAATGGCGAACCAATAGTTTTAAAGGATAAATTAGACATGTTTATTTCTATTAACAAGCGTAAAAGTGCGTTAGACATTGAAGCCGTTAACGCAGCTCATAGTGGAGAGTACACATGCTCAGTATCAAATCAGGCTGGTGCGGCGAGTCATAGTACAACTCTGATAGTTAACGGTAATATATTCAAATGTGCTGTGACTTATAGATCGAACAAATCTTTACGATTTATGTGAACAAAGATATAAACTCCCGTTCTTAAACTGCTCCCGCCAACCCATCCAGTTCCGTACATCTTTTAAAAATTCTATAGTTTAAGATTAAATATCATTAAACAATGTTTGTGCGACGTGCAGCTCCACCGCTAATTGCACCGTTCACTATGGGACAAGAGCCAGCTAATTGGGGTGAACAAATTTCCGCTACTTGTAACGTGTTGAAAGGAGACAATCCCATCGAAATACTGTGGATGTTGAACAACGAGGTCATAAATTCGAAAAATCATCCGGATGTCGTTGTAACGAAAAGCGGGAAAAAAGTTTCTCTGCTGGTTATCGATTCGGTAACTGCGAATCACGCTGGAGAATACACTTGTATTGCAAGCAATCTGGCAGGCTCCTCCAGTCACAGTGCAATATTATCGGTTAATGGTACTTTTTAATCAACCTACTTCGGGCTGTTGCACTATTCTCTTCAAATTTCGCCACTGTTCAGTTGATGCATTTTAGTACAATATTACCTACATGACCCTTATTAAAATCCTAAACCTTTCTTTACAGTTAATGAGAGTTAAGTTTGTTATGATTTTGCTCAGTTGCTCCGCAAATTGGCGCATTTTCTTTCGGAGACGAACCACTGAATGCTGGAGATACAGCATCCTTAACCTGTATAGTCGCGAAGGGAGATTTCCCCTTGGAAATTATGTGGATGTTCAATAATGAGCCAGCTAACTCTGTGCACCGTGAAATAGTTGTAAGTGAAACAGGCAAACGTACGAAGCAGCTCACAATAGATTCAATCGGGGCCAGACATGTGGGAGAATATACTTGTATAGCATCTAATGTTGCGGGTTCAACGTCCCGAACAGCTGTACTAGCTGTAAACGGTATTTTCATCTGCAATCTTTACTCGGAGTATTAAAATGACTCGTATGACTTGCATTTATGTTGAATTTTAGTAGATAAAATCAAATATACAATCGCGCAAAACAAAGTTTTGCTTAAACGGTCTTTTAAAGTTTTTTTATAATACTCTGTTAAATTGATAGATTATTAAATATGATTTGATTATTAAGATTTTTAGTTGCAAAAATTTTGTATTATTTCAAAAAAATGTTTTGTTTTCCTGTTACTTTAAGTAAAGTCATTAATTTTCAGTACCACCAATTGTCGTTCCCTTTAGTATTGGAGAAGAGCCGGCAAATTCGGGAGAACAAGTATCAGCTACTTGTACAATATTGAAAGGAGATACGCCGATTAATATAACTTGGACATTAAATGATAAAGAAATAAATTCTCATACTTATCCTGAAATATCCATTTTAAGAGGTGGAAAAATGATTTCATTATTGAGTATCGACTCGGTGGCAGCGCATCACGCTGGCCAATACACGTGCATAGCGACAAATGCGGCTGGATCTTCAAAGCGTAGCGCAATGTTAATAGTTAACGGTACAGATAAAATTAAAATCTTCAATTTTGCTGAATTGTTTGTGAATAATAATATGCTTCAAGTAACATTTAATATCTTATTAATTTTCAATTATTACATTCGTATCTCACCCCTCGCTCATTCCTGTAATATTATTAACGATAAATCTCTGGTCAGTCTACGTGAATCTCTGAGAATTCGATATGTGACAAAATTATAAAACGAGTTATAATCGTTGGCAGCCGACTAGTTTTTCTTCGTTTCATTTTACTTTTTTCGCCATGTATGTACTTTAAAAACTTCTTTACAGATCTTTTTACTTTCGTTGATTAGTTTACGAAACGCATAGGAAGAACATGGGATTTAATAATAATTCAAATCAACTTAATTAACCAAAAACCGTAAAAGATAATTTTTCAATTCCAGTCGCTCCCCAAATTGGTGTAGGTTTTACATTTGGCGAAGATCCTTTGAACGCAGGCGATATGGCGACCATTACTTGCGCGGTTATTAAAGGCGATTCGCCGCTTGACATAGAACTGATGTTCGAGGGAAATCCAGTCGAAATTAATAAAAACGGTGTTACTATTTCGAATTCCGGGAAACGAGCAAAGCAATTGATAATAGAAGCTGTCGAAGCGAAACATGCGGGAGAATACACCTGCATTGCTTCGAACACAGCCGGATCGACGTCTCGCTCAACTGTCCTTGCTGTAAACGGTATACAATTGATTGAAAGTATTTTGTTTCTTTAGTGAATATAATACGTGTCGCTCGTATGGCTTTGTGCAATTTTTCGGAATTCCTTTTAGAATGCAAAAAAAAAACACCAATAATTTATCAAATTCTCTAAATATTTTTATATTAACGTATTTGTTATCCTTTTAGAGTAAAATCCAACGTTAATTCAATTACAGTTCCACCGCTAATAGCTCCCTTTGCCATCGAGGAAGGACCCGTCAATTGGGGCGAACAAGTTTCTCTCATTTGCAGCGTGCTAAAAGGCGATCGTCCAATGAAAATTCATTGGACTCTGAATAATAGACCGATAAACGCGAAAACTCACGAGGGCATAGTAATTTCGAAAACTGGAAAAATGATTTCTGTGCTTAGCATTGATTCGGTAACTGCTCATCACTCGGGCAATTACACTTGCATTGCGAGCAATCAGGCAGGAACCTCTCATTTAAGTACACGATTATCAGTGAACGGTACATCTGCCTTAACTACACAGTGACAGTTTATTATGTATTCCTGTATTTGTTGTACATTACCAATCAATTTTTTATCATTGTATAATATCCGATAATCCTATAAGCTCCTCTGCAGAAGTAAGAATCTTAATATTAACGCAAGTTTCCTCTGGGCAGTTGCTCCACAGATAGGAATGTTTTCTTTCGGCCAAGAACCCTTAAATGCCGGCGATATGGCGACGATTCAATGCGCTGTCATAAAAGGAGATCATCCCGTGGAAATAACTTTTATGTTCGGAGACAAAGTTGTTAAGCCCAATGACGTAGACATTGTGATATCGGAGGTTGGTAGACGTACGAAGCAACTGACGATTGAATCGGTCGAAGCGAAACACGCCGGGGAATATACGTGTATCTCATCTAACTTGGCGGGATCAACGTCGCGAACTGCCACTCTTGCTGTCAATGGTACAAAGAGCCAATAATTTTGTGTTGTAAACGTCGTTTGCAGTAGAATCTTATATTTTTTTTCGCCATCACCAACGTCCCATTCCAAGTAACGACGACGCCGTGTATCGATCAATAATCACGAATACTATTGGTTTTTTTTTTGTTTCTTACACTCAATAAGGAAACTCGTGCACGTTTGTTCAATTGCAGTTCCGCCTCAAGTAGCGCCTTTCACAATTAGCGAAGAGCCTGCTAACTGGGGCGATCAGGTTTCTACGGTTTGTAATGTTATGAAAGGCGACCTGCCCATCGATATCACCTGGATTTTTAAGGGCGAGCCTATCACACCCGAATCTCATCCAGGCGTACAGATATCTAAAACGAAAAAGAATTCGTTGCTTAGCATTGACTCGGTTTCCGGCTATCACGCCGGCGAATACACTTGCGAGGCCAGTAACGCTGTTGGAACGTCGACGCGAAGCGCTGCGTTAGCCGTCAATGGTACTTTCGAATTGAAGGCGTAAATTTGTAGATTAGTGTTTAAGCAGTTTTATTAATCAAACGTTTATTTCATCCCACGCCCCAGAACACTCACACCGAACAAAGCTCTAATCTCTTTGATTTTTTTTAACTCTGTAGTCGCTCCGCAAATTGGAATGTTTTCCTTCGGCGAGGATCCTCTGAACGAAGGAGATACCGCTTCCGTGCAATGCGTTATCATGAAAGGAGATTCGCCCTTAGATATCGATTTCACGTTTCGGGGGACGCCGATTATCTCTAGCCAAGACGTTACTATAATCGAGGCTGGAAAACGCGGCAAGCAACTCATGATAGATTCGGTAAATGCCAGACACGCCGGAGAGTACACGTGTATCGCGTCGAACGTAGCTGGATCGACCTCGCGTTCAGCGGTGCTCGCTGTCAACGGTACAATTTATTCTTCAGGGCTGCCATGTTTATGACTTTTGTTACTAATAAGCAAAGCATTTTTTTTATAAAGACACGAAACTTCCTCTAAAAACCACAATAGCCCCTCCACGTATCATAATTCTACTTGCCGAAGAGACTCTGAGCGAGTTTGGTTTGGTTTACCAAATCTCGCGCTCGTCGTTCCTTTTTAGCCAAATTGCATTCAATAGCCTTCAACATTGCAGTTCCGCCGCAAATCGCTCCGATTACCTTCGGGGACGAGTCGGCGAACTGGGGAGAGCAGGTCTCCTCCATGTGCAGTGTCCTCAAAGGCGACGAACCGATAAAGATCGAGTGGATGTTGAACGGAAAGAAAATTCAGTCGAAAAAGCACCCGGAGATAAATATTGCGAGAAACGGCAAAAAATTGTCGGTGCTCAATATCGATTCGGCGACTGCTGATCACACGGGCGTTTACACTTGCGTCGCAAGAAACTTCGCGGGCTCCTCGAATCGAAGTGCCATTCTGTCAGTGAACGGTATTAAAAACCATTGGGAAATTTATGTTCTTTGAATGAATTTATTCAATTCTCACCACCACTATATGATCCTGATTCCTTTGGCTCTAAAAAAAAAAACGTCGTCTCTTAGAAATGATTAATGCAGAACGGAAATAATTTCTCGTTAATTACTACGTTCCAGTTGCGCCTCAAATAGCTCCGTTCTCTTTCGGGCAAGAGCCGGTGAACGCTGGTGACATGGCGTCCATACAGTGCGCCGTCACCAAGGGCGACTCTCCTCTAGATATTTCGTGGTTGTTCGAGAATAATCTTATCGATCGGAGTTACACCGACATTATAATGTTGGACGTTGGAAAGCACGCGAAACAATTGATGATTGAATCGGTGAAAGCCAGACATGCCGGCACGTATACGTGCGTCGCTACGAACGTTGCTGGAACAACGACTAGATCTTCTCTGCTAGCTGTTAATGGTACACATGTTATTGCATACGTTAAATGTAAATTACATAATTAATGGCTACAAATCATCCTATCCTCTCTTATTTTGTTACAATATTTGTTTGTTGGTCACTTGATAGGTTATAGAAAGCAACTCAGTTGATATTCTGCTTCTTCGAATGAGACGAAAATGGTGGTTTAGGTTAAAATGTAATTTCGATTACTAATTAATTACTTAATTTTAGTTACGGCTGCACGGATTCTCTCAGCTGTAATATCGAAAATTCTAGAGTCTACAAAAGAAGATGCTTTACTTTTTAGACAAATAAAAAGTTTCTTTAGTTTCTCGTTTTTCCAATATCTGTTTATAGATAATAGTACTTTTTCACGGTTACTTTCATCACACTACAAGTTTGTACGCAAATTTCTGAAAATTGAATTGAAACCGAATTTTTTTAATACGAAATATGCTGAAATATAACTAACGAAAAAAAATTTAACATCGCCCGTTCATCATCGAATTTCGACGATTACAATAGTGGCCCCACAAATCGGAGTCTTCACGTTCGGTAACGAGCCGTTAAACGCCGGCGACATCGCCTCCGTAACGTGCGGGGTGACAAAGGGCGACTTTCCGATAGACATCAGTATATTGTTTCAAAACGAACCGATCGACGAGACTCACGAGGACATCATTATATCCAATCACGGAAAGCGTGGAAAACAGCTGAGCATTGAGGCTGTCGCAGCCGATCACGTGGGGGAGTACACTTGCATTGCCTCGAATGTCGCAGGATCGACCTCGCGCACGGCTGTGCTCGAAGTCAACGGTACATCCATTTTCAGATAGAAAGTAAAAATCCGCTGCCTTCTCGACTTTAGCTTGTACCTCCGAATCCATCAAAACATCCTTTGACACTTCTCGAATTTTTGCGGTATTTCAGATACACAGCATAAGTATTGGTATTATAAAATAAGTTGAAAAACTTATATCAGGTACCACGATACAAATAAAAAGTAATTTACTCTACTCAGCGTGAAAACATGTCTCTCTACTCCCTAGTCGCTCCTCAAATCGGAGCCTTCACCTTCGGCACCGAGCCCGTAAACGCGGGCGACGTCGCGTCCGTGACCTGCGTCGTGACCAAGGGCGACTTTCCCATGGACATCGAGTGGATGTTTCAGAACGAAATCCTAGACAAAAATCGCGAGGACGTCGTTATATCGAATTCGGGTAAGCGCGGCAAGCAGTTGATTATCGAGGCCGTCAGCGCGGTCCACGCCGGCGAGTACACCTGCGTCGCGTCCAACAAGGCTGGCTCCACGACGCGCACCGCCGTGCTCGATGTCAACGGTATTATATTGTTGGATTGCTGGCTGTTTTGTTAAGAAAATCTTCCCTTACGCATTCCTTTTCTTGATACGCCTGATGCGATTAGAATCTGGTCGAAAAGAAGTCGAACTTGTAGGAGGTGCCTAGGTATAGGATCTTGAAAAACTTTTATTCTACTCTGCATTCATGTTTTATTTAGCGATTGCTAAATAAGAATGCGTCAGTCGATAGATTTTTATTGCAGATCTTCTAAACGTACACAACGTTGGTGAAATGCATCTGATACAAGCGTATTGTCTTGTCTGATCACAGTTGCCCCGCAAATAGGTGCTTTCACATTCGGCAGCGAGCCGATAAACGCAGGAGACGTCGCTGCCGTCACTTGTGCCGTGACCAAGGGTGACTTTCCCATGGAGATCAAGTGGATGTTTCAAAACGAGCTCATAGACGAAAAACGCGAGGACATTGTCATATCCAACGTCGGAAAACGGGGAAAACAGTTGAATATCGAGGCCGTTGGCGCGTCTCACGCGGGAGAGTACACCTGCGTCGCGACCAACATCGCGGGATCGACGACTCGTACAGCAGTTCTCGACGTGAACGGTACCCGCAGCTTGAAATCAGAGAGATTTTTTTTGTTTTTAACATCCTTGGTAGAAATTCCTTGGTCCAGAAAATGAATCTGCAAAAGTACGTTTTGAGAGTCCACGCTGATTCTGAGGTTTTCATTGAAGCGTCGAGCGACATATTTTGAAAAAATAGTCTTGTCACCGCAGGGACGATTCTTCTCGAAACTCTGCTCAGTTTCTTTAGTTCTTCCATTATTTCTAGTACGTTCTTCGAATCTTCGATAAATAGACTTCTCTTTTCATAATTATAAACGTTTGTCGTCTCGAATCTTGCCGCCAGTGTCCCCGCAAATCGGAGCTTTCACTTTCGGCAACGAACCGGTGAACGCCGGTGACGTAGCGTCCGTTCTCTGCGTCATAACCAAAGGCGACTTCCCCATGGACATACAGTGGATGTTCCAAAACGAGCCCTTGGACGCCAATCGCGAAGACGTCATCGTGTCGGATTATGGAAAGCGCGGTAAACAGCTGACCATCGAAGCAGTTGGAGCTAGACACGCAGGAGAGTATACCTGCGTCGCGACCAACATTGCCGGCTCGACGAGTCGCACGGCAGTACTCGACGTCAACGGTATCGACGGATTTTCGTTCTTTTTTTTTTTATTTTAAGAAACTACATCGATTCAATCGCACATCCTGAAATTCCTCGTATACCTCACAGCTGACACTAGGTTCTTCTTCGAACTGTTTTCGACGCGTTCGAGGAGGCAAAAGTTGGAAATGATAAAAAAGGAAATGAAATCGATCGTATTTTTGTGAAGATAAGATGTTTACATCGACTTTCAGTACTCCCGAAGCTACTGCCGTTCTCTCTCGGCGACGGTCCTCTGAACTCCGGTCAGGTCGTGACGGTGCCCTGCGCGGTCGTCGAGGGCGATCAGCCGCTGAAGCTCTATTGGACCTTGAACGGTCACTCGATCTCCCCGCACTCCGGTATCTCGATATTGGACCTCGGCGAGCGCGGGGCGATACTGAGCATAGGATCGGTTCAGGCCTCTCACGCCGGTAATTACACCTGCACCGCGGAAAATCCAGCGGGCAAGCACCGACTCTCCGCCGAGCTCATCGTCAACGGTCTGCACCAACGACTTTAGTCAAACAACTTTTGCAGCTTGATCGTTTGTCTAGGAGAAGTTCAGTTGTTGTTGTTGTTGTTGTTGTTGCTGTCCCCGGTTGTTGCGAGCATGTCCGAGGCTGCAAAAATTGCGTAGCTCCAGTAAAATAAACGTTTTGTCGTAGATCGTATACGTATTGTTCCTACACACCAGGATATATCCCTGTCTCGTACGACGTAAATCCGCGGGGAGAGAGCTAAAAACCGGGGGAAAAAAAAACTCCGCCATACACGCAAGCCTTTTGTTGTCGTTTACAGTCGCCCCGCATCTTCAGCCGTTCTCTTTTCACGAGAGCATCAACAACGGCGATCTGATAATAGCGCATTGCGCGGTCATTAAGGGTGATGCGCCCCTGTCGCTCCAGTGGTTCTTCAACGGTCGGCGCATCGAGCTAGGCACCGAGGTGCAGATCACCGCGATGGGCGATCGAGTCTCCACCCTTACGATACCGGCGGTTAAGGGCGAGCACGCCGGGGAGTACGCCTGCGTGGCCGACAGTCCAGCCGGTCACGTTAGGCACAGCGCACACCTTAAAGTCAACGGTACCACTATCTCTCTCTCTCTCTGTCTCTGCATCGAGCCCGTTTCGCATTAGTCCGAACGATGCAACACTTCTCCTCTGCGATCGAGGCGTATATATTACGACGAAATCGAGCGAGACTGTGTTGCATCGGGTTAATGGAGGGATATTGTACTTTTTGAAAAGCTGCCTACTCCGTAGAAAGTGACTTGTTTTTTACTGTGTATCGTATGTGCTGATGAACTGCTGCGCATTGTCCCAAAAAGTAACGATTAGAGCCGCCTGCTGAGGCGGCATTGCCGCTCCTGTCTTCTTTATTGTTTTATAGTATCGCCGTATAAATAATATAGCAAGAATCTCCTCCTCCAGAATGGCGTTGAGTCGAGCGAATGAACTTTTAATTTACGCATTTATTGCACCCGCGACGAGCGCAAATTTGGTCCGCGTTCTCTGTAAAACACTCCCAATAGTCGGCGAGACTCAAAGAAAAGAATGAGAGAAAAAAAAAGAAAAGAAAAAAAAAGAAGAGGCAAAAAAGCTTTTTGCGCTCTGAGTTGGTCATTGACATTCCAGTACGGCCACGCATCACTCCGTTCGATTTCGGGGATCAGCAGATATACGCCGGGCAATCCGCCCAGTTGGCTTGTATGGTGCTGATCGGCGACGGGCCACTCGAAATCAGCTGGTTGTTCGAGGGGAAAAAGCTGTCCCAGTCCGGGGAGTACGGCGTCATCCAGGTAGGGCCGCGCTCGAGTATCCTCCAGATAGACCGAGTAGAGCCGAGCCACGGAGGCAAATACATGTGCGTCGCGAAAAATCCCTCCGGGAACGACACGCATCAGGCGACCTTGAGAGTTTACGGTTAGGGCCTCATATGTACTCTCTCATTGGCATTCCGTAACGGTTTTTCTTGGACTTGGAAACGAGAACAACTGCACTGTTGCTCGCGGCTTTGGTCTTGCGACGGTCAATTGTTGCCTAATGTCTGGCTTTTTTTTTGAATGAAATAAACGCGCCACTCGGATATGTACCTCGGAGTGCGCCGCTTCTCTCTTCTTCTCGCTGTAAAACAACTCTACTCAATTCAGTTCTAAGTCTTTTTCTGATCTTTTTGTGTCTTAAGTTTCTTATTTTACTGCTAATAGTTTGATGATTTTTTTTGTTGACAAAGCTATGATTATTATATTAAGCCATCTCATAATTACGTTTGAAGGAAACATGCACTGTAAAACAATTTCTTTCTGTAAGTAAATGAACGTTATTTGATTCTCGTCGGAAAGGACGAGAACTAAAAAGTTTCAGTAAGTTTTCTTGTCGCTTGCATATATACTGTACAATTATATTTATTTCGAGTCTCGAGCTCGCTGTAACTTTATATACATTTTCCACTTCGACCCCGCAGTTGCATCTCATAGCATTTTCGGCTTTGTGCGCTAATCATGCAACAATTCATTGATCGTTGTCTCTAACGTAGAATTTGCCACAGTCTTTCATAATCAGCCTCAAAAAAAAAAAAAAAAAAAAAACACCTCGTTATATGTTATACTTTATGTCTTGGTTCATCATCACACTAATCCCAGTTGGTTCGTTAGACTGATTGATCAGTATTCTTCATCGTGCTTAGTCGGATCGGACTAAATTCTCATTGGATTATCTTTGCGCGGAGTCGATTCACTTTTAATCAAAATCCCTTCCCTCCTTTCTCTCTCTCTCTCCAGCCTCCCCTCCTCGACCTTGATCCTCAGTTTCCGTCTTTTGGTTTTGTAGTTACTAATTTTAGACATCCCGCATGCGTATATTCGTAGTTGCTTTGAACAATCGCGGCTGATGCATGCTGCCGCTCTTTACATTATCATAACGTTGCACGCCATCCAATATCAAGCCATGCGAGTCACATTAATCTTTAATAGTAGTTGTTGCTTTGATCTTGAATGTTCCAGATGCTTCCACTAACACAATTAGTAATCTCTGGTTTTAAGGGTCTATAGCTATTCTACATCTGGAACATTTATCTTTGATCTTACAAGAGAGTTACATCTAACTGCATGCGATGAAATCATTTATGCGAATCGAATCGCCTGTTCTTTTTTTGGAAATTTAATAACGCTAACTTTACCGTTTTATCAATTATTAACAAATATTAAAAAAAAAGAACAGCCGCTTTCGTAAAAGAGCACGTAAATGTGATAATCAGTCATATCCGTGATTTTTATGTAAATCATATCATCTTATCACTTGACTATTTTTCCGGATACGATTGATACGACTCTCTTGCAAAATCACGCTTAGTGAGTTTTCACAAACGAAAAAGAGAAAACAAGAACAATTCACTAATCGATATTTTGTAATGAATGCAGTACCGCCACGTTGGATTCTGGAACCAACAGACAAAGCATTTGCACAAGGCTCAGATGCACGAGTCGAGTGTAAAGCCGATGGTTTCCCAAAGCCTCAAGTCACATGGAAGAAGGCTGCTGGTGAGTTCTTTTATTCGCAACTTATCTTTAAAAAAATAACTCACCTGTAAACAAAATACTAATTACCATTTGTCTATCCTCCAGGCGATACCCCCGGCGATTACACAGATTTAAAATTGAACAATCCCGACATCAGCGTCGAGGACGGCACACTCATGATTAACAATATTCAAAAGACAAACGAGGGCTACTATCTTTGCGAAGCCGTCAATGGAATTGGCTCCGGATTATCCGCCGTCATTTTGATTTCTGTCCAAGGTATTAAAGCAGCTTCTTTCGGCCATACGAATAATCGAATAAAGAGACGATCGAGTCAAAGGGATGGTAATAAAAATTTTGTTAACCTTCACAGCACCACCCCACTTTGAAATAAAGTTGCGCAATCAAACCGCTCGTCGCGGCGAGCCTGCAGTATTGCAATGCGAGGCTCAAGGCGAGAAGCCCATCGGCATCTTGTGGAACATGAACAACAAGCGCCTGGACCCGAAGAGCGACTCTCGTTACACCATTCGAGAGGAAATAATGGCCAATGGCGTGCTCTCAGATCTTAGCATTAAGAGAACCGAGAGGAGCGATTCTGCCCTGTTCACTTGCGTAGCCACCAACGCTTTTGGAAGCGACGATACGAGCATTAATATGATCATTCAAGGTCGGTATTATTCTTTTTTTTTTACAAGAACATTCTCAAAAGTTATTGTCAAACTCAATTTTTAATTATACTTTGCAGAGGTGCCCGAAGTACCGTACGGTTTGAAAGTTTTGGACAAATCTGGTCGCTCCGTGCAACTCTCCTGGGCATCCCCCTACGACGGAAACAGTCCCATCAAGCGTTACGTCATTGAATACAAAATCAGCAAAGGCTCTTGGGAGACGGACATTGACAGAGTCGTGGTACCCGGATCGCAGCAGAACGTAGCCGGAGTTTTCAATCTCAAACCCGCGACCACTTATCACTTGCGAATCGTAGCCGAGAACGAGATCGGTACCTCCGAGCCTTCCGACACGGTCACCATCATCACTGCTGAGGAAGCTCCATCTGGCCCGCCAAGCAACGTTCGAGTCGATGCCATGGATCAACACACCCTCAAGGTACGTAGACTTTCCTCGAAGAAAGGAGAACCTGAACAACTGTTAAAAAGGACTGTTTACTTATAGGTTTCATGGAAGCCCCCTCCACGCGACGACTGGAACGGAGAAATTCTTGGTTATTATGTTGGATACAGACTGGCATCTTCCGAAAAACCGTACATGTTCGAAACCGTTGAATTCTCGAAAGAAGACGGAAAAGAGCACCACCTTCAGATCATGAATTTGAAGACATACACACAGTACAGCGTAGTGGTCCAGGCGTTCAACAAAGTAGGATCCGGTCCTATGAGCGAAGAGAGAAGACAGCACACAGCCGAGGGCGTACCCGAGCAACCTCCCCACGACACGACCTGTACCACCCTTACCTCTCAGACTATTCGAGTTTCCTGGTCTTCGCCGCCCCTGGCAGCTGCTAACGGAGTCATCACTGGCTACAAGATCATCTACGGCCCGTCCGAGTCATGGCACGATGAAAATACCAAAGATACCAAAATCACCTCGTCGAGCGAAACTATACTGCATGGCCTGAAAAAGTTCACCAACTACAGTATGCAGATTCTTGCGTTTACGTCCGGTGGCGACGGAGTCAAATCTGCCCCGATTCATTGCCAAACCGAGCAAGATGGTAAAAATTAGGCTAATAATTTCAAAGATCTATATTTTACGCAGCTCGTTCGAACGGTCTAAAAAAATGTTTCATTCGATTACAGCTCCCGAGGCCCCAACTGCGATCAAGGCTCTCGTCATGTCCGCCGACTCGATTTTAGTTTCGTGGAGACCACCAACTCAGCCTAACGGAGTCATCTCTCAATACACGGTCTATACAAAAGCAAACAACTCGGAACAAGCAGTTAGTCAAAAAGTACCGCCCACTCAATTGACCCACGAGGTGTCTGGCCTAGACGACAAACGCCGCTATGATTTCTGGGTAACGGCCAGTACGAACATAGGAGAAGGACAACCGTCAAAAATTGTTAACCTCGCGCCCAGTGCTAGTGGTAAGTACTTTAACAACGTCGCCCTAACGTTTCCATGTTTCTAAAATGTTTATCCGTTTTTCAGTACCAGCCAAAATTGCATCGTTCGATGACAAATTCGTAGCGACCTACAAGGAAGACGTTAAACTGCCGTGTCTTGCTGTCGGAGTTCCTGCTCCAGAGGTTACCTGGAAAGTACGCGGAGTCAAACTCGCACCAACTGATCGTTTGCGCCAACTTCCCGAGGGATCTCTGTTTATCAAAGAAGTGGACCGAACTGATGCTGGAGAATATTCCTGTTACGTGGAGAACACCTTTGGACACGATACCGTAACACATCAGCTTGTAGTGCACGGTAAACTCTCATTCTCTATTCATTTATTCTCAGAATTAGGAGAGCCAGTTGATTTTGTAATTATATCTTTTGGCAGCTCCACCACATTCTCCTCAAGTAACACTGACTGCCACAACGACAAACTCGCTGACGATGAAATTGCGTCCTCATCCCACGGATAATGCTCCGATCCATGGCTACACTATACATTACAAACCTGAATTTGGAGACTGGGAAACCGTGCAGATAAGCTCAACCGCCACAAAGTACACTTTGGAAAATCTGTGGTGTGGATCGCGCTATCAAATCTATGTTACGGCTTATAATGCGTAAGGAAATTGATTAATAATTTAAAAAAAAATGCTTACTTTCATTTTTTTAACGAGGAAAATCTTTTTTGACTGTTGCAGTATCGGCATGGGCGAATCATCGGATATTCTCAATACACGCACAAAAGGATCAAAGCCTATAATACCCGAAGCAGCAAGATTTATCGAAGTTCAGACCAAGAGTATCACGCTGCACCTTCATGCCTGGTCTGACGGCGGATGCCCCATGCTTTACTTTGTCGTTGAACACAAGAAAAAGTAAACGGAGTTTATGATTGCATTAATTGTAGAAAAAGAGTTTAGATCAGCCGATTAACGGAGAATTGGCGTGTTATTTTAGGCACCAGCAAGAATGGAACCAAGTCTCGAACAATGTGAAGCCTGGAGGCAACTTTGTCGTAATGGACCTGGATCCGGCGAGCTGGTACCACTTGCGAGTTACAGCGCACAACAATGCTGGTTTTGCAGTAGCCGAATACGAATTCGCGACTTTGACAGTGACCGGAAGTAAGTATGTCCGTGCGGATTGATATCGCGTGGTCGGCGACAATGGTGGCACATTACGCAGTAGACGGTTATCGGTTTTACTTTCATTTTTTCAATTCGTTCGACGGCACGTATCGATCTACCATCGCACCCCTGCTGAAAATACTCACTTGAGAATCACCTGATACTCATATGATTCTGACACTTCTAATGAATTTTATTTTATTTTTAATATAAAAAAAAATGGAAGGAAAACCGGGATATATATGTGTATGTGCGTATGACTACTTTGTAAGAGGTTCGTATCTAATGACCCTTTTAAAAAAAAAATTTTAAAATATATGTTATCTTTTTATATACATTTATTATGATTAGTAACAGGGTAATAAAAGATTTGTATCTTGGAAAATATGTATTTATTTTTATGGTACTAACTGACAATAATTATCAAAATCATAAAAGCATTATTAATTTTGATTTTCTTTCATTAATTGAGCATTTTCATCTTTCATCAGTTAGGCTTTCCGTACTATGAAAATGTTTTTTTGTTGTGCTATATCTCGGTACTTTGGGAAACGAGTTGTAAAATAGAATATATATGACTATAACCCGTTCTTAAGAGATATTTGTCAGTAATATTTTTTTATTTCATTTCGTTCTGTAATCAAATGTTAAACTTTGAATTAAAATTAATATTTATAATATTTAAGTCGTATTTTATGTATACAGGGGGTTATTGTTTAAGTTATATTTTATGTATTCAGAGGGTTCCAAAAATATATGTCATGAAGCATATCGTGGGATGAATTCGAATAATGTTAAATTAGAAATTTACAAAATTGAGCTAATCACAGGACGTACAGCAGCTCGAAAAGACAAGAGATATTATAAATTCTTTTCAAAAGAGTTCTTAGTTGCGAACCTCTTACAAAATAGTCATACACACACATATATATCACGGTTTTCTTTCCATTCTTTTCATATTAAAAGTAAAATGAAATTCATTAGAAGCGCGAGAATCACACGAGAATCACGTGAGAATCGCATGAGATTTTAGCATGAGAATCATCTGAGATTCAGGTGATTCTCGGGTGAATATTTTCATCCGGGACGTACATGTTGGCTTTTGTTTTAGGCACCATTGCGCCGGCCCGCGAACTCCCGGACGTAAACGCCGGCGACAGCAGCGACGACCCCATGAGAATATTCATGAACAACCTAAATCTGGTGGTGCCTGTTGTTGCGGCCGTGCTCGTCATTATTGTAGCCGTTATCGTGATCTGCGTCCTCAAGGGCAAGGGTCACGATGACGAGAAAGGTGCGTACATCAGTTGCTTTATTATTTCCGACCGCCTTCCTAGGTACCATCGCCCCGCCGGTTCTCAGCGGCGGATCCGGCAACTCTGACAAGGACTCGAGCGAAGACGGGGACGTGCGAAGATTTTTCCCTTGGCTGCCAGTCTGGTTCGATATTAACGTCATTGTGCCAGTCGGCGCTACCATTGTCGTTATCATTGTCGGCATTGTCGTCATTTGCGTAGCTTTGTCCCGCAGAACTCGAGGACCCGAGCAAACGAGACTCCGCGGGATATCCTCGTCCGATGAAAAATATTACGAAGGCCAATGTACTAACGTTTTATTTGTCCTTTTTCGAGCCTCTGAAAGCTCTCACTATGATATTTCAATGATCCGTTTGGCTTTGCCGATATTGTCAGTTTGACGCGTTTGATTGCCTCGATTGCAGATGACGTTGTTTACCAGCAAACTGGAGTAGTTGGAGCTACTTTGGACAAGAGAAGACCGGATCTGCGCGACGAGCTGGGCTACATTGCACCACCGAACCGAAAGTTACCACCGGTACCCGGATCGAACTACAATACGTGCGATCGCATCAAGCGAGGAACGGTCATAAGTAAGTGAAATGTTTACTCGAGCGTAAAACACTGCCAGGTTTTGAGCGTACGTAAAACGTTGTTTCGGCATGGTTACATTTTCATCCTTTATGTTAAAATAAAAAGATAGCGCGCACTACTTTTTCCCGGTAATAAGTTCAATTTCTACATACAAATATTATACATTTATCATTACTCATCCAGTGAAACTGTAAATGTACTGTTGTCTCACTTTTGTTTCTCAATTTCTTTTGTTGTAATTTTGCCTTTGCACAGAGTCGTCTATGATACTTTGATTTATTACATACTGCTTTTACAATAGCGCGAGTTACCTTACGCTCGAGCGGATAACTGGAGGAAAGAAATCAAGTATGAGGCTACTTATTATGTACATAGCGCATGCGTTCTTGTTTTCATACATCACATAAAATTTCATCATCCAATCACCGATTCCATTTTATAATATACCATAGCGATTATAGAGTTTGTTGAATCGCTGCTTTGTTGTCAAGTATCTATTTGTCTAGAGTCTAAGCAGTTTACGGTCAGCCATGGAGTATTCCTAAAGCTAGGCGGTGGCTATGAACTCGGTCGTTAAATCGTAAACGTGAGGTGTAGGAAGGCGAGAGCGTGTAGAACAATGGTTGTAGCTTGTGTTTAACAGGTAGGAACGGCTCGGTAAGGAGCCACCACGCGACTTGGGACCCGAGGCGACACATGTACGAGGAATTGAGTCACTACGCGCCGAACCGAAGATGCCCGCCGCCCCCGATCCACGGCAGCACGGATCAGCTGGCGCACAGAGGTTTGTACCAAGCAAAAGTAGAGAGGGATCGGAACCTAACTGACGATATTAGAGCTCTTTGATTAACAATTACAGATGACTATTAGATTTACGTACTCCCTCTCTATCTCTCTCTATCTTATTGTCTTTCTCTTATTCTGAGATCTTTCCTAGTCGAACAGAGAGTCTTACGGGGCCGGTGAGATCACCTCGAACATTCGTAAGTTCTCTGCCTTGTTACTGTAACAGAGACCACACGAGCTACCGACGCTCCTTCTCGATGTTTGCATGGATGCATGTTCATATTCCATGGCAATCCTCTGATCATTCTTTCTCTGCGCATAAGTTTATATAAGAGCGAAAGCAAAATGTCTAACGATCGAGGGAGGACGCCCTAATAACGCGAGTCTGCCCGTAAACCAGGTATGGAGGACGAGATCTGCCCGTACGCAACCTTCCACTTGCTGGGCTTCCGCGAGGAGATGGACCCTAGCAAGGCGATGCAGTTCCAGACCTTCCCCCACCCCGGCAACGGACACTCGGGGACGATGGGACCGGCCGTAGGTCACCCGACCAATTCCTCCGCCCACAGCCGATCCGGATCTCAGTCCATGGTAAGTCCCAAAATAGACCACGAGTATCCCAGATCGCAAGAGGCTAAAAAGCTGCTTTTTCAAACCCAGCCACGACAGAACGGCGGCCGCTACTCGCGAGTCCCGTCCCAGGGCGGCAGCACCGGCGGCAACACCAACATCTTCACGCCCGAGTACGACGACCCGGCCAACTGCGCCCCCGAGGAGGACCAGTACGGCTCGCAGTACGGACAGTACGGCGCGCCCTACGACCACTACGGATCGCGCGGCTCCGTCGGACGCAGATCCGTCGGCTCGCTGCGCAACCTGCCCGTCTCCAACTCACCCGAACCGCCACCACCTCCACCCAGGAACCACGACCAAAACTCGAGCTTCAACGACAGCAAGGAGAGTACCGATATCAATGACCAAGATGATCGCGATCAATTGATCCGCAACTACGGTGGTCAGTACTTTCAAGCCCAGCCTCTTGTTCACTTGAAATAAGCCTTTTCTCGTGATGTACTTGTATAATTGAATCATTTATCGACACTTCTCCAAATGGTTCATAGTTTCTATAGAATCAATTCATTATTTTTTTTTTTTCGAGAATCATATTGTTCAAATTTCATTTTTTTTCTTTTGACGCTTTTGCATGAGCCCATTTAGTAGTAACACATTGAATTTAGACGTTTAGATATTAATTTTCATTTATCAGTAAGTTTGCAGCAAGCAAGCTTTATTTCATCATTTATCAATATCAAAGCAGCACATTTTTTTTTTTCAATCACTACACTAATGAAAGAGTTTATGTGTAGGAACTCCCTTGCACGCTGTACATGGTACAAGGAAAAAAAAGCTTCTTTTCTTTCAGGAAGTAGATGAGAGACGAGTCTCGCTCGTCAAATTGCATGTACATGTTGTAGTAGTTGTGTCGTGTCAATTGGTTTGTGTTTTTTTATTATTCCAGTGAATTCTCATGGCAAGGATGTCAAGGCAGCGGAGGAGATGCGTAAGCTCATTGAAAGGTTAGTGTGCTAACGAACGTACGCGCCAGTTTATTTTTTATCGTGCGAACAAAAAAAAAAGAGATAAAAAATGTAAAAGATTAAAAAAGGACACTGCGGAATGAGCTTGCTTGCATCACCCGGACTTCATTTGAATTGTAATTAATATAATAATAAATAACCAGCTGTTTTGTGTCTGTTGTTGCTCACAAACATATCTTAAAACATGTGTCTAACGAAAAATTTAATTTTTTTTTTCATCCGCATTAAATAATCGAAAGAATATCATTGATTAAATAAGAATTAACGCTTTTTTTCACACCATATATCAGTCATTTTCATCTGATGATCACGTAAGTCATTAAATCGTTTAGAAATAGATTGCATCCACATTACATCTCATTACGAGCATGACGCTTAAAACGATTTGTTTTCACCTGCATCACGTACCATGTCACGTTTTTTTAAATCTAAAGTTCAGCACGCATGCTTGTAACTACTTTATTTTGTCGAGAGATTGTGCACCTCTCTTCTAGGCGAGAGTTAGCGTTGCAGATAAATTTTTGCAGAGGTTAGGCGCAGCGGAAAAGTTTCGCAAAGGCGTGAGAAAAAAAAAAGAGGCGAACTAATGTTTTGCATACCTTGTTGTCCACAGAAACGAAGCCGCCAAGCAAAGCAGCTGCTCCTTCGGGAACCACACAGGACTCCTCGCACCCTACGATACTGTGGCAGTGTAATCTGTAAATCTCTCGACTGTTACTGAATCGGCGACGTTCATTTACTCACCGGACTGTCCTTAACTGCCAATTTTTCCACTTCTTATCGACGTGTTATTAGTCCGTTCTTCTTTAAACGATAAATCGACGAAATGGGTGATTAATTATGCTACCGCTGACGCATACTACCCTCCTAATAATATATACGGTACGATAACAATATAAACGATATAAACGATAAAACGAAAAAAAACTAGTTCGTTTTGGCACAAAAAGGCTTGACGCTTGGAACTCGTAAGACTTGTGGCAGGATATATGAAGGACGGGCGAGGGAAGGGCGCGGCGTCACTTTGCCAAATCTATTATCTAAAGTAACGACACTTTTACAGCGCCGCAACGACTGTATGTCTAGTTTCATCTAAAAGAAAACGCTAATACCTACACTAGACGACATTTCATCGGGATTAGTTTCGCTGTATCAGTATCTAATCGATAAACAACGTATTTCTTATGAATAATAATCAGTGTTAATTAAGCGTCTTTAATCCATAATAATCCGTGCGTAGCTACGTAAGCTATTAGAGGAAGAAAACGAGATTGGCAAAGTAACCTGTCGGTTGCTCTCGCCTCACTTGAATCATACCTTCGATTTTAGGCTTTTAGCACGGGATCCTTTGTTTTTTTACGAGACGAATGACTTTTGTAGGACTCGACTCGACTCAACTTCGATGAAGCAGTAAACTCGACACGTTCCTTGGTTTTACGCTCGGTGTATATAACATTATGCAGACGGACGCTTGGGGCTTTTGAGAGTCGGCCGACCGGGAGCATTCTCCATACTTTTTTTTGGCTTATCGATTTTTTTATTCCTTTTTTACGACTATACTTTACGGAGAGTTTATTTTTAAGGTTGTGCTGATTGGCGCACTTTTTGTAGGCAAAACTCTCTCTCTACGACGAGGACGACGATTGCGTATGTAAGTTTCTTTCAAAGGTTGTGTCTGTAGCGAGGGGAAAAAAAAAGAAGTGAGCATCCGCGACGATGCGCGTATATTTAACGATACATTACCCAGTAAGGAAGCAGCTGATGGTAGGAAATAATATCTATCCATTAATAAATCTACATAGTTAGGAGTAAGAGGGACGGATGGTCGCGAGCGAGTACCACATATTCGATTGATCGGGAGGGCTGGGCAAACAGAGTGAGAGAGTCAATCGCGAGGGCAGAGGGCAATGTGGTACGAGACTCATAGTTTGTTTTTATGATGATAATACTTCTCTAAATCGTACGATCAGTATATGATATTGTAGGTGTCGTAATTCATTAATTCGTTTCTTCGTGTGCCATGCTTTTATTCAGCGAAAAAGGCAGCCATTATCCTTGACTTGAGAAAGGTTTTAGACTAAAAGTGAAACATTAACCGTCGTATAATAACTATAAAAGACGCGTTCCGCTTCCAGTCGAAGTTAGATGTTTGAAAAAAATCGGGAATCCAAGTTAAATAATCAAACTAATCTTCTTGTATCGCCGGCTAATTAATTAAACGTGATATCGATTCATATGCGACGTAAAATTGTTCGTGTCTAGTGTTAAACATTGGATATTATAGTAAAAAAATAAACTAAAGTAACTAATCGTAAAGTCTAAGTAAAATGGAAAATGTAATTAAGGAAAAGTATAAGTAAAAGGCGTCGCTTCTCCGAACGACTAAATCTGAATATAAAGCTCAGCAACCGCTCACATTATGACTTATAACAATTAAACCACTGATATAACAATCTCCTTTACCGATACTAGCTCTCACAAGGAAAACTAATAAGGTAAAAATCTATATAGAAAGCGGCTTTTTGCGTGAATGTGTATTTTTTTTTTGCGATATTGCAATTCGATATAATTGCGCAATGCAATAATGATAAGATGTACATGTCGCATCTCTACGGAAAAAAGACAGATAGAGAGAGAGAGAGAGAGAAAGAAAGAGAGAAAGAGAGCGAGAGAGAAAGCGAAATAGAGAGAAAGAAAGAGAGAGAGAGAGAGAGAAAAAGAGGAATCAATTACCAAAGCTTTTTTCCGAATGTCACGGTTTTCTTTTCGCGAATAACCTGGGCGAGAAACGAAACGCGATAAACTACACGTTTAAAATAATAATTGTCAAATGCTTGAATCATCGTACTTTCCGCAAATTAATCCTCGCGTAACGTGCAAAAACTGCCGCTATATAATATAACTAAAAATTATAGGAAAAGCAAGGAAACGAGTATGAAAGCACGAAATGAATTTTGATGATTCGCAGCAAATGCAGTTCGTGAAAGTCGCTTTTAAACATATGTATGTCTTTGTTATTTGTTAATTTTGCTTTATAAACCATCGCAGCTATTTGTTTTGTCAATTGTTAATATTCGTATAATATATATGTATATTCTAATTTATTTACGTGATAAAATAATACTCGCTTATCATTGCCGACATGTTCGATTTATCCACGTACCGTAATCCGTAAACAATAGAAATCGAAAACATTTTCTCGTACTCTCTTTCATAACGCAGTGTGATTACTTTGTTTTTATACCAAAGTTGTAATGTCTATAATTTCAAGTTAAATAAACAACAATTGAAATCCAATTTCAGCTTAAGGAGTCATTTTTATTGTCAGCACCTTTCCTACAATCTCCCATAAGTCTTTGCAAGTTGGTAAACTCTCGTTTATACATAGTTCCAATTAAGAATGACAGGAATCAAACGTAGAAACACAATAGTATGTTAAAATAGAAGTCTTTTCAGCGTAAATCGCACATTGTTTCGATATAGTTGCACGATCCTTTCATAAAATACAATTTCTTATTAGCTTTATTTAGGAGTAAAGTATATTCTGATAAAAAAACAGGCTTTCTTATTTTATTTCTTTGACCTGTCGTCGCTTTAACGCTCTATCTGTTATTGAATCTAGTCTGAAAAAAGAAACACTTTAATAATTATGTACAATATACTCTTAATTTACAAACTAAAAGATCATCTCCCTCTGAGAAATAACTTTAAGATATTAACTTTAAGATTATCTGATTTTGATTCACCTAATCCTGACTTAGAGCTAATCCTTAATATTATCAAATATTATTCTTATAATAATTATTAATGACTTTATTATAATTCATGAAAACCGACTTTTAAAAAGTAGCTTAAAAGGCATAATAAAACTTGTTGTGCTGCTTGCCTGCCTCTATCGTACTGTAAGCTAGAGATACTCGGACAATCACAAGATTATATGTTACATCGTTATTTACAATAGACGAATTAAGATAACAACATTTATATCACATTTCGAAAAGTCGGTTAACGCAAAGTTTCCATGTATAAGCGAAAATCAGCTCTTTCGTTGCCGCGACGCAGACGAGGAAGAAGACGACGTGTGTTTTTTTTTATATCGTATAATGATGAAAGGAAGCATTTCCCAGAGGTAGAATGGTATATATCTCTAAACGAAGGATAAATTTTAAGCGCGCGAGAAAAGGCTTGGCACGTATAGAGTGTCTATAAACGTTCTCATAGACATCCAGGAATGAATGACGCCGGCTAAGACAGAGCAGAGCGTGCATATAGGATAGCCCGCGGGTAAGTACAAGCTGTCTTACATACAGTGAGTGCTAGTCGACCTTGACATTGAATGAAGTGCTTACATTATCTTGACAGTGCTAAATATATGAATTTTATTTATCGACATTGAACATCAGTATAAAAGTATGAGCCAAGTTTCCGTATAAAGATCCGCGAGACGTGATTCCGAGGGGAATGGGTGGGTGAGTGGAGGAGGGGGGGGGGGCCCTAGGCGAGCAGGGCGGCGAGCTTGTGGAGGTTCGTGATGGTGGTGGCGTCGCCGGGTTGGAGCCTGAGCGCCTCCCGGTAGGCGGCGGCCGCCTGCCGGTACTTGCCGTTCAGGTGGAGGATGGCGCCGAGGTTGGCGTGGCTGCGGGCCTCGTAGGGCTTGAGGCCGAGGGCGTGCCGGTACCAGAGCTCGGCCTCCTCGCAGCGCGAGGCGCGCCTGAGGCTCGAGGCCGCGGCGACGGCCAGCTCGTAGTCGGAGCGCGCGAGGGAGGCGGCCTCCAGGTGGGCCTCGGCCGCCTCGACCAGCCGGCCCTGCGTGCTCAGGAAGAGACCTGCAACGGAGAGCAAGTCAGTAAGTCGGTCGGGCGTATCGAGCGCCGGTCGCATGCTGCTTACCGTAGTGATGGTGGACGCTCGGGTCGTGGGGCGCGAGTCTGCGGGCCCGCAGGAACCACCGCTCCGCCTCGGAGATGCGGCTGGACTGAAAGCAGAGCGGAGGCTGCAGTTGGAGATCGGAAAAGTCGAGCTGTCGTCGCGCGGACACTTACGTTGCGGGCGAGAAACTTGCCGTAGGTTATGTGGGCGGGCACGTGGTCGGGCTGGCTGGCTAGACTCGCCTGGAACCACTTCTCGGCCTCGTTGTACTGCTGGAGCCGGGAGAGCGTCTCGCCCAGCAGGTTGTAGACGCTCTGGGGCGGGTAGTGCTCGGGCAGGGTGCGCAGCGCCTCCCGGTACGAGGAGAGGGCCTTCTGCAGGCGTCCCTGCTCGGCGTAGAGGGTGCCGAGCTGGAGGAGGGCCTGGACGCGGGCCGCCTCGTGGGCCTTGCGGTCCTTGAGGGCCGAGCCGTCGAGGGAGGCGCCGGCGCGCAGCACCGCGACCGCCTCGCTGCTGCGGCCCACCGACACCAGGGTCGTGCCCAGGTTCACGTACGCCTCTGCAAGCCAAGCGGACGGGTGTTGGGATCGGGACGAAACTCCCCTGAGACGTTATTATACTCACGCGCGAGCGACGGCCTGAAGTGGATGGCACGCTGAAAGCTAAGGATCGCCTCCTCGTAGTTGCGCCTACCCTGCTGCAGGATGCCCCTGGGGAGAGAAAGAGAAGAGCAGCGTTAGCAAGGCAATGCTATATAGGGGCGGCTTACGCGACTGACGTACAGGTTGTAGTGGACGTCGGCCATGTTTGGCCGGTATCGCAGCGCCTCGACGTAGGCCTGCTCGGCCTCGGCGACGCGGCCCTGGGCGCTGAGCACGCTGCCCAGATTGCCGTAGGCTGCAGCGAGACGGAGAATTTGAGTTTGGTCCAAGGACATATATGTATAATATAGTGAAAGAAACTCACCCTTGGGGGGGTTGATGCTGAGCGCGGACCGGTAGAGGTTCTCCTCGTTGTACCAGTCGGCGTTCCTGAGGAGGGTGCGCGCCGACATGCAGCCGAGCAGCAGGGCCGTGAGGAGGAGGACGCCGCGGGCCAGGCCGGGGCTGCCGCGGCGACGCGCCGCCGAGTGGGCCGCCTGGATGGCGGCCCCGACGGCCAGGCAGCTGCCGATGCTCGGCAGGTAGAGGATCCGCTCGGCGATGACGAAGCCCACGTAGAAGAAGAGGTTGCTCGCCGGCAGGAACGGGAAGACGAGGAAGCCGAGGATGGCGAGGAGGGCCGTTGGCGCGGGCAGGCCCTCCCGGGGCCGGTGCCCGTGGGCCTTTCGCTTCGGGCAGTGGCAGTCCTGCACGGGCCCGTTGTTGTTGTTGGCCGCGCGGCAGCCGTCCGTGTGGCAGGCGCCGGTGCGCCTCGCCGAGCAGACCGGGCAGCGCGGCGGCTCCGGCTTGAGGAGCAGGGGCGGCTGCTGGGGCGCCCGGGCGCGCAGGCCCCTTACCGCCCAGCAGACGGCCGCCGCCAGGCCCAGGTAGAGCAGCGCCGACTCGAGGTTGCGGGGGTCCGCGAGCCCGGCCACCGGCGGCACCGCGCTCATCGACCAGTCGAAGCTCAGCGAGCAGGGGCAGAGCAGCATGCCGAGGCTCGCCGCCGGCAGGTAGAGGAAGGTGAGGCCGCGCACGAGGCGGCTCGGGTGCCTGGCCACTGGGTTGTCGGCGCTGGCGAACTCGGGCGCCCGGCCCCCGCCGACGCGCAGCCGGCCCAGCGTGAGGACGGCCAGGCCGCCGGCCAGGGCGGCGGAGGAGGGCCAGCGCCGGCGCAGGCGGCTCCAGGGCGCCTCGGCGCGGCCCAGCTCCCAGAGCAGGCAGAGCGCCAGCGAGGAGATGCCCGTCTCCTTGGCGAGGGTGGCGAGCAGGGCGCAGAGCAGGCTGAGCAGGAGGCTGGCGAGGGGCCGCCGGCGCTCGCAGTGGGCCGCGTAGGCGAGGAAGGCGCCCTGGGCGAAGAGGCAGGCGAGCAGGTCGGCCCGGCCGACGACCCCGGCGACGGCCTCGCTGTGCACCGGGTGGACGGCGAAGAGGAGGCCCGCGACCGCCTGGGCGAGCGCCTGGCCCGGCAGCACCTGTAAGTACGCGGGGTAAGTGCCCGTGGACCGTCGAGAGGACCGTGCGGCGTCGAGCCTCTCCCCCGGCGACTCACCTTGCGGGCGACGCGCACCACCAGGGCCGTGCAGAGGGCGTGGAGGAGGACGTTCACCAGGTGGTAGCCGAGCGGCTCGAGGCCGCCCAGCAGGTAGTTGAGCCGGTAGCTGGCGACGCAGAGCGGCCGGTAGCTGCCGTGGGAGCCGAGCTCGCGGAGCGGCGTGCCCCAGAAGTCATTCTCCAGCAGGCGGCTCCAGGGCGTCGTCGGCTTCAGGTCGCCGTTCGTCAGGATCGCCCGCCTGCAACGCGCACACGTCAGCCTGCTGCTGGGTGGGGGCAAAGCCGGGGGGGGGACGCGCGCCTCCCCCCCGAGCCAGCCAAGCTGGAAGGGCTGCGAGCTATCGATTTCACCGAGTTCCACGGCTAAACGCGACTGGCATAACTCTCGATGTAGCGGCCGATGTGTCGCCCTTTGCGAGAGCGGGGCGCGAGGAGGACCCCCCTCGCCCCGCCTGCCGCTATAATGGAAAAAAGGCGCGCTTAACTTGTATCGAGCGGCGGCGGCGGCGGCGGCGGCGGCGAGCGAACCCCCCTCGAGCCCCGTTGCTCATCTCCGCAAGGATCGCGACCCCGAAAAGTAGACGTGTCCGGCGGCCTGCCCGATATGCCTGTCCGCTGCAGCTTACATACGAGTCGGAAGAAAAGAGTAATCGATATGCCGTACAGCAACAGGTATTGCATGCAGAAGCAGGTGTCGACCGCAGGCTGGCCTCGCGACCGTACCTCCTCTCTCGAGCGAAAAGACCTCCGCTGCATAGCCGAGTAACGATGCCGCGCGCGAAGGATCAAAAGATCGAGCGCGGAGTGCCGGGGGCTGTCGGTATTAGGAGCTGTCAAAGGCCGAGAGACAAAGTGCCGCCCCCCCAATAACCGAAGGGCATCGGGCAATTTTCCGGCGGAACGGAGCTCTCGCCAGATATTAGGGCGCCCGTTTAGGAGCCCGACGAAAGTACAAATCCTTTAATTTCCTCACGCTCCCGTTACCCCCGCTATTACACGCTCCGATATCAAGCTGGTTATTGACTCGAGCCGCGACATCTCGAAATATAGGTCGTTTCGAATGTGATCCCTCGAAAAAGGTCCTTGCGCGTATTATAAACTAGGCAAAAGTGTAGGCAGTCGTCGAGAAAGCGCGGAACGTTTGCCGCCTCTTGTTGGTAAACAAAAACGCACTTTTAAAGTTGAAATAAATCAGAAGAGCACAGTGGAAAATTATCTAAATTATTAACACCGCGTTCAATTTTTTTCAGCTCGATCGTGCTTGGGAATGAAAATTATGTTCCGACAGGTTCGAATCGGTCCATCTGTTTTTGAGTCTGGAAAAGTACGCAAATTATTTTGTGACATAAATTTTTATCCGAGAAAAGTGCTGCCGACTTCTTGAAAACTGTTTACTTTTGAAGCTATAACATCTGAAATAAAACTTGTTTTTAAGTGGAACAAAAAGTCTACTTTCAGCGTTCGGGAACTATTTAAAAAGCCGTTTCAGTCGCTGGCCGCGGTAAAACCAGTCCCTCGATTAAAAAGGAAAGTCGGCGGCGTATCCGAATCTCGGCGAAATACGAGCTTTAATTCACGAGATGACGTGTGCGCCGAGCCGAGAGCGGTTTTCATTGTTTATTCGCGGGCTGCGGGGCGGCAGGGTGGTGGGCTAGTCGCGCGGCCTCCTTGGGAATCAATGCAGAAAGTCGAGTGGCTGCTTTGGCGCAGCAGCCGGCACAGAGACGCCCTGGGCAGGTTCGAGAGGTGGGAAAGGGGGGTGGGGGAGGATGGGGGATGATCGTTATACCTATCGTCGTAGACGAATCCCGCGTAGAGGGTGTTGTAGTAGAGGGCGGCCGCGACCAAGGCGCAGGCTACGGCGAGGACGTCCATGTCACATCTCTGCGGGGCGGCCGGCCCTCGGGGAAGAGCAGCGGCTAACTTGTTGCTCGGCGGGGGCCGACCGCTGCCGGGGATGTCGGCCGCCCTTTGACGGGGCGGTGCTGCTGCTGCTCCGCTGCTCTCTCTCGGGCGCGCGCAGCTGCCGTCCCTACCGTTTTATTACTATAGTCGTCGATCTCGGTGATCTCGAGAGGCTGCAGGAGCTCGGTGTGCCCGGGTCCTGCGCAGGCCGCGCTCTCGCCTACTGGCTCTCGGCCGACGGGCCGCTAGGGCTTTATATCAAGCCCGAGAGGAGCATCGATCGCCCGGGCGCCTGCGCTCCTGCACCGCGGCTCTGCCTCCTCCGCCCCTCTCGCCTGCCTCTCTCACTCTCTCATCTCTCGCGCGAGCCAAAGAGCCTCGAGAGCGCTCCGCTCTGAAAATTCGCGGAAAACTCGCTCGAGAGCGCTACTCCCTCCCGCCCCCTCTGCGCATGAGCGCAGCGCAGCTTCCAGTTCCGGAGCAAGGACATGCACCGAGCTTTTCCAGCCTACTTCCCGAGGCAGCCGGAGTCAAAAACCGTCCCGCTGCCCAACCCCCCCCACTCTGCGATTACTGAACTCGGAACTTAATACGGAAGCTCGCCACTTACTTGCAAAGATACCCCGATCAACTACATTTTTTTCTCGTTTCATTTGCATAATGCACTTTGACTAATTCATGCATTAACGATCTAATACACTATTAGCGATTTATCTTGAAAATTTTTATTTTTCGTAGAATAATCGTTGTTCCGTTTTAGCTTATTATTTGGTCATTCTCTTATTACAATGAAAACAGTGAAACCTATAGTCAATATTAATTTTTATTTTTTAAAATACTTGATTATCTATATGACTATATATATATATAATAGCTTGCTTTTTTATTTGCAGTCGATTAAAAAGGTATCTACATTTTCATAAGCATCTCGTTGTACCGACCTTACGGGGACAAAGTGCTTCTGGTAAAAACACACGACTTTACAATAATATTCATACACCAAAATATGTAATACAAGTTATTCGTCTAAAACGATTCATATAAAACATTTCATTTTTGTGGAAGAAATAGTAAAAGCTATTGTTTAAATTATCAAGCGGCACTCTGTTCAACAAACTTCAGTAAAAACAACAAGTAAAAAGATTTTAAGGTTAACATGGAATTTATTATTATAATTTATTTTTAACTATTTTAATTAATTACTGTTTTCAATTAATATTTTCCATTGCTGTTTTCCTTTCAGATATGAGCAATTTATCTCAGGCAATTAACTTATTGAAGATAAGAAAAATTAGTTGTCAAATCTTTATTAGACACCACAAAAAAAGAGATGTAAGAGTCTTTGATGCAAAATGGAGACAACAACAAAGATTACCTGATAACCCAAATGCTTTTGGTCCATTAATTAATTTGCCAGATTATTCATTTAAAGATGGTAGGCCAGTTCCGTACGGTACTAATCAGAAAATTCGTATTGATAAACAGCGTCAACATCTCGAGACAATTAAAAAGTTAGTTGGACAAGTGGATTATGCCGTGGAAAGGCATGCACTAATGCAAAAACAGTGGGAAGAACAGAAGCAACAAATTGTTGATAGTAAATTAAAAGAGAAGGGTCAAAAACTTCTCACGAGTGAATTAACAAATGATCAAAAGCTTCTTACAAATGAAAAATAGAAACTTGTAACTTGTTGTACTACTGTCAAGCAGTTGTAAATTTGTATAATAATTAAAAAAGATGCTGATTTTTTAATCTTGCAATGTTATACCATATTTAGTTAGGAACATGTTGTACGCCAAATAAAACATTTTTTTATAAAAAATCATTTCAGTGTTTAAACGTCATTTTTTAGAATTAGGCCAAAATTAACAAGTGCGTTGAAAAAAATGTCCAATTTGAATTTATAAAATTCGGTTAACGTTTTTATTAAATCAAACTCGACGGTTGACACACTTTTGCGAGTAAATTTTCACATCAGGATAAAAACTTGTGATTAAAGTGCAGCTCCATAATTTTGCTTAATTAATTATATATATATTTTCAAGGCAATTTCCAATTAATCGAATCCGCCAGGTGGTCAGTGTCAGTTTTCGGTAGGTCGAAAAAGGTCAGGCGCGGAATAAAGTAGGAGAAAAGTCGCGGTATGTAAGACAAAGTAATAATGTTAAAGAGATATTTAGAGTGTATTGCAGTTATACGGCGCGTAGCAGGAAATGATTAAGAGTGACCCAAAGTATTGGTGTAGCAAACGAAGAGAGAGAGAGAGAGAGAGAGAGAGAGAGAGAGAGATAGAGGTAGAGGTACTAATCATCGTAATGGACGTCGAATATGGTAATGATTATCGATGAAAATACTAGGATGTCCATGGGTAATTTTCTAACGGCTCGGATCGAAGGAGGAAGCGAGCTGCGCCAACAGAAGAAGCAGCCGCATAACCAGTAGAAAGAGGAACTGAAAGAAGAGAGCCGCATTGCACGCACGTCTATATAAATACGTACGTCGGGATATATTTCGAAAAAAGCAGATCAAAGCTATATGTATGCGTCGGTGCCCAACCGAGCGCAAATCCTCCGAGACCTCCTTGACTCGATCGGGCCAACTTTTGCCAGAAAATGTCAGAGCGCGCGCGTTGCTCCTAATACAAATCACTTCATTACATACTACAATACGGCTGCCTCCTTTTTTTTCATATCGTCTCTTTACATTATTCGGCCGTTTAACTGTTTCGCGACTATATTATTTTCTGCGTACGAGATCAGTTTTCGAGGAAAATGCTAAAATGTGTGTTACGGGAGAGATCAGGTTTACCTAGTAGCTTAAATTCGAACTGGCCGCTCGGTGTGCGGAAGCCCCGATTCGGGGGGCGGCGGCGACGTCCAATTAACTTGCGGCTCAACTAAAGCTCTCCGAGAAGAATTTTTAGCGCGCAATGCTCGCGAGGGCAATCGAGGCTAACAAGTTCGAGCAGAATCATTACATATTTGGAATGAGCTGCCGCGCGAAAGAGCGCGAAAGAAGTAGGGGAGAAGCGCAGGAGATAGGCACGAGCGGGCAGGCACGGCGGGTCGCAGTTGTCGCGCACCCGGGCAGCATGACTGACCGGTCCTCCCCACTGGCCTCGAGGTGCTTACGGCTCCCTGGCTCCTAAGTCGGCGCGCGCGCGCGAGATTATGCTCCTGGCCGCGGTCCTGCTGGTGCTGGGCTGGCGGCCGGCCGCCTGGGCGATCGACGAGACGAGCCGGCCGCTGCAGGAGACGAGCGACGCCTACCTGCGCAACGTCGTCAACGAGCTCCAGCTGCTCAACGGGTTCGCGCCCTCGGAGTCGAGCGGCGGCGGCAGCAACAGCTTCGCCCTGGACAGCACCGGGCAGCCGCCGGTCTTCCTCCACCGACCGCCCCTTCCCAGGTACGACGTGCACCGGGAGCCGCCGCAGCAGCAGCAGCCGCCGCCGCCGCCGCCCCCCTGCCGGGACGAGATCGAGGAACCGCCGCCGCCGTTGCCGCCGCCGTTGCCGCCGCCGGCTCTTGGCTTCTCGGCCCAGGAGCTCGCCGCCATGTACAGAAAGGCCATCGAACGGGGCAGCCCCGTCAAGTACCAGTCCCTTGTAAATAGCATCGACTACCAGCCGCCGAAGCTCCTGCCGGTCAGCCGACCGCCGCATCCCCAAGAGTCTCAGTATGCTTATTACTTTTACCCGCTCCAGAGCTTTCATCACGAGCTCCTCAACCAGTACGGATACAGACCGCTGGTAAGCCGGGCCTTTTTTTTTTTATCTACTTTTACTTCAAAACCTCAATTGAGCACATTTTTTACGAGTGGGTTGCGCAACCGGCGATGCTACTAACGGTAAAGAAAATAATATAGTTTCTCATTCGAAGTATCTGCAAAATTTTTGCGCGCACGCACGAGTCTCTAAAATCAGTATAACAATTACTCCAACCGGTTTTCATTCGCAACCCTCAGTTAACAAATTTAATGTTATACACGCCGTAACGTTTACTTATCGCTTTTCAGCCTGATTTCAAACACGACTCGGCACCCGCTGAATCGACCAAAAAGGAAACGAGCACAATGAATCCGATATTGGTGGGCATTAGCAGTTTTTTGGGAATGGCTTTATTCTTCATCCTCAGCCTATTCGTTTATCCTCGTTTCATGCATTACATGCACTTTCCCCTCGTCACGACTTCGAGAACAATTTTCGAAAACGAAATGATCCAGCTGACGAGCTTTGTTACGGAAGCCATCGATTATTACCGAAAGAATGTACAAAAGGTCAATTTTTTTTACCAATTTTTTTCAATCTAATCCGAATTATTTTAAAAAATTCTCATTTCAAATCTTTTTTTTTTCAGAAATCAAAATATTCGAAATATAGATTCCGGCAGAAAGAATGAGGTAAAGGAATAACAAGAGGAACAAGAGATGGGTCGACAAATAATAAAATAAGAAACTCTAGTGTCTAGTGTTCAGTTTATTGATACAACTCTTCCGGATTCTGTTGATTTTGTTGTATATTTATGTATAAATTTTTATTTACAAAGTGTCGAGAAGCCGCATTTAGATCAGATCCGCTGTCTTCGTCAGTCAGATACTTGTAGTTCAATTGTAGCGCGTACAATAGAATGAAGCTTAGCGAAATAAAACGAGTATGTAACAATGACAGTCGCAAAGTTATGTGTTAAAAATTCTCTTATACTTAAAATCACGCTAACAATGGCTAAAGCCAGGTATAAAATTAATACGTATAAAAATCCTAGTGTTAATCCAAGTGGTAAAAAATTTACAATTAATTTGATATTCCCAGCTTTGTATTTTAATCGAAATCAAAGAAAAAAAATGACACGCGTTTTTAGCTCGAACAAGATTAATCGTGATTTCGAGTGTTAAAAGTTGACTAGAAAAATAAAGTCATAAAATAAAAAGAGCGATAGAGAAGAAAAGTCTCGAATTCGTTTCTCAAGCATCGGCCCAAGTAATACACAATATGTATATAATACACAATAAAATTCTAAAATAAAATTATAATAAAAAAAGCATCGACGATGTTGTTCAATGAGATAATAAAGATGATCCAAAAAAGAGTAATTCGTAAAATAAATTTCTAACATTAGCGATTTTCTTATCCTAAAGTGTTGTCAAAATGTTGAGGCTCTGTCCATACTAGTTAATGACACTATCGATACAAAATGACTTCCGCATTTCTAAATTCGATCTCCTAAAGATTCAATCCAATTTTCATGTATAAGAAAGGTATAAAAAATTATTGTTTCTCGAGAAAAAAGAGCTGATTCATAGTCAGGCAACGCATACGCAACTGATAACGAGCTCAGTACGCGAAGAAGGCTAGCATTTTATAAACCGGCCTTCGTCGACCAAGTGTCACAGTGGAAGTTGTTCAGTAAAAGTACATCAGTCTTTCCTTAGGAAATAATCGTTTTCATGTACACGCGTACGCACAACATTCCTCTTTCATCAGACACGTGTACATTCACTTACATCAAATTCTGCGTACACTCTTCTACCTTTTTTAAATATGAAATTATGCACATTATTTCTTATGCATACGTCTTTTTTTTCTAAATCTTATACATGATTATCATCGGTATTTTAGATAATTATTATTGAGTAAAAGACGTAATATTATCTTGCGTTATCATCATGTCAACACTGATGGTACAGCGACATAAATTATTAATTCAATGGATCATTAATACTTTGGCAAACAAGCTTTTTAACAATATCAATACGTAGTTTCTCTAAAATATTGCTAAAATGTCCATTTTCTTCAAAATTCATTATAAATCTTTCATAGAAATATAAATGTACATTTTTTCATGCGAGAGATTCATTGTCATGAGTATGCTCAGTTGTTTTAATCTAGACGTTTACAAAATTAAAAAAAGCTTTCTGTACATTTACTCATTTCCATCGATTCGAATTCTAGGTTCAAATATACCTGACAATATTTTAGAAAAACTTTTTTTATATCGGAGGAAAACTGATTGTTGTTGCTTGTTATTTGTGCGGTAAAACCTAGTTTTTTTTCACTTATTATTTTCCTTATGCAAATTTTGTTTAAAAAAAAAACATGTCTGCTTTGTGGAAAAACAATATTTAGCTAAAATCTGGGTCCTACTTTGCGCTTGTTTTACATGAAGCAACGTGTCTTTCAAAGCAAATTTTTCGTTAATAAAATCTACTCGTGCGCATTTCTTCGCGATTCACGGTAAAGTATTTGATGCAGAATAATCTAATTATTATTTATCGCTTGTTATTAAGAATCTGCTTCAACTTCTTCACCGAGATTATGTAAGTCCAAGTAGTTGACGATTCCTCGATGCAAAAATTCATACTGAGGCTGCAAGAGTTTTAAAGGTTTGGTCAATATTTTGTCGGTATTAAATTTAATAGACTTCGAATGAGAAAGTATTATGAAAACATTAAAATATACTTACAAAAGTACTTATCATTCCATGCCTTTGTGATCGTAATTTTTTAACCGTAGTAAAAATGTCAATTCTTTTTTCAATGCGCAATTGTTGAACTAGAATACTCAAAGCAACAAACATTGAGCTTCTGTCTGAACCGTGATTACAATGAACGACCAATGGTCCAATCACTTCTGTATTATTTGTTTGAGTCTGATCTATTAGTTCAATAATACCTCTTGTAACTTCTGGTACTTCACCTTCCACCGTTGGCCAACCGTGATACTGATATTGGGTAACTACTACATTTTCGTCAACTTTTGTATTGGTTACGCATAATTCACGACGAGTAAAATACGGGCAACTTTCGCTTTGAATGTAACGGACACGTATATGGTCGTAAGAAACTTCATCGTCTGGCCAATACCGAGGACACTTGCGAGGCCCTTCGGCGAGCTGTTTAAAAAAATAAACCATTATGTTAAAGAAATTTTAATAGGTGCATAATTTCGTATACTTACATCTGACAGCATAACTATTGTAGATATACATTGCTCAGAAATCATTCTCCAAAAATCAGCAATTGTAGAATCTAGCGGATCTTGAGTTATAATAAAAGATTCAGAATTATCGTAACCTTCGATGAAGGAAGCATTTATGTAGGTAGAATGTTCCTTCCCAGGTATGGGGGTAAGAATAACTCGATTTCTATCGTATGGTATTACTAATTCGCTTCGATTTTTGTTTCTGTTTTCTTCTCCTCCACCTACTGAAAATGACTTTCGATCTTCTAATACTGCACTGATTTTCTGAAAAAAGTAAAACATTTTTTTTTTCAATTTATCGTTAAAAACTGTTAGCTTTGAAAAATTTATGAAACCGTACTAACATCATATTCCTCTTCCATTCGACATTTTTCTTTTCCATTTTCTCTTTGACGAAGTTTCTCTACAGCAGGTTTCAATTGAGTTGCTGCTATTTCAGTGTCTCCATACTGTCCCATCTCCATAAGAGCACGATAAATAAAAATGTACTGCTTTAAAGATTGCACCAAGAAATTACGCTGGTGCCTCAAGTCGCATACTGTATTAAATATAGATACTTGTCCTTCTTCTGTCAATTGCTGCATCAAAGAATCTAATGCAACCAAAGTACCGGTTCTACCGACACCCGCGCTGCAGTGAACCAATATGGGCCCTTTTTCTAGGGAATATGCTTCATTAACCCTCTTTACAAACCTTAAAATAGCGTGAGGATGCTCTGGCGCCATGAAATCCTTCCAAACTAAGAAATGATATTGTACAATCTTTCTTGTATCTCGTTCTCCAGTTCGAGTCATTTTTAGCTCTCGCACGACATAATCCGAGTACTGATATTCGCCAACGTGCTCAACTGTTATGTCGCCAAAGTTTTTCGTTTCTGTTTTATCTGGCCAGTACTTGGCGCACTTTGTTTTTGAATACTCTTCTAAATTCGTGAGCATAAGTACCAGTTCTAAATGTTGTTCCCATATCATTCTCCAATAATCGCAAACTGTATTTTCCATGGGACCTTGAGCGCAGATGAATTTCTTGCGTTCTTTATAACCAAGCACAAAATTGGCGTTTATATAATCAGAACCACAAATTCCATCGATTTGAGCTAAGCGTACGCGCGTTTGGTCATAGCACTTAATATCTGGATAGCGATTTTTGTATATATTTTCTCGAGCTTCGGATGCTCTCGTCGTACGATCAGTGAATCGATCAGGTAACAGCTCGAATTCATGCTGAAAACCATAATCTGAATCTCTATGACGTTCCAAGTAGGCTTGCAGTAATTCATTTTTCGGAATTGGTGGCATATCCGGTGGAGTAGCAGCAACCAATTGATGTCTCCCCCTCAAACTTTGACATAAATGTCTAAAGAAGTAAATTCATCGTGTATACTTTTGTGCAAAAAAAAATCACATGCATAATAAGTATTTTTTGTTTCTCAATACATTCACTTACCGAAAACTGTTCCGCAAAGTTATGATCTCTTCGCCTCGTTGCTGCACGCGCTTTGAATAGCGATGTAATACGCACAATGTGATAAGAAGAATAATAATTATCAAAATAAGAACTAGGGATATTTGTAAAATGACACCAAGTGTTGTAACATCTTCCACAATTACAAGTTTAGGATCAACACCTCCAAAAAGTGGCGGCAAATAACTACTATATGCAGGTATAAATTGACCTTTACCAGATCCATAAACTGAAATAATTTATTATTTATTTATTAAAAGTAATCTTTAAAAATTTTAATTTTTAGTTATTTACCAATAATTTCAACAAAGGCTGTATAGTTGGCCTTTTCATCCAAAAACCCGTCAAATGGAGAAAGGACAGAACTTTCAAAATCATTGTTTACTGCAGCAATATCCTCTCTTTTTTTCCTCGTAAGCTGTTCTGTCTGATTAACAAGAGGGATCGAAGTAGTAGCTTCGGCAAAATCATAAGATTTGGTAACATTATTTACTATGCTTTGCGATACCGTTTCTGGTGCTTGTGTATTAACAGTTGCATTTATGCTAGTTGGTGTTGGATTCTGTTAAAAGGAAAAAGTCAATGTTATTATATATGGTTGTGTTAAATTACGATTACTTTAATTTAATAAGTTCGAAGCGTACATATACTTCCGGGATGAAGTGTAAGAGCGTTGGTATAGGCTTCTGCATCAGTCCAATACAACGTTCGCAGGCAATACTTCCATTATGAGTTTCTCCGTCTCCAATAAAAACTTCGGGAGGTAGATGGTTGCTATCGAACATTTCAGCGAGATATGCTCCACCCAAAGATGAGGAGTAAACGTATTGGTAAGAAAATACGGATATCTCTTCGGGCGGAGGCAGGTCGGCCAGTGTTTTCTGTGGGGCAAGTTTAATGATAAAAATTCTATAGCAACAAATAGGTCCATTTCTTTCTGAAATTCTTGGCATATATATCTTAAATAACTGTCTTCCTTGGCTTTCGATTTTATGCCAAGCTCGCGCATTCATATTTTCTCGATCCGGCACTGTTACGGGCATCGTACAATTTGTTACAGCATCTTCACCATAAAATCGTTGACGAGTTTGACAGGATACACGAATCTACAAAAATAAAAATTTTACATTGAATTAAATTTTTTAAAACACTTTTTTAATAAAGCAATCAACCTACAGTATAATTAGTATTTGGAGGTAATTGATTTTTTCGAAAAATGTTATGCTGATAATCCACGTGATCTATAAACGGGCTTAATTGTTCAGTCTTTAATCGGCCTGTTTCATCTTTATAGGTGGCTTTACCATGTATTTCAATTTTATACTGTAAAATTATACTGTTACGTTTCTCAGGAGGTGTCCAACTTATAGACATAAGACTAGTTCTGCTAATATTATCAAATCGACAGGATACAGTGAGATTTTGGGGAGCACTTGGAACTGAAAAAAAAATTATATTTAAATTGATGAAAATAATTCATTAAAATACTTGTAAAAATAGAATTATATAATTATTTTACCTCCATCTAAAGTTTCGACTTCAACTTCCTTACTCCAATTACCACACTTTATTGTGTATTCATTGCAGGCAGAAATTTTAAATTTGTAAGTTGTTGCTGGTTCCAAATACTCAAACAAATACAATGGGTTTTGCTGAACTGGAACAATGGCTTCTCGCCTTTGTCCTTCATGGCTTGCAACTATAATGTAATAATGAATATGTTCTCGGAGATCAGTAGGTGGATTGTTCCAAGCTATGGTCACAGTACTCGAAGTCATACCATTTACATTCAAGTTTGGTATAAATATTGGGTCTGGAAAACATAGTAAACAGTTTAATACATTTTAATTAGTCTTTAAGGAAGCATATGTATAATTACAAGTCTACTCTGCAAACCTTTTTCTAATGTTTTAATCCACCTTGGATCTATGTAAACATGAGACTTTCCAACTTTATTTTTTGCAGAAATAGCAACTTGATATACACCTCCTTTATCCAATCCTTTCAAAACAAAACTGGAATTTTCTCCTTTCAGTGGTTCAGTTATGTACTGCCATGTCTCAGTTCCATTTTTCATGTACTGAATAATGTAAGACTCTACTGGCTCATTGCCTGTATTAACTGTCCAGTTTAAAAAAATACTTCCAGCACCAACAGTCTTTAGAAAATCAATGCTAATTAAAGGAACGTCAATGACAAAAAGATGTCTCTCAGCAGTGACAGCACCATAAAATTCATGAGCTTCACAAGTATATGTCCCATTGTCTTTTCGGGTAGCACTTTTAAAAGCAAGCGTAAGCAGTACATGGGTTTCATTTACTTGTGTCCAAGAAGTCATATTTTTTAGCCGTTCAAAGTTATCTGAATTGTTACTCTTGGACCAACTAAAGTTTGAAAGCGGACCACCATAAAAATCACATGTCAAGTTGACTGCATCCAATGCTTTAATTCTAACGTTCTCGCTACTGGCTACTCTAGCTGGTTCTAAAATGAATAAAAAATTTAATCAGTGTCCAAGGTTCAGAGAAACAGCAAAAAAAATGAAAACACAAACAATGAACCAATTGTATGAAGAATTCTATTTACCTATAACTCTTATATGTATAGTTTTTTTTACATGCTTGTTAGAAATATAAGCATTGCAAGTGTAGTTGCCGCTATCCTGCCTAGTGGCTTTCTTTAGATCAAATCGTTGAACAAAATCAGATTCCTTGACAGAAGTTAAATTCTTGCTATTGTAAGTCCACCAAATATCAGAGGCTGGCTCGAGTGTTTTGCAAGTAAGGTGTGGCGTACTGCCAGCTTCTATACCTTGTGGATGCTGGGAAACTACTATTTCCAACGATTTTTTAACATTAGGCCCTGCACTGGACATGACGTCCGACTCTAGAAAGTGGAGAAGCGGTTTTTAAGAATAAAGACAAGAAACATGCAACTAGCAAAAGCAGAGCCTATTTTGGATGTTCTCAAAGGCGTTTTCGTACATCGCTAGGCTGACGTGAAAAGAGAGGTGCATAGTTTGACCAGACTCACGATTGTCGGTGCTGTCGGCGGTGACAAGTAGTAGGCTAGAAAAAGCGACGAGAAAGACCGCTAGGACGGCGCAGCTCCGGCTCGGCAGCGGCTCCATGTCGGCGGCGAAGCAGCCCGTCCACAAGAGTAGCAAAGAAAGTGAAAGAAGCGCTGGCCAGGCCCTTGGCAAGCCGGTGTTGGGTGCGTGCGTGCGCTCAGCGTCGGCGTCGGCGTCAAGGCGTCGCGGCCAGTATCGGCGGCTGCGGCCTGCGGCGTCCCACCTCTCTCAGCCTCGGCACCACGAGTCCAACATCTCGCTCGCTCTCTTCTATTGCGCTCGCTTGCAGCTCCGCCCGAGAACCGCCACACGCTCTCCCGCTCTCTCTTACACGCCCGCTCTCTCGCTCTTGCTCGCTCGCTCGCTCGCGCGCTCGACGTAGTCGACGTCGTTGATGCGATTCTCAATCACATGACAGGCCGAGCACCCGGTCGCAAACTCGCTCTTGCTGCTGAGGCTCCCCGAAATTGAGCAGAGCCCGGCCGCGATATAGGCTGTCAAAAATCACGGAAAAACACACGCGCCGACTCCTTACAGCGTTGCACTCTGTCGCGCTCGCGCTCCATCCCCTATTCACGCTCTCTCTCTCTCTCTTTCTCTCTATCTCTCTATCTCTCTCGGACACTGTCCCTCTACTCTCTATATACGCGAAGCGCGACGTTATATGGCAGCTGTGTGTAGGTGAAAACGAATCACCCGGAATCGGCTTTTTATTCTCTTCCTCGTACAGTCTCGATATATCTATCCGCAATCTGCTCGTTTCAATTACCTGCTACCTTTATTACTTATTGTTTTTTGCTCTCCTACGCAATATGTATAGTGAAGATCGATTTTTTGAAAAAAAAAGCTCATCGCTATTTCCAACAATTTCATTAAAAAACTATGCATTGAACATTTTTTTTAAAAAACTTAAAAATGATTAAGTTAGATTAGATATATAAAGTTGATTATCTTGTGTGACGATTAGATGTTAGATGTCGCTATATACTCACTTAACCGTGCCCGTAGGCGGTTAGGGTGTAGGTACAAGGATTCAAAGCTCGAGATACCCAAATAAAAAAAAAAGAATGTAAACTTATTGATTCTATATTAAGTGATCACGACAAATAGGAGCTTTGTCATCTTTTCTAAATAAAGCAGTGCTTTAAATAAATGAAAACAAAGGAACGAAAGAAATGCAAAATCTCTCGAGATATTAAGTAAATCTCAATTAAGATAGCTTTATAGCGAACGTATGCGCCGCCGGCTGTTGGACGCGGAGGCCAAGCAATAGGCATCGATATGGAGTATCTGGCAAAGTGCGCGCAACAAGAGGAAACTGGTGGGGGCGCTCTCCCCACTTATTGTAAGTAAGTAAGCATACACTATGTCTAGTATACCTATATAGGCGGTGAGTGTTCAGTCTGGCTTAAAATACGCGTCGTACGTACATGCACAAGGTGTGCAGGCGTGTGTGCAAAGGCTCGGAAAGAAAGGGAGGGGGAGCGCCGTACTGGCCCACGGTATTGTATACATGCAGGGTAACACGTCTAACAGTTTGCCGTTGATGGCTCGCCGCGCGCGTCCTTCAATTTTAACTACGGAGAAGTGTTTTTTTTTTAAAAAGGCTTATCGTTTTTTCATGAAAAGTACGTTCATTGCGAGCCTTGCACCCGAGACGCCACTATAATGTGAAGATAATTTCTCCAGTTAACAGTGTCTTTAGTTTGCACTTGTTCTGTATCCTTGGTTGGAAAGTGAGGTTATGTAATTATTTGGAACCTATCCTGACGAAAGCAAGCTTCCAATTAAAGCCCAAGAGAATGGAAAAATCGTCCTAGCGAGGTAAGTCTTTGTTCCAAAGCTCTTTAATTAATGATAAAACATGATTTCATTCGAGTGATTTGCCCGAAAGGCGACGGCAATGGTAACGGCAGGCCGCAGTCATCGCTTAATGGGAGTTTATCGTGAAGGTAAACGTGTAATAAACGGCAGTTCCAAGTGCAACTTGACTTCCTCGACGTTGCAGCACTCAACGTTCAACTACCTGTTGTGACGTTCGCGGCTCGCCTCGACGGCTTCATCCCCTCTTTGGCACTCGGACTGGTTCCCCTCCTCGCGTGGCGGGCGCACGCGCTCGCTCACACAGACAGGCGCGCGTGCACGCGGCAAGAGACAAGAAACCGGAAGAGCGTCCTTCCAATGCTCGAATTCAAAATCGAAAGTTGTCGAAAAAGACGGGAAATGAGCGCGAGAAAAAAAGCAGCAGCAGCACCAGAGAGAGAAAGAGAGAGAGCGAGAGAGAGCTAAAGTAGAGGGGTAGAACGGAGCATGCCGTGCCGCCTTGGAGGGGAGCGGAGGAACAGATTCCCCTTCCCCTGCGGCGGCGACGACAACGATGCTTGCCGATGAACGAGGCAGCAGAGTGAGCCGAAGCCGAAGCTCGAGATCGTGTCTGGTTGCTACTCTGCAGGCCCAGAGACAAGGCGAAACGCTCGCCTGTCTTTTCCCTCTCTCCGCCGGCGCGTTCTGGAAAGCAGCAAGGAAGCTCCACGCGTTTAGTCTGCCGCGCGCACGTAAACATAGAGGCACGTAGCTCGTTGTTTCAGTTGAGATTTAACCCGCTGCCCGGTCGTCCGCCTTATCTGTCATCGCTCGAAGCGCTAACGATCCCCGTTGCTTGACTTGCAGGTCGGAGATCTTGCGGTGTCTGCACGCCGAGTTCGTTCAACAAGTAGCAGCGAGAAGAGTGAGAGAGCGCGAGAGAAAGAGAGAGTGGAGCCAGGTGACATGAGAGGAGGATGCCAGCGGGCAGCTGCAGGAGGCGGAGAGCAAGCCAGGACGACCAGAGGACCAGCACTGCTGGCTCGATTTCACCAGTGAGCTGGCTTACCCTGCAGTGGATTTCGGAGGCTGTATGGAGGCAGGGGGGCTCCTGCCCCGCCAGCCTCAGCAAGGCCCCCCTGGCTCCCATCCCGGCTCGGCTGGACAAGCCCAGCCTAGGCCCAACTTAGGCCTGCAGCAGCAGCAGCAGCAGCAGCAGCAACAGTCACCCGGTCAGCAGCAACATCAGCAGCTCCAGCATCAGCAGCATCAGCAACAGAACCAGGTGCAGCACCAGGACGTGGTCGCGTACTGCCAGCAGCAGCAGCAGCATCAGATCCACCTGCAGCAGCAGCAAATGGGTCAAGCACCCGGGATGGGCGAAGTGCTGCCGCCGAAGCGTCAGGCGGTCGTCGATCGGCTGCGCCGGAGGATCGAGCTCTACCGGCGCAGGCAGACGGACCTCGTGCCGAAATTCGACCAGACCTTCCACGGCTTCTGCGAGCAGAACATCCAGGACACCCTGGTGCTCAAGCAGCGCTTCCTCGACAGCAAGGCCAAGCGCCAGGCGAAGAAGACCGACAAGAAGCAGAACGACAACGTCGGCCTATCCAATATTCATGTGGTGAGTAAAACCGCCTTATCATCTTCTCCCGAGTTGAAAACATTCTTATCGCTGATAAGGTCAATCGAAACGTCACGTGCTTTTCCTCGAAATTTGTGGGCAAAGAAAAAGCAAAAAAGTATAAAAGACGCGCTCGAGCGATCTCTATGGGAAGACCCGTAAGAAAGAAAGTAGCAACGGGAACGAGTTTGCTTTGGAGGGGGAGTAAGATTTGAAAATCGGTGGCGCGCCGCCTGCTGCTGCTGCTGCTGCTGCTGCCTCGGCTCGGTGTTGTATTATCGAGAGTGCCGGTCGTGCAGCGGCGGCGGCGGCGGCGGCAGCAGCCTTAGCAAAGAGCTTCGGCGTATGTACGTAGGCCGCGAGCGTACGTGTAGGTACTTTCTTGCGTTGACGAGTAGCTAAGAGCGCGGGTGCGCTGTTGCCAACTCCTCTTTCCTCTCTCTTCCTCCTTTCCAGTCAGTTATAACCTCCCTCTCTCTCTCTCTCTCTCTCTCTCTCTCTCTCTCGAGCAGCGAGCGAGAGCTCTGACACGCTCTTTTCGGCTCCAGCTGAGTACTAATCAGTGATTCTCAATCGCTTTTCAGCTTTTCCAGCTCAACTATGCGGCTTTCACGAACTTTTTCGATCCCTTATACCTGAGCGCCTTGCTTTCTGCAAACGATCATTTACTCTACTTTAGCTAATTATTTGTAGCTCAAAACTTTACGACATATCTCCGGCACGAGAGGAAGAAAGAAAAATTTCCCAAGAAGGGTCGTCCGGATATTTTGGCCGACCCTTGGAGCTCTTTCCTTATCTCGTCCTTTTTCTTATCAATGAGACACATTGAAGTATGACGTCGATCTTGAGGCATGCGCGCGTTGTAAGATGCGTCACGCGCTCTTGTCGGTTTTAGTCAGCTACGTGCTCTCGAAAGTACGGCTGGCCGATTTAACTTGGCTTTCGATTTTCACTCGCCCTTCTTTTTCTCCTTTTTTTCATATAGAGAAGCTTTCTATTGCGGAATTTCAGAAATTCTTTCGAATTAAAAAGTATAAAATGAGTAATCTTTTAGGATTTTATTTCAATTTTTCTTTCGAAAAAGATAAGTTTAAATAATTTTTTATTGACTGCCGTCGCGGTGCTTTAATCTTTATCTGATTAAATTTGAGTATACGGCAGAAGGCATTCGTGCCCGTATTACAAGTGCAGATAACGACGCGAAAAATAGTTGCGGAGTGGACCGAGTTGCGAAAGTCTCTAAATAACGAACGTCGTTTGTTTAGGACGAAAAAGCAAGTGCAGCGGGCACAGTAGTTTTAAGTAAGAGCTGTGAACCGCTGGAAGAGCAGAAGGCAGCTGAGCGGACAAAGAGCGAACGGTTATTGCAACAGGAGGACAGAGTGTGTGTGTGTGTGTGCTCTTGGAACGATGGCGCTCTCGCTGGCTTACGGTGCAGTAGGCTAATGTAAACTCCGCGGTGCCTGATTTTCTTGCTCCTACCTGTACTTGCAAAAATTTGCCGATCGGACTGGAAGACGGAGCTCGAATTAAATTATAGCGCATAAGCATTCGTCGACGGGGGCGGCGAGCGGGGGAGAGGGGCGGGGGGGGAGGGGCGCACTCGGGCGATTACGTACGTAGAAAGAAAGAAAAAAAAAGTGAGCATTTAACATCTCTCGACTCTCTTTGGCTGGTATTAATTAGTGAACGGTATAGCGCAAAGACAACTGTTTGGGTAGAGTGTGGCAAGGGGCAGCGCGAGAGAGCGCCGAGTGGGGGAATGCCTTTCTCAACCCCCTCCAGTTTTCATTGTTTGCGGCGGCGGCGGTGCTGCAGCTGACAACTGATGTACGCGAAGCTGGCAGTACACGCCCCTCGATACTAATCGGGCTACAAACATTTCTTTATACCGGAGCTAGAGGCCTGCAGTGGCGCTCAGCCGCTTTTCTCTCTCTCGCTCTCTCTCTCTCCGCGATCCTCTCCACCTCCTACGAAACAGATCAGAGCAGAGCGGCCTGCAGCGTATATATCCCTCTTACGAAATTGTGACGAGCCGCCGCCGCTCTCTCTCTCTCTCTCTCTCTCGGGTCTCCGCGGACTCTCTCGGCGGAAAGAAGTGCGCAGAAATGCATCGGGCGCTTTTCCTCGTCCCACGGCGGCTCGTCGTTGCCCCGCCACACCGGCTTATCCCATTTCGATTTGGCCACTGAGTAGCGGTAGCGGCTCCGGCGCCGATAGTAAAAGCAAAAGCAGCAGCGGCGGCGGCGGCGGCCGCACATGTCTCGCTTGACTCACGGGCGCGCGCGCGCGCGCGAGAGCAGAGGGGGGGAGGGTATACGAGAGTCGAGATGCACGCATGCGCTCCTGGTATGCGCATGCCGTTTCGTTAGCTGCAAAGCTCTTCTCGAATCTCGCTTCAGCTGCCTTCGCTTAGCTTTCATTGATAGCCGTAAGAGAGTAGCGGCACCTCTATACGTCTTGTCCGCAATGCACGTACCGCTTGCGAATTCGACCAGAATCTCCGGGCTCGTGTATCTCTCGGCTTTTGTCTCAATTATTGTACAAACACGTTCGAGAGCGCTTTTTTTTTTGGATTTTTAAATGTCAATTTTTAGCGACGGCCTGCCGTGCTCCGCCTTGACTCGTTATCTGCACTCGTTCCGAGCGCAAGACACCGAGCGTTGACTGCGCATACAAGTTTGTCGACCTTGTATGACGTCTACATTGAATACAATAGCCAGGCTCTTTTTTTTTTTTTTCTAGATACGGATCTCGAAGTCCTCGGTCGCCGCGCAAGACCCATTATTTATTCGCGACATAGTTGGACGAGTACGTATTAGTTCGAAAATGAAAAATGTTTTCCTCTCGCCGGCTAATCCGATGCCTTACCAGTATTGATTCAGCTCGAGAGCTCGGACGTATAAATCCAAGACGGCGAGTCAGTCGTCCATCGTAGGCTATCATTTAGCCATCCGAAGGCGAGGGTATGCCCCCGGAGTGCCGGCAGAGACTCGTTCTCGAAATCGGGGCTAAAAGCCGATTATTAAATTTGGAAATATTGAGTCGCTTGGCTCGGTGTACTCGCTCGGCGCTCTCGGCTCCTCGGCTGGCTCGGCGGGAGGGAGGGAGGTAGGTAGGTAGGTAAGGAGTGGGGCCTGTGGCGTAGGGGCCGACGGCTTCTTACGCCACTGGGATCGATAGCCCAGGAGGCCAAACAGTAAACAGCCGGTTGGTCAGGACTCGGCTGGTGGGGCCTCGGCGGCGGCGGCGGCGGCGGTGCGTGGCGGTGGCGCGACACGGCACCTGCAATCGATAGGGTTCCGAGCGCGGGCCCGTCCGCTCCTGGGCAGGCGATTTTCCGCGCCGGCCGTCGCTCCTCTTCCCCTCGCGAATTTCCTTCGGCGGCTGCGCCAGACGCTTTGCGGCGGCGTGTGTGCGGCCTGCGGCGCGAGCACGGCCGAGAGGAGGAGCGGGAGGGAGGGCAAAGTGCGCACCAGTGACACTCGTCGGCGTGCGCTCGTCGCCGAGTCAGTTCCGAGGCAACCTCGCCGCCGAGCAGCAGCAGCAGCAGCAGCAGCAGCAGCAGCAGCAGCCAAGGAGCGCAGTAGCCCGAGCAGCCGCCGCCGCCGCCGCAGCCGCCGATCAGCTGTTCGGCCGCCAGATCGAAATGCACCTTTCGCCGGATCGATCGCCGCGCGAGCCGCCGCCGCCACCGCCGCAGCCTGAGCCGCTGTTCGGCTGACGCGGCCGCCGCGAGAGAGCCCTTATCGGCCAGGATGAGGCCGGATAAAGAAAAGGCGGAGAAAGCGAGTCTAGCCGGAACTGCCGAGTCAGAGACGGAGCTCTCGGGGGACACGTTGGCATGAGGCGACTGCTCGCCAAAGAGCCGACTGACCGCTCGCTCGAGTCGAGCTTTTCCTGAGGGGGCAGGGGGATGCTGGGGGGCCCCCCGTCGCAGCCCCCGTCTGCCTCTCACGGCTTACTCTTTTCGCCTTACTACTACTCTTCCTCTTTCTAATTCTCCGAGAATACGCAGCGCAGATCTTCTTCTGGAATGATGGTACGTTCAGCAACAAATCCCGAATCTTCTTCCCCCTCACCGAAAAAAGCTCACCGAGAGGCTAATTCCCATTATCGCTTCTCGCTCGCTTCATTTAGACAGCTTTACATTATTTTCAAAACAACGATTGCGATAACTAAGTGCAGTCTCCGAGCGACTTGGCGAGCGAAAATATATAAGCTAAGCTAAGGCGCGCTCGAGTTATTTACTCATTTTTCGACTCTCCTTTAATAAACAAAATCCGTACATATTTTATTCTAGTAAAAATAGAATAATATACTTATTCGTCCATTGCTTATCTTCGCAACGCTAGTCGCCTAATTTTCACGAATAATTGCTTTTCCTTTTACTTCGATTATTGTGAAAAGAAGAAAAGTTTGGCCGAAAGGGAAGGAACGACTGGGTTGATCGTAAAGTCGTAAACAAGGAGATCCGAAACATTTATTTACATAGCAAATTCCCGCAGTATTCCTGTATTGGCTCGATTTTTAATTGAAAGATAGAGAGAAAAAGCGAAGAAATAAAGTAAGGAGCGGTGATTGCTGCAGATTTGCTTGTTACGGACGATTTTGTAGAAGTTGGAAAAGCGAGCGCTGCTCATGGACAATAGATATCCGCCTAACGTTGGCTAACGGCATTCTACCTCTTGCCCGCTTATTCGCTCAATTATAGGGAGGCAAAGCATCCGCGGCGCTCGCTCTATCTCTCTCTCTCTCTCTCGGCCGTTCGCTCGTTGTTACATTCTCCGGTGCGGCACGATATTCCGTTGCACCGAAGGAACGGTTCGCCGCTTCGCGCCAATCAGGAACTTGCTACCTCAAGCTCTCCCCGAATCTCACGCATCTTTTCTTCTCTGATTGCAGCAACAAAAGTTTTTGAAGCGGACGGCTGAGGACTTGGACTCGACAGGCGGAGGCGCTGGCGGGACCGGAGATGCCGGCTTCGGCGAGCCCGCTGTCAAGCTGCAGTGCACGCAGTCCTCCAGCGCGGCCGTCACTCACCACGCGCATGCCCAGCACCAGAGCGCGGGCAACCAGGGGCCCACCGCCAGTGGCCCGGGCCCGCAGCAACAACAGCAGCAGCAGCAGCAGCAGAGCGGACAACAGGCGGGGCCCGGCCAGAGCCAGGCGCCCGAGGGCCTCACCAAGTTCTCCGTCGAGATCGTGCAGCAGCTCGAATTCACGACCTCTGCAGCCAACTCACAGGCCCAGCAAATCTCGACGAACGTGACGGTCAAGGCGCTGACGAACGCCTCGGTCAAGAGCGACCTGGTGAACGCCTCGGCCTCGCCCAAAAGCGAGCCGGGTGTGAACGTGCCACCGCCGGCCTCTGGCCCGGGTCCGGGAGCCACGGGCCCAGCCCCGCCGAGCGGCCAGGCCCCGGCGCCCCCGACGGCGCCCACCTCGGCCGACCTCATCAGCAGCCTGGTCGAGTGCAAGCAGGAGCCGGAGAACGATTTCGACCTGGAGCAGTGTGCGGCCGCGCTCGAAAAGGACCCCTGCTTCCCGGGCTTCGTCGTCGACTTTATGGGCGACGAGGCCGCCGACGACGATGCCTTCAAGGACCTCATCTCCGAAATCTCGGACTTCCACCCGCAGATGGACTTTATGAAGGATCTGGACTTTGAGGACAAGCCGCACGACGGGCCTAACAATGGACACGTCAAGCTCGAGGACGACAAGGAACAGGTCCACGCGGCCATGCACGCTCAGCAGCAGGCCCAGCAGCAGCAGCAGCATCAGCACCAGCAGCAGCAGCAGCAGCAAGCTGCGCTCTCGGCCCAGTACTCGCCGGCGACGCGGCTGCCCTACTCAGGCCTGGACTTCAAGTCGGAGATGAGCCCGGCCGCACAGACGCTCAAGCAAATGGCCGAACAGCACCAGCACAAGAGTCAGCAGCTGGGCATGCCGGGCTTCAATCCGGCAGCGCGGGGTCCTAGTGCTCGCTCGCCCTACGCCGAATTCGGGCAGTTTGCTGCAGCGGCCGCCGCCGCTGCCGCCGGCGGGAACCCCGACTACTTGGGCAGCCCCGGACCGCAACAGAGCGTTGGTTACCACAAGAGCAACGGCGTGCCCGGTCCGTTTCAGGCCCAACAGCAACAGCAGCAGCAACAGCAGCAGGCGCAGCACCAACAACAGCAGCAGCAGCAACAAGCGGATATGTACGCGCAGCAGAGCCAGTTCGAACTGGGTAAGCGGCCTGGCCCAGGACAGCAGCAGGCCACCGCCGGTCCAAAGGCCAGCAACCTGCTTTCGGGCCCCGGTTACAAGCAGCAGTATTCGCCGTATGGCAGCCCGGGCTCGTTGCCTAACCACGGCAGTCCGGGTTACCCGCTGCCGCCACGGATTCCACAGGCCCAAGGGCCCAATCCGGGTTCAGCAGGTCCGCAGCCCGGCTTCAATAGCTCGACGCCTCCACGGCCGCCTTCAGGGCCCGGCTCCTCCAGCATCCAGATCAACCAAGCCCAGCAGCTCCATATCAACAATCCTTCGCATCAAATACAGGTTAGTGGACTTTAAGCGATTAAGAGAAAAGAAGATTTCTATAGAATCGCTCTCTCGCTCTCGGTTTCCTCTCGGTTAAATCGAGCGACTGATGACGTCGCGACGCGTCTGCGCGCCGGCGCTTAGAAAAGAGAGGGTAAAGCAAATTTTCGAAAGAGCGGAGGGGAGAGAGCAAACTACTTGTTGCGTGTCGCGACGCCACGTCCTCGTTTATGCTTTTCTTTTTTCCCCTCTTCGCGTGGCATCCCTTCCTCTCTGAGTCATATTGCTGCTTGTGTGAAGCTGCGCCGACACTATCGACGAATCCCTCCTTTCTACCGGATATATGTATATACACTAGAGAGCGGTCTCTACAATAATACATGCACTGCATCGCTCGGAAATAGAACTCTGAACATTTTCTACTGGCCGTTCACTTGCTTCGAATATCGCCGGTTTCTCCGATGAAAAATCCAATCCGATTCAATTTCCGAAATAAAAAATAGCTCCGGAGTATTCGGTGACCTCCTTCCGAAAAGGCAGACGAAGCTGTAATGAAATCAAGGAATTTCCATGAAAGCTCCCTAAGAGTCTTTCCAAGTTTTTCGTTTAAATCAAAAGTTTATTGTAGGGCAGATGCGAAAATGTCCGTGCAGAACTTGTGAGTGAGCTGAAATCGATACCCCACGTCCCTCGGTTTGTAACCTACATCGTCCGGCGCTTGCCCGCAGAGAGGGGATGCTCGAATTCGAATGCTTACACAGGCTAATACCTTAGATTTAAAAAGGTTTATAGCAACAAGAGTAGAGTAATCGGCGGGCTCGGGCATTCTCTCGCTCTGGCTGTCGGCGTGCTTTCGAGGCTCTAGTGTCACGGTCGAGTTAAAATTAGCAAGTCAACCGTATTCGCGGAGTGACTCGAGCTGGCATATTCAGTCGTCAACTGGTCACACTCGCTGCCTAATCTCAAAGCTCGAGGCGAGCGTCATTATGCTTGCGTTTTTGCAAAAATTTCATTTCAATTTACAACTCTCGCAGGAACTACCTACAAGGATTAAATCGCTAGCTTCTATCCGGCTGAGCGGTCGATATTCTGCTGCGCGCACCTCTCCGCGACAGAGAGAGAGAGAGAGAGAGAGAGAGAGAGAGAGAGAGAGAGAGAAAGAGAGAGGGGGAGAGAGGGAGGGGAGCAGGGGTTGCCAGCCTCTACGCTTAGAGTCAATGGCACCCTCGAAACTTGCCGCCTTCCATTCAATTATCCTCGACGTTTTTCCGCGGATCGTTTCACAATCATCAGCAAAGCTTTCATTTCCTTTGAACATAAAATTTTCGACTGCATTACACCGTAAAAAAATGAAAAATCAATTTTTCGCCAAAAAGGGGCAAACGAGTGTTTGTCGCTCGATGCCCAGCTGTAGCAGAAAGAGAGAGAACGATTCGCAGTATACGAGAGAGGAAAAGAGAATCGATTGCGGTATGTGGCCGAATAGGGGCGCATGCCAGCAGGCTCAAGCGTTAACGCTCACACCAATAGCAATACACGCCACTTTCTTCGCTAGTTTTTTTACTTGATCAACAATATTTTTATTGAAACATTTCAGGTATCCGCGGGTCAGCACATGCAACTCACGAGCGATTTAAAGCCCGGCAATGTTTCTGTTGCTGCACAGCAAGGCATGTATTTTAATCAGCAGCAACAACCACAGCAACAGCAGCAACCGCAGCAGCAGCAGCAGCAGGGCGTGCCAAGCAATCAAAACGAGTCATACTGTACTGTTTCGCAATCACAGACTATTAACTTCACTCAACAAAGTTTGAGGCAACGGGCTGCAGCAAACGCCGGAGCTGCGTCGGCGCAGCAGCAGTCGCGGACACATGCTGCTCAACAGCAACAACAAGCGGCAGCTGCTCAAGCGCAGCACCAGCAGCAGCAACAACAACAACAGCAGCAACAGCAACAACAGCAGCAGGTACCTGGTAATCAAGTCTCCGAACAACACGCCAAATTACTCCAACAGCAACAGATGCTTCGGGCCCAGGTACTTTTCGTCTTCCTAGCAACAGTAATCGATTTTTATTACGGGTTTGAAATAAAAATTCTGCTATTCTCAATTTTTAGGCAATGCAACAACAGCAGCAGCACATGTCTCCGGGTATTGGTGGTGGTATCGTAAGGCCGCCTCCTCCCGAGTACAAAGCAGCTCAAGCTCAACTGATGCACGCTGGTATCAATATAGGACAGCAAGCTAGATTTCCGACTGCTGGACCTATGCGTAGAGTAGTGAACCAACAACCCATGCCGCCATCCGGTAATTAATATATATTAGACTAGATTTTTATCTTAATTATTCATTTTTAAACAAAAATAACTCTTATTCTTTATTTAATCTTTTTCGTCTGAAATTATGCATTATTTTAATTAAAGTAAAATTTGCAGGTCCAATGATGAGACCTCAAATGACGCAGCAATCGACGATGCATGCAGCTAATTCCATGTACATGGGTGGTGGGGCAGTGAACGTGGGTGTGGGGATAGGCGGAGGGCCTACTGGATCGACCGGTGCAATGAGTGCAATCGGGGGAATGCATCAAATGCAACAAAGATTGGGATACCCAAGAACGAATAATCAGCGGCCGCCAAATATCAATGTCGGCCCTACTGATGCTCTTGGAAATGGCATGACTTCTCGGGTTACCACGCAAAATTGGCAGCAAATTTTTATGCAACAACAACAGCAGCAACAACAACAACAACAACAACAACAGCAGCAGCAGCAGCAACAACAGCAGCATCATCAAGGTATATATTATTTGGATATTCAAACTTATTTTTTAAAGATAGTAACAAAAAAACTGATGAAAAATTTATTTTCTTGCAGGTGGATTTGGTATGAACACTGGAGGCGGTATTCAAATGAGCGCAGCACAAATACAACATCAACAGCTGCTTAGATCTCAAGGCGGAGGAGTAATGACCAATGCCGGAATGGCCAATTCTGCTTTACAGCAGCAAATTGTGGTCTCGCAACAGCAACAGCAGCAGCATCAGCAAGCAAATAATTCGATGGGAATGCAATTGCAAATGTCCCAAACGCAGTCAGTTAATACGGTGGTCGTATCGTCCGGCAACGGGACAGGTAATGGCTATAAATTTATTCATCTGAAACATAATTTTAGAAAAGGAATCTTTTACAACTATAATTTATTATTTTAGGTTCACCAATGCATCCTCATCAACAGTATGGCTCTGGCAGTCCCAGTGCACGTAGTGTCATGCAACCTCAAGTTCCTCCTCAGCAACAGCCGCAACAGCAACAACACGGAGACGCATCAGTAAATGCGGCTGATCTAGGTTTCGATTTTCTAGACAATCTGCAGACGGGGGACACATCAAACTTTAATCCTCAAGAATTGCTTAATTCACTCGATTCCGGCTTCAATCTTGACTCCATTTTGTAAAATGCACCGAGTCTACCTTTCATTTTTTATTCTTTTTCCATTTTTTCGACTAATTGTCATGTCGCTACTTTTTTACTATACCAAGTTAACAAAAACCATAACTTGCAGCATTCGCTCAATCGGAGCTATGGCTGAACACGGACAAGATAGTGTCGATTCAAACGGAAATATCTACTTTAAGAGTGGAATATCGACTTCCAATATTTATACATATAAAAGATTGTTTTTATATAAAGTAATACCGGAAACTATGCTTTATAGTAATTCTATAATTCACAATGTACAGATCGATATTCTGCTCCAAAGTTGCAAAAACCGTGGGAAACTCTATAAAAAGTTCTAGGAGACAAGAAATGAAACGAGTGCTCTAGTCGACGGGCCTACTATTTTCGGCAGCTTTGACGAGCACTCGAAAGAAGGCTGGAATTGACCAACTCGTCACTGCACTAAATTATTAAAAGTATATTTGCAATTAGCGGCTAGTGTATTTAAAAATATTCAGATTAATTAAGCTAAGAGAATAAGTCAATTAGGCAAGATTGAGATCGAATGAAAGTGTTATAGATAAATAAACGATGAAAAAGAACGAACATATTAAATTACCAGAAACAGGTAAAAAACTTACCTAAAATTATGTAAATAAACTTATATATAGCGTGTGTTCGTTAAATTGAATGCTGCATTTGGGAGTTTGATTAACATTTTATGTAAAAATAATTTTGTACAGACGTTGCTTTTGTGCGATAAAAAAATTGCACAAGAGCAAAATACCGAGCGTAGGAAATTAAATGAATAAAGTAAACATAGAAGAGTATGTACGAATAAAGGCAAACTAATGGAACTGGAAAGTGCACAGCCATTCTGTTGTATTTATTAAGTTGTGAATCAGATGCACTTTCTTGTTTCGTTTACCGACCTAGCAAACTCTCCTCTGTATAAAACATCACGCACAATAATTTACTATCGTTTTACTATAATGCCATTTTGTAAAAGATAACGATGATCGTACATCTTCAGAACTGTTTGTTTTTTGGCGTAATTAGTATAATCTCTTATAAATTAGTAGGAGAGTTCACGTTGTGTTCAGCTTCCGTGTAGCGCGATACATTCCACTTGAAAAAAATGTAAAAATTAAACATATATTCCGGAAAACTAAGATTGTCGTATTTTATATGCTACGGGGCCATTTAACACTACCAAAAAATTCATATAAAAAGCCTTAAATACATTTTTTCTTTTTAATGATGGTTTTAATTTGTACAAAGCAAATATAGGCCCCAATCAAAAGAAATAAATTTAATCAAATATAACGTGGCAAGCAATTAGTTATTGCTACTTGAAAATTTACACAACAGTCGACACTTATACTTTTTATTTTTTTTTATGTTTCGGTAAAATAATTGGGACCAAAGACTCTATGAAATAAAAATTTTTAAGATAAGCAGTCAGTTGTTTAGAATTGTTTGCTCAAATCTTTTTCTGAAAGCTTGTGTAAATAAAAGTCAATGAAATTGAAAAAAATTGCAACGATTATCAATTTTCAGAAATCTTTGCAGCCTTTTACTTTTATCGGAAAACTACTAAATTCGGTAAAACTAAAATTTCGAAATATATTATACGAATGATGATAATTTTCAATATATCTATGAAAATCATTGTTCACCTGGTAAAACACTGTTTTAAAACGTTGTGTATAGAAGTTTTCAATTTTATATGAATATTATCGTTGGGAGGCATATAAGAAACGTTTAACAAGAAGCAATAACTTTATTGTCTCATGTGTCATAAGTAAATAATAAAAATGCCTGTTATTGAAGATGAATATAAATCTGTTTAATTATCAACATCTTTCAAAGTGCGATGAACCAATCTGGCAAAGATAATAATTTCGAAAATAAAGCATTCTTCAAATTTAGGTCTCAAAAAGCAAAATGCGACATAAAAATGTAAACGACAAGAAAATGAATAACCATTTTAAAAAGTGCTAGTAATCGGAAATAGAAAACAAATTTCAAAATTTTGAAATTTCTTTTCCTTCAATGTTCGTTTGTTCACTGTTTCAAAGAACGATTTGAAGGACGAGTCATTGGTTATTTGTTAAAAATATTTAAGATTTGTGTTTAAAACTGGTGTATAAGTACCTCCTTGTTTGTAAGTCTCAAATAAAATTCAAGTTATCACATACGTAATTTCCTTTTGGCATACTTCAAAAGTTGTAAAATAATGAGTTAAATTTTTAGTAAAAATTTTGCAAATGATTATCGTAATAACGAAAATAAACACAAGTTCCATTTTTATTATTACGATATTTCGTAAGTTTTATAGGTTTAAAAAATATATCTGCGCCCGCAGGTGTGTGTGTGTGTGTGTGTGTATGTGTGAGTGTACAGTAATAGCAACATAAATAATGAATGAGTATAGTGGATACATACCCGCCTCCGTATGGTAAATACCATTATTTGATATAAAGTTCATTTTTACAATGTCTACCGCAAGTTAAATTACCTTTATAAAATCAGAGGTACCGTTGTGCCGCTTATTGTTTGTTACTCATTTTTTATAAATCACATATTTATAATTACAGATCTACTTTGTTGCGCTAAATACGCAATGTGATTGCATCGAATTAAGGACCAACTTAAATTGAATGAAACACTTGTTTTCTTAAGTAGCCTTCATGTATTTTACAAGTTGTTTTACAAAAACACGCATCGTTTACATTTTTTCCAAAGATTTAATAATAAATCAGCAACGATTTCAAATATATAGAAAATAATAAAAGCAGATTTTACAAGCAAGAAAATACGAATAGAGGCCGCATAGTTCGTATAGATAGACATTGTTTGTACAAAAGTTTACCTTTAACTCGGTATAACAGTGACAGAAAATTAATAAAACATAGATTGATTACCAAAATTAAATGAGTTTAGTTAATAATTCGTGTTTGAAAATTACAAAACACGGTTATAAAAATGGAGCGACGACGATCGTAGAATATTCAAGAGTATGATAATAGTGTAATACAAAGAAGACACTCAGATACACACAAACATTTACACAATAACATACTTTTTACGACGGTATGAGAGTCGAGACATTTTTTCATGTCTTTGTATATTTTTATGCAATGTTGTAGAATAATATTGTTTCAAATATATTATACAGATAAATAATAATAATAAACAAATTTATATGCTATAAAAACTTGGTATTTTCATTTTACTTTTCTAATTCAATGAATGTTAATTTTATTTAATAGTATGTAAGTTAAATCAGGGATCTATAGCTTTGAAAATAATGTTTGAATTCATTTTTATACTTTTTTATTATTTTAAAACCTTATTCACTTAAAAAGCGTATTTAATTTGTAAATAACGATTTCATGTAACATTAATATCTGGTCCATTTGACGAAGTTATATCACAGAATGACATTATCATTTCGTTATCTTCGAAATTCAAAACATTTTCATCTTTGTTTGGTGTAACAGCAACAGAAACGATAGTTTCTTCGTGAATTGTTTCGTTAATTTCTTTTTTATTTACATTTTTAGGTGAAACAGTGTTTTGTTTACTATTATATTCTTCACTGAGTCTTGATCGTTTAATCGGATCATTTTCAGCATCACATTCACCATTTAAAATTTGCTTTTTAAAGGCAGCTCGTGGAGTATCGATAATATTGTTTGACTGATGTGACGTCGATCGAGAAGGAGAATATAAATTTGTTTCGCAGATAGAAAACAAGGCTGCTGATGTAGGATATAAAATGGGACGTATTTCTGCTAAACCAATATTCGCTTCTTCTACAATCCGCGAACTACTGTCCTGCGACGAAGCTATTCCATATATTTGAATAGCATATGAAGTAGGACTAGGTGTAGAAAAATGACTGTACTTCATAAGAACTCGCAAAGTTCTTAATAAATGTAGTCTGCATTCTGCATCCAATTTACACTTAAAGGTAGATATTTTTTTCACGTAATGCTCATATAAAAGCAATACTATTGTATTTTTAATGCTCTGAAATAAAATTTTTTTATTTTAATTTTGAAAGTAGTAAAAGTTCTAAATACTTAAAAAATACTTACATCATAAAAGGATGATTTTAAATGAGAGTGCACATTAGAAATAATGGATTGTAAGGTTGAAAGCACTTGACAATACAGCAATGAATTTTTATCCTTTGTTAGGTTTTTAATTTCCTGCGATTTCTCAATAACTGGATGAGACTTTGAACTATTTTTAGACCCCTAAAACATTTAACGATTAATAAATAACTTTATTTTCGTTCCTTACTGATAATGAGAAAACTAACTTTTGAAGTTAAAGTGAGAATATTCTTATTAGACGGAGAAATATCGTAAAGTATGTGTGGCAAAAATTCATTTGCCAGGAATTGAAATCCAGATAACGATTGAGCTTCTTTTAACCACGTCGACAATATTTTATAAGCTAATATTCTAATATTTGAAAAAAGTTCGTGAGAAATTTGTTGCGTGTATTCTAAAGATTGAAGAATAAGCCGTTGTATCGTAAATCCAAAGAGTAATAATTCTTGACGAAAACTGTAGGCAAAAAATCATTGATTATAGCTTATTGATTTACTGAAAAAATTGCTTCATAATTGATAAAATAGAATACCTAAGAATTAATGCTTCAAGAATATTGAGCAAAGCAAGATGAATTTTTGATAAAATTGAAAGCAGCATCACTTTCTTGTTTTCATCATACTTTTGCAGATTTGCTGGTGTGATACTTAAACCTTTATGTATTGTGTGTAAAATTACATTGGGCAAGACATATTTTTTGCCAGCAACACCACCAGCCCTATAATTTATACAGACATATCAAACTTATAAATATTTATAGCTTATATTTTACCTTATATTTTTCATAAAATGATACTTACTTTAATAGTGTAGATAAGTAGACACATGTATTGATAAATCTAGTCTCGTTATTTGCATAATATTCAAGAATATCATGACGAGATATTTTAGGTAAATTCAATATATTGTCAGTTGTAGAATTTTCATAAGGCACTTCAGAAGTAATTGTTATAAGATCTTGAAATATTTCATCCAAAATAAACCGCAAGTTATTGCATAAATTTATTTGATGAAAAATGTGACACTTTATGTTACTGTTATCAGAAGTAGCAATAGAATTATCCTTATTATTGGTAACAAAAGAACGCTCGGTTGCTCTTACTAACAAAGCATAACACTTGGCACCAGAAGTAACCAATTGATCTTTATTACTGTCGATGCATAATGAAATAATTTTACCCAGAGAAAGCTAAACAAAAAAATCATCATTTTTTACTAGAAAGTTTTAGTTTTAAAATGAAAAAAGCTCGAAATTATTAATATTATTATTTACCTGAAAGCGTGCACAAGATTCTGGATAATGGTACAACAATTCTGTTAGTAAATTGAGGAAAGCTCCATTAGCTTCCTGACTATAACGATTAGAAATAATTCCTATTATTTGCTTAATATTGTAAATGGAAATTCTTTTATCAAGTTCTGCTACTTGTTTACAATTAATAAACAAGGTACCAATCGCCTTGCATGTTAATACTAATTCCTGAGAATCATTGGCATTGTTTGTTAGTGCGTGTGTGAGTTTTCCAATCCAGTGTGGAAAGTGTTTTGTTAAATTTTCCTTTGATATGCTAGATGCAAACTTTAAAAATAAATCCAGTCCTTGAGAATAAGTTGCCGCTCGCTCCAATTTCGTATTTATTGCACTGATAATAGTTTTTTCGAGAGCACTGGCCTGTATAGCAGTAATGAAAGATGAATTAAATCTATTGTAAATAGTTTAGTAAGTTAAATAAATAGAATAAAGTACCTGCTCGATTTCAGTATTTGAAGCGTTTTTGTGCAATAATAAATTTTCATACAAGCCTAAATATTTGTCATCTATATGATTAAATGAATCTAATATTTCCATGTTGATTAAATGTATACATAACCTAGGAAAATACTACGGAACGACGGAAACAACCAAACTAGGTATGGCCGTATGGGTCAGCGCACGAGGCCACGTGCAATCAACATCTTAGACTGAATGCTTGTGTTCAGTTCAAATCATACCCTATAAAGCATGAAAATATTTTGAATGGGTTTGGCAGAATGTAAAAGTTAAAAAATTATAGTCTATTTACTTAGTCGCATAAAGGATTGGAAAGCAAAATAAACGATAAATTGTAGTTATAAAACAAGTTTTCATATTGGCAAATATCGAATTTGATTGAAAAGCCGCAGAGCAAGCTAAAGCGGAGATGGATAAAGATAATTAAGCTAGCGTTGCTCTTTCCGCTCGTTGCTAAATACGTATTGATATAAATGGATGTAAATGATATACAAAAAATAGAAGGTCGATCGGGAGTTAGTTCAGAAAGTATTTTACAAATTGCGCGCGTTGCCCATGGCAATGCATGCCGGGCCGATAGAAGACCCTGATAGAAGATCCTGACTGTCGACCAATGAGCGTCCTCCTAGCAATTTCTCTCTTTCTCTCTCTCTCTAACAGCAGCAGCAGCAGCAGCAGCAGCAGTAGTAGCCCGTAGCAGCAGCAGCAGCACATCGGGCGGCGAGGCTGATTACAGCTCAACACAGCGCTTTCCTCGACTTTTCGCGTTTCGGCATTTTACTTTGTCGGCTCTTGGCGGCCCGACGCAAATTTTCAAGTTCAAAGAAAATCAGGCGGCGTTCTTCGTCATCCACCAGTTTGGTCAAGGAGCAAGCTGAGAAGCGGCTCTAATACAGCCTGTCTCCACGAAGAAAGTGCGAGAAGTTGCAAGCCGCTCAAATTCGAGCCTGGACTAATTCAACAGTAAATTTAATCTTCGATAAGAAAAACAGAGGTGAGTCCTTTTTTCATACTTCCTTGGGTTTGGTTTTTTCTTTTCTTTGGACGGTGCGACGATTATTCGGGCAAAAGGCAAGTTCGACCCAGTTTCCGTGGATCGCGTGCCGTTCAGTACGAGGGCCAGCAAGGATCGGCTGCTATTTTTGTAGAATTTTGTCTCTATCGACAAAACAGGGGTTGTCCCCCCCTGGCCCTCCTTGAAGAGGGGCTATTCGCTCGCGCGGGCTTTATCTTCCAGTAGCCTTGAACGACCGAATAATCGTCGCTCCAGCAGGACAATACTCTTGGCGTTGATAGCTTTTGCTCTGGCTTATTATGCCGGCTGTTGACTTGCGCGCGACCATCAAAATCGTACGTCCCCTCTATCATCCTCTCAGGTCTTATTGTCCTCCCGCGATTGTTCTGCTCTTAGCAGCTCCTTCCTCAGGGTAGTAATGATTAATTAAATAATTGCAGAACAATCAAGATGTCGGACCGTAAAGCAGTGATCAAGAATGCTGACATGTCAGAGGAAATGCAGCAGGATGCCGTTGACTGTGCGACTCAGGCTTTAGAGAAGTACAATATTGAAAAGGTAAGCTATTCTGTTTCATCTTAGATGGTAGTTCAATAGCTTTATTCACCAAATTTCTTTCTTTCTGCAGGACATTGCTGCCTACATCAAGAAGGAATTTGACAAAAAGTACAATCCGACATGGCACTGCATCGTCGGTCGAAACTTTGGCAGTTACGTGACACACGAGACAAGACATTTTATTTACTTTTATTTAGGCCAAGTGGCAATCCTCTTATTCAAAAGTGGATAAGCTGCTGAAACTTTTTATAAAATCTCTGTACTCTTTCTCTTTTCTATCTTTCACACTCTCCCTCAGACTATGATCATTCTCTGTAAATCACTCTACCTCTCTCTTTCACTCTCTTTCTCCTTTACGCTTTTTCTCTGATCTTCTAGTCTATACTCTTGTTTGTTCTTGGAACCATACCCATTTTTTTCTTGGAAATAAATTCCAGTAGTCAAACCCTTGATCTTATTATTTTAATTAAAAATATATAATGTAAGTAAAAGCAGAAGAGCTCAATATCTTAGTTTGTGGATCAAGGGTGATCATTTAAAAAAAGGAAGGACAAATACAAGAGATGGACTGACAAGACTATTTTATGCAAGGTAAAAAGTAGAAGAGAAATGTGAGAGAAAGAGAGTGATCAAGGAAGTAGATACAGAGACATGCAGCAGGGAAAAGAATGATAAAATGACATACCACTTTACATGTTGAAAATGTATTAGCGTATGCCAAAAGTTTGTTGTGTATCTTGTTTATTACATTAGGCATATTCATGTGCATAAGGTTGGGTTTGGCACTGGCGCTGTTTTAATAATCTAATTACTAGTTTAACTAGTTTAAATTGTGTGCATTGATCCATCACCTACCTTTATTGAAAAATTATGTTTTAATATTTTAAAACAAGCTGACAACATTCACTTTTCATTTTTTGTTTTCGAGATTTTTTGTTATAAACTGCATTTGAGAAAAAGATAATGTTATATGAAAAAAAATGCAAAATTTTGAAAATAAAAGATTCCATCCTTTTTTTTATGAACTAACTAACTAAAAATAATTATTTTTATCTACTTTTTATCTATAAATCTGCAATCCATGCTTCGTGATACTTACAAAATCCAGAAAGAGATAAAAATAATAAAAATCTAATTACCAAATTTATTTACGTACATTCTGTAAGAAGGAAAAATATTAAAATTTTTATTTTTTCTTTTTAAAAAATCATTTGTGTATTAACAAATCTATAGAAATATATGAGAAGAATATATCTACACATAAACGCACACGACATCCACGAATATTATATCATGATAAAATTTGTACACTGCAATATCTGTAAATTATTCAGCGTTGTGTGTGCATGCATTTAAATTTACCGGCAAATATTTGAAAATTTTCTTCAGTTTTGATTCAATTTGATTGTTGAAATAAAAAAAAAATTATTATGATTTATGTATCTTAAAGTGAAATTATAAATCTTTATTGATACAGATACATTAGTTTTGCTTTTATGATTTCTCTTTTCCCGATTTGCAAAAATTTTGTTCAAGAAAATTGAAAATCCAACAAATTATTTTCTATTTTTAGAAACATCTTTTTCTAATTCTATTTTACAGCAGGTTTGTAACCGACAATTTTTTTGCGCAAAAACAGGTTTAAATTTAACAACTGATGTAATATAAGCAGAATATTAGATTATTTCGTTTATTTATAAAAAATCGATATTGGTACAGTCGATGCAGTCTGCATCTCCAGCGTTCTAAGATGTACATCATTTTTAGTAAAATGTAAAATACAGAAAAAAATTCTATAACTTTAATACGTTTCTTTTTGCAAGATGTAAATATGAGATTATGCATTTATAGTATGTTGCTTATAATATGTTGGATTTAATTTTTAAAATATCGTTTTATATATAGCGCAGTCGAATTGTTCTCTTATTAACTAATGTTATTTATTTGTTATAGCAAGTAAAAATTATTGACGAAAAATTTTCTTAAAAAATATTACACGTTTACAACAAATTTTATAATTTATCTACAAAAACGTAGTGAACTTATTCGCGTAAATTGCTTCCATAACAACATAACATGAATGTTTGAAAGCAAATATGAATTGGAAGAAAAAAAAATTAATGCTTGAAATGTGTTGATAGGATGTAGGCGTAGAGTAATTAATTGTGTATATATATTATATATATTAAAATTAAGATTACAAATAATTTCTCTGGTTTCTTAAAACTACATTTAACAAAAAATAATCTTAAATCTATAAAATAATTTATTAAATGGAGATGTGAGTATTAACTTAAATAAAGTAATATAAAACAGTGAGATCATTTTTATAAGCAAATTTATTTTTATTTTCTTATAAAAAATACTCTTATTATTTTTAATCGCATATACACATTTTGTATATATGGATAATATTCACGATATACCTTTGTCAGGTAAAGTAGATTGTAGTTATTCTTCTGCCGGGTTAGGCTAGGCTATAGGTATACCTATAATATCGCCGCGTTCTCAGTCTGTGTGACAGTGCTATATAAATTAATTTCAAACTAACCTACAACTTAGACTTGCTTGTTGTGAATGTAAAAGTTACATTTCTTGGAATTAAATAATTTAATTATGGCAGATAAAGTAAATTCAGTTGATTTAAGAAAAGATGCACAAGGAAAAAATAAAGATATTGTTTACTGCACTTACTGTCCCTCAAAAATACTCAATCCGGGAGTAGCTACTTTTGTAAATATTGACGTGAGTAAAAAAATGAACCTCAAAAAAAGAAACTAGTTTTCGATCAAAATTAAAACGTATATTTATTATTTTTAGTTTCCTTTACCTCATATCCTTCTGAAGAATAATGAGGAGTCGGATAAGAAAGAACTAGTCAGTGATTATTGGTTGGTGGAAAACATCAATAATTTTGAGAATATTGGCGTGTCTCACAAAGTGGAAAACGTCAAGTATTTGGCCTGTGCAGATTGCGAAAGAGGTCCTGTTGGATGGCACGATGTATCAACATTGTGCTCATACATAGCTCTGTGTAGAGTTAAGCATCAAGTGGCTGCCTCTTAGATTTTAAAGTTTAGAAAAAATGTGTTTTGTATCGATGAATGCTGTTGTGCCATTGTATGTGCAATTTTTCAATGGATTTTGAAGAATTTTAAACAATTTTAGTAACTTAAGAACGCATGTATTTTTATAAATATAAGGTGTAATTTGTCTTTCCGTAAAACTATATAACGTGCTACAAAATGATAAATGCCTTTCATAAATATATTAAAGAATGTTAAGAACTGGCCAGAATTGAGGTGTATTTAATAATTAAATCAGTTTTTTATTTTCTTATTCGTATATATAAATTTACATCAATTAGTTAATAGCACTAGTGACACAGTAGTGTTTGTATATTTACAGATTGGATGTAATAAATTAGTTTGCTGTTTGAAATAGCAATCACTCCATTTATAGATGCAATTGATTAGATTAAACAAGTTTGTAAAAAAGAATGTGTTAACAAACGATAAAAAAAACAATAGATTGCTTTGTAATCCAATCTGAGGTGACGTCATGAGAGCGAAACGAAAGTGTCAATTAAAAGAAAAGTCCAAAGAGAGTTATCAGTAGTCCTGAACAGAGTCGTAATTGTAAGACTGCTGATCGGGACGAGGTTCAGGAATTCTGTACTTCTCTTCCGGCTGATCGGCATCCTCCTCGTACTTGACTTGAGCAAAGTACATGTTATAGTCGGGGTAATCTGCGGGACAAAGTGCTGTTAGTATAACGCATAAGCGAGGGGGATAGTGAATTCTGGAGTAAGACTTACCGTCGAGCGGCTCTTCCTTGATTCGAATGTCCTTGACGTCTTCGTCGGGCCGCTCGGCTCTCTCGGGCCTCTCCTTACGGTCCCGGCGCTCGCGCTCGCGCTCCCGGTCGCGCTTTTCCCTTCTGCGCTCCCTGTCGGCGAGGCGGTCTCTGTCGTTGTTACTGCGCGATCGCCTGCGCTTACGATCGCTGCGTTCTCGATCTCTGTCCCGCTCCCGCCTCTCTCGGGGCCTCTCGAGCTCCTCGATCTCCGGCTCGGGCAGTCGCTCTCGGCTTCGGCGCCGTTTCCGGTCGCGCGAGCGACTCCTCGTTCTCCGCTTACGGTCGCGGGATCTTCTGCGCTCCCGGTCGAGGCGGTCCCTGTCTCTGCAACGAGTAAGCGATACGATGAGTAAGGTAGTTCAGGGAGTGGATAGAGAAAGGGCGAAAAGTGAAAAGTTTACCTGTCTCGGTCGACGCCTCTGACGGCTTCGCGCTCGCGCTCCAGCCTGTAGCGCTCGCGTTCCCGCTCATTGTCCTCCCTTCCGGAGTGCTTGATGTTGACGTCGGGGCCTCCGCGTCGTGTGCCTCCAAGGCCGCCGCCCAGTCTCCTGGGCAGCCAACCTTTTACTGTTCGTGCCCTCTCGACGTCCACCAATACGCGACGCCCATCTATTTTCTTACCATCGGCGTGCTTATAAGCGGCTAAAACGATGCCAATTGTCATTCACAAAGCAGAAACCGCTGCAGTTTAAGGTAGTTGCCGGCTTTACTCTGTTCAAGCAGAGATAGAACGCTGAATCGTTCTCTAGAAAGAGGGTCATTGCTTTTCGAATGCCACTTGATTGTCAGTTGTACGACGGTAACTACCTTAAACCTGGGAGAGCTTCTAAAATTTCAATGTTTCAATCAATATGCTTTCGTCTCAACTCTCGGTCGACTTCACTAACCAACATTAACCTTATACATTAAATTTTATCTACCCCTGGACTCGTGACCCTTACCGCATCATTCCTTGCCAGTCACATCTTTTAACTTACTTGCATTAATTACATGATAACGTTTACCTACTCTTGGACAATGATTCTCCTAATTTACAGGATTTTAATTGTCATCTTACCCAATGACAGTTCTATTTATTATTTTATTTTTAAGAAATTCGTAAATGAAGAATTCTCACTACCAAAGACTTTTTCAATAGACATTCTTGCATTAATGTTTTCAACTAATTCACTGTGTAAATACTGCACGAATTTCTTAATTGGTTTAAGTACATAATAGCTAAATGTTGATATTCCAAAATTTATATCAGATACAAAAAATACCTACCGCGGCTACTTACGTACGGAAGTTAACAACAAGTTTAGAAGTATCGTTTAATTGTAAAATGAACTTGTAAGTTGTTATCGAGTCGCGAGGACAGAGTGGACTTGGACTATTATTCGGTGAAAAGATGTCCAGTCTTCATTTCTTTCAATCTCCAAAGACCTTTTATTATCAATTTACCTGGTGCGCATTTTAACTTTACTTTACTTACGATCTGTCATATGGGTGCGCAAACTTTCGTCATTTTCAACAAATGATTCCCGTATTAAGAAAATTTATCAGTTAAAGTGCAACATCGAAGGAAAGAAAGTTTTTCTTAAATAAAATCAATTAGTATTCTATATCGAAATTGATATAGAGTTCAACACAGATTGAAGTCGAATTTTTTTTTTTCTTTGTTTTTTTTCAATCTTCATTCAGAGAACTAAGGATGCGTTGATATTATGTCAGTTATTGGATTCATGAAACAAATATAATGTACAATTAAAGAAAGAAATAAACTGAAAGGAGAATGATCAGAGCAGGTGGTGAACAGTGTCAGTAACAACCAGACTGTACAATTTATCAAGTTTCTTCGTTTTTTCACGATACACAGATCCCTGAACCTTTTGTTGAAAACCCAGCATCAATTTCAATGTAGAATTCTAATTTTCAATAGGAACACTTTTTAAAATAAATTATAATCTTAATGTTATATAAAACTTATATAAACAAATTTTTAAATCTATACAGTTTTTAACAAAGCAGTCAAATTAAAAAGTTATCACAGTCATGAAAATTTGGTCCTTTTTAGTGAGTATTTTTTACAAAGACTCTAAATAGTGATTGTTGTATGTTGGATCTTACCACACATACAAACCTATCATATCAGGCAGGTTCAGGGAATTTGCATGGAATAGCGAACGGCACTAGTTGCCAGCAGCGGCCACCACGCTGTACCAAGAACAAGATAAAAACTGCATTAATTAAAGACAGCTAAATTTTATGAAAATTTGAGTTCAGTTACCGTTATATGAATTTATGCAAAGCTTATTCCTGGATAAGGATATATAGAAGAAGTTTCCGTACCGTCTGGTTAATTTTTTTGAAATTAGTTATGATACAATTGATTTAACTCTTATTCCCTAGCCTTAGACACCACCGTCCAACGAAAAGTAACACTAACCGACCAAAGACACAACGTTCCAGAGAGAAGGTCAAACGACTCATTAAATAAAAACAATAACTTTTTGTACTTACAATGCATGTCTCTTTCATGCTCGTATTCTATAAAGGCGTAGCCCCGAGGTTTGCCATTTATGGAGTTGTGGATAACAACAATCTGAAAACAAATTAAGATCTTTTAGAATAAGATTTTACAAACTCAAGAAACAAATAACATACACTGTTTGATTTACATTACCTTTTTCACGGGTCCATAGACCTCGAATTCCCTTCTTAACTTAGATTCCGAGGTATCATAATTCTGAAAAAAAAATAATTATGAGAAAAATTTAAAACACTTTTTAACGTGCATTTAAATATACTCACTATTCTCGCAACAAATAGTGTTTTGAATGGATCTGCAGTAACATTGGGGATCCCTGCAGGATCCCAGACTGCTATTTCCTGTTCAAGTTTATATGCAACTTGTTCATTGCGTTCTCTTCTTCTCCTTTCTAATCTCTCTTCCCGGGTCTCTACTCGTACCGGGGGTGGTGTGTCCTTGGGATCCTAAAAGTTTTTATTATTTATTAGATACTTCAATGACAATTTTCAGTGTTAATAGCGAAAAACAAGTTTTTTTTGTCGTTATGCGGCCATGTACTCCAAAAAAACAATATGAGTAGGTACAATTAAAAGTGATAAATGTTAAATCATAGAAAGTAAGCAAAGAAAAGAAATAGATGATAAAAATATAAATATTACCTCAAAATTTTTTAGAAACGCACCCACGCCGACATAGCCTGCACTTTTTTTTTCATGGGGTAATTTGTTTACTGGAGGTAAGTAAGGTATTGGATCGCGAGGCGCGAAAAGGGCCAGTAAATTTGGCGGTAAATACTGGGTCATTTTATATTAAGTAGTAACTCTTCCTTAATGTGAAGAATTATACATTTTCGTAGGGTTGAATATACGAAAGAAGCAACCTTTCATTAAAGTACAAAATGGCGTATTCGTATAGACTATTTCGACTGTCTGCCGCTTTGTCCCGCATGCGCACTGCAATGTCCACGACGGTGCGTCCAACCATCCACTGACGCGACGCGCAAACTTACTAGCAGCACATAGGTAAGGGGATTTTGTTTTTGAACTGTTTGCTTACGGTGGCGCTGCTGACTCTAGCGATTGTGGCGACATTTCTGTTTACGTCTAGTGGCTTTGTACTACTCCTATCGTACTTCAAATCAGATTTATCAGAATTGGGGCTTGGGAGTTTGGTCGGAACTGGTCTGAGTGTTGAACTCGCTAGCTTATTTAATGTGTGCATAATATCAATATGTCGAAACAGTATTCAACAACATTTTTAAAACTGGCCTAAAACAGCTTAATTAGTGCTGTTATAAATGATTACAAGAAAAAAATGCAACTGCAAACAAAGAAGTATTAATAAAATATCATACTTATTCGAAAATGTATCAAACAGCTTGTGATATTTGTTTAATTATGTGTTACATGCAAAGTATGAAAAATAAACTAATTAACAATTTTGATAAAAGTTTATAAAATTCGTTTATATAATAAATGATAATACCATGGAAAATCATTCTGTTTATTACATGCAAGTATCACTCGATAGTGATGATTTGCCATTAATGACAACTGGTCAAGTAAAACCATACATGGAAAATTTTGCTAAAAAAAGAGATGAAGTTTTATTAGCAAGCGATAAGAAAGGTGGCCTAGGAAATCCTAGAGCATTGTTATTCTTAATTCTATGGTATATATTCAGTGGCTGTACTCTTTTTTTAAATAAATACATTTTGTCTTACATGGAAGGTGATCCAACTATACTGGGTAAATAAAAATTCATTTTGATTGAAAAATTTTTTAGAAAAGAATCTAAATTATTGCTTATTTCATTCATTTTATAGGTGCTTGCCAAATGTTGATGACTGCTGTTTGCGGTTTTATACAAATGTATTTCCCATGTGGGATGTATCAAGCAAGTCCTAGATTGTCAAGGCCTCCTGGATTTTATAAGCATATGACTTTGGTGGGATGCACAAGGTTTATGACTGTAGTTTTAGGATTAGTATCATTAAATTATGTTGCTGTGAGCTTTACAGAGACTATTAAAAGTAGTGCCCCACTCTTTACTGTATTTATAAGCAGATATTTATTAGGTATTTCTCAACTTTCTTTGTAATCGTATTTGTTAATTTTATCCTAATTTTTAAATTTTTTCTTTCTACTTTAGGTGAACATACAGGCTTGTACGTTAACTTGTCACTAATTCCAGTCATGGGAGGTTTAGCTTTATGTTCAGCGAATGAAATTAGTTTTGATTTGAGAGGATTTGTGGCAGCAATGGCCACAAATTTGACCGAATGTTTACAAAATGTCTATTCAAAAATGTTAATAAGTGGTGATAATTTCAAATATACGTAAGTTTAAATATTCTAATGTGTTATTTAAATTTCTAATATATTACTTAGCGCTATTACTATTTTCCAGACCTGCAGAGCTTCAATTTTATACAAGCCTAGCATCAATAGTGGTACAAATTCCAGCGTCAATTTTATTAGTAGATCTTCCAACATTAGAACATTCCTTCAACTTGCACTTACTAACAGCATTTATCTTAAATGGAATATTTTTTCATTTTCAAAGCATCACAGCCTATGTACTTATGGATTATATTAGTCCGGTAACCCACAGGTAATATTCATACAATTACTTTGGCCAAAAATAAAATAAAATGTATAATTTTTTTAATCATTTATAAACCTCATTCTCGTTACAGTGTAGCTAACACTGCAAAAAGAGCTTTTTTAATATGGTTGTCAATACTACTGTTCAATAATCCTGTGACAACTCTTTCGGCATTGGGAACATTTTTAGTTATAGCCGGAGTTTTACTGTACAATAAAGCTCAGGAATTTGACAAAATAAAAAATATGAAACATCGATATTCATCAAAAGTAAATTTACAATAATCACCAGTACATAAAAGTTATGTTTTCTACAGTAATTTAAAGACATTTTGTAAAAATGTATTTTATAAAAATATTTAATTATATTTAAAATTATATTATACAAAATATGAGTCAGTGTAAAAATTGAGTATTGTGCACAAAAAATTATCAATAATTTTTAAATTAGTAGCTATTTAATTATTTAAATTATTTGTTACAATTAATTTTATAAAATATTTAATATAAAATGAATATTGAATTAATTAGCAATAAATGATTGATTCCTTTAACAAATAAATTTAAATTATTAATGAAATTTTTTTCTTATTGGCATAAATATTTATCGATGTATCATGCGAAACATGGCATTTTGCGCACCCGATGTATTTTACGCAAAGTGCATTGAAAAATACTATTATAAATGTTTAAGTTTAAAAAAATAAATTTATTTCATTTTAAATTATTTACTGTTGAATCATAAAAAAATAAAGCATTTATTGGGTTGAGCATTTTAAAGCTTGATCCAAATCCATTATAAGATCTTTTTCTGTTTCAATTCCTACGGATAATCGAATAAGCTTATCATTAATTCCAAGCTTCTCTCTTTCTTCTTCTGGAACGGAAGCGTGCGTCATGACAGACCTAAAAAAAACGTTTAAGTGAACGTTGAACCATGAACGGTGTTATGTATAGAACAAGCGATGATTTTAGTTTTTATATACTTACGGTAATTCTGCTAATGATTCAAAACCACCGAGAGACTCGGCTAAAGTGAAGAGTTTTAAGGCTTTTAGTAATTTATTCGAATCTCCTTCATGGTAAAAAGAAATCATTCCACTGTGTCCTGACATTTGTTTAGTGGCCAATTCGTATTGAGGATGAGAAGGTAAGACTAAAAAGAATAAGTAAATATGAGGATAAATGTAAATTTCTTAATAATCAATAATTTATAAAAATAAAAATAGCTTCTTACAAGGATGTATGACTTTGGTTACCAAGGGATGCGACTCTAAGAATTTAGCTACAGCCAATCCATTTTTCATATGCTGCTGCATTCTTACTTCCAAAGTTTTTAGGCTCCGATTTACAAGAGCACAGTCAAAAGGAGACGGAACAATACCCATTGCTTCAAAATGAAAAGATTTTTTTAAATTGAATTTTAGCTTCAAGAGGAAAATGTTTTACCATTTTGAATGAATCGCAATTTTTCTCCGATGTCGTCTCGTTTCGTGATAACAGCACCCATTATAACGTCGGAATGGCCATTCATATATTTCGTTAAGGAATACATGGCCATATCTGCCCCGAGTTCCAACGGTTTCTGCGGTATTAATAAAAAAAATTAAAATAAATAAAATTAATTATCGGTAAGATTGAATTTTTACCTGAAAATAGCAAGTTACAAAAGTATTGTCTACAACGGTGTAGATATCAGGTCTAGCAGACTTGACTCTGTCAGTAATGCCTTTAATATCAGCTATTTTCAGCATGGGATTTGTCGGAGTCTCAATCCAAACCATCTGAAAATGAAAAAAGCGAATAATGAATCGTTATTGGATTTGATAATTTGCCGATCAATTTATTTCGATACCTTGGTATTGGGTTTAATAGCGTTAAGAAAATTTTCGGTACTGGTGACATCGACAAAAGTGGTGCTTATATTTTGTCTGGAAGCACATCGTTGGAAGAAACGATTGGTACCACCGTACAGGTCGTCGCCGCAGACAACGTGATCTCCTGCCTCGAGCAAAGACACCAGAGCCGTCAATGCTCCAAGCCCCGATGAGAAGACGAAACCGTGCTTGCCATTTTCCAAAGCAGCCAAGCACGTTTCTAAACAGTTTCTACTTGGATTGCCGCTTCTTCCGTACTCGAAACCCTGTGCAAAACAGATGTCACTTATTTTGTAACCAGTTTTATTTTTTTAAGGATTCGCAAAAATCTCATCAGATAAAACCATTCGATTACTGCGTGATAAGAAGATTGTAAAACTCGATACAGCTCGTAACAATGAAATTCAATTAGAGAAAATTTGAAATCCGATTAAGCTGTTTGTCAGATTATTTATCATTATATCTTACTCGATGTTGTGCTGGTGCATCCTGTTGAAATGTCGTTGACATTACTATCGGTGGCACGACGGAACCATGACTCCATTGCTGAGGATCCTGTCCAGCGTGTATAGCTTTTGTTGCAAAACCTTCTTCGGTATTTGTAGGCATTTTTTTTTCGAAAGTGAAACTAAAAAAAAAACGAATATCATGCATGCCTCCAAATTATAAAATTTTATCGAAATATTGAAAATTCAAAAATAATGTTTAAATATTAAAACGCGCACGCGTAAGATATTCTTATCAGTTGTTACTGATATTTGACAATGGTAAACAATGGTATTTTTTTTATATGAAAGTGGTAGTTTTTTATAAATAAAATGAATAATATAGAAATAAATTTATTATCCTTAAAAACTTTAATCTTGAGCAAAATTGCATTAAAGTGGTTAAAGAAACAAATCGTAATGAAATTTTGGAGAAAATTAATTCGTTTAATAAAATTACAATTTAGCAGTTGTAACAGTTTGAACATTAATTAAGATTTTCTATAACATTTTTGTATTTTACATAATAATAATCAAGTAGATCTTTTTTTTTTAAATAAATAGTCTTTCTTTAAATACTTCTGAAAGTTGTGACATATTGTCTTCGTGGCGTCACGTCACATTGAACTATATCTATATAACGAAAATAATAATGAAATTTCTGTGAATATAATATACATGTATATTGATTTTAAAAAATTAGATATATTACATTTTGAAATAAAAAATATGTTTCCATTATTTTCTTGGACACCATTTTCGTATGAAATGATTTTTAAAATATACAATTTTTAGCAGCTTTTTTATTCTTAATTATTGAATTTAAATCTAAATGAGCAGTACATAATCTAAAAAGCATTTAATTGCAGAAACAAGTTTTGATGATTAAGAATCTTTATGTAAATTATTTTAAAGCGTCAATAAAGATAATGAAAATCGGAAACTGAGATGCGCTAAAGCGAGGTGGCGGCAACCTTAATGAAGTTAAAATAAAGTTAAAATACCAGAAAGGCACGAGACTACTTGGCTCTGTGCGTTCACAGTTGAAGGATTGGCAGACAACTGAGCGAGCACGTGTCATTAATGTATATTTCATCATCCGTTTAAAAACTAACACATGTGTTGCCTGATCAATGTTAGTTACCAATACACAAAAATGAGTAAAACCTGATGGCTCTGCCCTCTGCTCTCCATTTCTATAAGCTGCATCAATCTAACATTCGATCGATATTCATTCCCATTTTCAATAGATTATAGATGTTTAAATTAAAACAATAAAAATCAATGAATTTATATTATATCTTTTATATTAGTTTTTTTAATGTTTAATTTTCAGAGGCTAAATGTACAATAAAGATATTGAAAGAGCGATGAAATCTTGTACCAACTTAATTTATAACTTATGCACAGGCATGCTACCAACTTTTTCCGATACTCTGGCGCTAAAATACAATTCCGAGTATACGACCCGGGCGGAGTGCGAACCGGGAGAAAAGCAATTACCACTAGAAAACCGCATGCATGTATCATCCACATGGGTATAACCTGGTGTAACTTGTGACGGAGGAAATAGAAATATTCTTTTCTACTTTTTTAATCAATTCCCTTCATGAATGAATGGTAAATAAATAATTGATTTCAATCCAGTAGTCGGAAATTCTGTCGAGAAGAAGACATCATGGAGGAATTAGTACAAAAACTTGTAGTTAATGATACAGCGACTATTCAACAGGTTAACTGTCTTACTTGATAATATAATTTTAGTTTTTATTTAAAGTCTCCGTGCTGTTAGTGTGCTTACACAAAATTGTATCATATTAGAACATTCAATACTTAAACTTTTATTCTTTCTTTAGGCTACTGCTCAAGTTCGAGAAGCTTTAAAAAAGCCAGAAAGTACTCGAGCTCTATATCAACTTCTTATTTCTTCAAGTGCACCACAGGTAATAGATACCTAAACATTTTATAATAGCTTTGTTTTTTTTTTATAGTTTTTTGAGTAACTATTTTTTATTGCATAGGTGAGGCAATATTCAGCCATTTTATTGAGAAAACGATATAGTAAAGGAAAACACTGGTCACAATTGACAGAGCCAATAAAAGTAGAATTTAAGGCTGTTCTTTTACAGGTAGATTAAACAGAAATATTTTTTGTTAAAGTTTATTTTTGAAAATAACAACAAATTTCTTTTAGGCCCTTGTACACGAATCTGAAAAAGTAGTAAAAAATACAATTGCTCAACTTTGTGGAGTGATAGTTAAACATGAACTACCCCAGAATAGATGGCCCGAAATTATGCAATTTATACGCCATTGCTTGGATAGTACTGATCAGTCAAGTCAGGAAGTAAGAAAAGTGACATTAAAAAAAATGTTAGACTTAAAATTATTTATTTTAAAAATTATTAAATATTCCAGCTGGGCATGTACACTTTATCAATAATGACTGAAATGGCACCTCAAGTATACTTACCTCATGTACAAACTATAATGGAACTTTTAAACGAAACACTAAATAAATTGTCAAATTTAGCAAGTCCATTATCATGCTACATTTTGGATACAATGGTTCATTTAGTCCCTCTTGTGGAAGGAAATCAAATAGTAATTGCACATTTTATGAAATAACTTAAAAAATTGTAAAAATTAAAAATTTTAATATCTTTTTGCAGATGGTTAATGCTTATCACCAATTTATACCTAAAGTTATGCAGATTATTCTTTCATTAGTTACTGTAAATCCGGAAAAGGCCATAAAAGGGTTTGAATTGTTTGATGAATTATGTGAAAGTGCTGTATCCGTACTATCTCCTCATGTCAAAAATTTGATCGAAATGTGCCTTTTTATAGCTAATGAAAAATCTGTAGATGATGATTTGAAAATAAAAGCTGTTACGTTTATAGGCTGGATTACTAAAACAAAGAAAAAAGCTATTGTTAAACAAAATTTAGTTGAACCCATAATAGGTAAGTTGAACATTTCCTTTGAAGTTAATTTATGTAAAAAATGTTTACAAAAAGCTTATAATGGTATGACAATATGTACTTTTTATTTATTTGATTGTTTAAAATTTTTCAGATATGCTCTTTTTGCAAATGCGTACACAGCCAGAAGACGAGGATAAAGAAAACTATTTTACCGAATATGATAATACTCCAATTACCAGTGCTACTCAAACATTAGACTTGTTGGCACTACATTTACCCCCAGAAAAGCTCGTTCCTTATTTAGTACGAACAATCAATAATCATTTAACTAAAATCTTGATATAATGCTCAGTTGAAGTAATTGTGGGAACAGTAAAAAAAGATCATACCAAGTCAATTTTTCTTGAATATTCTTATAATTGTCGACGTTTCGTCATCCCAAATAGCAAATAGCTTTTTTCAAGACTGCAAAAATCAGAAAGAAATATTAACTTCTTAATTTTCCCACAATACTCATTTAATTATTTAATTCTTTCTACCATAATCAAAGGAATTTTTAAATTTTTCAGCTTCAACACGTTCAATCTGGATTAGAAGGTACCGATGTATATGCTAAAAAAGCATCTTATCTAGCTATGGCTGTACTTGCAGAAGGTTGCTCCGACTATATCACAAAAAAGTATCTAGAATCTTTCCTACAATGTATCGGTCGCGGTATTACTGATCCGGTTCCAGTAGTGCGAAATGCAGCACTTTTTGCTCTTGGTCAATTTTCAGAACATTTGCAGCCAGAAATAAGCAGTTATGCAGATGAACTCTTACCTATTCTTTTACAATATCTGAGTGAAGTTTGTACACAAATTCGACAAGAGAAAAAAGATTTACCATCCGTAGATCGAATGTTTTATGCTTTTGAAATTTTCGCAGAAAATCTCAATGAAGGGTTACTACCTTATTTACCTGCACTTATGACAATACTTTTCGAAATTCTAACAGATGCTAATAGTCCAGCGCACATTTGCGAGCTTGCTTTAAGTGCAATTGGATCTGCAGCAAGTGCAAGTAAAGAGCACATGCTTCCTTATTTTGAGCAGATTATTAACGTACTTCAACGTTATTTAAAAATATTAAATAAAGAAATGAATGGAGGAGGCAGCAGGGACTTGCAAAAAGAGGAAGCAGACGGTAAGATTTAATAAAAAGGACTAGTATTAAGGTATAACACAAAGATATTGAAGAAATTAAATATTTTTATTATAAATTTTACAGACAAGTTGCAAATACAAGCAGTAGGTGAGCAAATACGAATGGTATGTTTGTCAAATTTTTTTCAAAATTTAAAATCATTTTGAATTTGCAGATACTCTGGGTGTTTTAGCAAGAAATATAGGAGAACAAAATTTTGCTCCTCTTGCTGGGAAAACTCTTGAAATAGCTATGGTTTTATTGGCAGAAAAAGATGATCCTGATTTAAAAAAAGCTGTTTATGGCCTTCTAGCGTCGATTAGTCTTGTGCTAAAGAAAGACATGTCGATGGTACTAGGCGATATAGTTGAACACATGCTTGCTAGTGTGCAAAGTTCTGAAGGAATTCTGGTAATGATCAAAGAGTTTACAAATACTTAAAAACTTGTTTATTAATTAAAAGTATTAATTAATTTTTTTAGACTTGTTTTAAAGACGACGAAAATTCGGACTATTTAATATATGATGATTTAAGTGAGAGTGACAACGAAGAAGAAGATATAGAGAATACTGATGACGAAGAAGACGATGAAGATTTGGCGGGTTATAGCGTGGAAAATGCTTACGTTGACGAAAAAGAAGAAGCTATATTAGCTTTGAGAGAAATAGCTTTAAACACCCAGTAAGTAAAAATTTCATATAAATTTTAATGAAAATTAATAAAAAATTTTCTTTATCAGAGAAGCGTTTTTACCGTACTTGGAAAAATGTTTTGAAGAAGTTTTCCGAATTATTAATTACTTCCATGAAGATATAAGGAAGGCAGTTGTGGATGCAGTGTCGCAATTTTGTATAAATTTTTCCAAAGTAGAAACGCAGGAGGGAAAACAAGCCACGCAAAAAGCTTTAGGTGCTTTTATACCAAAATTGTCTGAGCTCATAAGAACTGACAGTGAGCGAGATGTGGTTATACAAGCATTAGAAGCATATTCTGAATTACTTGAACAAATAGGAGCCGATGTTCTTGTTGGCGCAGGTCATAAAGAAGCCATAATGAACTGCATTAAAGACGTCATGCAAGGTAATAAACAAATGATTTAGATTTTTAACATGTTTATTCAAGACTACTTGTGACATAGGTCGTACCGAATGTCAAGACCAAGATGAAGGCGGTGACGGTGACGGCGAAGAAGGAGAAGCCGAGCACGATGAACTATTATTTGAATTTGCTGGTCAAATATTGTCGAATTTAGGAAAAGTTATTACTCCGGACGATTTTATGGTCGACCTGCAAGAAGTATTACCGATACTTCTCAAACGATTGGTACATAATATTTTCTAGTGCTAAATGTAAATTTGTACACTTTAATGTTAATAAGTTAATTTTTTTAGAAAAATAATTATTCCGAGGCTCAGAGATCTTTTAGTATTGGAACAATTTTGGAATGCCTCCCATCGTTAAAACATCGGGTTGCCGATTTTGTACCCAAACTACTCCCAATTTTTGTTAAACTGACAAACGATTCTTGCGATGAAATTCGTAGTAATGCTATCTTTGGAATTGGAGAACTGGCTTTTTATGGAAAAGAATCCGTATATCCGTATCCTTTTATTTATTTTGTAAAATTATGACGAAAATGTTATATTTAAACTTTAAAAAATTAAAAATCTGACTAGTTTCCTTAAAATTGTATAACCTTAGGCAATATCTTGAAATTCTTCAAGTACTGTCAAATGCAATATCAAAAGAAACCCATGCTGGAGCTCGAGATAATATAATTGGTGCTATAGCTCGTTTAATTATTACCAATCACTCGATCGTGCCGTTAGAGCACGTTTTTCCTGTTTTTATTAATCACTTACCATTACGACAAGATCTGGAAGAAAATAAGACTGTTTTCAGGAGTGTGCTTGAATTGTACAGAAATGGTCACGCCATACTTGGACCACACCTGACTACTCTTCTTAAAGTTTCTATTGAAGTACTTGAAATAAAAACTACGGACGATGGTATATATACATTAATAAAATTATTCATTAAGATAATTTCTTGAAATTAGTTTATTTGACAAAATGTCTTTTTTTCAGAAACGAAAAATCTCGTTGCCGAGTTTATAAAATTAGTCCAAAAAGACTTTCCAAACGACTGGAGTGCATTTTACAGTCAATTGCCCGCGGAAATAGGGCTCAAATACAACGCATATTTTTGTAAATAATTTAAAAAAGTTTTTTTTATATTGTCGCAAGAAATTATAAATGTTATATAAAGATATTAAAGATTTAATAAAAATATTTTTAAAAATACGTTTGAAAATATTATTTTTTATAAATATTGGAGAAAAGGGGACTTTTTGCGAGGAAAAAAAATGTGCTTCTAATTAGAAAAGTGCAACTAACAAATAGATATAATTTATTACGGAGAATGTGCGATTAGACTCTGAAAAATTCTTTTTCTATATCTAATCTCAAGATTTTAAAAAACTACGGAAAGCGCGACAATTACTTTCCATTAAAGACATTAGTCATTTGCAAGTTGTGACTGTCTAAAAATTACTAAATTTCTTCAGAATTTCCAAAAAAATTTTAAATACAAAACTGATTTTTAGTTGCTCGATTACTAAAACTTCCGTAAAATGAGGAATGACAAAAAATTGTTGTACAATGCGTGTAAACGTAATCTAAGCTGACCGGTAATGTCATTATCTTGTTATCGTTTTAATCTCTGAAACGATAAGTTGATGGTCAATATTTCTTTATAAAACTTGTCGATTGACAGTCTATCAGTCCATGCAGAGTCGGTTAATCGTTTTCACTGCTGCTGTCAGTATGGAAGTTAAGTGAGATATTGAATAGTAGCAAAATTTTCACTCCACGTCAGGTATTACATTTATGTGGATTCAACTTGTTTCTTGAAATTAAAATTCATTATAAAGATTTATTGCAGTGAATTAAGCTAATAAAACAAATGTGGCGTAAAAATCATCTTTTATAATACAATGGATGTAGAATTAGTTGCTAGAAGTTCCTTATCGTCCCTGCAGCGAACAGCTGACGAGAGTTTTATTGTTGCACCAGAGAATTTAGAAGACTGGACGTGGATCAATTTAAGGGTATTGAAAATAAATTATAGTGCTATGCTTTAAACAGCATAGATAATTAATTGATTGCAATATTTCTCGACAGAGGCAATTTAAGAATAAAAGTCTTGAAACACTGTACTCGATATATCGGAGGAGAATCGAGAATGGATACTTGTCTCTTTTCGTTTTACTACAGTTATGTCTTGGTTTAGCGCATTGTATAATTTTAGTGTCAAAGGTAAGCTGCATCGGGCATTTAAATGATATAAATCGTAGAGAAATACATGTTTTCCTCGTACTTGGATTCCAGATGCAAATAAAACAATTTTCACCGAATATTTCAGATACATATTATGAACGCAATAGTCGATTTAATAACCTACGGTATTACTAACGCATTACTCTTCCCCGTAATAGCTCTTTCGTTTCGGTCAGAGTTGATAGTAAAAAGGCCGTATTTGCCAGTGTACTGTTCCTGTTCGATCGTCGCGCTTCTCGTCGTAGGTGACTTGGCTATAATAGTCTACTACGCGCAGACGAGTAATAACGAAGCTTTATCATTTAGGTAAGTAAACGACATAATTTTAGTCATTGACGATCACCGGCTGACGGGAATGTTAAATGTTTTTTCGACAGGCCGGTATTCGCGACGCACACCCTCCTGGTGTGTTACATATTTCTACCTCTGTCGAACAATGTTCACGCTTTCATTCTGGGAGTGACTGCGTCGCTTTGTTACCTCGCCAGCCTGGTGCTGATTACCTACGGGAACGATCCCGAGAAAGGTACAAAGGTAAGTGAACGCGATGTATTGAACGCCTAAATGTCTGATGACACTTTTCAAATGACTGCAGGTGACGGCGGATGTTATGTACCACTTGTGCGTCAATTGTCTAGGTCTGTACTTTCGCTTTATGAACGAAATCATGATACGACGATCGTTTTTGGACCGTAGAAAATGCGTCGAGTCGACGCTGCGACTCAATTACGAAAAGGATCAGGAGGTAATGAATTATTTATCATACGTAATAACTGTACTTGTGACGGTTGAATTTTCCGGATTTTTAGGAACAATTAACCGGAAGCATTTTGCCTCCTCACTTTGCGGCCAAGATAAAAAAGAATTTCCACGACATATGTAAATTCATAGAGGAACACAAGAAGCTGCCGCGCGAGGGTCCGTCGTCTTCCTCGGTGTCAAAGTAGGAAGGCAGCAGTCGAAACAATTAACGAAATTATTATATTATCATGCCTACAATTATAAATGGAACGTTCTCCGTTTCAGAGATCTGTACATAGAAATACACAAGAACGTGAGCATTCTGTACGCGGACGTAGTGAATTTTTCCGGTCTGACGGTGACCTTACCCGTGAAGAAACTCGTCGAGACGCTCAACGATCTCTTCGGAAGCTTTGACGAAGCGTCGGAACGAAACAAAGTTCTTCGAATAAAGTTCCTCGGCGACTGTTATTACTGCGTCAGCGGCGTACCGATTCCCAACGCTCAACACGCCAAGAGCTGCGTTGATTTAGGTATAAAAAAAATGACTGCATGCCATTGCGAAAGAGGCCGTTAACGTGTTACATGCTTGAAAATTCGATCTAGGCTTGGACATGATCAGCATTATAAACAACATTCGTTCGAGGGTTCAGCGGGAGTGCGGCGTCGACGTAAACATGCGAATAGGAGTCCATTCCGGAAAGATAATTTCCGGGATTCTGGGCATAAACAAGTGGCAGTACGACGTCTGGTCGCGCGACGTCATTATAGCCAATAAAATGGAGCAGACCGGAGAGGCCGGCAAAGTCCACGTCACTCAGGAGACCTTGAATCACTTGGACATAAGTTTGTACAATTGTAAACGGGTGACCACTTTGAACGACGATACGCTCCACAAGTATGGCATATTTCAAAGTTATCTCATATCGCCGGCTGAAACCCTGACGAGATTGACTTCGCAGGTACGGACAATATTACCCGAATCTCTCGATTAACGCGGTAGCTGCATCTTTAACGTTTCTTTATTGCTCGCAGAACGCGGAGGCAAAGTGCACCTTTGCCAGAACGGAGAGCGTAGTCTCATTTCCGCGGAGCAGCAAGCAGGAATACGTGAAAATCCAGCCGGACGTGTACGCCTGCAGCTTTCGCAGGAGAACGCACTTCATGGACGCTTGCCTCCGCGACTATCATCTGATGCTGAAGGCGGCGGACGTCGAAATGAAGAAGGCGATCGAGCAGATGCCTCTGAGTAAGTGGGAGTAAGTATCGTTTCTTCTGCGGCACCCCCGTTTTCGGAGAGCAATTTTTCAAGCGCCGCAATTTTTTCAGGCAATGGCGCAAGTGGGACAATATCAATCCGTTCCTTCTGACGTTTTCACAGTGGAACTGGGAGATACCGTACCTGAGAGAGCCGGATCCGCTCTTCAAATTCTACATAACTTGCGCGATGGTGGTACTGATTTTTTCCGGATTAATTCTGATAATTCCGTTGACCATAATCAATCGGCACAGGTGAGTTCGACGAAAATTCGAAGGTACGCACCTCTCGTTTTATATTCGTTATATTGGCGGGAACGACGCGTTTGCAGGAGCTGGAGCACAGCCGGGGCGACTATCACGGCTTTCAGCGTGGCTCTGCTGTTTCTCGGCGCGCTTCTGCCGCTCACCTGGACTCACTTTTTGTGGAATCGCCACAAAGGGATTTACGCTGACAGCGAAAACCGCACCCACCAGGAACCCTCCAATAAGATACTCAAATTTTTTTATCGATTTAGCGTAAAGGTATGTACTGCACCTACCGCTCGAATAACTGAATTCTCTCTGAATCACTGCATTGTTTGTATAACTTTATCTCTTCCGATGTAGGTCGTCTGGAACGAAATTCTCAGAACTATTGTTTACTTCGTAATCACTGCAATGACAGCAATAACGGCTGTGTTTAGCTTAATGGTAAAGTCACACTACGATCTTAATTTTTATCTAAATATATTTTTATCTTTAACATTAATTTCAGTGGGAGTGTAAACGGGCGGTGATAGATTCGGAAAGTAACATTACGTCCAGCATCTCGGAAAAGGATACGCTGGACACGAAGTGCGTTTCAACTCCATGGGTAAAAAGGCGCTACTTGGCACTATCGAATTCTCAATTTCGAATCTCCGTTCCATTGACAAATAAATCTTGAATTTCAGCAACTGACGGAAACCTGCGCACTGGCCATCCTGACGACTTTCTTATTTTTGCGTATTCATTTTCTCCTGAAGCTCTGCGCCGGATTATCGATATCGACCTTTTACGCCTGGAACATTTGGGATTTCAGGTCGTTTATATTTAAGGTAACTAGACTTTTCTAATCGTTCGGATAAGGGGAGCTGGGCGCATTAAAATTTTCTTAATTCACATCGTCAGTCCAGCGGCGAGACCTGGAATCCTCTCCTCGAGCCGCAGCTCGCGCACACTTTGACCATTGCGTACCTCGTGTTTTCTTTACACTTGATCGATCGTCAGGTAAGCCGCACGAGTTGCTTGCTCGATTTTCGAAAATTTCAGCTCTCGCTTATTGCAGGCGGAGTACCTCAATAGACTGGATTATCAGTGGAAGCGGCAATTGACGAAGGAACAGGACGAGGCTTTTCACACGCGAAACGCCAATAAATTGCTATTGAGAAACATTTTACCGGACCACGTCGGTAACGAGACATATGCATAAAAACAATTTATAAACGACCCAATGATCCATTTTTTCTTATCTATAACGAATAAATCATTTCTTTTAAGCTGATTTCTATCTAAACATGGACAGGGCGCAAGAAAACACACTTTATCACGAGGCCCACGACGACATAGCAGTTATGTTCGCCACTTTAACTAATATATCGATCGACGAGAGCAACGTCTTAGCGGATTTCAATGAAATAATTTGCGACTTTGACAAGCTGCTTTTCGAGTCGAATTATATATGCAGAGTAGAGAAAATTAAACTCGCGGGTTAGTGCAGGTGCAACTGAAAAAACGAAATTGCGAGCGTTCGAGAAACGTTTTTTTTCAGCGATGATTCACGTAAGGCTATTATTGCACTTTGCAGGAACGACCTACATGGCTGCCTGTGGGTTAGAAACTTCAAGGCGAATGTCCTCTCAGACGAGCGTCACGAGCGATTTCGAGTCCAAGTACAACGCGGTTGAAGTTATGGTTCAATTTGCCGCGGAGATGATGGCTGTTCTCAAAAAGATAAACGCGCGATCGGCTAAATCTTACAAGTGACGGAGTTTTCTGTTGTTTTTTTTTTGTTCTTTGATTGCGAAAGTTGAAATAAAAAAAATAAAAAAATAATAAATTAAATATTTCAGATTGAGAATAGGTGTGTCTCACGGGGAAGTAACAGCTGGGGTAGTCGGAGCTCAGAAGCCACTTTACGACATATGGGGCGACGCCGTTAACATGGCCTCGAGAATGGATACAACCGGCGAAGCGGGACGAATACAAGTAACATTCTTAAATTAAAAACTGGAGATTCTTTACGAGCGTATACAAGTTTAAATTTAATTCAGGTGACTAAGGATACAGCGGAAATATTGGAGGGCGAGGGAATCAAATGCTACCTTCGTGGCGAGACTTGGGTAAAACCAAAGGGTTTTGTGACCACGTACTTTGTTGGTCTTACCAAAAACTTTGAGGTAGAAATCACTTTCAGAGAAAGAACGAGTATCTGAGGGAAAGATTTTACTTAAAAAAAAAGAAAAAAAAAAAGAAAACTCTGTACTTAGGCTAATAGACGTTTTAATAAAAAAGAAATAAAGTAACTATATAACTGTATGATGTTCTGCTTGTTGTATGCATGTAAAGATGAAGTTTTCTAGCCTCTCTAGGGGGGGGGCTCTCCAGTCTCTACACTTTGAATGCAGGTAAATTGACCGCGATGCGATTTCGATGAGATCTGGCAACGTTGCTTGAACCCGAGCGCCGACTCCCAACCAAGCAGTATTCATTGGAAAGTAAAGCAGCAGACAGCATGTTTCAAGTGTTTATAGATGGGGATTTAACGTTTTCGTCAGCTTCTGTCGTTTTATTTCGTACAGAAGAGTAATTGGAAATAAGCGCTGCATTGCACTTTGACTCGCCATTGAACGTATGCACGGACTGCACTTTGGGAACCCTTCAATTTCGTTACTAAATTATGCTCTACAACTGCATACTTGAACTTTCTCAAGTGTACAAAGTATTTTTATATAAAAATAAATTCGTCATACTTTTTAAGAAGTGATATTTGATGCGTGATTTAGTCTGTGCTCAGACAGTCATTCATTTTGACGGTGTAATAATCTCTTTCACGCAGAATATTGGTTATCCAGTGAAGCAAGCTGGTGAAATTCTTGACGAACAATGATCATTTAAGTAAATAAGGTACTTGTAAAATTTGTTTTACACTCTTGGACATATCTGCACGCTAATTAACACACGGCTACTTAAATTATTATAGCATGTTTTTTAAAGTTTATACTGTTTTATTATTTAGTTTTTCTAGCCTAATCCAGCAATTACGTGAACTTTTTTTACTTTCCAGTATTTTTCGAGCCGCTGGTCAAGTAGGTTACGACTCTTGGGCTTTGACAGTTGAATTAATACGCGTGCGCGTACTTTTACACGCGGACTCGGATGCGGTGTAGCTAAAGGTAACCAAAGAATAGAGCTGAGCACTGATGTGTAAAAAGATTCGTCAGGCTTGTACAGCAACAAAGCAGGTGAGTCGAACTTTCAAAATTGTTATTATACTTTTGTTAATTAATTTAACAATTAAATTAATCCAACTACTTGTGACACTTGACGTCATTAAATCTTTCTCACAATTTTTAAGTAAATTTCTTATTACTTTCTTTTTTCATTGGCTTGTCTCTTTTCTTAAATCTGAAATAAGTTTTAATCAAAATTTTAAGGTTATAAATTGAACTTTGAAATATAATGTCTTTTTTTAGCAGTAAGTGGAGAATATTGAGCGAACAGAGAACTACACTAAATTTTTCGGAATATTTAATTGATAGTTAAGCAAAGACATGGATTTCCGATTCAACGTAAACAATCTTTTACCGAAAAGGATTAACAAAATTACGCACACTCTCATTCCCGAGGGCTTCAGAGGAGATCGTCGTGAATACAAGTAACTTCGTTTTTAAATATTTAAAGCGAAATTTTTTTTTATTACGCTCAAATGAAATTCAGTTAACGTGAAAACGTGAAAATACATATTGATTACAAATCTTTAATATTTTTAGTGAATATCAGAGATTACTCACACGAATATTAGATGATATGGGAGAGGCTTCTGCCAAGGCCCAAGGACTTAATAAAACTATCACTAATGCGGTGAAAATTCGCGATACGGATCATATTATTTACCTTATGGTCGACAAGGACGGAAACAAGTAATTTAACCTTCCAAAATAATTTACAAAAATTCATTATTTGCTTAAATGTTTTTTTTTTATTTTCAGTGGACTTGGTAGTGTCATTGGCCTCTTAAAGACTGGTTCAAAGACTTTATTCATGTTTGACGAAAACGGCCTTCATTATCAAGTTAAACCTCGATGTATCTTGGATTTTTACATACACGAATCTCGGCAGAGATCAGGACTAGGAATCGAATTGTACCAACATATGCTTGCAGTAAGTATTTGAATTTTTAAGTGGCGACTTTCTTACTATTAAAAGAATATAAATAAATTCCAGGAGGAAAATATCAAACCCATTAAATTGGCTATAGATCGGCCGTCTGGTAAATTCTTGGCCTTTCTTGAAAAACATTTCGGACTTACGTCGTTTATACCTCAGAATAATAAATTTGTCGTATTTAGAGGTTTCTTCGACGACGGTAAGTCAGTTTTTACTATTACATCTTGTCGTAGTCTCAATTAATTAGGACTTTGCAATTTTCAGAAATTCATGACTCATCATCAAGTACTAATAGGTACAGTTCTTCATCGCCGAATTTACAATCTAGTGAACACAAAAATAAGTCTAACAACATGGATCATCATCCTCTTAAAAATACTAGGTATTAAGAGAATATTTATTTTGAAACTACTGATTATTTAACTTTTCGAAATTAAAACAATAATAATAACAATTAGGACATGGAACGTAGAATAATTGTAGAATACTTGTGAGAAAAAATTTAAACTTGGTATTCATTATAAAATTGAACAAGTTGTTTGTAATATATAATTTATTGGTAAAAATTTGAATGTGTAATTTAAAACTACATGGCTTTTATAAATTCATTACTTTTTCTAACGTTCTAATCGAATAATGTTAACGGTCACTGAATTTAGTACTAATGGAACACCAGTAACGCGCAGTCCTTATGGCCGATACGCTGCATCACGACCACCTTGCTCTATGGCTAGTGTAAGTAATAACCAATTCTTTAACTAAAAATCCTGCTTTTCCAAACTTGAACAAATGCATTCTTTTACTGATTTAATGTAATAGAGTTGCAATTAATTGGGTATGATAAAGAAATATTACGTTTATTTTAGATAATACATGACACTGCAGATCAATCGGCGGAACATACAAGACCAGTCTCGTAAGTAAATCCAGAATAAACTTTTTTATTGCATCCAAATTATAAAGAGTAACTGAAAATTTATGAAACCACCAAGTTTCACTGTAAATACTATACACAAATATAAAACTCTGAACATGTCAAAAATTCTTTATTCTTTCTTATTAATTTCAAACAGATACAACATTTAAAAAAAAGAAAAAATTGGAATCATTATTATTTTTTATAATGCACATGTATTAATTTTTTGTTTGTTTAATTTTGAAACTTTTATGTTTTTAGGTATAAGTAAACCCGTGAGGCACCGTGTTTGATTAGATTTTTTTTTAATAAGTGGATGGCCTTTATGCTTGATAGCTTTTATAACATACGTATCCTGTTTTATTTTGTAGAAAAAGTTATCAAAATTTTCGGGACCAAAAAAGTAGAGCATGTTACCGAGATCGCCGGTCACGGAATCCTACTAAAGAATGACACTGCATTTTGTTTATGCTTATATGCAAGAGAAACAAGTCATGCAGCTGTTTGTACATATATTATTGCTTAAGTTTTACAAAATTTCTTAGAGGAAATCTGATATTTCTAAAAATTTTTTCTGATTGACTTACCGTAAAAGATAATTAATATAATTTTAGGTCTGCATTTTTATAATAATGATTTCTCTGAGAATTTTCATCGCAAAAGTGGAAAAGCAAAACGACGTATAATAGAGCATGAATAAATAAAAGCACTGCTCACATGACTTTGCTGATTTCGTCTACATTTTCTTTCACTCATATTTCTATTATTTTAGAATTAAAAATTATACTTTATGCAATTTATGTATATTAAATTAAAAAATAACTATTATTAGCTTTTGAAAACTATCAGATGTCAAATAAAAATATTTAAATGGTTTTGTAATTCATTTAAAAATGGCCAATAAGAATAAAGCAGGATTTGTTAATGTTTATAATATACAGTTAGTTGAAATAGAAGATGTCATTAAAATAATTTACTTTGAAATATTTGAATTAAAATTTATAAGAAAATTAGGCTTTCTAATAAATTTAAGATTTCGAAGATTCGAAAACGATATAATAATGCTCTAATTTTGTTTGTAATACTGTACTTAACTTTAAGTTGATATTCTGAGTTGTTTAATTTAGTACGGTTTTGAGGTACGAGCTTTTTTTACATATTTCATATTTTTATAATCTTGATAGGTATTAATATTATTGTATTGCACATTGAATTTTTTACAAGTATTGCTGCGCAAGTATTAAGGTAACTTTCATGACGTGATTTTATTTTTAAGTTAATAATATCTAAACTTTCTACTTCATGTATTAAATCGAAAACTAGAATTACATTTGTAGCGTCGACACAAAATTTTATTTATATTCTTGGTTGCTTATTTATTGCTAAAAAAGTGTTAAAGAAGAAGTCTTTTTTGTTAATTTATTTGTTTTCAAGCGTAATTATTTGTTGTAAATATTTTTCAAATTTTATTAATTAAATATCATTTCACATTATTATTTGAGTTGAGTTTATTTTTTACACCTTGTACCATTATTATTGAAAAAAATCTTATAAAACTGATTTTGTACAATCTAATATTTATATTGACATGAGAATATGTTTTTGAGTGTAAAACTTATTTTATAGGATTGAATATATGTATACAATTTTATAAGATTTTTTCAGTAAGGATGAAATTCACTTTTTTATTATACCTCATCAGTATTGATTTTTTTATCGTATTTTAATACCAAAGGTATAAAGATATAAAGTTACAAGTAAGTTATTATTTAACTTGTTAACGAAGATGTGACGCATGCAACGCAAATGAATACAAGTTTGAATAATTACCAGTAACCTAAAACACTGATTGGTCTTTTGAATTTTAAAAAGAAAAATTGTCAAGTTACCAATAACTTCCGTCTTACAGAGAAATTATTAGTTTACGAAACAAATAATGAAAGTTTTACATTGCGTAATTAAGTTTACAAAAGTAAACTTTTGTGAATATGATTGCAGAAAAAAAAAATTTAATAACTGATAAAAAATGGAGTGTTTTATGTTTTTACATTATATGTTTAAAATATTTTTATATAGAGAAACGAAAATAGAAAATAATATTAATAAAGCACTAATTTTTATAGTTTACGAAGATAAATTTTTAAACTTACATCTTTTTGATTTTTGATGAACTGAACATCTTGGCAAATGAAGATGACGTATATATAATTGGTTATTTGCTTATTTAAAAGGATGGAACATTTATAACGCGCACAGTAAATAAAGATAAATATTATCTTAGAATTTATACTGAAAAAAAAACACGTAAATTTTCAAAAACAATTGGTTGAGAAATTTTAAAAAGACAAGTTAAACTTGAAAATTTTTAATTTTAAATTTCAAAAAGTTTTGCATTTATTTGCTTTTATTCTGTCTTTAGAGCAAGATCATCAAGAGGTCAGTCACGTGAGCGTCCAGACAGTTTGGAGCTCTTTTTCAAGCAAGAGGTTGAAGAAAACGTGCAAAATGATAGCAATGATGAGGCGCTATTGGAAAAGCAAACCGAAGATTTGCAAAACGTTTCTTTGGAAGAATCTGAAACTGTAAATTTTGAAGTGGAAGCGATCAATTTACCAATGGTAAATCGTGCTCTTGAAGCTGAATCGAGGAAAAATTCAGAAGCTAATGATGTGAATTTAAAAGAGGAAATCGATGGTAATGGCACCAGAATCTCCTCCCCAACGCCTGGAGAAGAAATTAGCGGAAACGATCCTTCCCAAACCGGTGGTCACCTTGATTTAAAATTTTACCATTCACCCTTGTGGTAGAATAATATTAATTATATAGAGATTAAGCTTGTCTCAAATAATAATACTTTACTCGCATTTTATATGTTTGATGTACTGAAGAAACTAGAATTCACCGCAACTTTTACAGAAAAAATATTTGGTATTGTAACAATAACAAATGTAGTTTAAGGTTTTAAATATTTTGGAGGAGACTAATTTAGCAAAAAAGATGTAAACGATTATAAATGAGATTCTTATCAAAAGTTAGTAATTAAATCTTTTGAGGACAATGGATTAAGTACAGTTCTAGAAGCTGAATTAATTTTTAGATTTGGATATAATTTTCCAAAATACAAGAACAAGCTTTTCTTTTTTACATTTATCAACTCTATTTAATGTAATAGCAAATTCCTATTTAAGTATATATAACTTAATTATGAGACAGTATTATAATTTGAATAAATGAAGTTGTTTCATCTAATTTATTACTTTAGCTGCAAAGAAATTTTAAAAAATTGACACAAAAAGTAATTGTTAATTTTCCTATGTATATTTTAAAAACTCGATAGCTTGATATAATATACAGATTTTGCTTGTTTTATAATTATTTATATTCGCAATTGCTGCATATTATTCTGCGTAAGAAGTAATGAAAAATTATTTAAAAGTACATAAAAATTAAAAAATGGAATTAAAAGAATTTAGCATTAACTATTCGTTGAAAACGGGTATAATAATTTTACCAGACTACTGTTGTTGAATTAAGTTTGAATATTTGTTATCTATATTTTAATTTATAACTCTAGTTTTATGTTTAGCTAATGTACCTTTTTTGTATATTATAACATAATACTTTTCCTCATACTTGAATCAACTAAAGCAAATAATTGATGCGAGAGTATATACTAATTTGCGTTTGAGAGTTTATTCTTTTGTTTTAAAATATTAATTTATTTACTTCAATTAAAATCAAATTTAAAAAAAGAATGTGCTCAATAGAATTAATGGCTTTCGGTTTGAAACATTTTGAATATGCTATTGATTCTAAGAGTTTTTTTCTCAATGTGTACACGTGTTGAAATGTTTATTGTGAAGCGATTATCTTGCGTTATTATTGAGAAAAAAAATTTATTTATACTTTATACCGCGTGCGAATAAAAATGTAAAATATTCGACTATTGATTTCGTAATATTTAAATTTATAATATGTTGTACTTTTTATGTTGGACTTATCACAAAATCTGTTGTACTTGATAAACTGTGATTAAACTTTTCAAAAGAAGCAGTATTTTGTCAGATTTTCTGTTTATTTAATTTGCCTCTCTTGATTATGTGTAATTAATTAAATAAGGAAATAAATCAACTTTTTAGTTATTTGTATAACTGACTTTTGTAAATTTTCCTCTTATTTGTGTCTTGAAGCTGATTTGTCAAAAATCTTTAAGCCGGTTACCCTAATAAATCAATTTTACATTAAAATCCGAAAGTTGCAAAATAAACTTTAAGTGCTCATATTTATGGAAATATGTACGAATACTATAATTGTTACTTCATCACTTTTGTTAATTAGCATAGCGAACAGGATATTTAAATATTGTACTGGAACCTAAGTCTTTATTATCAGCAATTGAGAAAAAAATTCATGGATTCGTTTTGCAGACCCTATAATACTTGCCGATGATACAAATGCGTGTGACGAACTGTAGGGCTCTACGTGCGCGCCGCTTCCATACGCCCTTCATGTGGGTGTATATATACCGAGAGAGCCAGTGAAGACCATTTCTTTACCACCGAGTGATCTACTTTACCGATTAAAGTTTCCTTCAATTAACAGGTAGTATGTATAGCAGGAACTTCAAATTTTACTTTCTCACGAAAATGACAGTTTTTGACGTAGGCCTAATTAAAAATGAAGTGGATGATAGTCCAATTTTTCCCACGTCAGTTAAAAGCGTTAAAAACAATAGCGTCGCAACAATAAACTTACCAGCAACACATTAAGCTGCCTCCTATTAATTCTTTTCCATTTCCAGCAGCTACAAGCCGCGAAAGCGAAGAAGACGAAGAAAATAGAACTCGAAGAAGAAGAAGAAGGGGTGGCGGCGAGGACGGACAGGAGAAATGCGAATTTCTCAGAGAGCGCGCGCGAGAGAGAGGGAGAGAGAGAGAGGACCAAGTTTCCTTGAAGCCGGAAAAGAGCTGGCGAGGGAGAGAGAGAGAAAGCGGCGTAAAAGCGTAGTCGTGTCGCACGTACGCTCGTCTGACGGCGACGTGACCGGCATCGCGAATCAAGCCGGTCTCGCGCTGCTACCAACCCCCGGCAAAGCCGCCGCGCCCTTCCTCTGTCTACGTATATTTCGCCCTCTCTCTCTTGCTCGCTCGTTTTATCTCTGTTTTTAAACCCGTCTCTCTTTTTTCAATGCCAAAATGGTTTTGACTTTTTGGCTCGGTGCGTTTTTTTATTCCGGGCCGATTTTGCGAGCGAAAAAGTTTGGGGATATATAGAAAGTTTTTGGGTATACGCTCGCGTAATATGTACAAATTTTGATGAACTATAAAAAACTTGTTTATGCTCTTTGATTTAAAGAGTACAAGGGACGCTTTCTTTTTACGATTATGAAGGACGTAGAAAAATTTCCGAATTCAAACCGGACTTTGCGCGAGACATATTTTATTTTGGAAATGAGCTTTAGATTTTAGTACTTTGGATTGAATAAAAGTTCTACAATCCAAATAAGAAGGAATAAAAAAGAAGTAATTCTCTTAAAAGAACAATTTTCAAGTTTTATTTTGTCTTAGAATTCCATCCAACATTCTAATATATAGATTAGTTAGCAAATTCTTTTTTTAAAATGTGGATGGAATTAACAACCTCTATATTTTGCAAGTGCTAAACAACTCACCAGACTTCTTTTATTCCTCGTTCCCCATCTTTATTCCCTTCCTCTCTTATCGCACTCCACCGTTTTAGATCTCGAGTCCTTTATAATTCTAATTATCCTCGGCTTTTCATTTTTTTCGTCGTGCCGCGTCCTCCGGAACAATCTTTCTCCCGGCCTCTCTATTTTCCGAGCTCATTGCGCAGACCAAACACACGCCCGCTATCTATCATCAAGATGTATTAGCGTCCAACATTTGCTGCCTGAACTCGTCGTTGCGCTGCATTATGCACGAGGCGCCGCTCCGCGCTCGTACCCACCGCCGATATTCTGATCCATAGCGGAGCCAGGGAGGAGGAGGAGGAGGAGGAGGAAAAGACTTTCGTGGTATAACGGACGGGTTGTCGTCTTCTTCGTCGTTACTGTACCGCGCTCGTGCCGGCGGCTGCGGCGAAGTCTTCAAGTAATATTGGTATGGTCGTCCCGTTTTTAAAAGATGGATACGTTTAAACATAAGGGATTCATCAAAATATTTTATTAAATTTTCATTTACAGAGGACGAGGAAAATTACTCGAGGCTTCGAAGATGAAGGTTACAATAATCAGGAGAAAACTAAGAATGCCAAGTCGTAGATGATTTCCCGGGGGATGCACGCTGCGACTTGCTACGTGACGCGCTTCGTCCTCACAATAGTAAAATCAAGTGGTCAGAGATATCTCATTCAAACTTACGTCATCCATCTCAAGTATCTATAATAAGTTTTTATATAAAATATTTCGAATCTCATTTTATTATCACAATTGACAGGTAGAAAAAGAACAATGCATTATACATTTTACGATGCTAAACCAAGAGTATAGTTGTTTTACCAGTTTACCACTTCAACAATTCGATTAAAGTCCCAATAGAAATCGTAACGCGCCGTTCGCACAAAAAAAAAGAACAAAAAAGAAAACCTATTAACTTATTCCACAAAGCATCCCGTATCCGTTACACCGCGCTCGTCTTGGCACGCGGCCCTCGGCTCGACAAAAATTCGGTCGCGCTCGCTCTCGCGAATTCTCGACGAGCCGCCGCCGCGCGATCGGCTCGAGGCGCAAATTCAGCCGTTCGCCGCGCTCTCTTGCCGATAAATCGCGGTAGCCGCCGCCGCCGGCGGGTATTACCGCGCAACCTAATTACGCCCTCGCTCTCGCTGCCGAGGCGTGTCCCCGTCGCCGGGGCAAGTGCGATTCCGCACGCACCGGACGGATCGCGAATGCGTAATGCCCCCCCCCCCACACACACAGTCGGCTGCAGCGCGCAATTTCGATCCCGCGTGCGTGCACCTACCCATTTGCTGACCCGCCCCTATTTGCGCCTCGGTCCGACTGTGATTTTGGAGATTGGGTTTGAGCGGAGTTTACTGTCATTATTTCGGTAATGCGGTGTTGATTTTTGCTTTTTCGAGAGAGAGGGCTGTGGTTAAATGTTAGTTTGCTTGGCCGAAATATCAAAAATTTTTCTGTTTATTTTTCTACGGGTTATTGAGCTTTGCAATTTGATACTCTTTTAGTAAAATTAGTTAATTAAGAATTTCAAAACTTTGAACGCATGGAAAACAGGTATTTCCATCCATCAACAGTTACAAACACTCTCTGGTTTCGCGTGTCCACATGTGACGAGCCACAAAACGAGCCCAATAAAACGAATGATTGGCTTTTTAATGCCTCGTAACTTCGTGAAAATGCCGAGTCGTTTTCTCGCTCTTTTAATTGCAATTAAACTGACTCGGAATAATGGAGCTTTAGGCGCGCGACAGCTCATTTACAGAGCCATAAGTAAGTTTTCTAGCACCTTTTTATCCAAACAGCGAGAGTAAAAAGATTTTATGGGGTTATGAACAGCAGAATAAAAAATTTATCTTTTTTTGCGGGGATTACTTGTCATCGTGTGTCAACGATTAGTTTTAAAAGCAAAATTACTCATGTCGATGACTATTTTGAAAGCCGAGTATTTTTATTGTAGCAAATAATTAAAAACTAAAAAGTTGTCGACTGGCACACGTATATTTTTAAACATTCGTGAAAAGTAAAATATTTTGTTTTCAAACCTTATAACAAGATTACTTTTCCAACAAAAAAAAAGCGTAAAAACTCGAAAGCAGACTGAAACTTATTTTTTCCAAACTCTATTAATCAATGCGCAGCAGCAGCAGCAGCGTCGTAGCCGAAACAAGAAACAGCAGCGTATCCAGCGAGCGCAGTGAAAAAGTCGTATACCCTACGTGATAAGCAGCGTCGCGGAGAGATAAAAAAACTCGCGTACAGGACAAGTCTCTCTCTCTCTCCCACGCGTGCATGTTTATGGCACTTGGCTGCAATGTCCTTTCCTGTCCCGACCCTCTCTCCTTATCCCTCTCGGCGGAGAGCGCAAGACAGAGAGAGAGAGAGAGAGAGAGACGCGGGGCTTGATGACTGCGCATCTAAGGGAGAAACTAGCGAGCAGCAGGAGAGAGAGTCTGCCCGGTTTACGAGCGCTCGAACTCCCGGTCACGCGACTTACGTCCCTATATATATATACACTCTAAAATCGCGAGCACAGAGAAGCGCCGGTAGCGGTGCTCGTAAACCCCGGGGGTTATTTATGCTGCCCTCGTCGCCGTAGCTGCTGCTGCTGCTGCTGCCGCTGCTTCTGCCGCCGCTGCCCTGAAGTAGGACGCGGGGACGTGACAACGTGACGCGGTTACTTCATTGGCGGCGCGTCTACTTCGACGTACAAGCTGGAAAGACAACCGGGAGGAGAGAATGAGGAAGTTGCATCCCTCGGCGCGGCGCAGCGGCTACGCTTGTATATATATGTATATACACCGTCGAGGCGCTGGATATCCCTCTTTCACTCTTTGATTTATGAGATGCCCGCGAAGGGAAATTAGTTTGTCATCTACGAGATGAGTTTCGGCGCGCGAAACCGGGTATATGACTCCGCGGAGGCGCTGCGAGTTGTAATGCCTCGTTGGCGGGGCTCCTTGTTTCGGACTCTTTCCTTTTGAAGGACAAAGTATACGCTCAACTTGAATTACTTAAAGTTACTTTCTGGCATTCCGGGATAAGCAGAGCATAAAATTGGCTTTGTTTTGAAGGTAGTAAAAGAGACTTTAGCTATAACTTTCGCGACGAGTTTGCTCAAAGAAATTTTAAAAACTGCTTGATTGGTTCCCTTTCTTGCAAAGGTGCAGAGCAAACAATCTTTAAAAATAACGCTAATAGCGGTACTTTGCATATTTTTAATTATTAGCAATTTAAACGACAGCTTTGTACTCAAAAAGCTTAATCCCATTAATTTATTTTAACAAACGAAAACAACAACCGCATGGAAGCCTTGCCCATTTTCAAACATTGACAGACCAGACCCGGAGAGCAAACGAAAAACGCGGCGTAATCCTGGCGGATTTCAGAGAAGTCCGTCGAGAGAGAGAAAGAGAGAGACGCAGTACATCAGCGGTACACCGAACCTTAAGGGCCTCCCGCACTTACCGGGATCGGAGTAATTCGTTTGAGTTAAGGGACACCGCGCGCGCCCGTAAAAATGTATATTTGATGCCCCGCAAGCGCACCGAGGCTCCGGCGCGCGGAGCTCTCGAGCTCGTGAATCCTGCACGGCGCCGAGTCGCTTTTTTCGCAGCCGCGCCGCGCCAAAGATTTTATTCATCTTTACGAGCCAAGTTTTTCGAGGAAATTATGAATTTTTTTGTTTTGTAGAAAGGATTGTACCGAGGAAAATTGTAGGCGGCAAGTGCTGGTGGATTATGCAGGCCGATGAGTAACGACGTTAATTACAGGGCGCGGGTTGAAAAGGGATACTAAGACGTTTTTAAAGGTAAGAAAACGTACTCTAAAAATTGGTCAAAAAAGAATTTCGTTTTTATTGGCCCCGCCTGGAAATTCCAACGGTCGTTCGAATCTCTGAAAAAGTACGCATCGGTCGATCGGTCGATCTCTGTTTCTTGAGTATCAGCGTGATTAAAGCCGTGCCGGTCCTCGGCAAAGCCTCGGTAATCTCGTGACACGGGTCAAGACCGTATACGGGATATACGCGCGTCGTACGAAAATTCGTCGTCCCTCGGCGGCGGCGGCGGCTTATTCCGTCGTTTGCTCTCTCTCTCTCGTGGCTTCATTACCTTTCACAATATTTGCAGAAGCGTCACGAGAGCCGACGGCTCCTTTTCTCATCAAGCCCTGGCCGGTGCCTCGGCCCGCCGATGAATTTGCGACGGGGCTCTGTCTCGGCCTCGTGGCGCTGTGTGTGCAGTCGCGGAGAGCCGGGGACCTTTCTCTTTCTTTGTTTTTCTCTCGGGGTTGTTAGGGCGGATATGGGGCCTTTGTATTTCTGGAGGAGTTCGATTCTCTGAGCGAGGCGGCTCGTCTTTTTCTTCTTCTTTTTTTATTTGTTGCTGTAGGGTTTGTGCGAGAATTTGATTTTTTTTTGTAAATAACATGTTTTACTGTGTATATAGTTTATCTGGTTTGACTGTATTTCAAAAATATAATTTGTAGATTTATTTTGACCAATTCTGCCTAGTGTGTAGTACATAATAGTTTTAGTTAATTTTAAAATTTCACCATAAAAATTCCAAAATTTCATTCAAATCCCCGCAGTCTCGACGACGCAAAGAAAAGAATCCGCGAGAAAATACAATAATCGCCGCGCGTCCAAAGGGTGATTCGAAGGGGATCAAAATCGACTTAGTACCGTAAGCCCCTGTCCAAGTGGGTCAGTGGTCAAGCCGGGCGCGCTTTGCATGAATAAAGCCCCCCATCAGCGAGGGGGATCAAGTGCTTGCGGAGAAATTAAAATGGGGATTTAAAAGCGTGTCCGGCCGCAAATACCGGCGGGCTCTGACCTTTCAATTCCTGGCGGGCCTTTAAATACCAGCCCGCGCCAGTTTGCGGCTTATATGAAAACGGAGAGCGAGCGCGAGATAAGAGCGCGCGTTTTGTATCTCTCTCCGGCTCTGCGTTTTCCCTTCAAAATCAAAGATAAGGGAAAGGAAAGTAATTATAAAGACGGGAGAAAGTTTGCGGATGCATTGTCGGGAGAGAGAGAGAGAGAGAGAGAGAGGAAAATTTATTTCATCGATTACGACAGTATGTAGAAGACGGAGGAGGAAATTTATTTGTATGTGCGACTGGGGAGTTCGACTAAGGACCGAAATAAAATGTTTTTATTTGCCGATAGAGGCAGGAATACCATAGAGGGGGTCGAGTGCGTATTTGTATGTCGTAATATTGACACTCGACTGAATCAGTTTCCCTAATTTTTGTCACGTACCACGTTTATTGTCGTAGGACGTCGAGTTTTCGTTATCCGTTAATCAACGACTTTCTTTTAAATAGTTGCAATTTTCCTGCAGAATAATCTATTTTTCCATTGAATTTAAAACGATCTGCCTCGTAAGTTTCTTAATTTTATTTTTCTTATTCTCACAACTTGATCAAAATAATTAAGTGAAAACCCGGTAATTTTTCAGCAACAATTTCTAATTTATTATTTTGTCCTCGAATATTTAACGCCCATTATTTTTATTTCATTTTCAATCAGTAAGAAAAGGTCGCCGACAATTATTTAGCGGCAATGGACGGAATACGAGTCCCTCGGGCGCCACTATACGCAGGTGTAAAACGATTTTCTCAAGGCAAGATTGTGAAAATCCGTGAAAACTTTGAATGTAAGAATATTTTATTTTCTTTCATTTTATTCGGCTTGTTCCAACGATTGCTGTGCAAAATGTGCGACAAATTTTCTCTCATTTCGTAAGTCATAATATAATTTTTTTACTTTCTAAATTATCATTATTAATAAATTTAGAAAATAAAACATACAATTCCGATAACAGGACGAAGGCAATGGATAATTTATACTATATTTAGCTTCCAGTATTCTTATTTTATCCGTCGTTCCGCGCAAGGCGTTTCTCCGCAATTTAACGGAAGATCGACGAGCCGCAGAATCGACATCCGCGGGAACAATCTAAATCTTTGTACACACCCCGGCAACGAAGATATCTCGCTCGTTACCCACCCGGGGCGCTTCCTCTCCTCGGTGTCGCGAGCCGCCCGCGACGTTTACAATACACCGGGGGATAATTTCATCCACTCTCTTTTCCGCTTCCGCTGCCTCCACGCCCAGCCGCTTCTCTCTCTCCTCTCTCTTATTTCGCGCTCTTCTTTCGTGAATTATCTCGGAGCGCTCGCGACTCGCGCGACTCTCGCAAGCGTTATAAATCGCTGCAGCTTCTTCTCTCCGCGCGAGGCACCGTTTCTCTCTCTCTCTCTCTCTCTCTCTCTCTCTCGGCTCGGTGTCTTGATGCCTTCCCGAATAAATTAGCAGTATTTCACGTACGGTGATGCATCAAGTTTTAAATGAATTTTCTCCCTTTTCCCGGCATTCTTTTCCCTCGCTCCACTGACAAATACGATCATTCAATATTGGAGATTGAGTGTACGCGCGAGAGTGATGCTGTACGGTGATCTTTCTCCGTTTCTTGGAGATTCGAGAATTGTCACCGCATTAAATCTGCGCAACTTTGAACAATCTAAAAGTGTATTTGATTTACTTTGCTTACGAGAAAGAAGTTTCAGTGAATTTATGATGAAACCAAAAATATAATCTCTGAATATTAAAAGTGGCTAAAAAACTTAATGCTATTTCGAATATTCTAGCACTAATATGCATCTTTTACGATTGACCGTCCATAAAAAGTGAATCCTAACGGCCAGCAAAAAACCTGCACAGCCACTTTCCCTTACTTCCTTCATCCGCCCGAGTCTAGATACTACTTGCGCGTACAAAAAAAAAAAAAAATTCCATCGGGATTAGGCAAAACGATGGGGATCGGTGCCTTCTCGCAGCTATTGTTACCTCGGCAAAGAAATCTATAAATTTTGATAGCTACTAAATAAAGCATCTCCGCGGATCCGAAGCGAGAGACGGATAGGACATCTTTTCCGGGGTTCTTGCCTCTTGCGCACACCTATATGCGCGTAGCTTTCCACACACTCGGAGAAACGGACAAAACTCGCTCCGGAGGATATCACCTGCTTCGGCAGTCCTCGTATATGCGTGTACGGCTAAATTACTCCTCCCTCTCCCTCCCCCTTCCCTCTCTCTCTCTGTCTCGCTCGCTCTCCGGAGCAACCCCCCGGGGAGCGTCGATCGTTAATCGCCAGGGCGATTTTCTTTCCCGGCACGTAGCTGGATAACCCGTGGAATCAGCGTAAAAATACAAATTTAATGTGGCCGCCGTAGCTGCTACTGACGCCAGCACGAATCGCCCGGCCGTTACTGACCAATGCGAAATATCTTTCGTTTCTTTTCTTTTTTTCTTTTTTTTCTCGATCGCCCCGCGCTTCTTCCGCTGGCTTTCGTTCGAGTTCAAAATGCAAATTGCATTCTCGCGCGAACGGGATGGGAGGCTTTAATCATTGCTGCACTGCATTAAGAATTTTCGTTGTCGTAACATTTTTTATGACATTATGGCTAAATCGTTGGGTTGAACGTAACGTTTGTATGTTTACTTTATTATAATGCATAATTCAATCTTTTCTGAAATCAATTGCAATTTCCTGAAAAGTCAAAAGTTTAACTTGCCCTTATCAAGCAAACGGTATAATTATCGAAGGAATATAATTTTTGACGATTCAATCGACCCACATGCAGTTATTAAGAGTCCCTCGGTCGCGCTCCTCGTTCGATACCCCGTTTTAAGAATCTCACCGAGTACACCCCCGATTAACTTGTATGAAGTGACACCGAAACTAAAATGACACGTCGTATACGGCCTTCGAGTTTTCCGCAGTTTTCTACGTGATTCGAGAGCGCGGCAAACGCGAGACCGAACGCTGCTTGTGCTCAATTCGACGAGGCCCTTTACCTACTACTATCCGTTATAGGAGAGAATCTCTCTTGCTCCTATATATATATACACACGTATATATACAGCAGCAGGTTAGGTTAGAGGTTGCTACTTGGTATGCGGCTCGCGCTTTTCATTACCGGAGGCTCGTTTCCCGCATCTCCACTGCTGCAAACAGCCTAAATCTACTCTCTCTTCTCTCTCTCCCTTTCGCTCGCTCTTGCGTTTTCTCTATCATTTACTTGCATCCCTTCCACCTTCAACCCTCGCCTCTTTTTTCGCTTTTCTCGGCCCCGCCGCTTGTGCTCTTTACGATTTTCTCCTATCACCTCTTCGGCTCTGCGCCGCGTGACCTTTGCTGCGCTGATGTTGCTTTATTGTGTAGCGGTATGCTCTTATTTTTGAGTTTGGAAAAAGATACAAATTTTGCAGTTTCAGTAGAGATATAAGTTTTGATGAAATTAGAAAAAAGATTACAAGGGATCATTAAAAGCATTAATTTTTTTTTTTTAAATAAGAATCATATGGAAGATGAATCTTCTTATATATTTAAACAGTGCACCGATAATCGCTTTCTGAGTTTCAATAATATTTACACTATTAAAACGTACAAACTATTTTTCAAATCTAAATTTTGTTAAAAAACTTTTTAGCTACCTCACTTGTATTTTTTATAAACAAGAATGATTTTAGCAATTATCACTACCCCGCGCCTTATGCATTACGGAATTTTTATATTCGGGCCATTTATTATATAGGCGCGCGGGGATAGTCGTAAATTTTTTTTCCCGCGAGTGCGATTCCTTCGCGGAGAATCCGAGAGCTCGAAGCAGCTGCGGAAAATGAATTATAGCTTTTCATAAAGATCTCTCTCTCTCTCTCTCTCTCTCGCGCGCGCCTCACGATTTTCTGGGACGCGCTCCTACACATCGCAGGCCTATATATGAACAGACGGAATCCGAGAGGCGAGGGTCACGCAATATGTTTGCCCTGAGCCTGTTAATTTGATCTTAATTCCAAACACTGGTTCCCCCCTCTTTTCTGGGCTTAGAGCAGCGCCGGGGAATGATAGCCTATCGATTTGATTTTAATATGAATAAATTTTCGAACCTACTTCGACGATGCGTCGGGAATTCGTTTTAGTATGGATTTCGAGTATTTTTTTTTTTATTTAGAACGATTGTAATACTGTAAATTAATTCATAGGATTTGCAAGTTTAGTTAGTTTAAAAGAATAATGTTGAATAACATAAACGAAATAAAAAATGTAAAGAAATGTTAATCAAATGAGTTTTCATTCCTCAGCTTTTTTTAACAGAAAAAAGAATTGTCATTTAATGAATTATAAAACTATTTTCTTTTTACCGAACCGAAATTCTGAAACGACATTCAAAACATCTTAACATTTTAACAAGAGCAACGAAAACGACTTCCGAAAAAAGTATATAGCAAACACATACGATCAAATATTGGCGTTAAATCGGCAACAATTACGCGCAGCTCCGCCCGTCATTACGGCAGTCACCTCATTTAACTTTGTTTTAGGGATGTTTTTTTTTTTTTATAGTTGGATTTGATCACCGAGCCGCGGCGGTGGTGTCGGTAATAGGTTTAGTTCTATCCGGGCGCTCGCGCGCGAGACGCCCGTTCTTATATTGCGTCGTAAAAACAGTAGTAAAAACTCCTCGGACGCGCGCGCGGCCTTCCCCCCCTTTTTTCGCGCCCTCCGCCCGCGTTCCTCAATTCGTTTCGCGCTTTTTTCCTCCGCTCATCGTCGCTTTATCGCGCGAAAGTAAAAGCTCTCCCGCTCCCCCCCCCCTCGGGGTCGGGGGCGTACAGCCTAAAATCTTTGAGCCCGGCGTTAAAAAGCCGCTTTAAATTAGAGCTCTCTCTCGCTCTCTCTCGAGTGTATACGTCGAAGAAATTTCATTTCGCGCCGTACGACTCGTCATTGTGCGCGCTTGCGTTAATTTCTTTTATTGTTTGGCTTGTTGCGGATGGTGTATACGTTTTCAGAGAACTTTCATACGTGTAAATATATTTTTATTTGCTTTTGCGTTCTCAGATTTAAATAAGTTATAATTGCATGTAAAATATGGAAGTTTTCTAAAAGTGCAGATAAATTTATGATGTTAGAGAAAAAACAAAATTATTTTTACTTTTAAGAAATGTTTTAGTGATTAGAATTTACTACAAGATCTTCATCAAAATAATAAAAAAGAAATTAGTTATTTTAAATAAAATACTGTGTACTTTAGTATTTATAAAATCCTCTTGTCCACGAACACTGCTTAAACCAATGCATTTTAGATAATCTCGAAAATCTTCCCGCCAACCTTGTCCGCGAGCCATTCCATCAAAACACTTACGGAATACTGTCCAAACGCTTAATGACCCTCCGGGTCGAATTGTTACGGACGTTCAAACGATGATTGCCCCGTCTCCCTTTCTTCCTCTCCGACAGTCGGAAGAATAAGACGAGATATTGTTGCACGAGCCGAGGTCGTAGGGCATCACACTGCCGTGTTATTACGACTCCGGGCACCTGTACAAAGGCATGCGCCGCCGCCGCCGCCACCGCCTGAATCCTTCTCTCGCATTTCCTCCTATGCCGGCACGCCGCCGTGCTTTTGCATTATTAAATACAATAATGTACGAATCAATATAAGGCCGACGATTTATTTAATGGCGGAATAATGGCGAATTTTCGGTTTTTTTTCGTCTTTTTTTTTTGAATTCAACTACGGATCGGCGTTCGATGATGGTTCTCTTCGTAAGGTTGTTTATTCGTGCATGATTGTACGTATGAGTGTACCACCCCATTGTCGGCAAACGTAAAGAAAGGAGATTTGTACCCCCAATGATAAGTCGTGTTCATTTTTTCTTTATTAAGTCAATTTTTAAAATGATTTTGAGCCTTTTGCTTTTTTTTCTTTAATTTTGGTAATATGAAATGTTTTACTTTTTATTTTCAGCTAATCTGCATTTGAATTACAAAAAAAAAAAAACAAATTTAAAAGTTTATTTCAAAATTTTAAAGAAACAATGTATTAATTACTATTACTTTTTAGCATTATTCGCAATCAACTTCTATCAATAAATATTTTCCTGTATTCTGCAGTTCACAGAATTTAAAAGAAAGCTACAAAGTTCACGCCCTTTTTTACGGGAATTTGCCTCTAGTAAGATAGTACAAGCCCGGAGAAAAAACGTATATAACGCGGTTTCTCCCGGGGAAGGGTTGAGACGCCGAGCTGTAAATTACCGAGAGGGCATTTTGATTAAATTTTTTATTGTTCCAGCATTACGGTGCCTTGCGTCCCCGCCTGGAGAGGAGGGAAAAAAGAAGTCGGGAAAGGAGTATTAGTAGCGACTGAACTTCTTGGGTGATTTAATGGGTAACGGTGTGATGCTGGTTGTATATAGGCATGGGTACTAAGCTGCTGTGTTTCGATTTTTAAGTACATTTAAATTTTGAACTAAACGACAGAATTTTTGGCAGGTTTTGAACGAGTTTATATACGAAATTTATATACATTGGGCCAATTTTTAAAGTTTATTTCAAGTTTTTAAAAATAATATTTAATAATTATTTTAAATAGATGAAACATATACTTTAATTACTAATTTACGGATTTAGAAATATGAATTTAAATATCAATTTTATATTAATTTTATTCAATATTTATGTAAAAATGAAACCAATTACACGAAATAATTTCGTAAAAGTACTATAGTGCTTTTCACTTCTAGCTCATTTCATGCAAGCTTTTTGGGAGTTAATATAACTTTTGTATAATTATGCAGTTTATTTTATTTTAAGGTTAAGCACAGGCAGCAAACGCCTTATCTCAGAAAAGTTAAAGCTTTACGACTAAAAAAAGAAAGTATTTACATATTTATATTAGACATAATTTTAATATTGTGCTGTGTGGTTATACATATATGAATTTAAATAATATTACTAAATAATGCATCGGCTTATAACCAAAGCTTTATCGTTTTTACATAGTAAGAGCTTTTTAGGACTATATCATTTCTAAAAAAAATAGATACTGTGGTTTTTTTTACAATGAATTATGCATAATTAAGAGTCGATGTAATTTTATATTTTATTTTATGCTTTCAAAAGAAGGTAAGTGTATTGAAAAAAGTTCTTTTACGTTTCAAATAAATAATTAAATGAACTGAAAAAACTATTTTCTTTTTCATCAGAATTTTTCAACCAACTCCTCGAGCGCGAGTCTAAGCAACTGTTTCGTACGACCAGAGGCGCATTGATAGCTTGCCAATGGGAGGGCCACGGCAGAGAAAGAGAGAGAGAGCGACAGAGGCAGAAGAAAGACACGGTTCGTTCGGCTCAACAAGTGTTTTGGCGGTAGCGGTATAACCTCCTCGCGCTCCGAGTGCCGCGAGGGTGTCGTCGCCGGCGGCGCTCCACTCCCTCTTTCTCTTTTGCACTCTCTTCGCTGCGGGGAGGGAGAGACGGGAAAATGTTCCGCGCGCCGTCGCGGTCAGAGGCGACGTCTCCGCCTCCGCGTTTCTCCCTCCCCCGTGGGGTGAGTCCGTACCGAGTGAGCAGGAGTTGATGGAAAATTGTGTGCATCTTTCTGTCGTTGCAATACTAAAATACAGATCAGTACACATTTTTATTTTATCTAAATGTTTATTTTTAATTTTCGATAAACAACTTTGCTTTAAAATACCCAGCGTTGCTATATATTAGCAATTCGTTCGTATTAATGGATTAAAATTACTAATATTTGAATTGAAAAATGCACGTGTGTCCCGAGTAGAGTCGGGCTGCGAGTCCTCCTGCTGCAAACGTACCTGCGCGGCACGCGGAGGGATAAGACACGGAGAGAAAGAGAGGTGGGTGGCGGCGGTGGCGGCTCAGTCACGTGGTGCCGGCTCTGCGCGCGTGTGTGCGCGTCGGGCTGGCTCGCGAAGCCCCGCCCCCGCGAGTCCCGCCGAGGCTCGCCGCGAGCGCGTCATTCATGGCCGAGCCAAAGGCCGCGTCGGCGCTCTTTCTCTCTCTCTCTCTCTCTCTCTCCTTCGCCGCCGCCGGCGAGCGCGGAGCAGCAGCTTATCACGCGGCAGAGAATGTGAGGCTGGAACCGCGTGTCCAGCAGGCAGTACGGGCCCAGCAGCCGATCGACATGTTCGCCGCTCGAGCGCCGCGAGTAGAGTGTCGCAGTACAGAGATCGGTAGCCGCAGCCGCAGCCTCGTCGCGGCGATGTGCTCCTAGTGCCAGTTTAACCAGTGTCGCAGCGATACGTACGCAGCGAGCAGTGTGCGCCCGAGAAACAGTCCCCGTCGAGGAAGCGCGAGCGAATCGGATCGCCGTGACGGCAGGGTGAAGCAGCAGCATCCGTGGTGGAGGGCTGGTTGATGCACCGGGGTGGCAGCGGCGGCGGAGGCGGCGGCGCCGGCGCTGGCAGCGGCTCCGGGGGCGGCGGCACCGCGGCCGCCGGGACGCGCGCCGCCCTCGAGCTCGAGCACCAGCACCATCACCAC
>JAWWML010000001.1:13885968-13948060 GCA_035047165.1 Ormyrus rosae | reverse complement strand
AGTATGCATCATTTTTAATGAATTTGCTTTTGTGATAGATCTTTCAATTAAGGGACCCCTGCAATAAAATTTAAAAATTAAAATCTCTCCGCAATCCTAACTTAATAAGAAAAAGAAGAAAATTCCTACTTATTTTTATCTGCTAGATAATACAACCATGAATGTGCAAGTTGCAAACAAACATTATCTCCTGCTTCTTGAGCCAACATAATTGCCTCTTTTAAAGCTAAATGGGCTAATTCTCTAAAAAAAAAAAAAAAAACATTTTTGTAAAGTTTAATAAATTCAGTTTTTTAATAAAATTTCTATCAAATTTTATAAACCCTTACTTATAACCAAATTGAGCATGAAGAGCAGCAAGATTTAAGGCAGCATATCTAAATGTCCTTAATTTATCATCTGATGAAGATCGATTATCTAAAGGAGCTAATCTATCAAAACAGTGATATAAACTATCTAAAGCACCACAATACTCATCAACTCTTAAACAATTGAGATAACTTAAATAATGCTGAAAGAGAAAATGATATTAGTTAAAGTAATAAGAGTTATGTAAATTTAGAAAAATGATATTTAGTTTTTACATACTGCTTCTGCATAATATGGACTACTGCTCAAAAGAGCTTTAACAAGACCTTGAAGTTTTGCTGGAGGTAGAGCTTTGTGTTCATCTGTAAGTAAAGCATGAGCCTGTTGTGCCACCAATAATTCAGCTTGTCTCCCACCCCATACATTATCACTATAAAGTAGATTAAATTTAAATATACAAAAAATTATACAATAACATTTATCGACTTACTTTCTTAAAAAAATACATTCATTTCTCATGCTATCCATAGAAGTATTAGGTAAATCGCTATCTCTTTTGACAAAATGTTTTAAATCTTCATAAAGAGCAACAACTTTAAAAAAAGATAATTTTTCAAACAACATTATAGTTCGCCTAACATAAAGACCAAGAACTGAATGCTTGTTTAATAAAGCTACATGTGGATTATCCATTAGAGGTTTCATTAAATCTAAAAGACTGTCAAAGAGATCCAAGAGTTCTTTTACACCTCCTGAACATATTATATCTAAATCCTTATGAAGTTCATCACTCGAGTGTTCTAATGAAAATTCTGATGAATCAATTACTTTGAATAAACCTCTTTTATCTAAATCTGGACTCTGTCAATCAATCAAAACATGTTTTTAGATATGAAATTTCTTAAAATATAATGTGTTAAAGATCATTGTATTACCTGTATTAGCCTTAAAGATGAAATACAAAAATCTTTCTTCTCAATAGTAACTAAAAAGAAAAATATAATATTATTATTAATCGTTATAAAAATGCTATAAAAATTTGCAACTTGATGTTACAATATTTACTTACTTTTACTTTTAGTAATAAATTTTGAGCAATAAATTCTGATATATACTAAAACTCCAATTTTGTAAGGAGTTAAACTTTCCCTTTGATGTTTTTTGACAGACCCATCAAGGCTTGAAAATTCCTTATTCATTTTTACTTTTATTATATCAAATAGAATTATAATAAAGATTTAGAAAAAATTTCACAAAAAGCATTTTTAAAGGCACAACAATTAAATTAATATTTTAACTTTCGTGACAAAAAGTTAAAAAGACACATTGTGATCCTATAAAATTGTTAAATTTATTGAATTTTTTATAAATGAGTTGTATATTATAAGTTGACGATATAAATAAAGCGATAGTTGATGTTGGTACTTTTTTATGGTGTTTTTGCAATTACAATGTGTTCTAACGTATACATTTGTAACAGCTATTAGTACTAAAATAAAATACTACTATTATGATCAGTGCAGTATTAATAATATTTATATGTTTATGTAATTATTTAACTACTGTTCACATAAAACAATATCTGCAAGTAGAAATGAAAAAAAAATGCAATTCTAGAAACAGTAATTGGAGTACTTCGACTACATTGTGAGATCGACTTAAATTTTGTAGCGTTTTTGTGATTGGAGGTTAGGTCTGCATACGCAAAGGCGCAAAGGACATCAGAACGGCAGCTGTCATCAGTTGTATTTCCATGTTTCTGTTTTATTTTAATTTTATTATTGTAATTTTAAGGAATTCGTCATGATTCTATAATTTTCAGGACATTATCAATTAATTTTATTTTAGTTTGATTATTTTATCCAAGAACTATTATAATTTTCGTAAAGGTAAACATAATTTATTATAGTTTTTAATATTTACATTTAGTAAACTCTTTTGTTTAGACTGGTAAAATGTTTTGTTGAAAATTGGAATGTAACCAACAATATTTTTTTAACGAAGTTATTAATAAATGAGAAGCATAAAATTTAATCTCTTTATGTACTTATTATTATTTAATAGGATTACAATACAGGTTATAATGTATAATAAAGATTATACCAAAGGTTGCATCTTTGGCTTGTAGTTGTAAGAGTTCTGCCCTGCAGTTCTGCTCATCATTTTTCATTATTCTTAGCAGAATGGCAAGCCCAGAAGCAAATATTGGCTGCGTAAGTGAGGTGACATTAGCAATTAGTAAAGCTAAAGGACCTCAACAAGTGAATAATGTACGAGTACTTGACAGTCCTGATTCTACGTGCTCTGGAAATTCGAATTCATTTACAGTTCAACGATATGATTATACAGATGATGAAAGTCAGAATGGGAATTCAGAATTTCAAGAATCTTCAACTACAAATAACTTGAGAATACCTATAATAGGGTATGAAGTAATGGAAGAAAGGGCAAGATTCACAGTAAGTTATATATACTTTTTTAAGTATATTTATTATTGACTTGTTAAAAAAATGAATTTATTTTTAGGTGTACAAGTTAAGAGTAGAATTTAAAAATGGAGACTGCTGGTTTGTCTTTCGCCGTTATACAGATTTTGTTCGCCTATTTACTCAATTAAGACGTCAAAAAGCTCCCATTTCACATTTATCATTACCAAGAAAAAAATGGCTTGGTGATAACTTTGCACCAAGCTTCCTTGAAGAAAGAATTAGAGGTCTTCAAGCATTTGTTAATGGGTTATTAAATAGTCCAGATTTACTTGGCTTATCTTGTGTAAGAGAATTCTTTTGTCTTGATGAACCTCCTGCTTTATCAGATACTGTAGAAGAATCAAGAGTAAGTATTTAATATAAGTATGTTTAAAATTAGAAAAAAGATTTAGATGTTTCAGTATTTGCGTTTTATTTTATTTATATTATATTAAATTAAAAACAATTTTTATATATAGGCCATTTTTGAGGCTCTAGAAGATACTATTTATCATTTGAGACAGCAGTTAAGAGAAAGGGAAAATGCTCTTGCTGCTGAAACAAATCTTTGTGAAGAATTGCGAAAAAAACTTCATAATCTAAGGTAAAAAAGCATGTTTTGTTTTAAAAATATCTTAAAAATTTTGTATCAGAAATACGTGAAAAATGCAATAATAATTATGTTTTTCAGCGAATCTCAAACTTGTTCAAAATGTGGTGCAAATAACAATTACTCTAAAGTAGAAACTTAACGTTAAATCTAGTATTTATAGATTATAAGTTTTAAATTTTAAACTAAATATTTTAATTTATTGCCAATGAAATTGGACCGACGGAAACTGTAGGCAATTTTAAAAAAGATTCCTTGTAATCAACTATAGCAAGTTTTTAAATTCCAAGACTGAATGTCTCCAAATTTTCAATGATGCTATGAAAGTTTTACACTCAATGAAATTCAATGAAATTTCATTAAACTAGTTAGAATATTCAAAGTGGGACCTTACTCTTTGTGCCTTAGTACAACTGCAATTTATCTCTTTATAGATGTACTAACACATGATTCTCGTAGAGATAATTTTTTATGATATAATTTAATAAAATTTAATATGACGGGTATTTAAGCTGTAAATTTCGAGCTCTAATGTTCTAAAGCATTTTTACCGAAAGAGAACAAATTTGCTCATTAAAAAGAATCAGAAATGGCTTGTGTAAGCTATAAATTCTAATTGATCTTAATTTTTATTCATTCAATTTTTTAAATTCTTTTAAGAAAAGAAAATGTTTAATTCTTTTGTTTTAGTACTCTACGGTGGTTGCTAATTTTAGAGATAAAAAAAATACAATAATTGTATATTTTTATAGAAATGTATTACAATTAAGTTTTAATGTTACAAAAATAGATATTTTAAAAATCGATTCAGCGACAAAAAAATTGTATAAACAAATTCTTAAACCTATAGTTCTTTAAAGAGAAATAGCAAACTAAAATTCGCTAACTTTATTAGAGTAAAATTTAAAACGGCCTAAAATGTAAAAAGGGTTCATGCAATTTTAGATGTCGCTTCATCTCACACATCTTCCAACACATTCTTTATTACATATACATATTTAAAAAAAGTTATATTTTATTGTAAAAATATGTTATGTCGGTTGTGTACGTTATGAAACGTTTTTATGTATTTATACATTATTTATAAAAGAATATACAAACGACATTTTTGTTAATTCACGTTGATGACGTTCGCATTGTTTTGTATTTCACCCATTGAACTTATACTTTGTCCAAAATACGTTAAGGTTTTTCCTCTCACAGCCTCTCGTTGCGGGTGTGGGGTATATTTTTATATACCCTTAGATGTACAATGGAATTGCGCGCGATGACGCTATAAGCTATCTTCTATCTAGTCTATTCGGTTGGTTTTTTGTCCCCGTCGCTCTCGCTTTCGACCTCGTCGGGCGCCACGACCATGAACAACATTTGGACTAGATAAGTGAGTTTGCCTACGATGGAAAAATCGGTTTAAACTTATGTTAATCATTTGTAACTGGGAAAATGTGTATCCTAAAACATGTATTGTTTACTCACGCAAAATCTTGCTCTTTCTCTTCTTGTAGACGTAATTGTGATAGACGACGCATCCTATCAGGACGAAGACGAGTACGAAGAGGTACTTGGGCGAGGGGTCCTCGATGATGGGCATGACGGCGAGGAAGATGGAGATGAGGAGGACGAGCCAGGGAATGAAAGTGGGCACGCGATAGGGCCGCTCAACGTCGGCCTTGGTGCGGCGCATGATGAGCAGAGCGACCATCGCCAGTCCGTAAAAGACCCAGATGAGAAAGCTGGCGAACTCGATGAGCTCGATGATGTTGCCCAGTAGCATGCAGAAGAGCGTAAGGACACCTTGAAGAGCGACCGCCGCCGCTGGGGTCATGCGCTCGAAGTGTACCCAACTGAAGAAGCGGGGAACGTGTCCCTCGCGACCTGCCACGTAGCACAACCTGTGGCCCAGCAAAAGAATAAATTTTTAGTTTCGACAAAGAAAAAGCCAATAAATGCTACACAAAGCTCTTCTGACCTGGCGACTCCAAACTGCACACTAAGTCCGCAGCCAAAAGTCGAGAGAGCCACTCCCAGAGGAATGGCGAATCCCAGCCAGCCGGGAAGGACCTTCTCGGCCCAGAGCACCGCGACCGCGGGCGCCTGCACCATCTCCGGGACGCTCAGAGCCGACATGTAGACAAAGTTCATCGAGACGTAGAGTACGGTGACGATCGGAACGGCCACGAGGATACTCTTCAGGATGTTGACCTCCGGCCGCTTCACTTCCTCGGCCACTACCGCGGCCGCGGTCCAGCCGTCGTAGGCCCACAAGCCGCTGTAGAATGCCAGGGCGATTTGACCTGGAATAAAGGATATTCGTTGATTCTTCACTTTGAATTTGAATCCTTCGAACAGACTGTCATTTTCTGGAAATACCTGGCGAGCTCGTGGTTCCTTTGAAGGGTTCGTTTAATAGCTCGGTATGACCAGTGGCCAGCCACCAGATACCGCCAATAATTACCAAGATACACGCTGCTACTTTGCAGACTGTAAATATATTTTGTACTTTAACGTAGAGCTTAACGCTGGTGAGGTTGATGTAGACCATCAAGCCAAGCGCCAGGATAGCTATCAGTTTTTTCACCTGGAAAACAGAAGAAAGTAAAGTAAAGTTATACACGAGGCAGTCTTGGAAAACGAGAATTTACTGACGTTGGCCCAAGTGTCCGGGTCGAGATTCCCGATGTAAGGGAACAGCGGCTGGACGAAGTACTCGGCGAAGGTGAGGATGACGACGGCGACCTCGGCGGGCCTGAGCACGAAGACGAAGACCCAGGAGCAGATGAAGGCGGGCAGCTCGCCGAAGTATCGGTGCAGGGGCGAGAACGCGTCCATGAAGTAGGCGTACTCGGCGCCCGACCTGGGCACCACCGCGCTCAGCTCGGCGAAGCACAGGGCGCCCAGCAGCGACAGGAACCCGCAGACGATCCACACCACGAGGCAAAGGCCCACCGAGCCCGAGCGGGCCAGCGCGCTCGTCGGCGAAACGAAGATGCCCGAGCCTGAAACGGATTTTTTATCGGTTATTTTGTATATGGAACGTTCCTTCGTGCATTCAGTATTTTTCATTAGAAAGTGGAATTTCAAATGTTATTTTTTCTGTATAATAATTAAACTTGTAATTCCAGTCGTATCGCATTTACATAAGTGATTTAATATGCATCTGTGACTTTGCATAATTTCTAATAATTGTCACCCCACATGACTTCGTCGGATGTATTTCGCAATTACATCTTTTGCTGTGTAGGATTATATTGATTTTTACGCAATTCTCGACTGAATAGTATTCTATAACTGTTTTATTGAGGAAAATTTACATCGGTTACTGTCAAAGCTTCCTGATTATGATATTCAGTCGATTGCCATCATTGATTGGGTATAATTTGCGGAAGGTGTACTTTAATTTTTTTTCTCGATCGAACCAATAAATTCAACAATAAAGTCCTCGCTAAATTACAAGTGACAATTAATGTACCAGTTTCTTTTTTTAAATTAACAAATATTTATTCAACTTGAATTGTAATTTCAAAGTTAATTTTAATTCTGAATGAAAGCCCAGATAAAAAAACACCTGTGCATACTACAGTACAGATAATCAAATGTAAAGAGTAGGCCAAACTAAGGCAAATAAACTCAATCCAACTGGAATTTTAAATCGGTCATGAGGCGTTCTTTATCAAAAATATCTCCTCGAAAAGTTTGAATTCGAGTCGAATATTCGAATAATTTTCAATTTTCACGCACAACATTATTCCAGGTTTCGAAGTTGCAAGTTTTACTATGTGTAAATACATACATTACATTATTACTTATCACAGTGCTAATTAAGGAATTTTTGCAATCTTCCACATCTCGTTATTGACAAGTTGTTCTTGAGCTAGTTAGCGGTACTCGCTGATTTATTGCAAAATCTCTATAAATTTTGTCGAGACATTCGATTCGCCTAGCTTAGCTTCGAATGCACGCACGAAAATCTAGCTAAGAATCGGCCGCGACGTCAATATCAATCAAACGCGAGGCAGAAGCGCGAATTTGCGGATATGTCTGTGTCAACGCATTCAGCGGTGGGCCAATTAAAATTGACAAACACAGTCTTCTTTTATTTGCGAGATAAGCAGCTACAGAGCAAACGTTGTACAATTGCTTTCGATTTAGTATAAACATTCGAGTTTCTTAATTCTTCTTTTTCTCAAGACGAATTAATTAATGTGGTAATGAGTTTTTTTTGTCGGATTTCGAGCCAGCTGTAATGACTTTCGTTTCGCCGATATTATATTATACATCGTGTTCGTGATAAGAGGCCATTATCATTTATGTTGTAATTGCTAAATAAATATAAAAAAATATGACGTACGTCAACAGTTAGATATTTATAAAAAATATTAAATTTAAACGTTAAAGTTTTAGCTTGGCTTTAGTGACGAAGAAAAAATAATGAAAATAAATTTTTTAATTAAAAAACTTCGAAACAATCAGATAAGTGTGAAATTAGCAGATAGATAATAAATTTTAGATGATTACAGTTGCTGATCAAAGCTTTATAACAAGTAAATCTTCTGTCTACTCGAGGAAACAATGTTGACTGTAGTTATCCGCAGATAAATGTTTACTTGATAAATGTCGGTTTTCAACTTAACGACTAATACGAGGCAATAAACCGATAATCATTGCATATCATTTTCTCCCCGTGCAGAAGAAAAAAAAATTGAATGAATAACGCAAAGTTGCAATAATTAAATAAAAATACGACTGTATCGCGACTGTTTCGCGGAACGAGTACACGAAAAATTGCGACTGGTTTTTTACAAAAAAAAAATGAATCCGCAAACAGATATCAATCTCGTCGACGTTTAATAAAATCGCGCGCGTCTTGCTCCCGGTGCACGTGCTCTCGAATCCAAAGAGTAAAAAAGATATTTTCGAAATTTTGCTTGAACAGCTTGCATAATTGGGGGACGGTCTGCGAGGTCGCGTATATACGATTTAATTTCGCGTTGCGTGACGCGCGAAAAGATGTACAGTAAATCACGTGCGATCGCCACCGAAATACGCGGAACACTCGCCGAGCAGAAGAGAATGTTCTTTCTCTTTGGCCATTATACCCCATTATCCATATTTGCCCAGGTGTTTAATGATGAAAGTCGGCGATTTCTGATATCAGTTTGTAAAGTCAATTAAGGCTCTTTCTTCGGGTCACGAGTCATTTCAAATCGATCGACGCTAAGTACTGAAATAAGTCTTTTTTTACGAGCGACTCTTAATTATTACGGCTTGTTTGACTTAATTCTGTTTGCACGGTGTCGATTTTGGCGCGACGCCGAAGAGTAAATAATATAACTCGACGGTGGCCGAAACTTGTTGATTTTTTTTTTTATCTAATGCACGTGACGATCTTTGGAGAATTTATTTTAAAAGATTCGTGTCTATTGTTACTTTATGAATCCACAAACCAGGAAAAAGTGTTTTATAATTGTCGGCGAATTTTTTTAACGACTGCATGGAAAATGTACTCAAATAAAAGTAAAATAATTCAAATTTTCCAATAAATTTAAAAAGATTTATTGCTTTTTAAATCTTAATAAGATTATACAGCGTTAATTAAAATGGTTTTCGTATGAAATTGCTACAGTTTAGCTCTTCGTTTTCATGGTTCAATAAATGTCTATAGCCTAGTCTCGTAAAAAATGACCTCTGACGTCTGTTCACCCTCCAATTTTTGCATAAAATCCGCCTTAAACATACCTCTGTAGCTAATTCTTAATAACTGAAATTATACCTGCTATGGAACCGTTCCAAGAAAATATCATTCTAACTGATTGTTTTTGGCGAGATAAAAAAAAAATAAAATCTTCAATTTTCGAATTCAATCGAGAGAACAATTTGCAATTCATTTATATTGGTATAAACGCAGGGGTTCTCGCTTCCTTTAATTTAAATTAGCGCTAAGTGTACACGTACCCATTGAACTGTAACAAAATTGCGAATGAAATTTTTTTTGTTCAAGAAATGCGGCGTGACGAAAAAAAATTGATACAGTATCTTAATGTTTACTTTACATTAACACGCCTGCGAATGTCTCCATTAGCTGTCATTCGCTAATTTATTTGAAATATTATTCAGTTTTGCGCATATTAATTTTACGCTCATTAAGTTTAAAATACCATTATTATCACATGACGCAGCTTCCAGTTTTTAATTACGACTAGAAATTGTATTTTAATGAAAGCGAGCGGAAAATGAAAAGTGCTACAAAGCGAAGAAGAGATTAATAGTGTTTTTTTTAACTCCCTTTCTACAAAATTAAAACGTACACCACTTATTTCAATGAAAGCCTAACTTGATTAATACTTTAATAATGGAAAAATCAGCGGATTTCGGTCAGGCTAATTCGATTCTCCGCGTGTCTTCATGAATGGGGAGGGCTTTGGAAATTCTTGGCTAAGGTCGTCTCTCTCCCCAATTGGCTCTAATGCGATATCAACGTGGGAAGCAGCCTCTTCTACCACGAGCTACAATGTAATTCGACGAATCTCATTCGATTACACAATTGTACTTTAGCCGCAATCGCTCGTGCTGCGATAATTCATACTACAATAAATTCGACTGCGGAATTCCTCCCGCTGTTTTCGGTCTATTATCATCGAATGATCGCTACTTCGCTTCTGAACGCGTGCTTTTATCCGAGTAAGTGTAAAGCTCGTATCGATGACTGACGTGCAAGCGATAGTACAATAATGTTAACGGTGACTGGAATAATTTGAATTATCGTTCGAAACGATAATGCCCTCGTAAATCTTGCATCTGGATTTCTATCGGGCATCAGATAACGAAGTATATATCGATTTCGTCATCGGCCGACGTTTTAAAAGAACATTTGTCCCGGGTATAAGAATGGAGGAAAACTGTTGAAATGTTTACGTTGCACGCAAAAGCAGTGCACGTGGCATTGAGCAACGAGAGGGAATTCCGCGCTCTGACACGCATTCGAATTTTCGATTCGCCGCGTTATTCTTTTTCTGTGACGTGATTCAAGAATTTTTCCGCGAGACTTCCACCTTTGACTGAAAAAACATCTCGTTCCTCGCGCGCGAAAATGCCTTCCTAATCTTTACTCCGTGCCGTTCGTTTAAGAATTTGAAATCTCGCGATTCCGTAAACTCGGCAAAACGAACTCCCCGATGATTGTTTACCTCCGAAAGCGCTCGGAAATTGAAAGTGTCAACAAAGTGAGAGACTAACCGATCATAATGGCGATGATCATGCTGATGGCGCTGAACAGGCCGAGCTCCCGCTTGAGGCCCACCTGCTGCTGCGGCTGCTCCTGCTTCTCGGTCGCCATCCTTGTGTCTTCTTTGGCACTGGTCTTTTTTTTTTATTTTTTTGTTTCAAAAGCAGCCGATTCGGGGCGCGAGCTCCGTCAATCCATCATGCTGCCGACCTGACTGCGGTCGCGGCGCACGCAATACTGGCCGGAGCGCCGCGGCCGAAGCCGATTGATAAGACGCGCGTATACGCCCCGTCCCCGCCACCGCGGCGAAGATCGTGCCGACGCGGTCGACCCTAAACTTTTTGTGTCTTCTCTGCTATCTCGGGTAATTAGCTTTCTTTCCCTGAATGGGAGCGTATGAATTCTCTCTTAGAAGCTGCGGCTCTTTAAGCTACACGAGTCGAAACGACGTTTTTTCTTTTGAATCGATTTATACTGGCACAACGCCACTGGTTTCGAATTATTTCATTGATAGTATGAAATAGATAAAAATAGAAAGTTATTTGACATTATCGAAACAGGCATTTCGTTGGATTGTATGACGAAGCGGCGTGCAGGAAGAGAATACATTTTCTGTAATATTATATCGAGGCATTCTGTTGAAAATAAAGCAAAGATAAGCAACATAATTTTAAATTCTTCTACAGAAATTGAAATTACGATTATTACGCAGTTAAATAACGTTAAACTCGTTCTTTGCTTTCAGTCGAGAGGAAACAAAGTCTAACTAAAAAAATCGATTTTCATTCTAAAGAAAGCTCTGCTTACTCATATTTATTTACTATACATTTCAGGAGAAATTGGACTTCCTGCATTAACAAAACTCATCCAATCGCCGAAAGTGATTTTCCTTTTTTCTAACAAGCGAGCTTTTTGTAGAATGTAAATAGTAAGCTTTTCCCGTGCAGCGCGAAACTAATTTTACGAACGCAAAAACTAGAGCAGCGCCCCACACCTACGAGATTTCAGACGAATTCTCTCAAGGCTTCTCTTGTACACGTTGCCATTGGTTCGAAATTATTATTGTTATTTCGTGGCGCCTGCCAAAACACTATGAATGCCCCGGGGAAAAGTTTTTTTACCCACCTTTAATTTATGATTACAACCTCCTTGAATTATTTAAAACCGACCAATTGTACAAGTTTCATTTCTAACCAAGTTATTCTATCGTCAACTGTTTCTATACTTTTTCGAGAACGAAACACAGTAAACTTCATATTTACTTCTTTAAACTCATACTTTTATTTTACTTTCTTTTCAAATTTAATTTTCGAGCGAAATTGATGTTTGAATTGTAACTAGGAAAGGCATCAATAAAGTAAAAAAAATTTTAAAATGAGAAAAATATACTTTCTTAATGTAAATAACAAATATCTGCATTGGACGTTCAGTACCAGATCAAATTCAAATAAAAATTAAATTTGTATTAGTTAAAAGTTCAAAATATCAAGATATCACTGTTAAATTATTGATAAAAAAATATTACATTGTATTTCCAACTCAAAGATACGTTTATTTTAGGTGGCCATTTAATCGGTCATAATTATCTGGGGATATTAATTAAAGTTGATAACCAATATCGATGATCTAACGAAATTTTTTCTCATTTTTGTTTAATGTTATAAATGATAAAAAGTCAGTACTTACGTTATCTAAATATGTACTACACAAAAGCAATTTTTTAAAAATAATTAAATAAAATTGATGTCTGGGAAAACATATTTAAAAATAGCAACCAAACATAAATTGAAAACCTTTAAAATGTTATTGTTATACCAAAATATGCAAAGGCAATTATTTCTACAACTAATTTACATACATAATGATTTTTTTATCAAAAATTTGTAGTATTGTCATTAAGCCACATAAGAAATAGTTTTCGACTTTTTAAAAGATTATGGAATCTAGAAGTACCACAAAATCAAATGATTATATCGGTTGTATCGGATAAAAAATAGAATAATTCCATAAGAAAAAATTGTAGTAATAGCAAAAAGATTATTGGACAAAAATTTGTAAAAAAAATACGTAAATAATGAATTATGACAAGCAAATCCAAAAACAGATAAAAATCCAAAACAAAAAAAAAAAAAAAAAAATTAAAAAAAATAATACTTGCGTGCCACTGCAACGTCATTCGGATTAAAAAATCTCAATACCGGTTATGAAAATTAAATCTAAATTCAAAAAAATGAACTAATGGTTGCAGATTAACTGTAACTTAAATGAAAATCAATGCTCATACACAAGTTATAATCGATCTTTCTTTTAATACATTGTATTTATGCATTCTTATCGATCATTTAACGATGCTCAAGTAGTGCAGATTGTTATAATGCACAAGCAATACACTTCGTGTGGCTTATCTGTGGATAACTTTATAAAAAAGATTTGTTTCTAGTTGGCCTTTTCATACATTCGTTTTTACATTTTGCAATATAATATTTATAGCGGAAATACACCGTTTTTAATAAGCGTTGCGCCTTAAATCGTTTACCGATTACCGACTAGCTGCAAGCTGTATACATGAATAATTACTTATGCTGAACTTAAATAAATTATCATTATTTTAATCATTTTAATTGTAAATAATTTAAAAATTTACATGCACAATTTTAGTCAATAATCCTTGCAAGTTATTGAATTTAAATTGAGTGATTGATATCGATATCGTCGATACTATAATAGAGATTCTCATATTGATTCAAGTGTCTGTGATTCTTTCTCTGCTGCAATAAATGATGATATATAATAAAAAGACTGTTAACCACTCATTCCTCTAATCATAACGTGCTCTTTCAATTAAAATAATTAAAACAATTGTAATTCATCTTGTTTATATTATTTCAATAATGATTATTGAGTTCTGTCATTTTAGCCTACCTTGATTTAAAGAATTTTGAAAATTCATTGCAAAATTTTTCCAGAAATAATCAGCGTAATTTGTTATTATTATTTCTTTTGTTATTTTTTTTATTTAAATATCAATTTTACAAATTACAACTATCGACAGTTTTTATAAAACTACCACGAAAATACGTACCCTGTTAAAAAAAATCTAATAAAATCTTTTTAGATTTGATAGATTCTGATGCAAATATACATTTGTTATATCCTAAAAAATAAGATTTATAAAGATTTTACATTATCTTCTTGAAAATACCTTACAACATACCCAAGTCACTCGCATACTTTTCAGTAAACTTTCAACAATTTACGACTTCATAATACGTATATGTAATCGGTCAAAAATCTTTCTGTACGTCTAGCTTCTGCGCGTCGCGTCGATAAGATAGCGAATAATTGATTATTACTGTACGCGTGCGTATACTGTTTTTCTCGGGGTGAATCACCAGTTTTCTCTTTCTTCTCTCTTACACGCAAGTGCAACTTTCGGATAGAAAACTAGGATGCGCCTATCTGGATTTTCAGACATAGGAAAATCTAATCGCGGACTATCGACGTTTGATTCATGTCAGTCTTTTTATCTATACTATCGGCAGTGTTCTTCAGCGATCGTTGCGAGCTTTATGAATGGTTTTTATCAAAGAGCAGCTGCCCTAAACATAGAGTCTTTAGTTCGATTTCTTTTAAATCAACACTACAAATTATTACTTTAATTTCTTCAATATTCATTTTTTATGTCATTAGAAAAATTTCAATCGTTTTTAGTAGCTCTATAGTTGTTCGTATTTAAATATATTTTAATTTACACTTTACAAAGTTTTGTTTTTTAAAACATTTAGGACAATTTTAAATTAAATTTACATTAAATTTATATTAATAAAAATTGTATTAAAACAATAAGGGGACGCTAATATTTTAATGTAAGTTTTTATATTTCATTAAAATTTGCCGAATTTGCTTATTAAAATAAATGACTGAAAAATGGGTAAGTGATTTTTTTTTTTACGAATATTATTATTTGCAAGATGGTTCCTATTTATTCAGAACAAGTAAAATACCGGCAATGTAAAGCTTCCAAGAAAAAACTGTACCGGCGCGGGTCTGCGTTTACTCTATACTGACTAATCAAATTATTGGTGCCAGCATTGAAATAATCGAATTATCCGCTCTCCTTTTTGAAGGGACAGCGGCGTCGTTACTTAAAAAGTTCCGGTTATTTCTCGTCTTGGAGTGAGATCACACCGGTTTTTACCCACGTGACCCGAAGAATTGCGGCTAAGACGATTTTCAACGAAGCGCCACATGGCAAATAACATAACTTTTTTACATGTAAAACGTATCTATAGAATTTTGGAATAAAATTAAAGAAGAAACATAAATGTTATTTTATTTTGTTTCTGCAATTTCTTATTGACGGATATTTGTTATTTTTTGAATTTCAGTTTATCGCAGAATCAAACTTATTACTAATTTAATTAGTGGGATTTAGAGTTAATAATATATTAGAGGAATTTTTAAAAATACTATCACTTGTGATTCCGATTGTTGAAAATTAAAATTGTAAATAAAAGCTTTACCTGCGCGCTCATTTAAATTTTAGCGCCCATTTTCGCGTGCTGGCAATAACTGCAAATATGCACGTGGGGAGGGCCATAATTTATATTTACAATTTTTCATTTACTTTTTTAGGTTCTAATTAATATTTCCATTGATCTAATATTTACTACATCGATTTATAGTTATTTACAATGTATGCAACAATGCAATGAAATTTTATTTTTGATTTATTTTTATTAAAATGTTGCTTGGAAATGACTTAATAAAACGTGTATTTATTTTATGTACCTTCACAGTAACCTTACTAATCTATATATGTATATTGATTCGTTATTATAATTCAAATTAATTTTCTACAAAATTTCTTTCATAATTTTATATGCACAATTACAAACTATATAAACCTAACAGATATACGAATTTTAAATATCGCGGGTGTACTATCAGCAATATGGCAGCCGACGCCATATTGGTGGGACACATCCCCTGAGGCTCCGCTGTTTTGATTCCTAACCTAAAAGTCCTCACGTGAAAAGCGTAAACAATTTCTCCAGCCGTTTCAAGACGCTGGTTTTGCATTTTAATTATAATGATTTGGCGAGATAAAATTTCTCAACAAATCAAGCAGAAGTTTAAATTGAAGTACAGAAAATTAAATCACAGTAGTCAATGTAGATGACGAGGTTCGAAAACGTAGTAATTCATGTGATAAGTAAAGTAGTCTAATGTACATAGGTTATTTGTAGTTTTTTTTTACACGAAATTAATCCAATAGTAAGCTATTACAACAATGGATTCATCAATGTTATTAGAATTAGAAGTGAATGAACTGCCTGGTGTATCAAAATGTCATTATCAGTCCATACCAATATCATCTTACAACCATAATGGAACATCGTGCAACTCATATTATGATATCAAAGTGCCAGAATCTAATGTAATACCCAACACTGTAGTAAATCATCACAAATCTCAACTATTTTTAGCTCATAATCATTTAGAACCATCAAGCTCTTATTATGAAGAAGCACCTACATGCGATCCACTATCTGATAAATCAATTGAGAATGTAACATCAACTTCAAAAGATGAAACTTTAGCAGATGCGCTATCTGATCTTCCACCTGAAGTATTAACTGGTGGTGGTCCTGAAGAAGCTTTTAGACCTGACTATAAAGCTGCAATATTTCCATCAAGCGAACCACTAGATAGACCATTTATTGAGCCATCACTGTCAGTATTTCACGAAGAAGAAACTTTTAATCCAGATGATAATTTTTACTTTGAATCAGACCATTTAGCTTTGAAAGGTAATAAAGATTATAGAGATCTTCTTAAAACTATTGTTACTCTTCAAGCACAACGAACCCAGGCAATAAAAGATTTGGATGACCTGTTACTAGCAAAAAAACAAGCTTTGGAGGATCCAATAGCATATGTAGCAAAATTACAAAATGGACAATTACCAGAATATCCAGGGCCTCAAAAAATAATGGATATTCCAGATATTGATTGGAAAAAGTACAATGTAGTTCAGCCGGATAATGTAAGACCTGTAACTCGTCATGCTAAAGCTGGAGCTCTTCCTAGAGAGGTCAGGCAAGAAAATGAAGGTGACAAAGTTCTTGTAAGAGGCAGAACTTATGATGAAAGCAAGCCTCAAACTTTTAATAAATTATGGACTCTTGATGAACAGAGGCGATTGGAAGAACTATTAATTGAGTACCCACCTGAAGAAATTGAAATGCGCAGATGGACCAAAATTGCAAATGCTTTAGGTAAATAATTTTTTAATACAATTTTAATAGTTAATATTTAATTTTATATATTTTTGTAATTCTAATATCTTTTAAATAGGAAATCGTACTCCAAAACAAGTATCCAGTAGAGTACAGAAGTATTTTATTAAACTTACAAAAGCTGGTTTGCCAGTTCCTGGCAGAGGGCCAAAAGTAAAAAATGAATTGAGAAAAAGTTCACATCGTTATAAGAGCAATTATCCACTATTTAGAAAATCTACATTCTTTCCTCATGAACAAATTCTTGAAGAAATTAAAAGAGAACCTTTTATTAAAGAAGAGAAATCTGTAAGTTTCCTTTTGAAAACTTTTAAATCAGTGAAAAGGAAGTTGATTATCAGTCACATTTTTCTTTTAATTAAATGATTTTTTCAAACTTTAGGAAACTAATCCAATAACTATTAATGGTACCATGAAAGATAATTCTGAATTACAACAAATTAAGTTGCTGCGACAAGTTAAAGTAGAAAAAGATACAAACACTGAAGAATCAAATTACCATCATCTTGGTTATAAGGTATTATTGTGTATATTAATTTATGTAATTAGCAAAATTAAAAATACATCGAAAATTTCAATTAAAATAATTTTTTATTTAGTGCTTCATATGCAATGAAGAACCCATAAAAGGCACAAGATGGCACTGTGAAATGTGTGATGATGAAGTTAATTTATGTTCTGACTGTGCTGTTGCTCAATTGGAAACTGAAGATCCTCTTCATCCAGCAACTCATAAACTTACAGCTATACGACCCCCAAAATACTCCAAGTGCTTCGACGCGGATTACTTACCGCAAAATTTCTGTACTACCTCATACAACTATTTAGATCCAAACTATTTGCCTGAATAGTAAATAGTGCAGCATATTTTTAAAAAGAAAAATTTTGTAAAAAAGTGAGAAAGTTTGACAATTTTATCTTGGAGTGACCAAAAATTTTTTATGTTGATATTTTGTTGATATAATGTTTAACAAATTTATACTTTTTAATGAAGTGGTATAAGAAATTTTTAAAAATTATGTTTTTTATATAATATCTTAAGATATTGCTAGCTCAGACTAGATTTAATTATCTATATTTATATCATAAATTAAGAAAAAATATTTACACATCGACATTAATATAATTTTTGTGTGTTACAATTTTTATTTAACTGAATTGCATTTAAGTTTAATATCAAGTACAATTTACATAAAAGTTTAGAATTGTAAATATATAGTTAAAACATATAAGTTTAAATAAAATTTTAGAAAATCGAGTAAAACACTACATTTGAAAGAAAAAAAAATATTAGTTTTTATAAATTGTTTGGATAGTAGAAAAAAATGAGATTAGTTTTTTTTAAATACCTTTATTTTAAAACATCAAGCATTTTGAATTTTTTGTGAAAATCTTGATTGAATTTTATCTCGAAATGTGCAGAAAGTTCCATTTTTTATATGCTTTCGTATGTCTTTAAAAAACTCTATATATACATGGCAATTATGTCTGTAACAAAAATAAAAACTATTATAAGAAATGTAGGTATGAGAAAGTGTCATTCTTTATACATTTTTAATAAAGTTGGTACATACAGCATTAGAAGCACCTGGGCAAGTAATTCTTTGGTATGAATGAGGTGATGAATATATGCTTTGGTGTGATTTTTGCAAGTTAAACAATTACATGATTTACAAATTGGATCAAAGTCTTCTTTATACCTGAAATTTTATCGAAATATTAAAAATGTAAGAATTGCAATATAATAAATGATTTCATAATCTTGCAATTAAACAAATATTAACCTTTTTTCTGAAAGAATTATCAAATTCCCTTTTTCTTCAGGTTTGCATTCATCACATAAGAATATTAAAGCTTTTGCTTCTTCGGTAATCAAATAAGGATATGATGAATCAAACACATCAATCCCTAAATTAACTAAATCTAAAATAGTTGATGGATTCCAGGAACCCATCAAAACACGTAGTTTATCCACAGGAAGTAGATTCTGAAAAGACATTTTTTTAATAATAAAAAAAAAAATAAATTTTACTTCTTTCTTGCAATTGACTTACAAGGGAATGTTCAATCACAGGCTTAATTTGGTCTATGCTAATTTGTTGGGTTTCAATTCCATTTTTATGTAATCCATCAATTACATAGCCAAGAATAGGTTTGTTTTCCATGTTCTTTATGCACTGCTCTCTTGCTTGAAGATTATATCCACCTTCTACAGCTCCCAAGAAACCTTTATTTTTTAATACTGCAGATTCTGTATGCCTTTGGAAGCACTTGTCAAATAGATTTTTGCTTCTATTAAGACTTTTACTTACACGTTTTTGACTGCTATCTGTATCTGTATCTCCATCACACAATGTTACATACATGTCAGGCTTAAATACTTCTACTAAATCCATGTACGTTTGAGGAGTAACAGTTTGTCTTCCATTTCTAGTCCAAACAGTTACAGATTCTTTGGTATGATAACCAGGATTTGTCGCTTCAGCAGGATCTTGAATATTCAAGAAAAATGGGTATTCCTGTATTAATAAAAATATTTAATATTCTTATTACAAAACATATCATTGATATAAGCTATCGATTTTTTACAATCAAAATAATATATACCTGCATGCTAACATACTCATTAAGAGAATCAAAATCTTTAACAAAATTTGCCATATGAAGAGTAGAAGGTAACGATGCTAGTAAGAATTGCTGTTCTGATGTAAACATTTTAGTAAATACTTCCTTGGTTAAATGGGGGACACATCCTCTCTAAAAATAAACAAGAACTCCAAAAATTACATGTTACATATTTCACATCTAATTATTAGAATTAAAATTAATTTTCATAAAAATAAAATTAAAATAATATTTTACCTTTGTGTATAAAAGAAGCAATGGTGTTTCAAATGACAAATTTGGTAGTCTTTCAATTTCCGAAAGTGTTCCTAATCGTGCGACACATCGTGCCACTGATTCAGTATTGAATCTCATTTTACTAATAAAAAATTATATTACAATGACGAAAAATAAATTAAAGAACAATATTTTAATTATCTTAAATCATTTCACTTTGCTCCACGTGATGTGTTATGATTTATATAGGTTAAGTTTACGTTTCGTTCGCGCAAAAAAGTACACGAGATAATATGGCGATGGAACTTATTACAGAGAGGGTAATATATTTATATAGATGCAGATGTAACTTTATTTGCTCAGATGTTATATGGTAAGTACATGTGTACAAACTACAAAATAAGTAATATATAATAAAAAACTGCATTATACGTTAATATTAAAGAATCGCATCTTTGAACATAAAAAATATATTATAAGAAATTAAGTTTGCATTTACTCCTCTCCAACTCGTTTCGTCAATACGAAGCAAAGCTTTAATTTTCATTTTACAAAGACAATAGCTACTGACGCTAAAACATTCATAAACCTTCGCTGGAAAAGCAAAGTAAATTCGAAGTTACATCGAATGATCATGCCGAACGGAAAGATTTGTAAAATTCTCGGCGTGATATATCATTCGATTCACCTCTAAACACATGTACATAAAAATTATTCGAAAACTTTGAAATTTTAAAAATATTTGATAATAAATAGTCGAAATAGTGATATATTGAACAGATTACGAAAAGAGATGAAACATACTTGCAATTATCTTTAGTTTAGTAAATATTAACTTTTAATGATATAGAGTAGTGTTTTTCACGACTTTTTTAATAACAGAATAAAATAATTTAGTTTTTAATAATTTTTCAATAAGAACTACAGTTTTATCAAGCTCATTTTAAGAAATATTAATATTTATAAAAATCACTTTCTAAGAGAGTTGAACACGCTTCCGCATATTTCACCAGCCGCGAGATACGTTGCGATCAAGTATGATAATAGTTCAACCCTGCAGAGAGAATGGATAATTATCTTTCCGGCAATTACGTGCATATCGATTAATTCCAAATATAATACACAAAGATATGGTATAGGGAGGATTTAATTGCTCGAATACCTCTGACATTCGTTTGGTTTACTTATTGAAGGCCCGGTTCTTCGTACTCCCGAGAATTGTACGGCAGTGCATCTCGTGCAATATTTCTAAGAAAATAAGCGCGCACGAGAGGTGTCGATTTAACTTCGAATTCGCTTTGCTCTTTTCGACGAAAGGTACCTGAATATTTTATAGTAGACCGTATAGCTATTGTCTTTTCACATTTCGTGAATAAGTTTTGCAGCAGCAGTCGTCGTTCAGCAATGAAAACTAAAGCTTTACCTCGCATCGACGAAACGAGTCGGAGGGGAGTAGCAAATGCAAACTTATTATAAAGCTTGTATTGTTAAAAGCTGAAAAGCAATATGGGCGTTCAGGAGGTACTCGAGGCACACAAGCTGACAATCTCAATTACCGGTATGTGGCCAGAGGAATGTCAGCGTATGCCGAAATACAATATGTTCAAAATCTGGTTGATACTCATCGTGGACGTAGTTCTGTGCGTTTCGCAAACTGCAGGGGTAATGTTGTTTGCCACTTCCGATACGGCACCAGAGTAACTTTTCATTCATTTTTTTTCATTTAAACAATAAAGCACAGTGAAATATATGTTTCATTTAAATTTCTTTTCGATAAAAACATACGCAGTTACTTTATGGACCTGATCGGGTACATAACGACTACCGTCAGAACGATCATTGTCATTATGAACAGGTGATAAAAAAAATTGCATACTGAGAGAATTTTCGAGTAAAAATTACCCCCTAAATTAGGCTAATTGCAGGACAAGGCGATTTTCTGGATAATATTTAGCCCCTTTTAGGATAAAATTTCCTCGAAATTAGAGTAAAAATTACTCAATTATTAGAATAAATATTATTTTAAAAGGGGCTAAATGTTAGTCTAATTTAGGGGGTAATTTTTACTCGAGAATTCTCTGTGTATAGAAAAATATTTTCTGTTCTCAATTTATGAGTTAATTTAATTAATTGCAGAGATAAAATACTAGAATTATTAATGGACGTAAAGCAATATCAAAGAGTTTTGACGCATACGGACGAAGAGCGAAAAATATTAAATTTTTGGGACTCTTGTCGGCGTAACATAGCAAAAGGTATATCAAGAAGCTACTGGCTCTGTATGGTTGCATATTTTGTAGCCGTATTTTTTGTATCGGACAAAATATTGCCACTGAAGTTAATTTTTAAGCCCAATAGCCTCTTCACGCCTTGGTAATTACAACAAAAGGATGATCTGTTTTTTTTTTTGCTGGTAAATGATATTTTTTTTTTCTCCATTAGGTACGAAATCATTTTCATCGGCGAGATGATTGTATTCGCATTGATCATTTGCTCGGTATCTACGTGCGATATAATCTACATAACTTTGATATGTCAAATTTGCGAAGAGCTTCAACTTATAAAGCTATTGCTAAAAAATTCCCACAGAAATGATTCGAACAATTTAATCAGCATAATAAAGAGGCACTCGATGATCCTGGAATATGGTGGAAGGGCATGCGACGTCGTGTCCGAAGCTTATTTCTGGCAACACTTTTTAATATCGATGATACTTTGCGCCTCTGTATTTACATGCATCGCGGTAAGTATTTAGAAATCGTAATTAAGAAGAATTTTCTAATTTTTGCGTTTCAGACAAACAACTCTGGAACGATGAACAAAATGATTTGGGTATCAGTGACGTGCGTATCGATGATTTTCATAATATGTTTCGCTGGCGAACTTGTCAAGCTTTACAGCGAGGAAATTGCCGATGTACTTATGGAAAGCGACTTAGTCCCCTACGATTGTCGAGACAAAGATGAACTTTCGGATCTTCATAGGATCTATTTTGTATTGTATAGGGCGCAAAAGCCATTAAAATTATCTGTCGGTACTTTTGGCTTATTAAATTTGCAATTATTTTGCAAAACGATGAAGAACATTTCCTCTTGCATGATGGTCTTGAGGAATTTTTACGTGTAGAGTACTTTTAGTACTTTTATAATTTTTGTAATCATCAAAATATACTATTTTAAAACATTCAATAAATTCTTAATTAAAAAGTTGTTAAAATTTAAATTTTTAGCAGATTTAAGGATATAATAGAGTAATACAAGAAAGAATATCTTATTTAATACGATTCTATTTTCAAATTATTTACATATATTTACACAGAGACGAGTGCTTAAAGTATAAAAATATACATATTTATAATCACATAGGGGATAATCACTATTCAGAGCTTTGTCTTATTAATCTATCTTTTTAGCTTCTTTTCTGTCTTCATCTGTTTTCGTACTTGTAAAAGTTGGTGCTTTTTTTGATCTCTTTACAATAAAGTGCTTTTCCAGTTTCCTAAATGGACCTTCGATTCCGATCGCAAGCAATAAAGCCAACGAGAATGAATAAAAGACATCTGGAATGAAGTCCCAGAACTGCAAAAATGAAAGATGAAGTAATCCTAAAAGATTGTCAGAAAAGTGATGCTTATTTACGTATACAAACATAGAAGAAATTTTATTTACCGCATTGTGAACACTGAAAGTCCTGGCTGATCTTGCGGTACCTGCATGATAAGACTGAATGATATTGTGAGTAAGGAAGACACTGTAAGTCAATCGACCCAACGGTTGCGCCCATCTGGGCGTCAAGAAATTGTAATGAAAATCTGTGAAAAATATATAAATTAACAATAAAGTATAATTTTTTTTTTTAATAGACGGAAAATTTTATTGAATTTTGGAAAAAAAAATGTTTTGAACGCAAATTTGGAATCCACTTAATTAGTAGCCAAAAAATATTGAGTCGGTATTTAATTAAAAGAGCAGAAACAAGAAAGTCCACTGAAAGAGGCCAAGGGAAAATCTATTAGCAAGAGCAAAAGGTGGTTTCATCAACTTATCCTTCGATCCCATCTGACGAGAACTAATAAGAAACGAGAGAAAAGGAAGAGAAGCGGAAAATGAAGGTTTGAGAATTGCACTATGATTAATGGATAATCCACTTATGCAACGAAGCATCGAAATTTTGCAACGATCCGTCTTGTAATAACGAGAGGAGACTGCAGGAGATTGCACCATTTAGCGACGAATTTCGGAATTTTGTCTCTAACGTACAACGTCACTTTGAAAAGCGTGCTTTATACAGAGAGTCAATTGCGCCTACATTAGACGCGTCAAGGTAATAACACTATGGAGTAACGCGTTAGTCTGGCCGCGTCACTCCAAATCTACGATTCCGCCGGCAGAAAACGGAACGACCGATAATATCTTGGACAAACACTCACCCAGGCCGTCGCCCATCGTTATGAGCAGGACGATGAAGCAAAAGCTCGCGGCAAAGGCGGGTCTGTGCAAACTGGCGTAAAGAGCCATCTCCAGAGAGGACGGATTCGAGTTGGGGTTGTAGTACTGGAAGCCGAGGGACTGCGAGTATATACTCAGGAGCACGACCAGCAGTATAAACAGGCCCTGCGACCACCTCTGCAAAATCAGAAATATGAAAAGTCAAGCGTTTTAAAAATATATAATCGGGCCGAGAAATAATTCCTAAAGTCTCTCGCCTGTACCTTCGATATGCGCCAGGAGGCCTGCTTGTAGTCGTAGAGAACGGCGCCGGCGATCACTCCGACAAAGTACGCGCTCATGCGCAGATGCGTCTTCACGTAGTAATTCAGGAAGTAAGGGTCCATCGTCAGCCCGTTCAAGCTGCGAACAAAATTTGTCGCTTATTTTGCCTGCTTTCAAATTAAAGAAATTCCTTTTGTCGTTTTACAGTTGTACTCACTACGGGAAGCCGATGAAGAGCGGCTGGATGCGGTGGACGTACGTCAGGTAAAAAGGAATCAGAATGCTGACGAGAAGTGAGCCTCCGAGCAACGAGTATCCGACCTTCCTCGGCCACTTCCAAAACGCGTAAATCAGGAAGGTGGCTATCATGTAACAATGGAAGTCGACCGACAGGTACCAAGACTGGAACACGCACTGCGAACAAACGATTTCATTTTATTCATACACTCGTCTCTTTTACCGATCGAAATTCGACTTACCAGTCGGTCCATCGTGAAGTAATTATTGAGGTAGAAGAGGTTCGCCCACCAGGTAGCCGCGCAATTCTCGGCCTCTACTCCAATTTTAGCCCGCCACTGAGGCCCCGAGCCCATGTGGGGGAAAACGTAGGCATTGAAAAAGACCAGCAGCGCGTAGGCCGGCGTGAATCTGCAATCGAAATTTCGAAGTTTCATCCGCGGCTGTAAACATGAATTGATCGCGGACTGAGAAAGGGACCATACCTGAGGAAACGAATGAGGTTGAGAGCGAGGAAATTCATCCGCTTGGACTTGTCGAACTGATCCAGCAGTCCGTAACACGTCAGAAGTCCGCCGATGGCGAAGAAGCCGTCCACGATGATCGGCCCGTTGTGCACCATTATGAACGAGGGGACGTCGAAGGTCTGAGAAGCAGGTCGATATATTTAAGGCTTAAAACGCCAATTTTCCCTTTCTTGATTAGCTTCAACGAATAAAAAAACTCACTAGTTCCAGGTAGCGTTCGTTGACGACGGTGTTCAAGTAGTACTGCATCATCCTGTGTCCCACGAGCACGAGGCACATGGAGAAAAAGCGTATCAGGTGAATGGTGTCGAGACCCCGGTGCTTGTAGCTCACGTCGAAGATGGTCTGCAGGTTGCGCTTCGCCGAGAAGCAGAGCAGCAGCTGCCTCCCTCGCGACGAGCCCAGTTTCTCTTCCTCCGTGGTCAGGGTGCCGTCGTACAAGCTGCTCACCACCACCAGGAAGAATATCATGCCCAGCACGCAGCTGTAAGGAGGGATAAAATACATTTAATCCCATTGTAAATTATAAATAGATTTTTGTAAAAATAAATTATACTCACCAGTAAACGACAGCGCCAGTGGAGAAGGCCGCCTCCTCGTGATAGGCTTGACAGTTGTCCTCGTGCAGGTCGACGTTGAGAAGGAAGCCGTTCTTCGCGGCGAACTCCTTGTAAACGGGTCTCAGGGCCGTTCGCACGTCCCGCGCGGTGCAGGCCGCGGGGACGCAGAGGGCCATCTGCAGCTGGTAGCGGCGCACGCGCCTGAAGTCTCCCTTTTCCTAATTCGAATCGGGGGAAGGGGTCAGGTTAACGTACATCGAAACTTTTGCATTTGAGATTCGCAGGAACTTACCCTGACGGCCTCCCAGGCGGACTCGTTGGGATCGAAGTCGAAGTCGAGCTTGCCCCGGAAATTCACCGAGGCGGCGTTCCTCTGCTCGTACTTGAAGTCCACCAGGCAGTAGCGGCCTTGGACGCGATCCTCGCTTCCGCGGAGGCGCGCGTCGATTCTGTAGCACTGGTCGAAGCTGCCCAGGTGCCTCGTCTGCCCGTCGATTACGCCGTAAGGATATTTCGCCGAGGCGTCGAACACTGCGCAACATTTTTTTAGACCGTTTATTCGAAGGTAAGGGCTGGGGTTTGTTGCATTAATTGGCAAGTGTGATTTCTTTAATCGCGAGAGTCGATTAGTTATACGAATTAGTATTTTTCTAGAAACGTCGGGCGGAGGAAAGTTTTCTGTCCTCCGCGCGGACAATGAATTAAAAATCATGGAAAAGTTCTCTCTGCTCTCGAACCTTCAGCTCCTTTACTTTTTATCTGCATCTCGGTAGGCTCTCGACATTTCAATATTCTCAATGGTCCAAGGTCTACACGGCTCGAATTACTTTCCTGTTTCAATTTCAGAGTCACATCTCCTCATTTCAAATGCAAGATGAGGTCAACGACTAGTCAAAAATCCATAATCCGGCGAAAAGCGATGGAATGGAAAAAGTGGAATATCAGAAATTCATCTAAACACATTTCATAAATATTCATAAAAAGCATCGCCACCCGATTCCAGGAGTGCGAATTCGAATAGCCGCTAAAGAAGGAGGAAAATCCACGGGAGGCGACGGACAAATAAAGCTGAAGAATTTTTTGGACCGATCGATATGATTGATATATACACGATTGCGCAAACTTGACGCCGAGTTCGAGAGACCGGCTTTAATGTGGCGCTTGAACCTGAAAGTCTGCCGTAGCTTCACGTGACCGCGCGATGCTCCGAGGATCGACGGTTACGCTGATGTAACACGACATAAACACCGACGCTCGAGATAAATAGATATCTATCCGATTCACGCGCCTCACCTCAATTTTTCCATTACATTCCGACGAGTATCAAAAGCAGTTTATTGAAACAATAATGGATTCGATGAATATATCATTTGGATAAACTTTGTTACGTAAGCCGAAAAAGAAATCGAGCTATTTCCATTAATGCCATCGACCTAGACATACATATACGTACAGCTGTTTATGTGTAACGGTTGCATCATTTATACGCTCAAAAATATTGAAAAATTATCGAAAGCGGCGCTGAATAAACTTGTCAATTTGATTGCTTATACATAGATTTGAGAGACAATGTAGGATAGGATTTTTATTAAATTATACTTTATTATACTTTTTACAAATAATCTACTACGTCTGTATCCGTGTTCCGACGTTAGTCCGAGTCTCTTCCGACCTCGGCACATAATTCCATTTTTTACGACGTTGTCGGTCTTGAATCAGTGCGAATTTTAATTTTGAACCCCGAGCGTAAAAGTTATTTGTTAAATGCAGTCCTTGTATGGAACTTTTTAACGATCTAATTTGCATGATTTTAAATAATTTGCTACGGATAGAACGATCGAATTAAGTATTATTGACGTAGTCGGCTCTTGTGCGCAAAATTTTTTGTTCAATCGAAGGATATTTATCGACTTTCGTCGGGTGCTAAGGAATTTTGCAGGCTCGTACGTAGATTTTTAACGACAGGTCGAATGTCACTAAAGAATTAGGCGGCAAATATAGAAAAATTTTAATTTCAAAAGACTACTAACGACTTCTTATATACTTGCTAGAAGCGGTCATCTTTTGTATTCGCGTCGTAAATCAACTTAATTTGAGTGATGTTTTATGGATTGGCAAAACTTGAAATTCTGGCAAATTTTCATTAATCATTGTAGCATAAATTAACTTAAACTTGTTCTTCTATTAAAAAAAATATTGAGAAATGATCCTGTTTGTTATTTCAAAAATGTATTATTGATAAAGACAACGATGTTTTTGTAACTGACTAAACGCGTACCTTAAGAGAATCCATTGTTGAATAAACGAAAGCGAAATTAATGTGTGTAGAGCCGACCTTTATTTATCTATTACATGGGTAAGTCATTGATCGTGGCGCAATTAGATTGGATTGTGCTGCAGTCCTTTCGAAAACCGAAATGCGCGTCGCTGTAATGAGCAGCCGAAAAGGCGCGAGAACCGGCAGGCAAAGGATCTGAGTCAACGCCGATACGTACGAAAAAAATACCGTCGAAAAATATTATTCCGATCCCTAATTACTCTCCAGGCACGTGCGACTCGCAAAAGCGGTTTGCTCTCGGCTTCTTTTTCTCGGCGGAGCTCACACTTCGAGGTCTTCCTCGAATAAATAGAACAAAAAAATCAATCGTGTTAATGAGTGTAACTTTTTAGGAAGACGAGCGGTTGAACAGAATTTTCAGGTTCAAGGCCCCCCACCTAGGCTCGCTAATCCGTTAGAGATACATGATGGGATCTTCCACGAGTGGATCTTCCTTCTGGCTCGTATAAAAACATTTCAATTCGATAAACTAGCGAAATTCCTCCCTCGCTGACGTTCGGTCGGTTAATAGAGGAAGATCAAAATTTTCGCGGAGAAAAGAAAACTTTTCAATGCGCGGAAAAAGAAAAGTTTTGCACTTTAATTTCTTTTTTTTTTATTATTAAGCACTTTAATTTAATATTTTAATAATATGCTTATGAATGCTTATTTTCTTTGCAGATTGTATATTTTTCTACGCATGTTATAGTTGTGGGTCAGTGAACCTTATAGAATAACACGAATGGACACGATGTTTTCTTTACTGAAAAATGAAATTCTTTGATAACAGGTTACAGATATAGTTATAGCATCTGTAAAGTTCTTCCAATATTTTTTGCGATATCGAGCAAAGTTGATTCACATTTCGTAGATTAGTACAATTCACTTTCAGCAGAACGCGATAAACAAAGCTGCACTTACTTTGCGTCGCCCACAAGGTGCCGTTCCTCAATCCGTCGATGTACTTGCCGAGCTGCCTCTTGCAAGCTCCGTCGGGCAGAGCGTCGGAGGTTGCCACCGCGATCGGCGGCACGGGGATGCTCTCGTACCAAAACTTGAACTCGCTCGACTCGTCGCCGAGGCCCTGACCGCGTCTCCGAACGCTCGCTCGCCTCTTGCAAAAGCTCGAATTGGCGCGACAGGCCTCGGCGTCGGTGTGGTTGAAGCCGCGCAGCCAGGAACCCCCGGGCTTCGGCAGATCCTCCATCCTGGAAAAGGCCTGGACGCCGAAGAGGACGAGGGCGGTGAGCAGCAACGCGCTCGACGCAAACATTTCGCTGAGCAGCGCGGATTTGTCTATTCAAGCCTTAATTCTTTCGGCTTTATGATATCGGCGCCCCACCACCGATCCCGAAGACACTTCGCGGCGATCTTTCTTTTCGAGATGCGTCCTTGCCTTTGGCCTGCCGGCACGAGTCTGTGGAAAGAACCGGCAACGACTGTCCCTTGCTCGGTCTAGTCGAGCGACACGCGTATTCATTATGCAGGGTGGCTAGGTTGGGCGCAATTGAACAGGTCTAACTTAAACTATATTAAGTAAGGGATGATGATGTTAATAATTTTTCACGAGTCTCAAGCGTCTATGTACATTTCAATATTACAATACATACAGTTATAAATACTTTTAAAATAAAAATACAATAAAATTAATGTAATTTTAAAGTAGTATATTTGATAAGTTTAATTATTTTACTTTTAAATACAATTGAATTTCCGTATTTACAAGCGCATATCGGAGGTGAATCAAACGTGAACCGAACGGAACCGGAAGTAAACTTATAAACAGATAAAAAAACTAATAGAACCATTTTTTTGTATAAGTGTTGTAATTTTGTAATTTTTGTATTTTTGTATTTTTGTATTTTTGTAATTTTGTTCTATAAGATCGCCATTAGAAAATAATTTATTTGGAACTCTTGTTAACTATAAGCAACTATTTTTAATGCAGTTCTCATCTGTAAGATTTCTATTACCATTATGTTTATAAACCACCGGCATAATATTTGGCGAAAGCCACTTGAAATAATAATTTATTATGATCAAAGTTAAAAGGCGCACAACGCACTGCGCAGTTTTAATTCTAGTGATAATAACAAGTTGATTTATTTCCAATTTTCATTTAAAAAGGAGATGCGTATAATGATTAAACGTTTTATGAGAGACGAATGAGATACATTTAATGTAGAGAGAATTAATAATTTATAGGTGTCCTAATTTTGTGACTTTGGGTCCTTTATATAGTATTAGTAGCTGGCCTTCAGTCAATCAAACTGCTGAATAATTTAGGAAACTAACATTTTTATGTTACGTAATAAATTAAACAATTAAAACATAAAATTTTCTTTTATATGTGCATATAATTAAAAAAATAAAGTGAAAAAAAATTTGTAAATTGTACAATGCCACAATCGAAGTTAAAAATCTTTTTGTAAAATTTGATCGAGAAATACTTTACTATAAAAATAGCGCCTACTCGATGAAACCACTTCTACGCGGCAGTGTAAAATTTGCCAGATCGCTGGCGAAACAAATTTTAGAAGATTTTTCAGCAAGAATCACGGTATCGTCGTGTGAAATGTTAAAACTCTCGCGACATTATCTATAATATACCTAGAAACATTTTAATTCTTTAATCTGCTGTCAGGAAAGGATATGAGGAACGTTTCATTTTTAAAACGCTCCATATTATTATCCGTCTAAAGACATTTTTATGATTAAATGATCTACTTTTAAAGCAAAGATCTTTTCAGACTGAGCTCAAAAAAGATTCACCAACCAATTCATTACGTAGTATCTCTCGGTTTTATTTCAATCCAGCTGCGGTCCTCGCGAAATCGCCGAAAAATCCGGTGCAATTACGGCAAAAAAATAAGAGGGGAGACGCTGCATCTCCAGAACTGTTACAGCACGCGAAACTTTCATTCTAGTCTCTTTGAGCGAAAGGGGCGAGAGACACCGAGAGGGGCGCATATAAAAGGTAAGGTCACTCGCGAAAACGCCGACAGTTTGTGCGCGCGACTTTATAAGCTTTGGCAAAATGCTCGAGGAAAGCGGGTAATTTATACATTCTTTTTTTTGGCTTCTTCGCCGTGTGCTGAGTGTTAAAAGTGTGGTTGCATTCCGTAGTGTCACGATTACTTCTTATTCATCTTGTTTTTTCATTTAACTAAAAATATTGAAATAGACTTTAACACATTTTTTTATCGTTAAATAATGAACATCTAAATTTGTAAAAAATAATAATGCATTCTTTCCGCTAAATTTTTTGTTCTTCAGTGAAGAATCGTTAATTTCTTATTGAAGTACAACGTAAATTTTTCGTCCTGAAAATCTATAATTCAACGTAATTAACACGTTGATGCAGCACATTGTTGCGTTCAACCGTCGTTCTTCAAAGACAAATCAACAATATTTATAAATTTCCATTTTACATTTACGCAACGTACGTGACGAATTACCCGCGTAACTTTACATAACGCGCGAGAAAATGCATAACGCGATTCCCAAGTGGTCTTCGGGTAAAATTTCTCCGACGTCTAACGCACAATTTTCAATAAAGGACGTTCCCCCGACAATTAGTTTAATAAACGAACGTCGAACCGTCAAGTTCAGGTGCGGCATGCAATCGGCAAAGCGGACCGAAAGCGGTTTTGCGCGAGCGAGCAAAATAGTCCCTTTCGTTTCAGGCAGCAAAACAGGAAGTCGATCGCGGCGCGTTCGGCGCGAGATGCGTACGCCGGTTGCGTAACGACTCGTGTACCGACTCTCTTAGCATCTGAAAACGCGCGGCTGCTGCTGCTGCTGCTGCTGCACCTTCCGCGCTGACGTGCAACTTTCTCCGTTTCACTTTCAAGCCCGAAACTGTCTCTTGCCAGGATATTGCATCGCATTGGCCATTTTCTTACACCTCTTTTTTTCTCTTTTAGCGAGGCGATTCAAGCTTTTTATCTGCTATTTATTATCATCTTCAATATTATTGTACCACTTTGTTCTTTTCAGTCTTGGTACGACGGTAGCGCTACTATTTGTGCTGCTGCTTTTACTCTACTATTGGGGAACCAGAAAACCAAAAGGATATCCACCAGGTAAATTCTAGCTCGCGACACCGAGCACAATCAGCTGACGAGGAAGAAAAATCCCTTCTTATAATTCGCAGGTCCAAAATGGTTGCCGGTTTTGGGATCAGCCCTGGAAGTGGCCCGTTTGCGAAAGGAAACGGGCTACTTCTCGGAGGCCTGCAACATTCTGAGCAAAAAGTACGGGAACATAATCGGCCTGAAGATCGGCGCCGACCGCATAGTCATCATCAACGACTACGACAGCATGAAGGCAATGATCGTGAACGAGAACTGCGACGGCCGACCGATCGGGCCGGTTTACGATTCGCGCACTTTCGGAAAGCGGCAAGGTGAGAGAGAGAGCAGCTCGCGGTTCTCCGTTTACTCGTGGACACCCAATAATAATGCTCTTCTTTCCGAAACCGGCGCAGGACTCTTGGTGGTGGACGGTCACCTCTGGGTGGAGCAGCGCCGCTTCATCCTGCGCCACCTGCGCGACTTCGGGTTCGGGCGCACCGACATGGCCGTGCAGATCGAGTTCGAGGCCGCGCAGCTCGTCAAGTACTACGACCGACTGATCAGCGAGAAGGTCGCCGAGAAGAGGAGCCCGCTCGGCGACGGGGACGGGAACGGCGACCGGCCCGCGGAGCCCAGGAGCAAGAAGAACAATGGCCAGATCTACCAGCTCGCGGACGACGAGCTGGGAAAGAAGCCGCGGGACGAGCCCGCCCCCGAGGAGCAGCGGACCAACAAGTCCATCTCCGCCGAGGACTTTTATCTCAAGGTCGGGGACGATCCGGCGATAGCGAGGGAAGCCGCCAAGATTCAAGGTGTGATCGTCGAGATGGAGGACTTCTTCGGGGTGCCTGTATTGAATACCCTTTGGTGCATGATGGCTGGAAAACGGTACTTCTTTCGCGAGATTTTCATTCGCTTACCAGTTAAAGAGACATTATTTTCTTTACTTCAGGTATAATATCGACGATAAAGAGCTGATTTACCTGCAGAGAATATTTACCGCATTGCTTCGAGACGTCGACATGGTCGGATGTCTTTTCAATCACTTCCCCTTTCTCAAGTACGTCGCGCCCGAATTGTCCGGATACAACAAATTCATGGAGACGCATCAGCAGCTCTGGAAATTTTTACAAGTGCGTACACTCGCTCCTACCTTTAAATTTGAATTATTTATTTTCTCTTTTTAACTTGCGCCACTAGAATGAACTGGAGAACCACAAAAAGACATACGACCCAGCCGCACCGCGAGACTTAATGGACGTTTACTTGCAAGTTCTTCAATCGGATAATCCAGACGAAACTTTCTCAGGTAATAAAATTCAATTCCGATCGTAATAATCGAAAGTGAGCGTTAACAGTTAAAATTTGACGATTTATCCCATCCAGAGCCGCAGTTGCTGGCGATCTGCGTGGACCTGTTCATGGCTGGCTCCGAGACGTCGTCAAAGGCCCTCTGCTTCGGCTTTCTCTTTCTCGTGCTAAATCCGGAGGTGCAGAGGAAGGCCCAGCGGGAAATCGACTTGATCATCGGTCGCGAGAGGCTGCCGTCCTTGAACGACCGACCGAGGTACGTCGCACATCGTTTCGTTCACAACAGTTTTCAGACGATGACTTTTCGCTTTCAGTTAAAAAAAAAAAATTTCTTTAATAATAGCTGAAATTCTTTTATTTTCAGACTCTCGTATATCAATGCGGTGGTTCTCGAGTCCCTGAGGATGTTTATGGGTCGAACCATGAATATTCCACATCGGGCTTTGAAAGATACGTACATTAAGGGTCACAGAATACCCAAGGTAGAAAGATCGACGGACTTTTTAATTTTTTAAAATAAAATTATTCAATTTGTTAAATTCAATTTGACCATTCTCTTTATTCAGGACAGTATGTTAGTTGTAAACTTTAACAGGATTCTGATGGGAGAGTTTTGGGGTGATCCAGAAGAATTTCGACCTGAAAGATTTATTGACGAATCTGGAAAGTTATTCATGCCCGAGCAATATCTTCCTTTCAGTTTTGGTGCGTAAAACTAATTCATTTCATTTAAAGGCGTTAAAAATAAAAGACGAAACTTTATTTTAGAATTGGTATATAGAATCACTTTAATTACAGGAAAAAAGTTTTTAATTTTCACTTTTTATTTACGTTCATGTAAATAAATTAAGTTAAAACACAAATAAGATAAGACAAAATTCCATTGCAATTCACTTTTATTTGTACAATTCCGGTAATCATTCCTTGGCCTAACTACTGCTAGTCCGTTTCAAATCACTAGTCAATCATTAAATTTAAGCTTATTTTATTGACTAAGATTAAACGTTGAAAAAACTTGCAGGTAGGCACCGCTGTATGGGCGAGGTCCTGGCCAAGAGCAACATGTTCATGATAACCGCGGCTTTGTTGCAGAACTTTACATTCTCACCAGTTCCTGGTGAGGATCCACCACGCAATGAGTATACCGACGGCGTCACCGCGAGCCCCAAACCCTTCCGAGTACTCATGACAAAGCGAACGTAGCATAGATTTCTATGCACCTTTTGATATTCAGCGTAAGATAGACGCTCTTTGTTACCCTTACTCATTACTTATGTATATTATTGTTTTTTAACATTTACCGTCCTTCTTTTGTCTTTTTTCTTTGTGTTCGGTTAAAAGGTCGATACAATTCTTACGCGTAGTTAGAATGTGGGCGAATGTAGAGTACACAACCGTCAAAATAAACATGTAACGAGCCTGATAGAAATTTTAGTTTCAAGTGCATTGCAAACATTAGGTTAATATTGGGCATTCATTACACCTTTGTATTACATTTATATATTTATTACAGTTATATTTTTCATAAAAATTTGTCAAAGTGAACAAGGACATGTTTTCATTTTTTATATCTAATATTTACAAGTACAGGTTTTAAATTGATTGCATAAAAAAGTTTTATTTTAAGAAAAAATAAATATATAACTTACAATAAAAAACTGTTTTAATGACATTATTTAAAGAAAAGGATAGATAGAAGAGAATTTGCCCATAAATTTAATTTTATGGGATAGAAAGTTTTCAATAAACTTACACACTTAGTTTTAAAAACTTCTACCAGGCTACAAAACTATTGATTTTTTTGCAGTTTACTACAAACTAATAACTTAATGAAGAATCTACCTCGACTGCCGAACATGTTCAAAGAACTTGAAAAAGTATTTATTTTACGAACTCTTAAGTTTACGCCTGTATTCAATTGTCATCATCTCCATTAAAAAATCTACGTCCAATCACCCATTTTTAATTCTCTGAATCCTGCTTGTCCTTATCTTTTTCACTGTACTCAGAATCTGCTCTGCTCTTCTCTTCAGATCGCTTTTCTTCTTTTTCGGCTCTCTTTTCTTTGTCCCTAGATTTTTTCTCACTTCGTCCACCGTCTTCGCTTTTATCTCGGTCGTCCTTGCTGCTGCTACTGCTACTTTTCTTGCCGTTGCTTTCGGATTTTTCCTTACGATCCTTATCCTTATCCTTATCCTTGTCCTTATCCTTATCTTTATCCTTATCCCTTGACTTTTCAGAGTATTTTGATTTGGAGGACCTGGATTTAGATTTTGATCTGGATCTACGAGACCGAGACTTTGATCTCTTGCTGCGTGAGCGCGAGCGGCTTCGTCTTCTGAAAAAGAAAAAGATTGCGTGTAAATTATATTGTTTAAACTAAATGCGTATATATTGGGTGCGTTAAATGTGATTTTAAGCTAATACGACAAATTTTGTACAGCAAAGCAAACTCTTAAGAAAAATTCTTAATAATACCTTATATTATATTATATACAAATAAATATATATTATAAAAAGACTTTAGTTACTAAATTGTTTAAGCTATAAAATTTACCTAGCTGGAGACCTCTTCTTACGCTCTCTCGACTTGGACCTCGATCGTCGTGACCTTGATCGTCTCGATCTAGAGCGCGAACGATGTCGCGTTCTGGAAGTACTGCGTCGACGCGACCTCGACTTTCTGCGGCGGTCCTTCGACCGTGATCGAGAGCGCTTGCGCGAACGAGATCGACGCCGATGCCGGGATCGCGATCTTCTATGTCGTGAACGCGAACGTTTGCGTGATCGTGATCTCCTGGATCGACCTCGGGATCTCGACCTAAAAAAAAAATGAATAGTTGAATCTGTAAATGCAAATAGTTTGAGGATTCTGTTTAATGAATTCTGTCGAATTTACCTTGATTTTCTGCTACGTGAGCCACTACGACTGCGTTTATCTTTGGACAACATACCAATCATAGGATCTATTGCTGCAGATATAAGATTATGAGCTTCTTTTACTCTTGACATTGCTTCTTCAATTTCTTTCTGAGCAGCTTCATTACTTTTAGCTTCTGGCTTAATTATAGCCTGGGCAGAGTGATTCATCTTGATTGGTCTGTCATTAAGCATCTGACCATTGAGCAAAAGAGCAGGTACAATAGAACTTTGTTCCGAAAATTCAACCAAAGCATAATGTTCGCTATCAGAGTCCCTAGTGCAGAGTCTAGTATATTTTACTTCAATATTATTATTACCAAAAAAATCTATTAACTGCTGATCAGTAGTAGATGGATCCAAATTGCCAATAACAATAGTTCTGCGAATTTCTTCAATTTTTCGACTATCTAAATGTCCGGGCAAATGAGGATACAATGGCAGAGTATTAGCTTCTAGTTTAGGATCCATTGTTGTGATTACATGATTTGGGGGAATTCCCTCAATTGCATTCACTACATTTGGTGGTAGCTTAGGCTCGGTAGGATAGAGTCCTGAAAAAATGTTGCCAATAGCACCATTTTAAATTTCAAAATTAGATAAGCACATCTTTAAAATGAAATTGAAATTCAATTTCGTCTTTGGTTTAAAATCAATATTAGAGTATAGAACAATAGTAAAAAAAATTGATTCTTAGTTAAAAATTTTCTTATTTTTCTAACCACAAACTTCTTTAGTAAAAGCAAATAATTGAATGATTAATATACCTGGTACAACAGTGCCATTATTGGTGAGTTCCAGAGCTCTTTGCTCATCAGGAATGTCTCCATTTTGGTAAGGAATAACGATAAGCGCCCGGTCAATGAAGACGGTGTTGGTCATGTGCTGAGCGACAGAGACGTGGTTTTGGTCGTGAAATTTGATGTAGCAAATCCTCGACTGAACCGGCACAGCCACGTCCCGAATCGTCGGGTACAACCTTATGTCCTCGATCTTTCCCAAGTAACCGAAAAGCGTCTGCATCTGGTCCTTGGTGGCTTGGGGTGCGATATTCGTCACTTGGACGACTTTCGTCGAGCCCACCGCCATTTTTTTGAGGTTAGTCGTACACTGACTGTACCGAATCGATCTACCTCGTTTTTTTCGCTAATTTTCAACGATTCAAAGCTAATCTTCCGCCCTCGGGGATGAGTGCAGCAATGATGGGTAGTTTACGAGTAGACTTTCACATGTTTGAAAGGTGATTTTCCGAAGGCAAGAAAAAAAACGAAGCGGCGTCCTTTAGCTTTAAATAAGAACAAGCACCTCTGCCATTTGATTTATCTGCAATGGCACGAGTTGCGTGAATGGCACGAGTACGACGAATTATGGCTTGTGGTGTTGTAGAATTGTGGCGGGTATTATTAAGACCCCGATTGGGTCATAATAAGGTACTATTATTCATGTTTTAACCATTATTACATTTTTGTTAAACTACAGTATTATAGTATCGTAAATTTATTTGATTTTTGTGTAATTGATTACAATACGTGCTTAAATATTAGAATAAACCTAATCATAAAAGAGCTAATTAAATACGTAATTACCATTAAAAATTACAAACTGTAAGATGACCTTGTCGAATCTTTCAAAAACTTTCCAAGTTCTCCAATTTTTATTCTCAAAAAATTATTATTAAGAAGAGAAAAATAGTAGTTTTAATTTAGTTTTCATATAAAACCAATCTAATCTATAAGTTTGTAATATGTATATTAAAATTAAAAATGAAAAAGTTTAAATAGCGCACTGTAGATTAAAAAATGTTCTTTCTTCTTTGTGTTCTTAATTTCTAAAGCCTTTCAGCCTCGCGCTTTTCTAAAAATTTTACCCATTATTAGTCTTGTCTTAAAAATATTTCCACTTTAAAAAAATATTAACTATAAAATTATTTGAATACGTATTTATGAAACAAATAGTGAAACATTAAAATTAAATAAATATTTTACGTAAAGTAAAGTTGTTTTAATAAAATTTTTGATAGCAAATTCTACAATTGTGCTTTGCAGTCTTTGCACTTGCGCAAAGAAGCAGAAAGGAAAAGAGAGGGAAGAAATCGTACCATCTATAGTCTATAATATACCTATGTATAGTATATGTATGCCTGCAAATCCTACAAATCCTACAATGCGCTACAGTGTTAGTGTGTGATTCTTCCAAACTTGTATAGTACGATTTGAGCCAGGGAAGAGAGCGGATAGTGGCACGGAATCGTAAGCTTGTTTACTTATTTATGTCTCTCTGACAGTCGAAAATACAGTTTAGTTTTAATCTTCAGATACGGTGCCCTTTAAAGACTTCGTAGAAGCCTGCACCTAGGAGAAAATGTTACGGAAAGATTCGTGACGTCTCTTAAAATTGGAAAATGAGATCGACAATCTAACCTCACAATATCCCGGACGGTAAACATAAACAGCTACAATTATTTATGAAGCTTGACTTGTATCTTCAAGAAGAACAATGGCTTACTCAGACGAGGAGAATGACAGGGAATTTGAATCGGAGATGAACCTGGCTGGTTTCATGTTTGGTAACATTGATGAGAATGGACAGCTTGAAGATGACATCCTGGACTCCAATGCTAAACAACACCTGTCCTCACTATGCCAGCTGGGTCTTGGTACTTTGCTGCAGGAGATGATGTCTGAAAATCCTGAGGACAAGAAAAAAGAAGAGAATGAGGAAATTAAAACAGAAGAGAACGGTACAGAACTTATGGAGAATGGAGAAGCTGTAACAGACGAGAACGAAGATGTGGATTATCTTACAAAAGATCCCACAGCTCTTGATTTTTCAGATATCAATGAACTGGCAGAGGATTGTAATGAAGAAAATGCTGGTTAGTAAAAAAATGCAAGATAAAATTACATTAAAAATAATATATTGAAATAAAATATAATGATAAAAAATACTTTTTTTCCAGAAACAACCAAGGTCAAAACTGAAAAAGAGGCAGGTTACGATGCTGATGATGAAGAAGTTGAAAACAAATTAGATTCCCAATTAATGCCACCTCCTCCTATTCCTGAAGAAAAAGAAGCACTTACACCAGAAGAAGCTGAAGCAGCTGTAAAAAGAAAACTTGAAACTCCTCTTGCATCTATGTTACCTTCTAAGTATGCTAATGTTGATGTGACAGAGTTATTTCCTGATTTTAGACCAAATAAAGTGCTTAGGTTCTCAAAATTATTTGGTCCTGGGAAGCCTAGTAGTTTACCACAAATTTGGAGGGGTGTAAAAAAAAGACGTAAAAGAAAACGTCATCAGGACATAAAAGATTCGGATTCTGGTTCTGATCAAGATAACAAGAAGCCTAAGTTTAAAGGTTGGGTAATGAATTATGGACCTAAGCCTTCTGTAGAACAATTGTGTGAAGATGATGAAGATAAATTATTAATGCCTGTTAAGGACAAGGAACAAATTGGGAAAACAGGAGAATCTGGAGAAAATGGTGATATGGGTCCAAAAGTTGCTGATTGGAGATTTGGACCTGCACAAATTTGGTATGATATATTAGAAGTGCCTGAAACTGGTGATGGCTTTAATTATGGATTTAAGTTAGCTGAAAAGGTTTGTAATTTATTTCTATCATAATTCTAAAGTTTTTTTGTGAATTTTCATTCTAAAAATTTGTATGTTTAGAATGAAGATAATAAACCAAAAATGGAAGATATTCAGGATGATGCTTTTCTTATGGTTTCTCAATTGCATTGGGAAGATGATGTTATTTGGAATGGAGATGATGTAAAACATAAGGTAAATATAGATTCAAAAAATATCTATGTAAGCAAACTTTTTTTCATTTATTTTGCATAATTTAAGATAGATTCGGAAAATTTATGAATAATTATTAAATTTTAGTCAAGGCATAAGTCGAATACTAAAAACAATGCAGCTGGTTGGGTACCATCCAGTGACAATAGAACCGCACAAGCCTTTAGTCAACCTGGAAAGGGTGTTCCTGTTCCTGTTGCTCCAAATGTAAGATTTGCCTCCTCCCAAATTTCTACACCTGCTCACATGCAAGCTCAAAAAAATAAAATGTAAGGAGTTTTAGAAACATTCAATTTTAAATTATTTAAAAAATTTTGTAAATATCACGTATTAACTTTAAAATGTACGTGTAGGCCCAATGCAAAAGGTCAACAGCAACATTCCGATTACCATGATGACACGTGGTATTCAATATTTCCTGTGGAAAATGAAGAACTTGTTTATGGACTCTGGGAAGAAGAAATTATTTGGGATGCAGAGAATATGAAAAAAATACCAAAGCCAAAGATACTGACACTTGATCCCAATGATGAAAATATTATTCTCGGTATCCCCGATGATATAGATCCGGCTCTTTTGCACAAAGACAATGGTCCCCAACCCAAAGTTAAAATTCCTCATCCTCACGTGAAAAAGAGTAAATTACTACTTGGCAAAGCTGGAGTGATCAACGTTTTAGAGGAAGATACGCCACCGCCACCTCCAAAATCGCCTGATCGGGATCCGTTCAATATTTCTAATGATACGTAAGTTTTTTTATTTTCAAATTTGAATAAATTTTGGCAAAAAGAATTAAATGTAACTAAATCTAATTTAATCTTTTAGGTACTATTTGCCAAGATCATCAGAAACAACGTTAAGACTGAAAGTGGGTGGAGGTAATCTAATTCAGCACAGTACTCCTGTAGTAGAACTGCGAGTGCCGTTTGTGCCAACACATATAGGTCCCATGCGTCTAAGAAACTTCCACAGGCCACCGTTAAAACGGTTCGGTTCCGGTGCGATGGCGCACCCAGGACCTCACGGAGTGTTACCTTTAGTTAAACGTATAAAGAAGAAAGCAAAGGTGATTAATTGTTATTGTGAACATCGTCTTACATTTATCAAGATTTATCAATTGTCATTTATAAAATTTTAGATGCGAGAGCAAGAACGTATAGCTTCTGGTGGTGGCGACGTGTTCTTTATGAGAACACCAGAAGATCTCACGGGTCGTGATGGCGAATTAGTGCTCGTCGAATTTTCAGAAGAACATCCACCTTTAATGAATCAAGTGGGCATGTGTTCTAAATTTAAGAACTATTATAAACGAAAGGCTGGCAAAGACACAGGCCCACCACAATATAAATATGGTGAAACAGCATATGCCCACACCAGTCCTTTCCTAGGTATATTGACTCCAGGTCAAAGCATACAAGCAGTAGAAAATAACATGTATCGAGCTCCTATTTATGAACACTCAGTGCCCCAAACTGATTTCCTGGTTATCAGATCAAGGTATATTATTTTAATTAATTATAAAAAAATATTTTATTATTTACTTAAACTTGAATCCAAAAAAATAATATTTTATAATAAACAGGCAACAGTATTACATTCGTGAAGTGGATGCGTTATTCGTGGCTGGTCAAGAGTGCCCACTTTATGAAGTACCCGGTCCCAATTCTAAAAGAGCTAATAATTTTGTGAGAGATTTTCTTCAAGTTTTTATATATAGATTATTCTGGAAATCGGAAGATACTCCACGTAAAATAAAAATGGACGATATTAAAAAAGCTTTCCCTTCGCACAGTGAAAGTAGCATTAGGAAACGTTTAAAACTTTGTGCTGATTTCAAACGAACAGGTAAATTTATTTTTATATATTATAATAAGAATGTATAAGTACTTTCTTTTTTCTTTGATTTGTAAGTAATTACTATTTTTAAATTATTTCTTAGGTATGGATTCAAATTGGTGGGTAATAAAGCCAGATTTCCGCTTGCCGACGGAAGAAGAAATTCGAGCGATGGTTTCGCCAGAACAATGTTGTGCATACTTTAGTATGATAGCAGCCGAGCAGAGGCTACATGATGCTGGTTATGGTGAAAAATTTTTGTTTACACCTCAAGATGACGATGACGAGGAAATGCAGTTGAAGATGGACGATGAAGTAAAAGTCGCTCCATGGAACACAACTCGTGCCTATATACAAGCAATGAAAGGCAAGTGTCTCCTCCAGCTGGCTGGTCCTGCTGATCCTACTGGATGTGGTGAAGGTTTTTCATACGTAAGGGTGCCAAATAAACCTACTATAAGCAAGGTAAACTATGTTTTTTACTTAAATTTGTTTAAGGGGATGTAAGGTGGTACGTCTATTTCTTTGAAAAGACGATTCTACGACGGATTTTTTTAAAAATACTATCGGTAGATAATAGGAGGGAATTGTGGAAAATGGATTGTTTCTTTAGTTCTTAATGATTTTTTGCGTTATTGCTATCCTATTGTCCTTAAAAGAACTCTGAACTAGTTTTTGAATAATCGTCCTACAAACAAGGGAGTGTGCTTTTCGTATAGTTGACAATATTTCAGTTTTTCATAATTCTAAATAAACGGACGAAAGTGGTAATTGTTTCTCTGTGGGGTACTACAAAAGAAAACTATCGTTATCTTTAAAATTGTATGTTCACCTTGCACCCCCTTTATAAAGAAATATTGAATTTAAAATAAATTATAATTCTTTTACTTTGATTCATAGGAAGAACAAGAAGCACAACCTAAACGTACTGTCACAGGTACAGACGCTGATCTGCGTCGCCTTTCGTTGAATAACGCAAAAGCTCTTTTGCGGAAATTCGGTGTACCCGAAGAAGATATTAAGAAACTTTCTAGATGGGAAGTTATTGACGTAGTGCGTACCTTATCAACAGAAAAAGCCAAAGCTGGTGAAGAAGGAATGACGAAATTTTCACGTGGTAACCGGTTTTCAATAGCTGAACATCAAGAACGTTATAAAGAAGAATGTCAGCGAATTTTCGATTTACAAAATCGCGTGCTGGCTTCGGGTGAAGTTTTGAGTACTGATGAAGGTGAAAGCTCTGACGAAGACAGTTCGGACATTGAAGAAATGGGAAAGAATATTGAAAACATGTTGAGCAATAAGAAAACAAGCACGCAGTTGAGCTTAGAAAGAGAGGAACAGCAAAGGCAAGAATTAAGAAAGATGTTGATGAACGATAATTCAGGTTCGATTATTTATTTTTTATCTTTTTTGAAAAAAAAAAATTATTTTTGCTATTTTAAAAATTTTGTCACTTGAAATTTTATTAAATACAATTACTTTAATAACAAAATAGGCGCGCAAGAAGAAAAGAAGATGAAGGAAAAGAAAAAAGATGACGAGGATGAAAACTCGGCCTCAAATTTCAATTCTCAACCTGGTCGTGTTCTCAAGATTCACCGTACTTTCCGCAACCCAGAGGGCAAGGAGTTCACCAGGGTCGAAATTGTTCGAAAACCAGCGGTGATCGACACCTACCTGAAGATCCGCAACTCGAAGGACGACTCCTTTATCAAACAGTTTGCTACTCTTGATGAAGCTCAAAAGGAGGAGATGAAGCGCGAGAAACGACGAATTCAGGAACAACTGCGCCGCATCAAACGCAACCAGGAGCGCGAGCGCATGATGACAGGCGGCGGAAACGCGGGCAATAGTCTCGGTCTGGATCGTTCAAGCCTAGGAAACATGAACCTTAACAATTCGACGAGCAGCTCGCACTTCCCGTCGCAGAACCTGTTTGACCGAAGCGGCGCTTCGACTCCCGTCGCTGCGAACTCCAATAGCAACCTACCTGCCTTAAGTAATTTCCCTTCCTCGAGCTTACAGCAGCTCAATTCCTCTTCTAACACTTCTAATCATATTAATAAGCCACATAAGGCTGATCTATCCTCTCCCGCTAAAAAAAAGAAATCCAAATTGAAACCAGATCTGAAGCTGAAATGCGGTGCCTGCGGCAACGTCGGACACATGAGGACGAATAAAGCCTGTCCGCTCTATCAGAACAGCATCGCCAACGCTGCGCCGATGAACGTAGCTATGACCGAAGAACAAGAGGAGGAGATCGAGAGGCAACTCAACACTGAGGATCAGGATCTCGTTAATGTCGATGGCACGAAAGTAAAGCTGTCGTCTAAGCTTATAAAAGTAAGCTTATATTTATTTAAAAGTTTTGCAACTTTTGAACGTACTAAATTTTTTATATTTTTTATTTCAAAGCATGCTGAAGAGATGAAGCGTCGAACATTGTTGTTGAAAGTACCAAAGGATGCAGTTTCTGCGAGAAAACGTAAGCGTGCAGGTGGTGAAGATCAGTATGATTACGTGAAGCGGTACCAGAGGCCAGCAGGGGCTAATCGAAGACGCACAGATCCGGTCGTCGTACTATCGACAATACTTGAGGGTATCCTTAATGAAATGAGAGATCTGCCTGATGTCCAACCTTTCTTATTCCCTGTAAATGCTAAGGTACTATTTCTCTGAATTAATTATTATATAAATTTTCACTGTAAAGTTTACAAAATATAAATTATAATTTCTTTGCAGGTTGTCCCTGATTACCCACGCATTATTAGTCGACCAATGGACTTGCAAACGATTCGCGAGAACTTGCGCCAAAAGAAATACCAAAGTCGCGAAGAATTCCTTGCTGATGTAAATCAGATCAAAGAAAATAGTTCGTTGTACAACGGACCAAAGAATCCACTAACAGAGGCTGCACAGCGTATGCTTGACTTTTGCGTCAGCCAAATCGCTGAAAAAGAAGAAAAATTAATGAGACTTGAAAAAGCTATTAATCCACTCTTGGACGATGACGACCAAGTTGCACTTTCGTACATCCTTAATACAGTGGTTAACGATAGGTTAAAGACTATGCAGGAAGCTACACAGTTCTTGAAGCCAGTAAATAAAAAAATTATCAAAGATTATTACAACATTGTCAAAAGACCTATGGATTTGGAAACTGTTTCAAAGAAAGTTTCCGGTAAGAAATATTGCAGATTACAAATGTTTAAAGAAATTTGCTTCAAATTTTTTATTTAAATTAAAATATTATTTTTCACTTTTTAGCTCATAAATATCATAGTCGTGCTGAATTTATGAGAGACATCAAACAAATACTTGATAATTGCATTCTGTACAACGGACAACTGTCACCCTTGACCGCAAAAGCTGAACATCTGGTTAAAGTAGGCTTAGATACACTTAATGAGGTAAGAACTCATATAATTGGCTTCAAGTAATTCTAATGATGCAATTTTTATAAATTGCAACTTTATATCCACTAAATCGAAAAAGAATGTTCCAAACATGGTTTTACAACTTTGCACTTTTGTGATCGCGAATTCTTCGGGCCAACTTCGTCAACCCCTGAGTATGGTGATCAAAAGTAGTTGTAAAATCTTACCCGCTTGATACGAAAACTGCTATAAAAAAATTGACGATGCTATTGATTAATTTTGGTTTACAGTATGATGACCACCTTACTCAATTGGAAAGGAACATTGCTCTCGTACAGCAGCGAGCTATGGAGCAAGCCGATATTGATCCTTCTTGGATTGGTGACGGTGGAGACGAAGAAAATTACACCATTGTTGAACCAGAATTCAGAGGCGTAAGTGATATATATTATTTAATAATTGTAAAATGTTAGACCTGTATACTTTATGTTAATAATGTTAACTTATTCAGAGCCAGACAAGTTCTCCTGAACATCCGTTTGGAAAGTCTAGTATGGATGACTTTGATTTCGTGGACGTTGAAGGTGATGCAGATGCTGAATTAGGCCGACCAGTAGTGTCGAAAAAGAAGGATGTACTTGAAGAAGGTAAATTTGCTCGAGTTCAACTTTCGATAGTGTCGGAATTTTCATTTTGTTTGTGTATTTTTATTATTTTAGATTTGCAATTTTCGAGTGAGGATGAATTTGACGAAGTGCCTTTTGGAGTTGACGATGCTTTTGAATCTATTGAACTCAAACCTCTTGTACCCGTTGAAGTGAGACCCGAAGAGCTACCCGCAGATGATGACAGTCAGCAAGTGGCAGAAGCTATGATTCAACTCGGAAATGCTGGATCATATTTATCAGGGCAGCCTATCCAACAACATGGTAACTGACATATTTACTAATGATAAATAATTTTTAACTGTTAATAAATAATTTTATAATTTTACAGAAGAAAGTGTGGACTCGAATTACGATCCTTCAGATTCTTTCTTCACTGCTTTGCCACTTAGGAAAGATGATGGCGAGTGTAAAATTCAAGATGACTTGGCTGTGTCCGAAAGTGATGAAGAAGAACAGAAGCCGAATATTAAAAATGAGACTCCAACAACAACAGAAGAAGAGCTAGGAAGCGTTTGGTTCTAAACGTAAATCATGTGCACACGAAACTTTTCATTAAATCAAAGTGTAATATAATTTATTATATTGACAGTTAGACTTTATATATACGTATATGTAAGTTCACCTAGTGTACGAAATTTTTCACGAATTAAGTGATTTTTAGAACAGTGTTATTTCGCGTCGTTTGTAAATAAGATTTTATATTAGAATTCTTAAAATAATATGAATTCTGGGCGGATGTAACACTTGCCTATAAACGGAATTTTTTTTAAAGAGGAAAATATTTTGGCCGGTTAAGAAAATGTACATACAATTAAACTGTTTTTGATCACCTTTGTTTACAAAATATATTATTCAAAATAAACACTGAAAGAATTATTTTGTTAAATTAAATTATTTATTTATTTAAGTTCTTAAAACAAAATAAAAAATAATTTTAAATAAATAAAAATTTTTTTATTTACTTAAAAAGGAATTAAAATTTTATATTTAAAATAAAACTTTTAATACAATAATTGTGTACAAATGTACATTTAAGAAACAGTTATAAAATAAATACTTTTATAAAACTTAACTCCTGCAATCATTTTCATAGTGAGTCATTATATTGAACTTTTTTTTTTAATTTTCTTGTATGAGTTCCATTCAATCTAAAACGTTTCCAAAGTCCGTAACGAACTTCCCAATCATCAAGAAATAGTTCTGGTTTATCCCATTGAATGTGATGTATTGCAAAATTGTAAGTTGATTGTAGAGGAGGATTAAGTTGTGGTGCCCACTGAGCGCGTTCCATTACAATCTTATTGACGTATGCGTGAAAATCTTTAGCTTTATGAAGCCAACATATGAAGGACAATACAGAGACTGTAATTGCATGAATGTGATAAGATGATTCTCTACCTAATTAGTGATAAATAAATAAGCATTTTTGGAATTACATTAAAAATAACGATAATTAGAGAAATTTATTAACCAATTGTTTCATGTTTTTTTCTAACTATATCTTGAAGGCTCATCATAAGGCAACTCAAAGCTGCTGCTGTAAAACCACATGGTATTTCAATGGCTAACAAACACACTGTGCAGTATGTTGTTTCTAAATTCAAACGATTACTTCTATGATTCATGATACTTTTAATCAGACTTTCATGTATTATTTCTCTGTGTTTCTTTAAAAATTTCCTATCTTCTTTCTGATACTCACACATGTTTATTTGTAATGGCATATTTTCAAAAAATATTTTTGGAGTATTAAACAACATTTTATTCTTGCCTCTATCAATAAGATATTGTAATATACGATTTCCCAATAAAGAAACAAATCTTACACTGGATCCAATCATTTGCATAAGTAATGAAAGAATTTCAGATGTTAGAGTTTTGGCCAAATAAGCAGCTTGATGAACATAAGCAGCATATTCAACTATACTGCCATAGTTTAAAATTATATTATCATTGTCCCCTTCTTTAATGCACCATATGGTCATTTGATGAATTATAATAAGAATATAATAATTGGAAATATGTTTAATTATATTCCTAAAACATAATTCTAAACTACCCCTTAAATCAGCAAAAAACAGATTTTCAGATTGTTCTTCTGATACATTGTGCAAACTCCTATAATAAAGATCAAGAAGTCTTTCAAGAAAATTTGGAGTTTCATTAGTTTCTGGCCAAGTATAAATATCAAGAATCTCATATAAAACTTTCACAATTGATTTTGTATCTACATTCTTATTCTTATCATTGTAATTTATTTTGTTGCACAATTCGTGACAGATTAAAGATCCTTTAAAACCGTAGTCAAGCATGTATGTTAATATATCAATGCACACTCTTCTTACTCGCCACAAATTCTCATTGTGTAATATATTAATAACGACTGTTATAGCCTCTTCTGATTGTTCTGCTTTAAATATTTTAAGTAACTTGATATAATTTTGTTTGGCCAAATAATACCTCCTTTTACGTTTTCTATCGGATATTTCAATGTCACGGTATAATAAAGTATCCGAGTACTTTATAAGACTTATGATTGCACAGTATAATAAGATGCTTGAATCTAATAACTTAAGTTGATTAGATGTACTTTTGCAGAGAATTTCAGTCAACAATAGTAGCCCTTTGTCCTTTTTTGATTTAATATGACTTTTTGTGTCTTGATTTCTACAAACATTATGCAATTCTTGTATTTTACTATAAAGTTCTTTATCAGATAAACGTATTAAAGAGTAAGGAAAACAAAAATTTATCATTTTCAGATTTTACAAGAATCAAATAAAATTAAACCATTTCTTATTTTCTTATTACTAAATCATTATTCATTTGTTGTCAATTTAAATGTCATAAAATAACCTGTTCTTAACAATTGAACTATTTTCTTCCGAGATAATTCAATTAACAAATTTTCGATCCTTTTCATATGGAGTTATTGTAACGTTATAATTATTATTTTACAATGCCATGAACTAAATCTTTAAAAATTGTTCTTTGACTTGAAAATAAGCATATTTTAAAATTCTTAAAATCAATTAAGATATTTCAAAATCGTGAGATATTGGAACAAAAAAGTAAGGTTGAGCAAATCAAAATATATCAATATATCATAAACTAATATACATATATCATAAACTAATTCCGTTAGAGTGGGAGTGTGGGAGAGCAAAGTCACAGGACACTGAAATCTTAGATCTGTCTTTCTTTCTCTGACTGATAACAGTTGAGTGATGACTCTGTCAATACATTTTTGTATACCATCATATATATAAAAATACTATATATTGAACGGCAATAATATATAAGTTCCCGTCGCCCTATTATCGATAAAAAAAATAGACAACACGTACACGGAGTGGTCTCTCATCCGCATGACCGCGCGCATGTGTACACAATGTCGTGTTTAGATACATAAACGCGCACGATGTGGAAGTGAGTGCATGTAATTTAGTAGTAACAGAGCGAGAGCCCAAGCAGGAGTAGTTGTATTCTTGCTTTTCTTTCACAGCGGAGCGGAAGTAAAAAGGCTTGAAAAAAGGAAGAAACGAAAGAGAAATAACAATAAGATTTCGAGAAAGGATCGCTCGGATCGATCACGAACGAATAAAAAATGCTTCGCACAATTTACCGCCGTAAGCCTAAGACTCCACAATTTGACATCGACGTAATGGTATGTGTTAAGAATTTAATGTCCTGCGATAGAACTATTTTTTTCGCGCCTAAAGCTGTGTAAAGTGAAAACAGTGTTTTTTACACGCGGCTAGAAACAGATTTTTAAATTCAATTATAATTAGACTGTCATCTTATTTGTGTGCATAATGAGTTCAAGGAGAAATAGCGTTTTTGTTTTACAAACTCTGTAGGATAATTCAGTTTGCGGGCTGGATAGAGTAATGACTAAATTATGTAATGGATGATGTATGAAACTATTTTTCATTCGAAATTTTTTATTTGCTTTTGAGTAGGCTAGTTTAGTACATTTTTTCCTGTGCAAAATTACTGAATTAATATGTTTTTTTAGTTACTGGAAAGAATTTCAACACAGAGGATCATAGAATGCTGGTAATTCAAGAAGAACATCAGCATCATGTAGAATTTTGTAGAAACAATGATGACCCACGTGATGAGTCTCACTCCTTCTCGAAGACGCTGGCTCATTGTCCTTTTTATTATCCTGATACCATGCGTGATACTGAATTTTGCATCTTCTCCAGATGTGCACGAAGAGACACTGCTTCAAAACAGCATAGCAGAGTTGCAAGTGAAACTGGAGCATTTGCACTCAAAATACATTACAAGTCAAGAGGAGATACAGCTTCTCACCTACCAGCTAGCTCAGATAACAGAAGGAACTCATTTGTTACCTGATGTTCAAGTTTTCATCAATAACTCCAGTTACAATGTTACAAACACAAAACTACCCTCAGTCTATAATTTTCTACCTTATCTACTCAATGATCCTAACAGTTTGCGTCCAGCTTTTATTCATAGCAAAGGCAGAACTGGTGTAAGTATGATATTAGGAATTCCAACAGTCAAAAGAGAGGTGCAAAGTTACTTAATGGCAACTTTAAAGAACTTACTGGATCGAATGAGCCCATCAGAGACAGCTGACACTTTGATTATAGTATTTATAGCAGAAGTAAGAAAAATACTTGTTAAAGAATATTTAAATAATTCAATATTTATGTTTATTTTTGTTCTTTTCTAGACTGATATCGAGTATGTGACCTATGTTGCAAAACAAATTGAAGTCCAGTGAGTAAAAAATTGTACCTATTTTAAATCCAAACAAATTTAATATTAAATAATTATTATGTTAATATAAAAATAAATTACAGATTTCCAAACGAATTTGAATCTGGAGTTATTGAAATTATATCACCACATCCATCTTATTATCCAGATTTTTCAAAACTGCGCGACACTTTAGGCGATAATCATCAACGCGTAGTATGGAGGTCAAAGCAAAATTTAGATTTCGCTTTTCTTATGTCATACGCGCAGTTAAAAGGAACGTTTTATGTACAGTTAGAAGATGATATTCTAGCTAAGAAAAATTTTATTACTACAATGAAATCGTTTGCTTTGCAAAAAGTGAGTTTGAAAGAAAACTGGGTAGTATTGGATTTTTGTCAACTAGGGTTTATTGGTAAGAATTTATTTACGTATTAATTACATTTTCCAACTTCATTAATAAATATGAATATTTCTGGATATTTACAGGGAAGTTATTTAAATGTGTAGATCTGCCGTGGTTAGTACAATTTTTTCTAATGTTTTACAATGATAAACCAGTAGATTGGCTTTTGGACCATTTAATATCCACGAAAGTATGCAGCCTCGACATGGATAATGTAAATAAAATTTATAATTCTGTAAATTGTACCTTGAAAAATATTTTTCAAATGTTATTGAACGATAAAATGAATTTTCAGAAACGGTGTAAAATGGCAAAAGCTGAATTGTGGTTGCATTATAAACCATCTTTATTTCAACATGTTGGTACTCATTCTTCATTGAAAGGAAAAGTACAGAAGTTAAAAGTAAATTAATTTTCTTTTTTTAATAATTTTATAAATAGAGGATAAATTAAAAATTGTTTTATTGTAGGATAAACAGTTTGGCAAGATAACTTTATATTATGGTCATCAAAATCCAGAAGCTGTTGTTGAATCTCAAATCAAACCATATAAGCAATTTACGCTTCATAAAGCTTATAGAGGGGAATCCTTCTTTTGGGGACTTTTACCACAACCAGGAGATCAACTTAGATTTAAATTTGTTCATCCTATTTTTATAAAGAGATATTTATTTAGAAGTGGGAATGCTGAGCATCCATCAGACAAATTTTATAATACGACTGTTGAGGTTCTACCGCATTCGTCTAATTTTATTAATAGAAATCATAATAATGTTACGGAAGACGGTTACGTGATTATAGGTAAATTAAATGGAAATTTTAATAACTCACGGTAGTTTTTTAAAACATTTTTTCAATTAAATTTGTTTTCTTCATAGGCAAATTTGACTCTCTTGGTATAGCTCGGGGTACCGTAGATAAAAAATTGGGTAAAATCTCAGTGCTTCGCCTAACAGTACACAGCGAGAGTGATAATTGGGCAATTTTATCTGAAGTGAGTATGCAAATGATAACAATTTGAAGACGTCTTGAAATTCATTTCTATTCATAATTTTTTATAGATTCATATAGAAGAGGATCTACACAGCTGACAAAAGGAATATCATAAAATCATTAATCGTTCTTTTTATAATGCGTAAGGATTTGCCGTTAAATATTCTTCATCTGTACATACATCCAATCATATTATTTATCGTGCCTTCTTGTGAAGCAACTTACCATTACAAGCCTTTCTAAAGAGTAAGAGTATCTGTGTACTTCTAAGGTGACATATTTTATTCAATCATATACAAATCTGGTTGTCACTTAATGTGTACTACATTCTCTGTCTTATTTATTTTTACTAATCAAACGATATACTCAAGCCCCAGTGTCATGACGATGGGAACAATACAATTGGTCCATTTTGTGTCCAATTGGCACTTAAATTTTGTGATAAACAAAAAAAACTATGGTCTACTTAGCATGTAAATGTGCAAATTTTAAGCCTCCAGATGTATTATGGTTTTATTTAAAGTTTTATAATGTATATCATTGACAAAATAAATGTAATATAACATTTGTGAAACATTTTATTTTTTACTCTAAATAAACCTAACACATTTTCTTTCAAAATTTAAATTGTTTCTTAATTTCAAAAAAATTTCAAATAGTGTACAAAAAAACTGTGTGGATAAAATTTTTTTATTTTTGAAATAAAATTATTTATTTGATCATGTAAAATTAATAAACGTTCTAAAATTTGTAAAATCTACTTAAGTACCAAGTTCTTTTAAAATGGTGTCGTCTGCTATTTCAATTTTAATATAAGAATACAATTTTAAATATTTTAAGAATTTAATAACATAAATATTTAGAAATTGTAAAAATAGGTAATTGAATGCGTACTTTGTATAAATTCTTTAACAAAATTTTGTATTGATTATTATATAACAGCTGATTGGAATAGTTGTATATATATAGATGTATTAGCTACTGCTAAACAACTGTGGGATTTTCCAGAGAAAACATACTCGCGTAGATTTTAAAAAAGATACTTTCGTTATCTTGTACTAAAATTTTCCGGTCTTTTCAAAATAAATAAGTTTTTTAAAGTAGTATAATTTATAAGATGACAGTATAAAAAGTTATTGGTTGATGGTGTAGCAATAAAACAATTTTTCAAAAACTAAATTGTTCGATAAATCAGTTTATAAGAAGTTAAGAAATTAAATTTAAAATCATTTTTATCATTTAATGATCATCTAGCTAATTTTTCTCATTTTTATTTTAAACAGTAAAAAAGAGTTGACCAGACGAAATAATACGCACAAAATATGAACTTAGATTTCATGCTTATACAATATTGTTTAATATGCTTGTACAATATTATAATTCTGATGGCAAGTGATAAAATATTGCAAGTTGCAACATATAATATAGGTATGCACCATTGACTATACAGCACTACTGCATGCAGGCATTACAGGCTAGCGCTGCTGCTGGCGCTGCTGAAGTTCTCATTGGAACATGCCGAGAGCAGTAGAGCCGGTAAAATGTTGAGTTCATCATCCCTCGTGTAAATTTATTTTTTCCCGTAAACCACCATAAACAACGAACTAAACAAAGCTTCACCTTTCAAGAAATGCCGAAAGTAAAGCTAAATTTTGTATATCTTGTTGGTCTTTTTTTTTTAACAATTTTAGGTGTGCATTACGTCTCGAAACTCCAATGTCCTGACAGTGACAAAAAAGTCGTAAACAAACAAAAATATCGTCTGCTCGTGTTAGTTTTGAGCGCGCCAGAAAATGCTGAAAGAAGAGATACCATTCGAAAAACTTGGTTATCACAAAAACAAATTGAAGTGAAAAATTTCTATGCTATTGGTTTGGTCAATTTGAAGCCAGAGCAAAGGGAAACCATTGAGTCTGAAAATCAAAAGCATAATGATTTGTTACTGCTGCCTAAGTTACATGATTCCTATGTAACTGTAACAAAGAAGGTTTTGCAGTCGCTTGTCTATGCCTATGAAAACTATGAATTTGATTTTCTATTGAAGGCAGATGATGATAGTTTTGTTTTAATAGATGAGATGCTTAAGGATTTGATTAGATGGCAGAATAAGGGCACAAAGAAGGAACTTTATTGGGGTTATTTTAATGGAAAGGCTAGAGTTAAAAGAAGTGGACCCTGGAAGGAAGCTGACTGGTTTCTCTGTGATTATTACTTGCCCTATGCTCTTGGTGGAGGATATGTTCTATCCTACAATCTTGTTAAATTTATCGCTGAGAATTTTAATGTTTTAAAGTAATTCATTTTTGTATTTATATATAAATGTATGCATTTTATTTATTTTTAATTTATTTAATAATACTAATTTTTTTTTTAGATTACACAATTCAGAAGATGTCTCAGTTGGACTATGGCTGTCACCAATAGCAAATATTGAGAGAAAACATGATATTCGTTTTGATACTGAATACCGTTCTCGAGGATGCTCAAATCAGTTCATAGTCACACATAAGCAGAGTGTTCAAGATATGAAAAAGTTGCATGAATTTTACTCAAGGACTGGAAATTTGTGTGCTCAAGAAATAAATAATTATTTCGGTTACCAATACAATTGGACAGCTCCGCCTAGTCAGTGTTGTGAAAGGAAACCTGGGATTCCTTAAACCATTTTTTTAAGATTAACGTTATCTATTTAATAACGAGGCACAACTTGAATATTTAAGACTTTCTATAAATTATTAAGCTTTTTCTCTCATAATTACTCTTAAACAGCATTTAAAGATATTGATAGATATCATAAAAAGTATGAATGTTTTTAAAAGTTGTAGTTTTTTAAAAAGTAACAGTATTTTGCATAAAAATACACTCACTGCTTTAAATCTGATAATTAAAACCCATAGGGATGATTTATAATTACTTACATTATTATATTTCATTCATAGTTACTTATATTATAAGTATTTAGTGAACAATTTTCAAAATCATCCATGAATAGGTTTAGATTAAAAACTATAAATCTTGTAAGAAGTTTGCAATTTTGGATTGCAATTATAAAATATTTGGGATTTTTACTCTTTAATATTTTTTCTTATTTGTTTTAAACTAAAACTTAAAAAGAAATGTTTTGCTCTCTAATATTGCAAAGTTCAAATACATATTTTGTGCCTGTGTGCCATAAGCATAATGTAAATATATCATTTGTATATATACCTTCATCTTACATATTTAAAAAAAATAGGATTCTATCAAAAATATGCCTTATTGCAAAATCAAATATATTTATTAATTATAATATATATTATTAACTACAATGTATTGATTTATATTATCTATTTCAACAGTACAAGAGTCTTGCTGTACTTGTGAAATGAATAATGATTGACAAAATAATGAAAAAATTTGTTTTTAATGATTAACATTTACAAAGATTAACTTTTTAAAAACCAAGTCATTATTACAACTTCACTGTACAAATATATAAATTAACTTCATAAGACTATAAAATATAAAACATTTAAAAATCTAAAATAGTGACAATTACGATTCGCAATTATCATTCCACGATTAGGCTTTGGAATAGTTGACACTGACACCTTGAAATTGGCTTATAAAATATATAAAAGACAACAAAAGAGTCTTTCAATAATATAAAAGGAACGATATAATGTTTTTAATGGAGATCATTGCAAATAAGGAAAGAGTCTAAGTCGCCAGTTTCAAGATATCTCACTTTAACAAGTCTAATCGTTTAGTCATTTCTTATTTATTTATCTAAAGATTTTCGTGTTAATACTTTCTGCTCATTTAACAAATGTAGAATGTCCATAATCACGAAGAACTTTTTTGTGAATTTAAAAAGTTATTTAGGACGGCTCAAATCTTTATAGCGAAGATTTGATATTGCTTTGATTTTATTTTTTCTTTCGATCTTGAGTGCATTTTGGACAGAACCACTTTCCTTTTGGTTTTGTTGTAAGACCAACACACGCAAAATGGAACCATTCGATACCACACTGAAAAACATAACAATAGATTTCATTAGGAAAAATTCACCAATTAATTATTTCAATTTTAATCATTTAAATGTTATTTGAAAACTTCTTATATGAAATATAAAAAAAAAACTTACATCAGGATTATCACAACCAATCATTTCTCCATACGAAACTTGATTACACACGCAGTATGTAGGCTCATTAGGATCAACAGGCATATCCAAAACATCTGCTGGATGACTCATTGCATTAGCATCTGCTTGAGATGCATTACCTGCTGCACCAGCCACCGTTGTAGAAGCAGTAGTACTTCCTTTCTTTTGTTTTTTTCTTGCTCCCTTGATTTCATCTTCACTACTGACATTTCCTACAACATTAAAGCAATTGAACTTAGATAATTTTTTCTAAGAAAACAATTAAAATAAAAATTATATATATAATTGAAAAGAACTGTATACCTTTCTTACGCTTTTCTTTTTCTTTTAGTTTTTTTCTTCCTTTTTTACTAGCTCCACCGTCTTCTTGTGCTCTATTACTATTTAAGGCTTTGTCTTGAATTTCAGCTTCGAACCTCATTAAATCTGAGTCTAGCCTCCTAATATGTTTATCTACAAGTTCATAAGTTTGTATTGCCAGTTGAACTTTGTCATCACCATAGGCTTTTGCTTTATTAAATAAGTTTTGTATTAGTGATAACTGTTCATTTTGTTTTTCTGCAGATTCTTTTTTCATATTTTTTAAGTAATCGTCTGCTAACTTATCTATGTCTTTTATCAAAACTTGAGCTCTTGCATCAAGATCTCTCATTAATTCAAAATTCCTCCGTAGTTCAGTAGGAAGATTTTCTAAACCTGAAGAAATTAAAATATTAAATTAGTTATTGTAATGATTTTCAAATAATTTAAAAACCACTTGTAAGTGATTGCTTACAGATTAAATATATGATTAAGAGATTAACATTTATTATAAATTTTAAATTCATTTCACAAAAACTCAATACCATGCACATAACTGGTTGCTATAAAACTTTGGGAACATTGTGAAAAACTTATTATCCTTTGGTCAGCATAAAAACTGATTCATTTACAAAGGGCTGGGTATACATTAAATAAATAATTAAAAATTACAATTCTATTGTATCCTTAAAAAGAATTTAACTATACAATTTGGGTCAAAACCATGGAAAGTCATTCATAAACAATATAAACAAAACAACACTTGAATGTTGACACTGTATTAGAAAGCTTTATATACTTACTATCTAAATAATGTTCCAGGTAAAACGTAGTCGTCATTTTCGGAAGATTTTTAAATGTGCTTTTAGAAATAGCTTATTTCTACAGATAGATAGTAAGTACTTCAGTCTCTTAACTAACATATGAGTTCTTGGCGCCTTGATAAACAGAGTAACAAAACGTCAAATCGATCTTTTTTTTATAATGGCGTTAGTGTACCGAACTATCAACTGGTCGCCATCGCTCTGGTTTTTTGGTTAGTATCTGGAAAAACGGCGCGTCTTTGACAGCGTTGTTTTAACTTACCGTCTGTGCGCATACTCGGTGAAAACGCAACTAGCGACACCAAGCTATAGTATATGTATTGTTATTTGCGTGTTACGATTCAATTTTCAATTGCGGGGAAAAGAAAACACTTAATATATTTAAAATCTCCTAGTGTAGATTTAAAAGCAATTGTGCAAAATTTTGCAATTAAAAAAACTGCGAATTATTTCATTTATTAGAAAAAAATAAAATCTTCTGAATGCGATGAGGCATTTTTTTGTCGATTTTATAGATTTGTGTACAATATTATATTATAATATTATAATTTTTCATAGATATAAAAATTATTTTAATTTTTTACAATTAAATAATTAAATTAATGTAATGATGGCAATCTGCGCACGTGCAATTTTAGTTCTTAAACGAATATATATATATATACGAGGTGCCGACGTATTGCATGATGTATCGAAAATTTTGAGTGCAGTTGACAAGTAGAGAATGAAATTAATTTATCTATCAATTGTATAGGCAATTTCACATGATTTTCATATAAATAATTACATTTTACAAGGAATAAAATGGATTTTTACATTAGAATCAAATGAAAAACAAAAAAGATTCCGGTGAATTTTAGCGATTGTCTTGAAATGAGTAATGTATGCATATGCAGTGTTATAATTTCTGTACGAAATATTTTTTTCAATTGTAAAATATGATACAAATTCTTTTCCAAAAGGTGAGATTATGATCAATGAACCTTTTTAACTGCCTTTCCAAATGTTTAAGAAATAAAAAGATATTAATATACGTTGTTTTCATAATTTATTTACGAACTACATTTTACAATGACGTTCACATTTATAAATTTTTTATCTGTACAAACTTTAAATAAATTTTAGTTTTTATGTAATATATTTTAAAATATTAAAAAATATATACAGATCACAGTTTAATATAAAAATAAAATTACAATAAATAGAAACTTTATACAATCCAAAAACTATATAGATACGAGAAAATTCATATTTGGTTATCATTAATCCTATTATCAATATCATTATGTACAAGTGATGCTAATTTTCGGATTGTTTCTAAATCATTAAATAAAGATTTTATATCCTCTTTTGATTGTTTTTCATGCTTAGTATCATATTTCTTAGAAATCTCCATATTTTCTAAATCAGTTACATGAGTTTCTACAAAATGTAATATAGATTCAATATAGTCTAGATAATGATCAAAATGTTCCAACAATCGCAATTTACATTCTATAGGATCTATTAAAGCTTCTGGTTCTGGAATTATTGGCTGAAACATTTTGGATGATGCAATAGTGTTATATTTCGCAGTTAATTCAATACCATTGATTTCGTCAGCTTCATTTTTATCCCCTTCCAAAATATTCATAAGTTCATTATCTGAAATAATTGGTTTTTCGTTCCCTTTATTGTTATCGCTTAAAGTTAATTCTTGATTTTCTTTTTTATCCCTTTCAGGACAATCATCATTTTTTTCAGCTTCAGTTATTACAGGTATTGGATCATCTTTGAAAATTGGAATTTTTATTTTACTCCAGTTCTTAGCCCACAGGTATAACTTAGGATGATCTTTGGATTGTAAAACATTTAATTTCACCCTCAAACTATAAAACAGATCTTGAATTTGTAACAGTGCAGAAATTAAATCAAAAGAACGCTTTAACATAGCAGTTCTTTTGTTATTAGTAGCATAAGTACATATACTGGGTAATATTCCTTTGTTGATCCATTGTTGATCATAAAAATATTTTTTAGATTTTCTTCCTTTACGGGGATGCTTACAAATATAACAAACATAATTTTCAGGAACATCATCTACTTTTTCTATATTGTTACATTCACCATGTTGCCAACAATGGCAAAGTTCACACTGTACCATTAATCCATTTTCTTCATAAAAGCCACACTTGCAATTAACAATCTCATCTTTAGATAAATGTTCTAGTTTAACTGTTTCCTCAGATTTGGCAATTACACTATTGTTTTCACTTTGTATACTGTCATTATTGTCTGCTTCGAGTCTATAATTATTAGTACTGTTATTATATTCAAAACTTAAATTTGAAGAATCATCTACAATCAACAAATTATTTTCACAATTATCACTACTTCCCTTTAAATCTATCTGTACTTTTTTTAACTTTTTAAATTTATTTTCTACATTAGAGAGATTTTGCAATCTCTTTTTTTTCTCGTTTGTATTTTGCAATTGCCCAACTTCATGAGTTTTTGGTGTTAAAGTATGCCTGACTGGAAGCAATGTTTTTATACCAGTGTAATTCTTTTCTTCCTTAAGTCGCATGTTAAATAATGTTTCTGGTAGTAGTGGAGAAGTATTACTTTCATCCATTGAATCATTGTTTTCTTGTTTTAGATCAGCTTCCACTTGACTAGAGTTTGTATCAGAAGTATGAGAAGATGAAGGTGATGGTGGTATTTCTTGACTAGATTGAATGAACTGTTGAGCAGAAGCTCTTTCTGGAATAAAATCTTCAATTGAATCACCTACAGTCCTAGCATAAGCTAAATCAGCAACCTTTGGAGTCGAACCCAAAAGTTTTGCAAATGAAGGGTGATAATATTTAATGTGCATATGTAATAAATTTTCTTTCCTAAATATTTTATTACATTCATCCAATGGGCATTTGTAAGAACCATTTTCCATTTCAACTCTTATACTTCCAATAAATGCAACATTCTCTTCTTTATTAGCTAAAAAATTGATTTTAAAATATGAATATTATAAATAATTTAATAATGAATAATTAATAATTATTTGAATATTAGAAACTTACTTATATTTTCTCTATAATTATAAATACCAGTTTTAACTAAGTAACTTTTTTCATTTTCTTTCTTTCTGTCAGAAAGTGGGATCTTTGATAAATTTCTTCCTTTCTTATCTCTCCTTTCTTGGTTACTTTTAACAAAAGCATTTTCTTCTTCCCCTGCAGCAGTGAAATTTTGTGGAAGTTTACTTAAACTTACTTTCTTTAAATTTTTAGTGAACCCATCATCAAACAATACACTGCACTTGTCTTTTGATACTAAGGAAGTAATTTTTGCTGGATACTTCTTTTTATCATTCCAAGGAGCTAATACCCTGTCCCCCACTGCAAATTCAAGATTTTTAAGATCTTTTGTATGAGATTGCACGTCTCTTAATCTAGAACTATCCATAGGAATCCATTCATCAGTCTTCAAACTGGAGTTTTCAAAGTGTATAAGTACTTCCCTCTCGTTCCAATCTGTCTCCACAACCTTGACAACATGCCATTGCTCATGGAAGTCCTTAGCTTCAAGCTCGTAACCGGGCGCGAACTTCAAAATTGATTGATTCATCTTTTTAACTGAATTCTATTGTTTGCACGCTGACTTTATAGGTTATAAAATCTTTTGCGCCGCTTATTGTCATTGAATCTGCAAGAAACACTCAGATTTTTGCACTAAACTGTGGATATTCCTAAACACAACATTTCTAGGCTAGAGATTCTCCGACACAGATACAAAACAGGGGAGGGGAGATGAGTGAAGTATGCGAAGTCGAAAAATCCCACCAAAATTGCGTCAGATTATGCACATGGCTCGAACTGGAATCGCGGGTATGTTTTAAATACACACATGTGCGCCTCGCGGACGTGGCAACGTCGCCCATACTCGCCATATTCTGAGGGAAATATACAGGTATAGAAAGCATAGAGATAATATAAATAGAGTGGGGGAGCGAGGCCTCCGGTTGACCGGCGCTTAAAAAGAGAAAGAAGATCGGGGCTACTATGTGTCTCTTTCTAGCACGCATGCGCTCTTCTGCTGTTAGATAAAGAAAGGTAGTAGAGCTCGTTTTCTTTCTCTTTCTAACAGCGCGTCAATTTCACTTACGGGAGAGGGTATAGCTTCTCCACTCTATCTATATTATCTCTATGATAGAAAGGCATCTTAGCGTCGCCGCTTAGTTCGCTGATGGGCAAATTATGTCAACACACGAAAAATTAACCGATCTAAATTTTGGTGTCTGCAGTTACAAATTATGTGATTATAAGGATTAATGTATATTTGTAAATTAAAAAAATATTTATTAGGCTTTAAACAGTTTTCAAGTGCTTAAAATAAGATGAAATCAATGCAAATATTTCTTTTAACAGAAGTTATATATAATTGTATATAATAAAAACAAGACATTTCTTTACAATTTTCTATTATTCAAATTATTTTATAGAAATTAAAATTAAATTTTATGGAAATGAAAATGAAAATTTTAATATATTTGGTACTAAAATTTATAATTTTTTTTATTCTCTTAAAAGTTCAATATTTAGTGA
>JAWWML010000001.1:13812754-13882872 GCA_035047165.1 Ormyrus rosae | reverse complement strand
AAAAAGAAAATCACAATTAAAAATGCTTGATTCATGTTTTAAAAAAATATTATCCTACTTAAGAGTTACACATTTGTCATCCAGAGTAAAAATGAAACTTAAATTGTTCAAACAAATTTACAGAATCATTTTATGTATATATGTACAGGATACTGTGTCAGTGGAAACACAGATTGTAGATTTTAGGCTAGCATTTTCCTCTAAACGAGGGGATAGCTGGCAGATGAAGCGATACCGCACTGATTGTCCTTGTTACGTGCCATCTTGATGTATCCTTTGTCGCCCCAGGTTTCACCCCAGCTGTTCTTAACAAGCCAGTAGTCTTGACCGTCTTCGTCGGTACCGTAGCCAACAACGAGGACTCCATGGTCAAGTTCGGTCGAAGAACATTCAGGTTCATTGTAGACACCTGCAATAAGTTAAATTTATGTAATATTTTTAAAGAATGTTAAAAAATGAAGTTAAGAAATGAGTGTACCATCAGCATAGAATTGAAATGTTTGATGAGAGGCATCAATGGCCACTGAGATAGGACCAATGGTAGCAACAGCAGCCTTCAGTTTCTCTTCGTCACCTTCAGGAATGTCGACAAAGCCGACATCTTCAGCTCCGCGATTTTTCGGATTGTAACGGCAGACATCATTTTCAGCTTCATAGGGGTAGCTTGCTTCGGTGTCAAGACCTTTATTATCTTTGATGTATTTGAAGGCATTGTCCATTAATCCACCGTTACAGCCATTGTTTCCATACTTGCCCGAACAATCGACTAAATTCTGCTCACTGAGAGAAACAAGCACACCTGTTTGTCTGAAGTGTTGAGCTTCAAGAGCACCAGTCTATAAAAGATTAAAAATTTATTGTTTATATAAAAATATATTATTCAGTTTTATGTCGTAAATTTGTTTATCTTATACATACAGCTGAGAAAGACCAACAGGAACCACAATGTCCCTGATCCTTAATTTTAGTGACTGCTCCTTCTTTTCTCCAGTCAACGGATTTTGGCAGTTCAACATGAGCTGGTGTAACAAATTTAGCTCCAACAGGTTTTTCATAGCTTTCAAGCATTCCAGGTTTAGTCTTGTTGAAACCATTCAAAGTAGTCACAAATTCATGATGAAGCTAGATTTTAAATTGTAATTGATTCAATTAACTTTCATTACGATTTTATTAAAAAAACGTTTTTATAGAAAAATCTTACCATATCAGCATATTTGTTGAGAGATAGTTTGTAAGAAACCAGACCCATTTCATATTTAGCATTATGCTTAGCAATTTTATGTTTATTTTCCATGAAAATTTTCATTCTAAACTTCTCTTCAATATCACTGTTATATCCCTTCTTATGTTGTACCTATAATAAGAAATTTTATTTGTAATGAAATAAGTCTGAAAATTGCTTAAATTTTTGTAATTCATATCTTTATTCAATGCAATTTACATTCAGCATAATCTTTTATTAATTATGATGACTAGGAACTAGGTGAATAGATTTTATATCTGCATATTCATTATTTCTACTTATATTGTGTTTAAATTGAAAAATAAAAAAAAAAACATTTTTTATAAACATGCAAAAAAATTTAAGATTTTGTTTTATGATAAGTTTATACAATTTAGAAATCAAATTTTTAATTTACCTTGAAAGTTTTCCATTCTTCCATCACAAGGTCAAGTAATGAAACAGCATTAGCAAGCGTAATTGCTGCGACAAGTAAAACGAGTAATACCTTCATGATGTATAAGTTTCTCTGGAAATATAAAAATTGCTTTTGTTATGTATAAAATTTGAAAACGAGAAAAAAATCATTAAAATAAGCATATTCTGTCCTTAATATTAGATTAGTCATCTTATCATAAGAAATGGTAGAATGAGTAATACACATTTAACTACCTTGTTTTTAGAAAACAATTTAAAAAAAATGTACTTACAACTGAATTTTTATCTCTAAATTTAATTTTCATAATCAAAATGTTTATCAAAATGTTAATAAATTAACAATTCATTACTTAATAAGTTAGAAATGAATTGCTTGAAAAACAATTATTAAACATTTTATTATTGGAAATGAATAATTTTCCGTTTTCAATCAAGCTGCCGATTACGAAACTCTAAGAATATCTAAATTTACAAAATTTACTTATTACCCGCGTATACATTCATAAACACGAAGAATACAAAAACACTAGTTTTGTAATGAACTCGTAACTTGAAATTAGTATGTTGTTCAAATCAAAATTTAAATTCATGCTAATAAACCACAACAATCGTTTGACAAATTATAATTTTATTTAACGACTTTACTCAAAAAATGTTCTGAAAAACCAATGTGAAATGACAAAATTAATAATCTTAACGAGCCTAAAACGATATTTTAAAACGATGCAGATAACAAAAACGCTTCGCTAACGTAAATAAACAAAGGACGGTGCAGCAGAAAAACATAATCCTACTCTACAAATGCGTTTCACGCACATTTTATAGAAGAATGAAGCGTTGCTCGGATAGATTTTCTTACATGTACATATACCGATGCACACACAATTCACTGACACCTCGCATTTGAAGGAATAAAGCAAATTGAGGTCAAAGGCTTTCTCCGACCGAAAAATTCGCGATTGATCTAAAAAATGATCGCTGACGATAAAACTGTCACAAAGGAAAAAGTCAGTCGCGATTAAAGGTATGTTGGCATGCAATTGCGTAGAACTTTGAGGAAAATCCGAGCTTGAATTGCGTAACCTCCATGAGAACAAATGAAACAGCAGCACTTTTAAATAGTAACGAGAAACAAAGGTAAAGAAGAAGAACAGAAAAGAGACAAAGAAAAGGGACTCACCTAAGCTTCCTGTAATGAAAAAAGAAAATCCAATGAACCGAACGCAATGGATGATGCTCTCAAACTGCTGCGCAGGGTACGGAGCGATGGCTTTATGTGTTTACTTCTCCCACCGACGGTCCGCTCCGGATATCACGAATCACGATCCAGCACCAGTGTCGTCTCTTCGTGCAGTGTTGCCAATGCTTCTGCCTACGATTTTCTTCGCGGAGGAGTTATATGTTCTTTGAGAGCATACGATTATAACAGTACATCACTTGTCTTCTCCAGGTGAGAGGAGTTTTTTTTAGATTAGACAAGTTGTTGGTTCGGGTTTTTTTGTTTGGAACAGTTAGGAAAACTGAGTTTCTAACACCATAGGAGTTGTATTTTCATTGGTTCTCAAAAGATCAAATCCAATTTATTACAAAAAAAAATGTTCATTGATTAGGTTTTTGTGAGATCTCATTGTAAGATAAACAAATAAGAAAGATAGAATCATGCATAATTTCAACAGTCATTATTTTGAAAACGTATTCAGTATTTTACTCTGATACTATTGGTGTTTACTATAATTATCGCGTTGTTGATAAAAATGTAAAACGAATTTAAGTCGAACTTTGTGCTAATGCAAATAACTATACACTTACAGTATAATCACTATACAACATTTTACAAAATTAATGCGATAATTACTGTTTAAAACTACTAAAATTATATAATTGCTTCTTGGTTTATAAATCTTTTTCTAACATTGTTTTGATCAAAAACTAATTGCAATAATCAACCAATAAATTATAAACAATAATAAAGTTGATAAGGGCGGATTTGGCACTGCTAAAGGAAACTAAAAATTCGAACTATTACCCAAATATGTCAGGGACTTAAAAATCAGTTTCATAGTTTTGTTATAAACTGTGCTGATGCAAGAATGCGTAGTACTGCGGTATAAGCCTTTCCCATATAGATGAATGCATTATAGTTTTACTATTTTTTTATTATTTACATGCAGTTTATATACATTTTAAAATATCGTGAATCATAAGCTTTTAGGCTTTCTGCAAACATTTTCTCATTGTTCTAGCTGTTGTCTTATCAGCCGATTAACGTTCAAGTTTAATCGATTAAAATTAGGTCAATGTTCGCGAAATTATAAGCGAAATTCTATATTTTTGGCAGTTAATTATAGAAAATATTTTAGAAGTTTTCTAAACAAAAACAAAAACTTTTTCTATTCATCGAATGTAAACGGCGCAACGAATCTTTTGATGAATAATACAGTTGCGACTCTATACACTTTGGATTTCCCCTAACAAAAACACCTGACAGCGGTGCCGCAATTAAATCATTTCTCGGTTCTTTTCTGTTCAATTTGAGAGTAGAAAATACTTTTTATACGTGAATCATTATTATACTTTGTAGGGTTTTCAAAATGTCAAAATATTATCTACTTCAATTAGATCAATAAATTGAAGCCAGCAACTCTTAAGAAGTTAAAATAATTATGACGAAAAACCAAGAGATCTATAAGGTCAACAGCATATGGAGGCGTCTGCGGGCATTTGCCCACACGCAAACTAAAGTCGCAGTAACGACTCTAGGGAATCTGTCGCGCTGACCAGCATCACGAGACGCTGTTCAAAACGTTCTTTTGTTGTCTCGTCACATGAGCTCTTGCTTTTCCTTCTATATCTCTTAATTTTTATCGAGCGCGTATATCTAATATGTGCGGGAAACGAAAACAGCGTAAGAGGCACTTTTTCTCACTGCATCGGCCTGCTTAATCTGGGTCATGTGATGAATTTATTGACATAAGCGGGCTTTTGTATTTGGAAAGCACTGTACCTCTTTTATTCGTTTAATTTGCTTGAGAATGGATGCACGCACTTAGCGGGCACAATAGAAAGCTTAAATGACATTCAGAAATTTGATGATAAGCTTAGAAAAGTTCACATTTTTGTGGTCACTATTGGCGAATAAGAACATTCGTGAGCTCATGCAAGTGTAGTCATGCGGTGGGATAGACGTGGATAAAAAATGTTACTTTTGATTAAATTTAATTTCTATTTTAAACTATAATATAAATCGGACTTTCTGTCATGAAGCCTTGTAGTCAAAGAAGTTTAAATTTAGAAAACATTAAAGATCGCGTATGTAATTAGAAATATTAGCGCCGGATTGCGTTATATTCACCATTATGAGATAAATCTCGAATAAACACACATTACAGTTATTGAGTTTTCTTTTTTTTTTTTTAACGTTTACACGAGTTTACGTAAACCTTAGTAAGGAATTATTAAGTTACACTTAAATGTTCATTTTGTGATGTAACAGTATACATCCTTATGTTAAAAGATTAAAATTAAAATTAAAATTAATTTTTTAATTAAATTATTTAAATTAATTTTTCATGAAAATCTCTCGAATAATAATTATAAATAATCGTGTGAAATGAGAGAAGATTTTATATCGCTTTGTCTGGGAATTGATTAGAAGAATTAATTCGAAGAAGAATTCGAAAATGAATGAAATATGAGTCTTCACGATAGCAGTATAAATGCATGCATGCTGGGTTCAAATTTATGTTAATTCCGATTTTGATAAACAATATATTTAAAATAAGATTTAAAAAGTAACCATCTAATTCATTCAAGCGAATTGAGAGAATAATATTTTTTTAAAAAGCACTGTTCATTCAATAAGATATTGTGGAAGCAAATAAAATTCACAAGCGGAAAATAGTTTTGTTTTACGGCACCAGCAAGAATTTGCTTCAGCCAAGAGTAAAATCTACCTTCATCTCCGGCTACAATTACCGCCAGCAAATTACTACTGAATTCATTAGTTTATTGAAAAATGTACAGAAGAATAATGGTTTAAGAATTAGTACCACATTGGAGCTGATAATTTTGAATTAAGGGACTCGGTATGTTAGCATAAAGTAGGTTTTTTGTCTTACTGGACCCAGGTGTTTTTTTAAATAAATTATTCTATTCCTCACTTAGGCCCGGTAATTTTTTTATTTTTGGAAAAAGTTGCGCAAATGACCCTGCTTGATTTAGTAGTTATAGTAGATGCTGAGATTGAATTCCCCATTCGACAATAAACAGAGCGCGCGCGATGACTCATCGCCGCGGCCGGCAGCTCATGTGACTCTCGCCGCCTGTTTTTTCGCCGCTCAACTATCATCTGAGGGAGAGGCAGACGCATGTGACCGTGCAACGGGCGATAACGGGGGCAAAAATGCGCGTATTGGGTAACCCCGTTTATAAATCGCGGCAATTACTTTTTGTTTTTGTGCGCCGCAATATATGCTTTTCGAGCCATTAGAATGTCAAAAAGGACTTTTTTCTTTAAAAGTTTCTTTTTAAATAAAAGACGAAATGAGCAAACTGTAAAAAGTTTTGGTTAAAAGCTTGATTTTTCTTGCATTGAAAACAAGCAAAATCGTAATTGAACGTAAACGTTTACCCGGAAATTGATACAGGAAACTATTTCAATGTGTTTACTCTTAAGCGAGAGTGCTGATGTACGTATTGGATGTACATTAAAAAGAGTAAATTCGTGTCTAAAACATAACGTATGCATCGGGTGTAGTGTGAAATTTAATACTTTTTGTAAAAACAATCGTTTTTTTCAAAATAAAATAATAAATTTATGTTAATCTTTGATTAAAACTTAATTTTTATATCAAAGAGGTAAAATTTCAGTCGGTCCGGAATAATGAATTAATCAGTAAAAATAAGTGGATTAATCAGACATTTTAAATGTTTACAAATGACACATATCGCCATATTATTTTGCTTAAAAAGAGACAAAAGTATTATAATGTTAATGGATAAACGGTAACGATTGTAGGATGAATCAAGATGGGCGTATTATTTGCTAACATTACGATTTCATGAATCATTTCTTCGTATGTAATTTGAGAAGGCAAAACCCTACAAAATTTACATGTGTTATAAACGTTTTCGGATACTATTTTCCTTCTTATTAAATGGATTTAGAGAAAACAGTTTAAAACAAAGATAATAAAAGTATTATGCTTTCTTGAGATTCATACGAGTTTTTTCTTATTTATTATTCATTATGACACCACTAAACAGCAGCTCGTCATGGATGCACTTTGAACCAAAATTGCATAGACTTAATTTGCGATATTAATATCTATAAATAAAAACAATATGAATAAATGTATAACGATATTAAATAAAGTATATTTAAAAATGCAAGTAGGTAATTAAATCTTTGTATTTAAAAAAAAAAATGAATCACTAAAAAACTTACAGTTAATTACTATGTATCTTTAGAATACCTGAGTACAACATTCAATTTTATATTATGTACATACAATAAAATAAAGCTATCTGGTTTTTGAGCGAAGACGAAGACTGAACATGAAAAAACTGCTTACAATATAATAGTTTTTCTAACTTTCTTAACAAAAATTGTCACGTAACAATACACGCACGCCCTATTGATAAACTAACTTAAATAAATAAACAACTGAAAAAGTGGCTATTGCCTCGCGCCGTTTTTTTACTTTCGAATACTCAAACATTTGTACAGGGGAAGTCTTGAAAAAAAAAAAAAAAAAAGACACCGCTGGCCCGTTAATCGCCGTCGATCGCATTTGGTACAATATAAAAAAGCGCAAAAGAAGCGTCCGTTTCGCTTCTCAAAACGACGATTTCAAACGACGGGGTAGATGGCCGCCGCGGCGATGCCGCAGTGGTTGTGCTGATTCCGGGCTATCTTGAAGTAGCCCGCCTCGCCCCAACTCTCGCCCCAGCTGTTCTTCACGAGCCAGAATTCCCGGTTGTCCGGGTCGGTGCCGTAGCCGATGATCAGCACCGCGTGGTCCAGCGCCTCCTCGTCGCACTCCGGCTGGTAGTAGATACCTAGGCAGGGTAAACAATTATTTTCACAAGTCAGATTTGTATTATCGACCGAGTTGCCGTGCAGAGATTTATATTATTATAATGAGCACTCCGCGTTACCGACGCTTATTATAATTTATGCGCGCGGCTTACAGTGCACATTTAACGCGAACCGATATTACCTTCGGAATAAAACCTGAAGGTGTCATGCGAGCCGTCGATGGCAGCCGAGAGCGGACCGACGGTGGCGACGGCGATTTTCAAAGCGGCCTCGTCCGCGTAATTGATGTATACGAAGCTCGCGTCGACCCCCTCGTCCTCGTCCTCGCTCGAGTTGTACGGGCACTCCTTGGTCCTGCCCTCGTAGGAGTAATTGGCGGCGCTCTGCAGGCCCTTGTTGTCGACGACGAATTGGAAGGAGAGCGCGGCGCTTCCGCCGCCGCAGCCGAGGTTCCCGTAGTCGGTCGTGCAGTCGATCAGGTTCTGGGCGCTCAGGGCGGTCAGGACGCCGCTCTTCTTGTAGTACTGAGCCTCGAGGGCGCCGATCTGCCGTGGCCGAAAAGAGAGTTTTGGTTGCAACACCATGATTCGATTGTGTGGGGGACAATGACCACGTGCGCTTATCGAGAAAAGCGCATCGGGAAAGAACAAAAATACGCCGGGGCGCAGAGCTGTTTATCTGGCATGCGGCGAAAAGAGAGCTGCGCGGAGAATAATTTTATGGTAAAATTTTAATTTGATCACGGACTGTAAAAATCTAAAAAGTTACCGGAGTTTCTAGTAAATTTTACGAGGTCAATGATGAGCATGGTAATTTTTTAGATTTTTACAGTCTGTGAACAAATTAAAATGTATCACTGATGAGAAAAAAAATAGTTGAAACTCCTGTATTTTCTGTTGAATATAATCAATAAAAGTTTCGGTTAATTTGACAGAGTTTCTGTTTAATCAACCGAAAATTCTATTGATTACACTCAACAGAAAATGCGGTTGTTTCACCCACCATTTTTCTCAGCGTACCACATTGTAATTTTTACTATAAAATTGTCTCCGCCTGTAAATTGTACACGTTCGAAAATCCCGAAAACACCTCGATGACTCACCGCCGAGAAGGCCCAGCAGGAGCCGCAGGTGAGGCCCTGGTCTTGCACGGCGGTGACCGCGCCCTGCTTCCGCCAGTCCACCGAGTCCGGCAGTTCCAGCTCGCCGCTCGGCCTCGCGAACTCCTCGCCCCGCGGCACCCGGCGCAGCCGCGTCAGCGTCCTGTTGTCCGCGTGCATGTAGTTTTTGTACTCGTCGAAGAGCTACGGGGATTCGAATGAGTTCTATATTTAAACCAATTCCACGCTGAATGGCGCGCTATCGAGATAATGGACGCTTTTACGTTGTCTTTTTTTTTTCAATCATTGACGTACCATATCGCCGAACTGATTCATTCTAATTTTGTACCAGTACTGGCCCGAATTGTACTTCTCGTTGTGCTCCGCGATCTTTCGCTGATTGTCCTCGAAAACGGATCTTCGAAAGTTCTCCTCCACCTCGCTGCTGTAACTCTTTTTGAATCGTTCCTGCAGACGTGAACATTTATAATCTGAATTTTATTCAAGTAAAAAGGGGTTTTTTCTTAAACGATAATTATTATCACTTTTAAGCAGCTCTCAAAAAAACGATTTTCTAATCATCCAAAACCACTAAATAGACCTAATTGACTAAATTTACTGGTTTTATCGACAGATTGATAACATTACATCTCGAGTAAAAAGAATATATTTTTTCCTTCTCACACGTGTCTGCGCGACAAAATTACTCTATAATATCATTATAGATAAAATGAAATAATGACTGCAATCTCAGATCCTTAGTTACATTTTAATTATAGCGTCAATTACATGGGAATACGTAACGTTTCCAAAGGTAATGACTTTATTTACACAGTTTGAGTTTTAGTTTCTGCAATACGCTTGAGAGAATATACTAAATATTATATGGAAAACGTATGTTCTGTGTAACAGAAAAAAAATTTAGCTTATTCATTCGTTTTTTAGTACTAAAGATTCAAAAACAAATTTATTAAATTATTATCTTCAAGTAGTTGGCAAATATTAAAAAATTTCAAGAAAACACCTTGTTTTTAAGTAAAAAATTGGAATCCGTCAAAATACTTGCTTTCAGGAACAATAATATATTTTCTTAAATTTTATTGCGATCCGCGAGGATAATAAAATTGAAATTTTTTTGATCGATAGGCTAATTAAAGTAATCCAGATTTACGACAACATTATAATAATCAAGATAATTCACGGGTAGATCTTGACCTCGAATATATATCGAAAGCCGATGCGAATTCTTATTAAACTTGCAATCGCGTTAAGTGCAAAAAGTTTATAAGCGATATCAGCAGTCTCTTTGACACTCGAGATGTTTTCAAGCCATCTGCTTAAACATGAAAAATACAAGGTGCATCTCGAACGATTTAGAAGAAAAAAAAAGAGTATTCTCGATCGAACGAACGAAAGTCCCGCGAGTCCCGAGCCCTTTATTATTCCGGAGAGAACGGAGCTTTGACGAGATCCGAGATGCGCGCCAACGTGCGATCTACTCGACAAAAGGAGGCCCTCTCGCTCGGTTCGAAAAGCGATATATACACCAAATATATCTCTAAAGATTCCTTACTTTGAAGACGGCCCAGTGGTCGAGGGTGCCGGACTTGCCTCGGGCCGAGATCACCGCGAGGAGGAGCAGCAGCAGCAGGAGCCTCATCGCGATTATTAACACGGCTGGTCGCAGGTGCAGCTCTTCTTGGCTATAGATAGACTTGGGCCGGGTGCTTGTGCGCGCGCGATATTACTCGGCGGCGTCGGCCTCGATTGGAGCTTTCATGCCGGGAGAGCAGCGGCGCGGACTGCTGCTCATCCGGCGGCGATCCATGACTCTCGGCCGTGCACTCCGACTGACCGCGAGCCCCATTGTAATCCTCCCTTTTATATATGTGAGCTCGAGCGCCCGGCGACGGGACGATCACTCGCACGGGATCGTGTGAAAAGCCTTTTTCGCGCTCGACGATCGCTGAGCGCCCGAGGCTGGACCGGATGTTGTGCCCGCAAGCGCGCGCTGTAAACTCGAAATCATTTATCCCGATTTATTTTCCCAAGTTCGTCATTCGGACTGTTTGTAATCGCTGGAGGTGCTCAATTTATATCTAATCGTGGGACCAGGGGTTTCTATGATCTCATCTTTATTACGTGGGCGATTGTGAAACCGAGGCTCTCTGCATATGTGAATTGGCCGTTTTCCAGTATTGGTCCGGTGATAAATTGTAGCACAATCAAAAAAAACATCCGTATCTTATCCATTTACAACAAGTTTCACGCGCATTCGTCCATAATTTTATGGCAAAACTTTCCGGGTTTTCGCGGCTTTCGATTAATTTTGTGCCAAGCTGAAAATATATAATTTGACAATGTATTTTTTTCTATATTCGACCTCCGAGGCGCGATAAAATTTAACAATTAATCACTGCGACTTTCCGTACGACAGATCCAGAATAGATCTGATATTTGTTTATTATAATATTGTTTCGCAATCGCTACTACGATACGATACCATATATTATCTGCAACGATTTTGCAATCTCGATATTTTTACAAGTCACTTCTCGTAGAAAAATTTCTATGCGAATCATTGAACATCTGAAATATTGCACTTGCACGAAGATATTCAGATACGAAAGTTACTTAAGAAGATTTTTTTAAAACGTGGTTCAACTTCTTGACGCTTGAAGTGCAATCTCAATTCTTTATATTTTTGTAACGTAAACATGCATGCAAATGCGATGATCTTTCATCAGCCAACGTCAGCAAGTGAGGAGATATTGATTCCATGATATCTTCTAGAAGTATTACGTGTTTATTGCCAATCAATTATATTTTTTAATCCTTTTTACTTTATAAATCATTTAAAGTTATAAAATTTATCTATAAAATTTGACTATAATTATTAAAAATATAATTATTAAAAATTATATTAAAAATTATTAAAATTTATAATTATATATATATATTAAAGCGCTATAATCATTAAAAATTCTCTACTAAAAATAATCAATAGTCAATCTTAATGTTCTCACAGACTGACTGTGTTGAAAAACTTGCAATAGTTTTTTCTAATTGTGAAAACATTAAGATTGACTATTGTATATTTTTAGTAGAGAATTTTTCTCCATTTATTTTAAACGTGTAATAGGTTTCTTTTCTAGTTATGATATTTTAAAGTTATAGTTCACTAACCCTAAGCCCTCGCGGTCATTCAAGCGTGTAACGCAAATTGTGCATGGAAGTATAACAATATGCAAAATGACTAAAATATTTGTAAAACATAATTTTTTTTAAGCATTAAATTATATTATACTTTATTATATAATTGAAAGAAAAATATTTTTTAAGATAATACACAAACAAAAGAAAAGGCCCGAGGAACGTACGGAGCTCGTGCTCATTTTCTTCGCGGAAGTAAAGCATTAAAAGCTCGTTAAGAGCGTCGCGAGCTTTCCGCGCGCATTCGCACAAAGAAACCTCACTAGAGGCGTTTGGTCGGTGATCCGGACTGGCTTAAAATTAAGAAATCCCCGGCAAGGTCGCGACTCCCTCTCTCTCTTTCTCTCTCCCTACACTCGATACATCTCGCCCGAGTGCATTCTCCAATTACATTTTACACCAACAGACCAGCTGCACGCATGAGTCAATGTAACGATCGGCAGCTGCCTGCGTGTTCGATTCGTGCGGCTTCGAAAATCCGAGAATTTTGAAAACCGAATTTTCGTAATTCGTAACGGGTTTTACAAGTATACGCGAGGTACTTGTACATTTTCGAAATTCGATTTTTCGAACCGGTTTGCGAAGCGATTCCGTTAACCGATTGTAACGCGGATTCCCACATGTGTGTTGTCGTATGTGCACGCATGCGCGCGTGCACACGTGACATCGCGGCATATAGTAGCGTACGCGCCGCGCGTGCCTATATATATTACCTGCACCTACATTCCCCATTTAAATCGAGTGCACCTTCATGTAATGATTGAATGCGCTGACGTAATATTTTCTTTGTCAATTTTCAAAACAATTTTATGAGTAAAGCTAGTTTTCGTCGCTTTTGTGCGTCAAGTATACATCATGCACGTAAACAGCTAGAACGACGTTGAGCTTGGGAAGAAAAAAAAAACATGGAATGTAAATCCGCCAATGCAACGCTCGCATACGTGCGTTTGGCGCGTCTACATGCGTGAACCAAAGCTGCTGTCTCTATCTTTCCGGAGTCCAACCGCTACTTGGCGAACAGTGTGTGTATACACATCGGTCGCGCAGCAATTCGCGTTGAAAATCAGCTGATCCGTGCTCGGTGCTTCCTTTTTTCGGGACAGTGCTGCGTAACAGCAGCAGCAGCTATACCTCGGCGAAGTCAGTGAATGCCAGTGTCGCACGTATGATCCCGAGGATTCGACGCTTTTCAAGGGTAAATGCCTGCGTGGGCGACTTTTTTGGTCTTTAGCTACCTGTGCGTGGACGAGTGAGAGGCGCGATGATGCGTGTGTGCATGTTGCCTCGCGTGTACGTGACTCGCACGTCCTTCAATTAACTTTTAGTTCTTATTACCTACTTTGAAGTCGGTTTAAACCAACGGCTTTATTAGATTGTTCATTGGAACAGTTGTTGAGTAGTCTGCATCGAGAAGTTTACATTTTTTTGAGCCACCAAACCAATAGGATCTCATGGTTTTGGTTACGAGTACAGACTGGCTTTTGCTTCCCTTGTTTGGATGTTTTTGGCTTTGTCTTTATTGTTCTTGATTGTTGCCACAATATTGACTGATGTGTGTGAATTTGCGAATGGATAAGGGTGAGTCTACTGGCTGAATGTTTTGGCGGGTGTTTAAATCTTATTTGTCAACAGTGTGCGCTGAATGCTTAGACAGTTTTAGTTGTTTGCGACATAAGATTTTGATTGTAAGAATTTTTATTGTTTCTTGGTTTACACAGTTTTAAATTTCTAAAAAGTGTTTTATTTATTGTTCTTTCTTTTAAGTACGATATATTTTTAAAATATTTGAAAGAAATTGTATAAATTGCTGTTTATTACCTTTTGTTTACATTTTTACTTCATGTTGATTCTATCTAATTATATAATATTTGAAACGTAACTGAATCATATCTTAAATATCAAAAAAGTTTCTATGAAAATGATTAAATTTTATTCAGAGTTTATTTAAATAAACAATAATAAAGCCAAACTATTTTTGGCAAAGCTAAAACTGCTTCATTTCAAACATTGATTTCATAGCTATATGCAAACCTTTAACTTTTATTACCAAAATTCAATGATTCTATTAATAAACCTTTTAAATATGTAGATAATTTTATTTGCTTTTGTAACAATAAAATAAAAATAATAATAAAAGAAGCTAACATTTCACTATTTATTTTAATCATTGCAGGTGCTCAGAAGGTTGCACTTTTGACAGCCAATAGAAGTAGGGGAGAGGCATGAGATGGAGGAAGAGCCCACTGATCCACACGAGCAACAGCTCTTAGCTGTATTTAAAAGTTGTCTAGTGGAGGGAGAAACCAAACTTGACAAAAAAGGCCTTTTGGCTCTCTGCAGTAAGCTAGAGCTTGAACAAAACCACAAGGATGCAATAATTGAGCTGCTCGAGATTGACTTAGATCAAAAGTCTATTTCATTTTATGAATTCCGGGACGGTTTTCTTGCGTTATTGGGTAAATCTCAAGAAGGACTTGTTAACGGAATGGATAAAGAAGTGACTATTGAATCACAACCGCTGTGCAACAGCAACAGTGGAACACATGAGAGGTATAGCCATCAATCTGTGGATAGAACAACAGCAGAGGCCACAAATTGTCAAACTGGTATATAACAACAAATATAATTAAAAGTATGTAATAAACTCTTCATTTAAACATTATGTTTTCATTTTAGAGAAAATTTTTGACCATCAAAAGTTACAAGAAACTTGGAGTAATCAGAATTTTCTCACTATAGAAGATGTAAATAGTTTTTGTAATAGAGGATCTACACTGTCTAAACAAGTAAGTCAATACATATATAAAAACTAAATATTTAAAAACAAGTATGTAGAATATTTTATGACTTTATTTTATCAGGCAATCGAGCTTATCTTTGAAAAATTAGATATGGACTGCGATGGTTTAATTAATTTCAATGAATTTTCACATTTTCTTCAAAGTGCTAATAATAAATTTCAAGAAAATTCTAATTTAAATAAGTATACTTACTTACAGAGAGATCAAACAAAGGCTGGTTGTAAGGGTTTAATATATGATCAAACAGGGTAAGAAAATGCAAAACTTTATTCTTATTAGATTAAAAAAAAATTTAATTACATATTAATTATAATTACTATCTTATTTTCATAGAAACGTTTTAAGAAGCGCTCTCATAGAACTGTTGGAGGTCGCTGGAGTATCAGAAGTTAACTCTCTATTGCTTGCATTAGGATTTGAGTCTTCGTCAGTTAACATTGTCGATTTATCAAATGCCTTATCGTCCGAGCTTAAACTACATCGTGATTCTTTCATGGCTGGTGAAGGAGAATACATGCGTTTGTTAAGAGGAGCTTATATTCTATATCAAGAGCAAGTCAGAAATTTACAGTAAGTTAATAGTTTACTTTGCTGATTCAAGTGTTTCGCAATTTAATTTTCTCAATAATTTCACTTATCAAGCATAATTTTGAAAAATGTTTTTGCTGAAAATTAGAAAGCAATTCAATGACTTTTAAAACGAAATAGATAAATGGTTTTTAAATCTTTATCATTTAGTAATATGAACAGTTGTTAATTTTTTGCAATTGTGTATGTTTAAAATGCTCTGATACAATTATACAATCAGCATATCGTTATTTTCTGGCTTTTACAGTTTGACGATGGAGCACGTCTGCTGCGAGAGGGATAAACTGCGCACTGATATTATTGAGGCGAACGAGCGAGCTAATGTATTAGCCCAGGAAATCGATGACCATCATACACGTTTAGAAAAGACGAGGCAGGAGCAAGTTCGTCAGTTAGAAATGAAACACTCCGAAGCTTTAAAGGATCTGACGAGTCAGCTGCACCTTGAACGGGAAAAGAGCACTAATACTTTGAAATCACTTGAGGAACAATTACAGATGTCCCAGCAAGAGGAGCAGCGTATTAGAAATGAGCTAACAACGGTGCTGCAAGAGCTTAAACTGCTCGAAAAGGAGAATCAAAACCAAAGCGAGGAGATCACTAAGCTCGAAGCAACAAATAATCAATTGTCACTGCAATTGCGCGAATTAGCTGCAGCTCAAGAACAGGTAAGAGAAAGTTTGCTTATAATTTAATTTATCAAATTTTAAAACCAGTATCACTACGTTGTACATTTGAGGTGTATATAATAAAGACGTTATGCATAATAATGCGGTGTAAAATTAATATTTTATTTTAAAGTATGCTTATTCTTGAACTTTTGTGTAGTAAACATTTACATTTAGTATTAATAAATAATTTTAATAAGCTGCAAATATTTTGAAATTCAGTGCATAATAAATCCCGCGAGTAGCGCTTCGCGTTGTAGTTCGCTGCTGCCTACATTATTTTTATCGGCGTCGAGAGAGTATTGAAGGAATTCGCAACTTCAAGACTTGCAAGCGCAGAAGCTTGCAAGCCTCCTTCGTGAAATGGTTCCGGCAGTTTGTAGAATTAGTAGCAAATCGATAGATCATTTCTTAGAAGAAGTTACAGAATTTCACAGAAAGTGTTACTATTATTGCCTCACTTTGCGTGACTAATATAGTGTTTTATCACGTTGTGCATTTGCGTTTTTTGCATACGGAATCAGCATTTCAAGAAGTAAAATTGCAATGAACGCTTGATTGATTTTTGTTTACCATTTACGCCAGTAAAGATTGGTACAATTAAGAATGTACTCCATTAATTGGTTTGAAAGAATTGTAAAGGTATCAATTTTTATTATAATTTAAACCGTCGAAAAATAAAATTTATATCAATTAATAGTTAAAAGTTTAAAGATCTTAAAAAATACATATCTCGTAATAGAATGTCTAGTTTTGCTTTTGGCTTTTGATTTTCTGCCCGGTCAATGCTCCTGGGAGCACGTGGGATTCATGTAACGTAACGCGGGGGTTCCTTCTCAATTCTATAATTAACTGGGTCTCTCCGACGCCGACTTTTTTAACTGACGCGTCTGCGCAGATTTTCCGACCGAAATCTGATTGGTCTAGGATTCTGTGTCGAGTTTTCAGTTTCTAATCTACAACCCTGCGCTTAACTGTTTTCGATCGTTCGATACATACTTATGTGTAAAAGCATTAAAAGTAAAGTATATTTCATGTACTCTTGCATTAGAACATTGTAAGAATTAAGAGATAATTAATATGTTAGTGCTTTTATCTTGTTTTTTTTTGCATTATCGCGCTTATCTTGGTATCTGTGCTGCTAAAAGCTTTTATCAAAAAGCAAGAATTTCTGTGACTACGAGCAACGACATTCACCTTTTCACTCTTAAAACTTATAGTGCTTCCTTTAATTGACGCGTGGTATAGTTGCGCTTAAGTGAAAAAAAAAACTATTTTTAAACTGATTCAGGTGGAGAGCATCGAGACGAGAGAGAATGAGCAAGTTGCCGATTTGATGGCACACATCAAGCGCCTGCAGGCGGAAATGAAAGTTCTGCGAGATCACAATGACGAGCTGACTTCCGAATTGGAAATGTTAAAGCATCGCGATAACGATGCCAAGAGCATCATTTCGAGCGTCGATGTTAGATCTACCATATCCGATGAAAATGATGGTACGTTCAATTTTTTATATATTTCTTACGTAAAAGCATGTGTAAATTTAATTACACTTATTAGATTAATTTTAAATTTCACAGTTAAGTGATTAGTAGAAAAATATTCCATGAATGCTATTGATCTCAGCTAATAGTAAACATTCCAACTATCTGTTTATTGTTGAAATAATCGAATTTGCCTCTTTCTATTTTGACTTTGAAAAGTATTTTAATTCAGCAGAAAATTTACATAATAATGAAATTTGTATAATTTGTATAATAATGAAAAATAATAATGAACTTATTAAATAATTCTGTTAGGCCTCGTAAGTATGCCAACGACAGAAGTAAGCGATACAGAGGACGAAGACAAGCATCAACAGTCGAAATATTCCGATCATTCCAAAGCAAACAGAGCCAGCAGTGGGACGAGAAACAAAGTCGCTTTAAATGATAACAGCAACGGAAACAGTATTAATAAATTAACCGAAATCATTCAGGAATTCCGAAATTTTCTTACACGGGGAAAATTCTGCGCGGAATGTTCTGCTCTGAGGAACGAAGTGTCTTCTTTGATCAGCGAATTAGAACTGTATCAGTCGAGTGTACCTTCGGCTTCGATATCAACAGTATCTATAAAGAAAAGGAGACCGCAAAAAAATCTCGCTAATGAATTAGGTAATAATGATCTTTATTAAATCTTATTTTTTATTTAAATATCTTCTTTAATGTATTTAAAACGCAAATTCAAATTTATTATTAATAACATTTATTTTTGAATTACAATAGAGGCTGAATCTAAAAGTAGTGAGCGCACTAGCCAATCTTGTCGTGATTTAGTTGTTTCTAAAAGTGAAAGATTCAAGAATTCTAAAAGAATTTCTAGCAGCGACGACGCATTGCACGACGAATTTGATGAGAATTTAGATCATATAGACATCAAAACTGTCATTAGGAATAAATTATCGGGATTGAGAGACTACCCACCACGTAAAGAAACTGAGAGTAACAAAACAAGATTAATTAATATAGAATTAAAAAAGCAAAATTTAGATAACAAGGATTTATTGAAAGAAGAGCAATTGAGACATGCAACAGAGAGAAAACAGTTAATCGATAGGTGTGCTATTAATCTGTTTATTATATGCATCAAATTTCAACTTTTTTTTAGCAACAAATTTACTTTCCAGGTGCAGCGAACTTGAAAAAAGTTTAGAAATGCTAAAAGCTGAATATGAACAATGTGAGGATTATTGGGCTTCAAAACTGGACGAAGAGCGCCAAATTTTCGAACAAGAGCAAAAGATAAGCGACGAAAAGTTCCAAGAATTGTTTGAAAAAATGGCCGAGTATGAAGAACAGTATAATATAGGCGATAAGTCGCGTGCCGACGGTCGTCTATCGCCAATTGAGGAACGAGTAAATCTCGAGCAACAGTATAATGATCTTGAAGAAGAATTTGAAAAATGGCGGATTGAAGCTCAAGAGGAGTTGACTAAAAAGGAGAAAGAAGTAAATGAATTAAGAGAGAAGCTGGATAACGTGAAAACGCCAGCACAAATAGATATGTCCGTACAGTTCCCAGACGACGACTTCAAGAACGCATATCCTGCCTTATATAAACAGATTTGCTCAACAAGTAAATCTTCCGACAAAGTTGACTCACCAGTTCCTACAGAGCAAAAATCGAATCTTGTTCAACAATGCCTTCAGGTAAAAACTATACGCCTTTACTTAATTTCTCGAAACTATTTATTTCAATCATAATTTGATGATTACGAGAATGTTAATAATAACTAATTCTGATATTTGTAACAGTGCCACAAGTCTATTACTCATAATCATTGCGACTGCCACATAAATAGTCCACAACACTACCAGCAGCATGCGCAGAAAGATCATCAGAAAGTTAAAAAGAATGAGGGAAAAAGTAAACACTATAACCAAAAGAAAAAAGACATGGATCCTGAAATAAATCAACTATTAAAGCAAAGAGAAAAATTGAAACAAGAAATTATGAGACTGCAAAGTATGAAGACTATGAGTGTTACTAATATGTATCCTATAATTGGAACTGAAGAGCAAAATATGTTATCAAACTTATATGCTAACTTGTACGCTCAGGAGCAGAAGCAAAAATATTTGCAGATGCTGCTTCACAATCAGAAGAGAGATCACGATCGAGCTATGCGCGGTATTTTATCATTTTTATAATTTGGGAAATTTAATAACTGTGTATTGCGTTTTATATTTACTTTCTATATTTTTTACAGGTGTATGGCAACAACATTTGAAAGAAACTTCAAATTTAAAGGAAATCATCAAAACACTTCAAGATAAGCTCAAGCGTCAACTGAAATTGAATAAAGAGCAGGTACTTTAACTGAAATATCGCTATGCAAAATAAATTTTGATATATATTTGGGCATATAACTATTATATGTTTTATCATAGAGCGAAAAGTTAACCAATGCAGACTTCTTAACCCAGGAGTTGTACGTGGAAAATGCTGAACTGACTAAAAGAATCAAGCGTCAAGATGAGTACTGCCAGATTCTATCGCGAACTCACGTCGAGGCATCGTCGACATAATAAAAAATGATTTGGTCGAGTAATACATTGTACAGTAGTTTGTTGAGGTTTAGAACTCAGGGATCAGAATGATTTAGAGGTATCTAAAACAAGAAAATTATTGAATAATTAGAACAAATTAAAATCTTCCCTTTAATTTCGAATCGTTAATACACTGGTATTAATTTCAGAAGGTAAAAATACTTCCAACAAGACCATTTTAAGACGGTCAGTTTTTTATGTATAAAGAGCGTGATTAATTCAATTTTCGATAAAATAATTCTTAAAACTTCATTTTTATCAGAATATTCATATTTGTACAGTTTGTCTGTAAGATAATTTATATAAGAACAATAAGTCCAAGTGTTTGTTCGAAAACGAACGTGGTTTGCCTTATTAGTTTACTCCGTAACGTGTATGTAGGGTCAAATGAGTTATATTTTTAAGAAGATTGCAATAAATTAAATTAAATCATAAGTCCGTAATAGAGCTTTAAAAATGAATGAATTAATTGATTGAAAGAAAACAGAAATTAATGCCCTTGATGATTTAACTTATTAACGTTTTAACGCAGACTAAGATTATTAAATTGCAATTATTATCAAAGAGAAATTCTTTGCAATATAGAACAACCGAATATTTTTTGATATAATTATTTTTTTTATATAATTAATTTTTACATATTAATAATTGTGCTTCTTTTAAGCACTTTAATGAGATATCGGAAAAATACATTGTATATTATAAACATGTAAAAATATTCCTCAAAAATCATGTAAGCGATCGCAACTTCTAGATACTAGTTAAACACGAATATAATAATATTAAACATGGGTAACTTTCATTTTTGCAATAATTGGTAATTATATTATTTATTTATGATAATCCTAATTTATATGATATTATACAATTTTATTTTGTTTTACTAAACAAAAATTTTTGTAATTCTATTTAAAAGACTTTTATAGAGATTTTTGTACATAGCTTCGAAATTCTGTTAATGAAATTATTATTAATAAGTATTATCAGCAATTACTCAATAAAAGTTATCCATGTTCTAATGACACGGCACTAGCGCATATTTTATAGGCCACAGCTGTGATATACGATAACGTGTGCTTTATAATTAATGCTTGCATACTAATTTTGTTTTGTGAATTTAATAGAATCATTGTTCTAGGAAAATACTCCACCGAAAAAATCATATACTAAGAATAATTTTAATTAATAGTATAATTTATAATTAATTTTTATAATTATCACATTTTCTATGTTTAATTTTTAAACATTAGAAGGACCTGAACTTTATTTATAATTTAGATTTTTTTAGTTTTTTTTTTTTTAATTTAGCATAGAAAATATTGCGTTAAGTTGCCGTAAGCGTAATATAGAGGAGGAATCTTGAAAATGCGTTAAGTATACTAAATGAAATATATTTCTAATTACAGTTGTAAAAATGTACGGAAAACGTATCGAAAATACATATTAACAAACATTTATTAAGGTTAATTTCGTATGAGAAGTGGAGTAATTTATTTATTATTGTCGATCACTACGTACGACGTTTTCCTCCTGTAAATGAGTCATCATTTAACAAAGTAATAAAGTTAATGTTGTTGGAACATTGTTTCTTGTATGATATTTAGACCCTCGTTTCCATTAAAATAACACCATTTTCATAAAATTTAAAATTATGAAATGTAATTGTAGTAAATTATTAATAATTTTTTATTAGCTATAAAATTGTATTTATGTAATGTTTATTTATTCATTTTTATTTTAAATTTACGCGCCAGAACACCCAATATATATTTTCTGCAGTAGGGTAGGTTAGGGTTATTTTTAGATAACCAAAGATAAACGGAATAAAAGTTACAGTTTTTCACTTAAAATTTACGTTTTCCAGATAATAAAAATATAAGTTCTTTCTTTCTATGTATTTTGAAAATGTTAACATCAATAGAAAACATAAAACTGTGTCTTTCAAGAATAATTCATGTAATTTCAATAACAACATGTTCAGATAATTTCATGTAGATACTATGCATCAAGATAATCGATTCCGAGCAAAATGTGATTCACACATTGGCGTCTGCACACAAATGTCAATCGTCAAACACTTGCACCCCTTGACATTTGTCGGATCGAATTTACGCGATGAAAAGTAAAAAGTGAAAGTCATAAATGTAAGTACTTTGTGCAAAATACAAAAACCTGGAAATATTTTTCGATAAAACTTGTCACACATTTTTGGTAGATTTTAAAAGAACGAAGTTTGAAATAAATTATAGTAAATAAAATATGTAATATTTAGGTGAAATCATTTTTGTCATGGCACAATCATCCTCAGCTAGTGGAACCTCATCAAGAAGGCACCTAAGGGAGCATGATGTTAGCTCACCAGGTTCACCTCGCTATGCAGATAGTGAATGGGGGAGTAAGGAGGTTAGACGATTTTTTAATCAATTTTTTATGAAAATTATCGCCGCATTTTTAAATCAATTAGTACATAATTATTTTTATTGCTTTCTATAATATTGTTTAATTTCTATAAAGTATATAACATATGATGATTTATAAATTAAAGTACTTATGAAGTGTTTGACTTTTTTTTTTATTTTAATTATTAGTTTATTTATTTATGTTTTTATTCTGGTTTTATTATAATACTTGATTTATAATTATTTAGTTACTTCATTAAATTCTAACTATTAATTAAAATTATGAATAATTTGGTAGAATCGATATTATTGTTCAACGGATGAATAATAATTAAAAGAAACTTTCTATTCTATAGGTATAGGTCAAATATGAAAAATAAAATTCTTATTTATTTATAATTTTTCAGGCCATTTTACACAGAGAATTGGAGGAAGCCAAAGGAAAAATGGCTCAAATGGAAAAGACAATGCGCTGGTGGTCTGATTGTACTACCAATTGGAGGGAGAAATGGTGTGAAGTACGCGATGAGAGAAACAAAGCTAAGAAAGAAGCTAAAGTTTTGAAAGCTAAACTGGAAACCACCATGAAGGACTTAAGCACCTATAAGCAAGAAACACAAGAGCTTGAAGTACAAAATATCCAGCTTAAAAAAGAAATGGAAAAAATGCACATGATTCTTTTGAAACATGCTGGACAATTTGATCAGCAGTTAATTACACTGTTAGACTCTGATCCTCAATTAAAAAGTACTTTAGTTGTGGATGACATATTAGATTCATATGGTAACGTTGAACAGACAGGCAATCTCACACCATCATCATCAAAAAAGGAATTCAGTACTTGCAAAAGTCCCAAAGACAGTACAGATAGCAGAACAACTTTAGAAAAAGATATAGAAGAGTATATTTTACAAGGAGCTGTACCAAAGCATTCAGTAGATATGCACAAAGACACATCACCTACTATTCAAGAAAAACGACATTCTAGAATAGATACAGCAAATGAAGAGGCTCTTTTGCAGAAAATGTCTATGCTTAATTTAAGATTGGAAGAGGCAACTAAAACAATAAATGCTGAAAGAGAGTATGTTTTTGAATATTTTAGAAACTTTATTTTTTAAATTACATTTTTTAATTGTGTACAATATGTTTTAAATTACCTATTTATCGTTAATTTTTAGAGAGAAATCTTCATTGCATCGGGGCATGGAAAAATTACGAAATGAAATAATACAATTAAGAGAAAGATGTGAAGAATTGCAAGACAGTCGAACTGAGGCTATGAAAGAGCTTTTAGAATTGAAAGGTCGTTTCCAAGGCGAATTAAGTGCAGCTCAAGCGGATCTCATTGATGAAACCTCCAATCGAGAAGGAATGGATCGGCGGTTATCTGAACTTAGATCTGAAGTAATTTGTTTTAAATTAAAAATAGTAATTTTTTGAATTAAACAAAAAAATATAAAGTAAGCGTATATATTAAGAATATTCAAATAACGAAATTATAATAATTTTTAGTTGGAAAAGCTTCAAGCAGAAAACGCTTCAGAATGGGGTAAACGCGAACGATTGGAGACGGAGAAAATTTCATTGGAACGCGAAAATAAGCAACTTCGAAGCGAGCTGCGCGATCTTCAAGATCGTCTTGAAATACGTCGGGGTCGTCCTGTTTCAAGTTGCGATGCGGATTCAAAGCAGATGCAACAAGAACTTTTGGATCGTAATAAGGAACTCGTCGATCTGAAACACTCACATGCAAAATTAAAGAAAATGCTTGCCGAAAAAACAACTGAACTGTCTCATGCAACAAGACGATCTGAACAATACGAGGCTGAAGTCAAGAGAATTCGCGCGAGAGTTGAAGAGTTAAAAAAAGAATTAGCTCTTGCTCAAGATGAAGTTGATGTGGCGAATAATAGTGTGAGGAGACTGCAAAGGGCTAATGAGGACCTGACGGAACAACTTGAATCAACGAACGCGCAATTGGAACATTACAGAAATAGGTACGCAATTATTATAATAAAATAAACTACAATAAAATAAATAAACTTCAATAAAAAAAACTACATAATTAGAACTTTGTTATTATAATAACTTGTTTCATTTTAGTATTTCTGAAAACCGAGCACCAGATGTTGTGGCAGAAATTATAGATGACAAGACTCGGGATGATGATGAAGAAGATCTGACTGACGGAAAGAAAAGTTAAAAAAAAGCCTTCAGATGAATTTGAGCATTGACTCGAATAAAAGCATAAATATATTAGCGATTTATTTTCTTGAAGTTCATGAAAAATAAATTGCCTAGTACCTGCACGTCATAGAAGATATATAAATATATATTTAAACTTCCGCATTATTGGAAGCGCAAAACAAAATACAAAAAGAAATAGAGGAAATATATAAAAATGTATAAAAAGTAATAACTGTTCTTCACGATCGAAGCGACAAATGAATGTTATGAAAAATTCCATTGCTGTTTCTGTAAATGTGTACAAAAAACGTTTTCACAAGTATGAGAAAAAGTATTCCGATAAAGCAATGTTGACACTTAAGGCAAAATCAGGAAATTACGGTAATTAGGTAACTAGGGTTACTGAAATATGAAATGTAATTTATTTAACGCCGCATTTTGTGTATGACGCTTATATCTTTACTTGTTTATGTGTATATAACTTGTGATCGTTTTGTAAACTTTTGTTGTATGTGATAATTTATGTTTTTAATTATTTTATAAGAAATGTCTGACATAAAGATTTTTTAAAGTCAATTCTTTAATTTGATATATTTTTAACACTACGATTTTGTACGAGGATTATAAAGTATTTAATTTAAGATTCAATCATTGTAAAATGAAAGTGATAAAGACCTCTCTATGAAAATATAAATTTAATAACAGGCATACAAGAAACAAAAAATGGTCTGTTCCGTTGTTTGGGTTATCAATGTCGCTGTAAATTTTGACCTTTTAAACACTTAGAGCTTATTTATAATGTAATTTAAAGTTTACGGTCGGTACTATAAGATGTAGTAAAGCAAATTAACTAAAATTTTTTTTTGGTCATAATAAGCATATAAGCAAATCTTAAAAATCTTAAAGATTCATAAGATTCAAAATCCTCACATGATAGAGCAAACTTAAGGTCAGATTTGTGTTTAACGCGTTAAAATAGAGACAAAATAGAGATATTATGGTCTATTATTAAAATAAAATTAGATACTAATTATAGTTTATACTGTCAAAGCTCTTTATTTTCGAAGTCCTTATCGAGGCTTATAAGGTTTAGGCCGAGTCTCAAAAAAGTCGTCAAAACAAAAATTATAAATTATAAATTATATTTAAATGTTATAAGTTTTGATAAGGACTTCAGTTGAAATTGACCCGAAACATTGACCCGAAAATAAAGAACTTTGACAGTATAAACTAGTCTCTAATTTTATTTTAATAATGCAACTTCTATTGTCATTAGGAGCTCCTTCAAATTTAATGTGATGTAGCCTATACAGATCACTTTTTCTTTTTACGTGATTATATAGTCGAAAAATTCAGGCGCCAAATAATTGTTTTTATATTTCTTGCTATTAGTTATTTTTATGTACTGCTACTAAAGATTAATGATTAACGATAATTTGAATGCAGTTAAAATAATTGTTCAAATAGTCGACTTAATTAAATCTGTAGTTATTCTGTATTTTACATGTTATGTACATAACTAAGTGCTTCTTGTACATACGAAAGGTAAAAACCAATACATTTGCGAGAAGATTTAAAAGACTTATATAAATAATACCTCAGACTTACCAAAACGACTGACTCGCTTAATAATAATACTAATAATAATAATATAATAGAGTATCAAAAGTTCTTTCAAATCTTTATTAGAGATTTTTTGCAAATGTAATTAATAGATGATAACGATGTCAATAATGATGCTGCGAAATAGAATACAGTGTGAATGCCAAGTCGTAAGCAATAATGCGTGAATCTGTACACAACCTCTGGCGGAGTACCTTGATTGTAATTCAGTGTACGTCAAGCAAGCATGAGAAATTTAATATTTTGTCGCTTTCGTCGTTGAAACTTTTACGAGTAAAATTGAAATATATAAACAATGAAATGATATTCACCTTTTAATCGTACTCGACATATGTTGTATGCATTGATGTAGGTTATTAGAAATTATATTGAAAACAATTAAATTATTTAATTTTCTTTATTTAAAAATTTAATGTATAAAAAGCTTTATTTATATATATATATAAATAACACATAGTGGAATGCAAAAATTAAATTGTATAATTTTGCGATTACATAATTTTTAAAGCTTCACAGCAGTCTATACGTTTTTGTTAATCCAGTCTTTAAGAAAATGGCAGTGTTTCGTAAACTAATAATGCAATGTTTATTGTTTATAAATAAAAACTAGATATTTAAAACTTTGAATTAAGTAGTCTTTCATTAGTCATCCCTACAATGTGCAATACCTTACTAAAAATGAGTAGATTAATACATTTTTTTTTATATTTTAATCGCAATTCAATGCAATCAAATGTATACTTAACTTTTAAAACATTAATTCATCTTACTGTAACTGAAAAGAAGCTTAAAATAAATTCTTTTTGCAAGTACTCATTATTTTTTTATAAATTCTAGCTACGAAAAAGTGGATCAATGGAAAGCCGTACCTCTTACGTTCTAATAAATCATTGCTGAATTCTATGACCTAGCAAAAAGCAAATTAACACTTGGGAGTCCCGTCGGCGTAGGTGGGCAGCTTCGGTTTGCAAATCTTCCTCTTGCCGTTGGCCCCGTAGACGACGTTGCAGGAGAACGTAAAGTAGCCGCAGGTCGAGCTCTTCGTGTAATATCTGTGCTCGTACTTCTTGCTGGGGCTCTTGTCCTCCATCTTGCCGGCCACGCTGTTCGAGACGGAGACGTAGCTGGTCTCGGGGGTGGGCGGCGGTCCCGTGGGGACGTTCCCGTGGTGGGTGGTAGCGACGCGGTCGGGGCGGAGGGAGCGCGTGTCGGAGGAGGCGGCCTTGTTCGCGGGGACAATCGACACCGTCTGGCTCTGCGCCTTGCCGTCGCCCTCGGCGATGCTCTTCCTGCCGGCGACCGAGGTGACTTTTGCCCGTGGCGCTACGTAGCCCGGCAGGGAGCGACCGGTCTCCTCGGTGCTCTCCTCCTGCTTCACGCTCACGTCGTACTCGCCGTCCGTGATGACGCGCATCGTCTGCCTCGTGGACTGGGGCGCCAGGGACGTGCTCTCGGCGTACTCCTCGTCTTCGTACTCCTCGTACTCCTCCTCGGTCTCGTTCTCGTAAGCTTCCGGCTTGTTCTTCTTTTTCTCTGGCGGCGGGTTCTGCTTCTTCCGCGACGTTATCGCGATGACGGTCTGTCTGCTGCTCGAGCCCTGCAGCTCTTCCTTGGGAGCCGGGGTCGTGGTCTGCTTGGCTTCGTCTTCCAGCTTGAAGGGCTTGAACAGGTTCGGGTCTGTGTTGCTAAAGTTGAAAGGTTTCCTGAGCGCGGCGGCTCCGGATCCGGAGCCGGCCTGGGCTGCTCCGGAGTAAGTGACGCCGTAATGGAAGGAGCCCTGCAGCTGCGACTGGGATTGGCCCCTGAAAGTGCCGCTCTGAGCCGAGGCAGTTCCTCCGCCCCGGAACGGCTTCTCCCGGCGCTCCAGCTTCTCGTTGCGGTTGACGTAGGGCTGGAAGCCGATCTGCGCCTGACTCGACGTCTGGCCTTCGCCGTTCGCCTGAGCGTCGGCCATGCCGCCGGTCGCGCTCGCTTGCACCTGCGAATTCGTGCCGTGATTCCATCCGCTGCTCTGGGCGTTCGTCGACGTCGCTCCGGACTCGGAGTTGAGCTCGACTTGGCTCTGGCTCTTGCCAAGGCCGCCGCCGCCTTGGGCGCTGCTCTTCGCGCCTTCTTTCCCGCCGCTCACCTGCGTTCGATCGATTGCATTTGTTAACTTTTTTCGGATTTTACGCAATCGTAAAGTTTTTCGGTAGAGAAAACAATTGAAATCTATCTTGTTTACGCAATAAATTGAAAGCGAGGAAATGAGAGTTAGAGTTAACGGACCTGCGTCTGTGCACTCTTGGTGTTGTCACTCGTGCCAGCCTGAGCGGAAAATGAGCCGGAGCCGGTGTAAGTCCCGCTGACTTGCGACTTGGCGCTTCCTTGGCCGTGTCGTCCCTCGGCGGTCGCGCTCGCCTGCGTGCCCGCCTCGCCCTGCTTCACCGAGCTGATGGCCTGCGAATCGGAGCCGTCGTCGCCACCCGAATACTGCCCGGGGTACGAGGTGCCCGCTGGATAACCGCCACCTGCGATCAAACTCGTTTTTTAGGCACCTTCGTTTAATTAAATACCTTAGAAATGAAAATCAAGAGTACCTGGTACAACTGTTTGAACTCCGCTGCCTGTAGTTCCAGGTTGAATCGTACCAGGGGGGTATATGCCTGGGGTAGTTCCGGGTTGAACCGTGCCAGGGGGATATATGCCTGGAGTAGTTCCAGGTTGAACCGTACCAGGGGGATATATGCCTGGAGTAGTTCCAGGTTGAACTGCACCAGGGGGATATACGCCTGGAATAGTTCCAGGTTGAACTGTGCCAGGGGGATATATGCCTGGAGTAGTTCCAGGTTGAACTGTGCCAGGGGGATATACGCCTGGAATAGTTCCAGGTTGAACTGTGCCAGGAGGATATATGCCTGGAGTAGTTCCAGGTTGGACTGTGCCAGGGGGATATATGCCTGGAGTAGTTCCAGGTTGAACGGTACCAGGAGGATATATGCCTGGAGTAGTTCCAGGTTGAACTGTGCCAGGGGGATATATGCCTGGAGTAGTTCCAGGTTGAACTGTGCCAGGGGGATATATGCCGGGACTAGTTCCAGGTGGACCACTAGGATATGTTACACCGCCTAAAAGAATTATGTAACGTTAATCAATTTACTTTTGTATTGCTGCGTAAATAAAAATATTATTTCACCTGGTATATCGCCACGCGTAACCTGTTTAGTTCCTGTGTCTGTACCAGTAGTTCCTGCAGTAACTCCAGGTCCCGTGACAGGATAAGTACCTGGAATTTCATATATTATTGTAATATAAGCTAGTTTTACTCACATCGTTATATCTATAAATTTACCAGGTACTCCTACACCTGGATATGTTCCTGGAATTTGACCACTCGGTACCGTTGTTCCAGGCTGCGTTCCGCCACCAACTTGTGTGCCCGGTGGATATACACCTCCAGGCATTTGAGTTCCCGGCCCACCACCACCGACAAATTGGGTACCTGGTGGATAAACACCGCCTGGAATTTGCGTTCCTGTAGCTCCACCTCCTGATACTTGTGTACCTGGCGGATACGTAATTCCCCCAGTGCCAGGACCACCGCTACCGATTACTTGAGTTCCCGGTACGTAAGTACCTCCTCCAGACGTTTGAGAGCCCGGATGATAAATTACACTACCTTGACCTCCCCCAGTGACTTGAGTACCAGGTGGATAAATGATTCCTCCAGGTATTTGCGTACCTGGGGGGTAAACACCTGCTCCTGGAGTGCCACCGCTACCAACTTGTGTCCCAGGCGGATAGACTCCTCCTCCTTGAGTTCCTGGAATAGTTCCACCAGTTCCTTGAGAACCTGGACGATAAATTCCACCGCCAGGTAGTTGTATGCCAGGAAGATCACTTCCAGGAACAACAACTCCTTGTCCACCTCCTGTAACTTGAGTTCCTGGTGGATATGCACCGCCTCCTGTAACTTGAGTTCCTGGTGGATACACACCGCCTGGAATTTGTGTCCCTGGTGGATACACACCTCCTGGGATTTGTGTCCCTGGTGGATACACACCTCCTGTGACTTGAGTTCCTGGTGGATACACACTGCCTGGGATTTGCGTCCCTGGTGGATACACGCCTCCTGTGACTTGAGTTCCTGGTGGATACACACCGCCTGGGATTTGTGTCCCTGGTGGATACACACCTCCTGTGACTTGAGATCCTGGTGGATACACACCGCCTGGAATTTGCGATCCTGACGGATATGTACCACCTCCTGTAACTTGTGTTCCTGGTGGATAAACACCACCTGGAATTTGCGATCCTGGCGGATACACCCCTCCAGTGACTTGAGTTCCTGGTGGATACACACCGCCTGGAATTTGGGTCCCTGGTGGATACACGCCTCCTGTGACTTGAGTTCCTGGTGGATACACACCGCCTGGAATTTGCGTCCCTGGTGGATAGACACCGCCTGGAATTAGTGTCCCTGATGGATACACACCGCCTGGAATTTGCGTCCCTGGTGGATAAACACTGCTTGGAATTTGCGTTCCTGGTGGATAAACCCCGCCTGGAATTTGCGTCCCTGGTGGATACACACTGCCTGGAATTTGTGTTCCTGGTGGATAAACACCGCCTGGAATTTGCGTCCCTGGTGGATACACACTGCCTGGTATTTGTGATCCTGGTGGATAAACACCGCCTGGAATTTGCGATCCTGGCGGATATGTACCACCTCCTGTAACTTGTGTTCCTGGTGGATACGGGCCTCCACCTCCTACTTGTGTTCCTGGCACTCCTCCACCCACTGTTTGTGAACCAGGGGGATATGTACCGCCTCCAGTCACTTGAGTTCCCGGAGGATATAAACCTCCCCCTACTTGTGTTCCTGGCACTCCACCACCGACGGTTTGGGTGCCAGGGGGGTATACCCCACCTCCGGTCACTTGAGTTCCTGGTGGATACGGACCTCCTCCTCCTACTTGTGTTCCTGGTACTCTACCACCGACTGTTTGTGTGCCAGGAGGGTACGCAACGCCTCCAGTCACTTGAGTTCCTGGTGGATATAAACCTCCACCTACTTGTGTTCCTGGCACTCCACCACCGACGGTTTGTGTGCCAGGGGGGTATACCCCACCTCCAGTCACTTGAGTTCCAGGGGGATACGCACCTCCTCCAGTAACTTGTGTGCCCGGAGGAGTTCCTTGCGTCCCTAAGATAATTTTTAACCAAATAAATATTTTTAATTTTTCTAAAATAAATTTGTATATTTGAAGTTTATGATTTCTGAATCGTATTTTCCTACCTGGTTGTCCTTGTACTTGTGTGCCAGGTGTTACTCCAGGTATATAGACACCAGGAATACCCCCTGGTATTTGAACAGCCTGTCCAGGCATTTGCGTTCCGCCTCCAGTTCCACCAATGATCGTACCTCCTGGAATTCCTGAGGGATAAGTCCCTCCTGTGGTTTGCGTGCCTGTCGGGTAAACTATAGTCCCAGGCTTAGCTCCAGTAGCAATTGGAACGAGTCCACTCGGATACGTTCCGACCGTACTGCCTATTCACGGAGGCTCGTTAATACTTGCTTCTCGTTGAAGAAGCATTGTTATTATTTCTGCTGTTATAAGAATCAGTGTGCATATTAAGGTAATTTATTAGCATTTCGGATGGAGAACGCCAAAAGGGGGTAGTAAAATAAAAGTATACAAAAACGTTTTGTACAATAATATTTATTTTGCATGTTTATTTTGTTAAAAATGTGTAAAAGGCATTATTTAATTGCTATAAATAATTATATATTAGTAAAGTGCATTGTCGCTTAAAGTGTTGAGCCTTTCACGCGCAATTTATCGTAGGTATATTAGTACATCTGCTTGGAACGAGTTAAGCGTATATTCGTTGATTTATTAGAGCTTTTGGATTAGAAATATATCTTAGGGGCCCTTCACACCTGATGGGAGACCCTGCTGAGATCCTACGATGGCCCCTGGAACGGTGAATCCTGGACAGCCGTCGCAGCCGTCGGCCCCCGATGACATACTCTGTGCTTGACCCATTCCGCTAGTTCCGCCTGTAATGCAACAATTTCACCAATTCGTACAACTGAATTTTTCTCCGATAAGCAATGTCTAAAATCTGCTTAATTCTTCTGAAAAGCTCGCGCGGAAGAAGCGAAAGACGCACTTACTGACGAGAGCTCGCGAAGACTGCTGCGTGGCTTCGGCCTCGGCCTTTCCCTCCTTCTGTCCATCTCCGATATTCAAATACTGAGACTGCGTCTGGCCTCGGAATCGACCCCTGTAGGGTTCGGCCTCGCGCTTTCTGCGCTCGCTCATCTCGAGTTCCTCCCGGTCGAGCTTATCGCGCTCTTCCTCGGGCAGCAGGTTGATAAAGGGATGGTCGTCGACCGTTTCGGGCTGCTCTTGAAGCTTGAAGAATGTCATGCCTCTGCAGAAATCCACGATGCGCCCGCCTGCTAAACGCCATGCCTTTGGAAAACGGAAATTTGCTTTTTAAATAATTACGGATTTTTGCTCGTACTAAAAAATAAAAAAAAAATGCTGTGTTCGCTTGTTTGATTTTCAATCAGATGACTTGACGATTGCGTGATATTTAAACAATAACATTTCACGCTAAACTATAAATATCACTTTGACACAATTATTGTTGATTATCAACGATGAATAGTTATCTGTTACTGAATTTACCTCGAGTTTCGTCAATGGACGTTCAGAGGCGTAGAGCGTCTTTCTGTTGCCGCGAATCACGTCCCTCCAGAAGTCGACGTCATCGAGTTCAATGTTTTGAAGCGCCTCCAGATAACAGACGCTGTGCGCCGCGTCTTTGTAGGCCGTATAATGCTGGAAAATTAGATAGAAAGAGTCTCATTCAGAACTGTATATTTGCCATTGTTGAATTATCTCTGTAGGAGCTTCGTGGCATTACCGTCGCTGTATCCGTGAAAATTCTGGGTTTCTTGTCGATCACGTGGATCCTCGCGTTCTGCTGGGCCCCATCGTACACCGAACGGTCGAATCGTGTCTTCTCCTGAAAATTCTTCAGATACGATTTTCAAATTTATTTCCCGAAATGGAAATTTTTAGTGCAGTTATTCATCCATTAATTAAAATTAAAATTTATTGGTAACAGCGTGGCAATGAGTTGAAAAATTTTCCACCAAACGAAATGTTTTTTTTCCAAATTGAAACACTCGATATCTTTAGTTGTGCATTTTATTCTAGAGAAATCGTACCACCTACATAAAAGCTTCGAAGCAAAATATCAGAGGGGCGATGATGAAACGAAGTGAAAAGTTAATTGAGTGCTCTCCGCGGCGTTCGTTAAAGCGTGGCGGTAAAAAAAAATGCGGGTCGCCGCTCATTATTATCATCGTCGTCTTCATCAGCTTCGTAATAGAAACGAGTTCAGGCGGATCCTAGGAAACGCAATAATAAATGACACTCGTCTGCGCCGCTTATTAAAGAAAAAAAAAAAAAAAAAAAGAAGAAGCAAACGAAGCGGGAAAAGAGGCCGCGACGAAAGAGCGGAATCATTGGCACTTTATCTGGATGAACTCTGAACTTATGTAAGAATTAGCTTCATAAACTTGATTCCTGAATCTTTTCCGAATCCGGTTAACCTTGGGGGGGAAACGATGTTTGAGCGGTTTCGACGCCTCGTGGAAGCGAGATGCATTCTCCGCTTGAGTGCATACTAAATTTCTCCGCCAAGTCAGCGGGAAATTTAATCCGCGCCGTCCGTGTGCAATCTTGCAAATGCTTCGGCCGGCTTTGACGAAAGTTCAATTATATGGTTCTTGAGCAAAACTATCACTCTAATTGCGTTATATAATGGCAACTAAGTAACTCGAAACTTTTCCTTTTCCCCGAGGATCTCTCGATTATATTTTGCACGGCAAAAATATACAGCCGTCGAATCTTATTCCGTCGCGCCGCGAAATTGGAGCGTAAAAACGAGACGCGAGTCACTGTAGGCTCGGAAATCCGCAAAAATTAAAAACTCACGTGGAAACGAGCGAGTCCGGGGGCGGCCAGGCAGGCGAGGACGAGGGCCAGGACACGATGCGGCGACATGATGCGTCGAGTCTCGTGCGCCAACTGACTTCTCCTTCTCGGCTTCTCCTGCTCGGCGCGCTCAAGCAGCTCCCACTACGCCGCTTCCAGGCCCGCCGCCACTTATTTATAGAGGATTTCGTGTGTGTGGCAAAAACCGATGACAGCCCCAACGGCGTCCAACTGCAGCTCCCGATCAATCGCGCTTTTATTGCAACCTTGATCGATCGCCTCAACCGAGATATATACTCTTGCAACGCACACGATCGCGAGCTTGAGATTTTTCGTCGCCTTATCAAAAGCTACCGCGGGTTTCGTCACAGCCGCGTAAACGGCGGTATACCGCGAGAGCAGGCATATCGCAGCGTAATAGTAAACATATATTATACGCATCCCCATTGTTCGCATCTGCACTTGCCCTCGTTGCCTAATCGCACGTGGAATCGGGGCCGGTGGTTCCATCTGCTCTCTCTCTCTCTATGGGCACGGCAAACGGAGCCTATCGGACCCAAGGTTCGGCCTAGCAGATCTAGCAGCCCGCCTCAAGCGATTTGTCGAGCACAGCGCCGGCACACACGCGGGAGCTTCTTCGCTCGGGCCAGATAAGCCGCCGCGCGTCGCGTCGTCTTGCGTCATGGCCGATACTCGGACGGGCGCGATCTACGAACAACGCCGGGCTTTCATGCGGAATACGCCGCTTTTTCTTCTAGCCCCAAGAGAGAGAGAGAGAGAACCTAGTCTCTCGAGTTTTCCGCGCGCGGCCTGCAGATCGATCCCTTTGTCGCGTGCTCTCTTCTCCGAGAGGCGAGAGAGACCTGTTGGGCGAATGACCGGATTATCGTCGGATATGCTTTAGCTCTGTTCCAGTTTATTTTAAACATTGCGGATTGCGATTCGAGGCGCATTCTAGAGCTTATATTCGATATTCGGTTGGATGACTTACTTTCTTTATCGAGCCCGAGGAGTTTTCGAGCTTCAAATCTGGTTGCGTCTTCTTTTTTTTAAAACGCGCGAGCAGACGGTCTGTTTGAGCAAGGCTTTCGGGAAAATAAGCAAGAGCGCTTACCAAGTACACAGAAAATCTGGTAATAGAACGTCCGCAAATAGCGTAAGCCAAAAGCCATAGAGCAATCAAGTGAACCGTGCTCGGAATACTCGGCTGTGCTGAACTCGTCGATTTTGCATCCCTTCGTTCATTATTTATCTAGAATATATATATATATTGTATAATTATATTGCAACAGCAATTATTGTTTATAATTTTCGATTATTTATAATATATATGATTGAGCAAAATTTTTCCTCGCATGTTTTACACTTTTGAATCTACGCTAACGATTTCATCCCTTTTATTAAGTATTTTAAGAGCTCTATATGCGTTGGTCTTACCTTAGCAACCCGGGCGAAAACCTTTATAACTGTCTCGTTAACTTTAAATAGAAAGCGAGATTATTGTATGCTAACGCGAAGCCGACTGCTGCGTCGGGGTTAGCTTATCAACTAGATAAAATTTTCTTTTATATGTGATTTAATGTTTTTTTTCAAATTTTCGTACAGTACTGTTCTTCAAAATACTATGTTTTGAGCTAAATTGATAATAATTTCTGAAATGTCCCTAAAGTAATTTTAAAAACGTTTGCTTTATGCCCTCTTCAAATTGATGCAACGACAAGAAATTATTTTTATATTTGATAAAATTGTTTTTCTTTTTCACAAATTTATTTAAGACTTAGAGTATTAATATTTTTGTACATTTTTATGCACATATACGATATACATAAACGTATATAAATAAATTCGAAAACATGCATACATCATCAACAATACCGTTATAAAATTCTGCAGAGCGTTTAAACATATTTTCTACAAAATTTGTTAACAATACGATCCTGTATTTACAGTAGGCAACATTTATAAACACTTTCAATAAATTATTAAATCATTCGCGCTTCTCAATAATACAACTGGCCGTTAATCTCACTATTAAGTCACTTGAACTGATTTCATAATTTCATTACACGCACGATTTGGACTATGTACAAATTTAATAATAAATAGTCATTTTTCAATAATGTGTTCATAAACAAGTTGTCTGGCATCTCCAGCCCACAAAAAGTCACTGTGATTAAAGCTCTCGTGGTTCACTTCATTCAAGGATATTACGTTTGGCAGTATTTCATGCAAATCCTCGACGTCCTAAAATTAGAGTACAATTTTATAATGTGTAATAATGTAGTTAAAAAACTTTTATAATACAAAATCCGGCTTACATTTGCGTTGACGACATCTTCGTTTCTTGCGTACCACAAGCTTACCGGTGCCGTAACGTTGCTTAAATCATAAATTGGTGGTGCTTCTTGTCCGTATTTTAAGAAATTGATTTCGGCTCCGTAGTCGTAAGCTTTGAATTCGTCTGGGAAATAAAAAAATTATTATCGTATCAGTGTGAAACAGTGAAACTTTTAGCTAAATAATATTACGCACTCAATTTGTAGTTTTGATAAAAATGTATCAAAACCATTTTGGATGTTCCTGCACAGGTACGAGTAATGATTTGCGAGAGTACCGTCTGAAATTTTGATTTTCGAAAGGTTATTAATACAATGAGTTTTTTTAAATAATTAAAAAAAGCGACAGCATCTCATTAATAAAAATTACCTTGTTAATTCTTTTGAAATCGATTGCCAATATTCTACAAACGATATAGCTGCAGACAAAAAGTCGCAATCTATTATTTTGAATGAAGAATTTATCTCCCATAAACGCGTGGATCGCAGCCTGCGGAAGTACCTCGTGAACATTGAAGTGATCGAAATATTCCTAAAAGTAAAAAATGATTGAAATTCTTATTTCCGTCAAAGTTCTGGCATTAAAAAGCTGAAACGGTTCAGTTACCAATACATAACGAAAAACAATGCCGATATCTTTGACGATTCTTCTGAGAGGGTGTTTCCAGAAAGCCACAGGCGCGAGACTGTAGATTACATGGATTTTCTCATTGTATTCCGGCCTCATGGACAACATAATATAACTCAGCATTGTGCCCATTGAAAATCCATAGTACCTTATCTTTTCTGCCTTGGTTATCTCCAAAATTCGGTCGATGCTTGCCGGGAGGTCGTAAATAGCGATCTCGTGTTGACTGTAACAACAATACAAACCGTTTAAAATTAATTCATTTTATCTGAAGTATTTAATTTATTTTGGCACAGAAACTCTGCTAGAACATTGAAGAATTTTGCCGACGAAAAACTTTATGGAAATTGTCGCAATTCTTCAATAAGTTACAAGCGAGTATCTTTACTGTCTTAGATATGCGAATTTCATGCGGTTCTACACATTATCGTAACTAATTTAGTGTAATAATTAAAACTTTAAATTGATATATGCTCACAGCTTAAACATCCAGAGTTTATATATGTAGATCAGCATTACTCGAAAAAAGAAGTTGATTATTAATCACTTCCATAGGAGAGCCGATATTTTAATTGCAAAACTCTACAAAAGACAATGATGAGAAAGACACTGTAGAATTTCAATGCGATAAATAATAAATCAGTGAAAGTTACCTAAAGTCCCAGAAGGCCGGATTTTTCGGATCCATCGAAACGTGCTGCTTGGAATACGTGTTCCCCCGCGCATTTCCCAGCCAGACGTCGTATCCCGCATTGACTAATAAATATGCTGCAATTCGCCATTAAAAAATCGGTTTGAATGAAACTTTGAAAAATCCAACTGCGATGAAAATCCGAACTTACCGAGATCGTTTTCGGGCCCGATCAACACAAAACTGTCGGAAGTCATGAGCATGCCGTGCTGCAAGAAAGCGACCGGCTTCCCGAAGGCCCTGGGATTGGAGGGTCCGGCGCTTATGCGGTGCAGCGTCAAGATGTAGCCGTCGCCGGTTTGCACGCTGTACGCCTCGGCCGTGTAGCCGTGCTGACGGACCAATCCTACCTGCGGGCGACAAAGGCTCGTTTATAGTCCCTCGAAAATTGCCCTCTTTCGCAAAGGCTTCTTACTTACGAAATTCAGAACGGGGTAGTACTTCTTTCTGTCTATCGGCGTCGATAGATCCTCCACCAGGGCGATCTCCTTGGAAATCGGTAGGAAGAGCCGCACTACCGGCGAGCAGATCTTGTAGGTCAGGGAGGAAAAGACGAAAATCGACTTGCAAATTATCTTTCTCAGCACCGATCTCCTCTCTTTGGCCAAAAACGGGTCCTTCGAAAGCAAATGATTCACTTATGCTTGTATTCATTGAAATGATATAAAATAGTCTCTCGCATACCTTCATTTTCGCAAGCTTCTTCTTCTCCTGCGACATGACGATACTGAAACAGTGGCAGATCTGAGGTCAGTTAAGGGTAAGCAAAAAGCAGGCCTGCAGACTCGACTGACGCTAATTTGGAGGCCCACATCTGGGCCTAATAGTCTTAAGCCTGCTGGGTTCACCCCCCTCCAGCAGTTGTTTCTTCCCCTCTCTCTTTCTCTCTCTTTCTCGCTCTCCCCCGCAAACAGACGAAAATGCACATCTGTATGCGATGACCAGTCGTGCAAATAGGAAGTCAATTTATTACTTTCAAAAGAGAAATCTTTTGTGTATAGATTTCGAGTTCGTCGACACTTGTTAAAAGTCACTTTTCGATAGTTTTCTATTAGGAAACTACGTTTGCCGAGTTGGTGGCAACGACCGGCTCGAAAGGGACGGAGGGAGAGGTTGAGAGACGATGCCCGGACCACGCAACTTTTCAGTTATTATTTTGTTTTACGTATTTTTTTAATTTAAAACTATTTTGTCACTTACTTTCTGTTTTCGTCTATGTAAAACATTCTTTTGGGACCCATTTTGAAAAATCTGATTTATCCGACGATCACAAATTGCCGATGAAACACACTTAATTTAAGAAAAAAGCCAACGTTCAGAAGGCGCAGGAACAATCGAACTGAATATCGCACTCTTTATTCTCCGAATTAGAAAGAATTTCCATAGTTTTCCCATGATTCTCCTCCTCGCCTGCTTTCATTATCTATATAGCCGATGGCTTCTTTGAATTATTTTAGAAGAGTAGGAGTATATGCGGACACGTGAATACGGCAGCCAAAATCTTATCGCAACTGTTCTATTTGTATTGAACATCAACTGGTGTTGTGGTCCTTCAGTACAGTATAAATAGTTTTCGTGTGTAAATCGAAATGGACTTTAAATGATACCTTATTATCGAAAATATTTAAAATCAGTACTCGAACTTAATTTGACCGATAAAAAGGTGAAGCATTTTCTTGCAATAAAAAAAAAAGAAATTTATAATCTTATATCTGCGTAGAAAATATTTTTATTGTGAATTAAATCATGGATTGAAAATGAAAAATTTTACACATAAAATACGATAGTACAATACTAATTTAGAAAATAGTATTGTTACATCTCTTTTGTTGCGAGGGGATTAACTTAAAAATGAAAAAACAGGAAAACATATCCAACAAGGAGATGCGAAGTCAAAGTTATTTATTGCACGGTCATTCGTGGGCAGGTTCATTGATGTTTGGCAGAGAAAATTAGAAAATAGATATATATAGTATCTCTTTTCTTTCGAGAGGATTAAGTGAAAAGTCAAAAATCAGGAAAACACATCCAACAAGGAGCTGCAGTGTTAAAATCATTTATTGCACTATAATTCATGGACAGGTAAGTCGACTGATTTTTGACAGGGAAAATTAGACAATAGCATTTATTGCACCTCTTTTGTTTCGAGGAGATTAAATGAAAAGTGAAAATCAGGAAAACACGTTCAACCAGGAGATACGAAGTCAAAGTTATTTATTGCACGGTTATTCATCGGCAGATTCATTGACTTTTGGCAGAGAAAATTAGAAAATAGGATGTATAGTATCTCTTTTCTTTGGAGAGGATTAAGTGAAAAGTCAAAAATCAGGAAAACACATTCAACAAGGAGGTACAGCGTTAAAATCATTTATTGCACTGTCATTCATGGGCAGGTAAGTCAACTGATTTTTGGCTGGGAAAATTAGACAATAGTATTTATTGCATCCCTTTTGTTTCGAGGAGATTAAGTGAAAAGTGAAAATCAGGAAAACACGTCGAACTAGGAGACACGACTTCAAAGTTATTTATTGCGCCGTTATTCATGGGCAGGTATAGAATTTAGCTTTCAGTCCTTTGGTCAGTCAACTTTTTCTATTCTTCATTAAGACAAATAAAAAATCTCGCGTGATTTTTACTAAAATTCATCCTAATCCAGCGTCAGGATAAAAAATTTGAACGATATTGAACTAAAAATTTGTGAAAATACAACTAGAAAACTGGCTTCAAATAAAGCAGAAAATTATATAAAACTTTTAAAGAAGGAAGATGAAGGAAATTAAATGCAAAGATGACTCTGGAAGAGAAAGAAAGAGAAAGAGCTCAAGAAAGGATCACAGCTGCAATGCTTTTTGAGGAATATGGATGCCACCGCGACAATTTTTTCGAATTTAATTGAAAGACTAGTGAAGTTACGAGATTTATTCATCAGTTGTTTTTTATAACGAAGCATTTGAAATAATTTGAAAGCCATATGACTTTAATATATTATTGATCACATATTTTTAATATATATTTCTAAGTTTTTGCATCAAATTGCAAAAGATTTTCAAAATATATGATCTTTACCTGCAGAATGCGGTTTTGATGGAAGTATAATTTTTGAAGTGTCGCACAGAATGGAACGAGTGTTAATTGGAAGCCATCTTATGTGTTACTATTGGACTGTGCAATACTTAAAACATAATCTACGTCAACGGGAAGACGGCACGTGCACTCTTTATACATGTATACTGCACGTGATGCAGCCACGCAGTCTCTAATACATCAGGCGACTTTGATTTTTTTGATTTTACAATATCTGTCCTTCTCTGTGTTCAATTATCTATCGAAAGTACCTGTAAAAGGTCAATGTCAGCAAGTTCAATTTCTCATCCGGATAAATCAATTTAAGTGAGAATTGAAGTTATTGTGCTGAGTAATTTTGTGTGTAAAAATGATTTTTTTTCTATCTATTTCATTAAAATATTAGTTTCGCGCGCATCGCAAAATGTAACAGTACTGTGCGAGGATATTGTGTTTTCTGTATGGAAACGGGAATAAACAGTCGAATTTTCTATGTACAATTTTTTTGAGTATTTAATTATATCTTCTGTCGTCTTTGGTTCTTGTTTATGTCAGTTGCACTCTTGATGAAGACCATATTTGACATGACGAAACCAGCAAAGAAAAACACAGTATCTCAAGTAGTTTACTTTTCGTTTTATTAAGAAGGATCATTTTACTCTAGATTGGAATAGTAAATTTAAGCAGTAAGGCCGCTTTTTGTCTGGCTAATCACTAATTTTTCAAAAGACAAGTAAATCCAGAGTAATATTGTAAACTTATCAAGTTTTACATCTACTCTAAAGTATAAAATTCTCTCTAAGAGAAATCTTATTCTATTCGATCAAGCATGATCAATGTTTTCTATAGTAATAGTAACTAATATTTTTACGAGAATTGCTTTTAAAATATATGATATTTGATATCTGCTACTTTAAAAAGTTATGCTTTTTTTACAAGAAAAATTCTGTTATAAAAATTTGTTTAATCGTCAAAACTGAGAAACACTCACAATATTAATATAGCTCACAATACTAATTAGCTTCAGTAAAAAATATAAATTCGGACATAAATGCGTAAGTATGAAAAATTTGCTTTCAATCGGCTTTCGAAGTATAGCTGAAGCTGAACTATTATCATATTTAATTTGAGGAAACCAAATTTTCAAGATGCGATGATGTACTTTTCAGCTTCTAATTTTTAAATAAAGGTATATGCCAATGATTTGGCAAAACCATGTAGAAAAAATATTTTTTAGCGTTTTTTAAATGATTTTACTATTATTTTAATTCAATTATAATTAATTTTTATATATATGTTTTAAAATTTTCGGTGTAAAAAACAACGAAATTATCTAATTTGTTTCTAAACAAAATATTTTAAGATATCTCGAATCCACCACTAAAACTTGACTGTCGTGCCATCTGTAAGAATTAAAGCATAAATTCCTATTCCGTATCTTACCGACCGACGTTTCTGGGCAATTCTTCGCGTATAAAAGAGCTGCTTTATTGTAATAACAAATTAGGAATATAAAAAAGTAATTTTACTAATGTTCGTTTATTTTTTTTTTTTTTTTAGAAAAGTCGCAGTCCAATTGATGTTTGTGTGTTAATTTTATTAAATATACAATTGCTATTTAGATCACCGATGATCGAGTCTAGGTAACGTGCTCTGTAGATTTCAGTGTTTAAATGCATCATTACGGCATCGATAATATGCACTATAAGGTACCGTGAATTCATTTTTTTTGACTCAAAAGTGTACATTGCGTACTGAAAGCATGTATGCTCAGATCTCAAGAGCGTAAGCCCCATCTTATAAAATTATTAACGTAATAAAGAGGTAATGGATTGAGAAAAATAATAACAGTAAAGGCGTAATTTGTAAATATTATATATTTAACCAATAATTTTTCACAATATTTTGTACAGTTCATAGAAAAAGTCGATGAAAATTTTTATAGAACATACTAAGGGTAGCAAAATAGTAGGGCTAATTTAAGAAGAATCATGATCAAAAAAATTAGCTTGACACAATCGTTTACAATCATTATTGTGGGAATGCTATTTACAGATAGATAGGTTCTTAATATTATTCAATTTACAATTAAGTTATTTTTGAAAACATATACTGCGTAAAAAATCTAAATAGTTTCGTTGTATAAATAAATTTGGCTACTTTAAATGAACTAATTTATTGCTACAATTGTAAATTGTAAAATTCACATCTTATTATTTACCGTGCATAAAGTCGATGGCCAAACTTGTAGAGTAAGAAATTTTTGGTATCTACTTGGTTTTTAATTAAATTTTATAATTAATCTAGATTACATAATAAGATAACAAATTAAAGCAAAAATTGTATCGGTAAGAAATTATTAAGAAAACGCATGTCCGAAAGTTATTCATCTATGTATTATATATACTCCTTTTCTAGATTTAATTAATGGATTAAAAAAAAAAAAATTAGAGAGAAGATATGCCGCTCGAAAATGACTAGGACACATTTACATCTTAAAGATTAGAAATCTACACACTTGTTTACAGAAAATTGCCTCCATCTCGCGATACGCCTCGCGAAGTGATATTCGCGTGCTTCGTTTATAGCCTCCCTCTTCATATAAAGTTTAACAATCTGGGCAATGTTACGCTTATTTACAATTCGTGCATGCAATAATAAATCATCGGCTGTAGTGCAGGAGATAATAGTTAAATAAATTAAAATGGTAAAATAAGCAGGTTTCTTATTTTGTTCTGTTTTGGTAAAGTCAAACTTTGGACGATTTTGGCATCGAAAAGACCGCAAGACGAGTTCGACTAGCTCATACACTCTGTTGCATCGCCTATTGTGCGGCGATGACTTTGAAAAATAAAGAAAAAAAAAAGTTTAACTTAAAACGTATTGCAAAAGAAACGAATGAATAACTTAATTGTTTATATTTACAAAAATTAACGTGCAAGATGCTGAAGTCTGGGCAAGAAAGGCGCGGGTCGCGTGTTCTTTTACCGCCTGGATTATTCGTTAATATTAAAAGTTAGATACTGTGACTATTTACAGATATAGTAGACTGCGGCAAAATTCACTGCATTCGTCTCGCATTTTATTACAAATTCGCTGGCTTTAAGGCACATTTACGTTCTCTCAAGACTCTCGCTTGTTATTACAGCTATAACTTTATTGTCTAATGGTCCCTATTAGGAAGATACATTTGGAATAATAGTTTGTGTAAAAACAACTTCGAATAACGCACTAAGACGCTTTCGTTACGAAAATTTCGAAAGATCGGAATTACACGAAGTTCTCGGGACCTTTAAGTACTGTTTTCATATTTTCTTTTTTTAAGTACGTTCCTTTATTGCTTGGGAGGTTTTCTCGAACTCGAATATCAATACTTTGAGAGTTAAATCGTAAGACTATTTAGTTTAAAGGTTACCTCTACTGTATAGATCGGCTTATAAGTAAACCTTCGAAAAGAAATCGGCAATTTAAGCGATCTAAGGCAGAGAATTCAGTCTATCGAAAGCAAGAGTAAGCTTAATTATCACCGGCCGTATATACAGGTATACGGCTTACGCCAGGGCCAAATTCAGGCTCATCGGCTGGGGCCTGGAGAACGCCGAGATCCTCGTCGGGTCGTTGAAGTCGAAGACCTTCTGCTGCTGTTGCTGCTGCTGCTTCTTCTCCCCGAATCTGGCCAGATGCTCGGGGTTCGGGGAGATGACGGAGGTCCTGATGACCATCCTGGACAGCAGGTCCTTGCCCTGCTCGATCCCGGGACTGGCCCGGTGGGGTCTCTTCTGCCCGTCGGCCGAGGTGTGCCGTATGATGGCGGAGAAGGCCGAGGCGCCGGGCTGCGGCGACGGCTGCTGCTGCTGCAGGTTCCTCGGCGGCACGATGACGCTCGTCGGCTGGGGGGAGGCGGCTGTGGCGGCGACGGTGGCGGCGGGCGACAGGGAGGAGTCGCGCTTCTGGTGGGCGCGCATGCACGAGGACTCCTCGTGCTTGTACAGGTAGGACTTGAGGGCGAAGGCCTTGCCGCAGCGGGCGCAGACGTGGGGCTTCGTGTTCGAGTGGGTCTGGATGTGGGCGCGCAGGTTCGACTTGTCGGCGAAGGCCTTGTTGCAGATCGTGCACTTGAACGGCTTCTCGCCTGGAAATTGGAAATTGCTTCGGTTACTAACATACCCCCTGAATTGCGCTGGGAAGTCGAGCGGTCGGACGTACCTGTGTGAGTGCGGATGTGGCCCTGCAGGAGCCAGGGCCTGGAGAAGCACTTGCCGCAGTAATGGCACTTGCAGCCCTGGTTGTGGGTCCTCACGTGCATGCTGTACGCGGGGATGCTCACGTAGACCTTGTCGCAGTGGGGGCAGCGGCGGGCCTTCTTGTCGCCGAGGGACCGGTGGGTCTGGCGGTGGCGCGCGAGGTTCGACGAGGTCGAGTACTTTTTACCGCAGTCCGGGCACTCGTGCTCCTCGCTGCCGTCGGGCTGCTGCTGCGGCTGCGGCGGCTGATGCTGCTGCTGCTGCTGGCTAGCCGTCGCCTCCGAGTACTCTGCGCTTTCGCTCTGTAAGGTGCGTCCTGTCGTTAGATCGTTGCTCCCTAAGAGCGTAAAAGGAGCTGCGGAATCCTTACCTTAAACTCGACAGCGGGAAGCCTGACGGTACACTGCTCCTCCATCCTCCTGCTCTTGAGCTCGACGAAGCTCTCCCGCTCGGCCTCGATCCGGTCGAAGAAGAGCCGGGTGGCCTCGTGCCTGTGTTGGGGGGCGGACCGGTAGAAGCCCGAGACCGGGTGGACGAGGGTGCCGGCGGCCGCCGCCAGGCTCACCTCCGCGAGCTTCGTCAGGTTGTAGAGCTCCTCCGGGCACTCGCTCGAGCTCTCGCTGCCGCACTCGCTCGCCCCGTCCGACGTCGGCTGCTGCCCGCCGCCGTACTCGGCCAGCCGCACGCCGCGCTCCGGGCTGTACTCTGCGAATTCAGAAATTTGGTCAGTGCGAATTTTGGGAGCCGAGCTTTTGTCGTCGGCGACGTTTGCGGGGAAAAGTTATAGAAGATTAAACGACAGGTATTTCGGTTGATTTTCGATAACGCGGAAGAGAAAACGAGAGGCAGGCCGTTTCGAAGCGAAAGCGGACGCGCGCCGCGAGGAGGAGCCGATCGGCGCGCGCAGTCGGAATCAACAAGTTAACGTTCGGCCGGGCCGAAAAAAGCCGTCTGCGCCACCACCCGCAAGGTGGTTGCGAATAGATTTTATTGTGTCCGAGCGCGCAACCAGCCGGCGAAGGTCTCTTTTGCTTCTGGCGTTTTTCCAGCTGCCTCCGTCGTCGCCTCGATTTTTCGGCGGAAAAAAAGCTCACGCGCAAAGATTCCGCCGCGCCGGTCGACGATTTTCAGCGGATATGTTCGAAAATTACTTAAGAAGGGCAGTCACTCTCGCTGCTGATGCTTATTTTTAAGCCCGTCGCGATTAATATTCGGGACGGTTTTAAATTGTAGTCGGATTCATAAATAACGCTCTCGTTGACGCAAGGATACGTCTACGCAGATCTGGTGTGTGACGCTAGGCTACTTCGCAAACGTAAAAGTTCGTTACGTCACCGAATAAATTTTAGCACACCTACTCAGAGGCTATTTAAAATTTATTTTTCGGCATCGCGGCGCATTCCGCTTGCAATCGAGTTCGGTATAGAGAAGCGCACCCTCGTTTATCGCGCAAAATTTCTCTCGTTTTTTTTACCCCCGATAAAGTAGCTAAATTACGTAATGTAAAAAGACAAACCGACGCGAGTCGCGGCTGCCCCTGCTTCGCTTTTGGCGTAGGAACGAAAATAGAAAAGCGGCGTAACGTTCGCGCATTTTCTCACATCCGACGAGCGAAATGGGTATCCCGCTGATTTTCTATACTTTTAACACTATTCAACCGGGACAACTGTAACATTGAAATGCTTTGCGCGCGGACGGGAAACCCAAAGGATCGTTTGGCGGATAGAAAAAAAAAAAATTAGCTCGAAAATAATCTAGATTCGGTACTAACCCCTGGCAGACTCATCGAACTCGGCGGTGCCGTCGAAGCGGTGCCTGGTGATGAGGAAGGCCCTGGGCATCTCCGGCTGTAATCCTGGTCACTCGGGGGGGCTTTTCACACTCTCCTCATTTGTAACTCCGAGGGTAAATAAAATAAAAACTCGTCGCGCGTCGCACGATCTTCGCTCTCGAGCGCTTGAGAGCGCAGTGGTGGCTGCGCCGGCGCGACCCGGCTACATATAGAGCCGAGGCAGCCTCCCTCTCTTCTCGAAAGAGAGAGAGAGAGAGATTTTTCGTCTCTCCCTCCCTCCCCTGCCCTTTCAGCTGCCTTCTCTCTGCAGCGCTCGAATTCCGGCTGTGCTTGCCTCGGGAGCAGAGGAGAGACGCCTGTCTTCTACCCCTCGGAGCCCTTTTGCTCTCCGCGATGCAAGACCGAGCCAATTGCGATCGCATCCCCGCGGCGTTTTATCAGTGGCGCCTCGGGGCACCGGCGCAACAGGTAGCGGCCGTCGAATCGGCCGCGGCGCGGTATCTGCTTCCAAAACAAAACTTATTTAGAAGAGCGAACCTCGCGACTGCGATCCTCCTTTGCTGCGCGCGAATATCATCGCGGTCTCTTCGAGCCGAGGAGGCCACTTCGAAAAGTGGACTCCTCGATAAACCAATACAACCGATTATCAAAATCGATCTCGCCGAGACGTGGGTGGGACTGGAGTCTCTCCCTCTCTCTCTCTCTCTCGCGGCGGCGAGGGTCTATTTCGGGTCTGGCTGCCTCCGCCCTTTTTGCTCGGAGCGGCGACTGCAAGCTGCGCTGCCGCCGCCGCCGCCGCGAGCTTTATAGTGCCGGATATTCGGATTTCCTCGGATTGACGGCCCTCGCTTTGTTTGCCGAGCTGCTGCCGCTGCGCTCCTTTCATATATATCGGCGCCCTGTTATATATTCGCGAGGCAATCGCGCTGCACCTTGATTTCAGGTGACGGGTTATGGCGGTAAGCGCGGCTTTCTTCTTTTACGGCGTCCAGTACTGCGGTAATCGTTTGATAAGAGTTCAACGTTTCGTGTGATGAATTTAATAATCATCGTAATAATAAGAGTTATGTACTTAATGTACATTATTTTCCGCCTGAATTAACCTACGTTGATGATACAGACACCTCTTCTGCTAACATAAACTCTGCAATTAACTATAAGCTTTATGGATTATGACCCTCTCGAATAATATATCTGTTAAATAATAGCCCTTACGAACTAAAAACCAGAAAATGCGAGAAGCGAATTGATCTCTTTGCAGACGCTAAATAGAGACGGTCGCAAGTTAAGCAAGTTATCGTCAACCTAATATGCAGAAGCGATATTCCTCTCGAATTCCGAAAATAGGAAAAAACCAGGAAAGAAAGTTGGAGAGCGAACGAGCTCGGGGAGATGCTTGCGGGAAAAAAGCGCGATTTCTGACAAGCGAATATGATTCATCGCCGTTCCAGATGGCCTACTGTCAACGCTTTCGACGCTCGCCGCCGACGGACACATCCGAGACTCAAAAATTTTCATCGCCATTCCCCGCCGTCGGAATTCGACGCAACATCCACTCCATTCTTTCGCGCGACCGATAGTCATCGAAAATTTCGCGGCGACGAATCTGCAGCGGTGGAAGTTCGCCGGGGGGAGCAACCACCTTATCGCGCTCTCCTCGCCTCGAATCGAGGCTCGAAAGCCGCTCGAAGCCTCTCGGCGGCGGCGGCGCGATTGAATGAATACCTCGGGGGCTTAGTCAGCTTCTCGGGCTAAATCCGACCTGGCTGACGGGCGCTCTGGCTCCGGGCCAAGAGGCCCGCTTGCGTTAAAGAACCACCGCGACACCGGCGTCGCGCGCTCCACCAACCTCGTCGGCAACCTGCTCTCTCTACCGACGCCGCGAGAGACGCCGCCTATGTACGCCTTTTTGAGAGTTCCTCCCCCCCCCCGGGCACCCGGCCAGACCTGCTTAGCGGCGCGTACGAAAGACGCGACGACTGTCGGAAAGATCTGCGGCGATCTGCGCGCGTTGCTGCGGAGGATTCGTTTGGATTTGATGGAACGATTCGCTTGATAGAGAGGAGACTGGCGTTTTAACAACGTTCTACACGTCGTTGTAGGGAAGCCGGTTTCGTTTATATTTATAGAATTTAAATTGTCGTTTGAAGTATTTTCCATGTTTTGACCGATGCCAAGAGCATCGAACGTAATCAAAGCCAGCTCATTCAGATTGCTATAGAAAGTATTTAGATATTTTGAGTATAACGCTAAAAAAAACGTGGCACGTGGATATCTTCCGCGCGCCGTCTGGCCGAAACGACTTCACCGAAAGTTCGCGTATATACAAACAGAAAATTCCTGCCTCGAGAAAGCTCGCGAGCCCGCAAAGTACACAAATGGAGGCGAACGGACGCCTCCGCGGCCGAGCTTTCGAGCTTACGTAAGACCTTCTTCTCGCTTCTGGCAAGGATCAATCGAAGAGACTCCCCGCCAAAGCGGAATATGGAAAATTCGCGTGTAGTCGCCGCAGAGAGAATATTCGACGGCGAATTTTTGCGAGTCGGCTCGAACAGGTGTGCAGAACGGGCGAGGTTCGCGGCCACTTTCTTCTGCGGCGCGTCTGAAAATAAAGCTGCGCGTCCGCAAGCTCTCTCTCTGACGCAAGTGCATCTCGGCGCGCCCACCTTTTGCCGCGGCGGCCCTCGTGATTTCGAGCTATCACGTGCCTGGCGAGCTCGCAAACTCTTTTATCGGACGGAGAAACGGCCCGATTACCGAGCCGGCCTTTGTATTTATAGCCCTTTCAGAATTTTCGATTGTCAAACGAGCGATGATCTGCTCGTTGGGCTGTGTGGGGCTGCGTCTTTTATTTTGGAGTGTAATCGTATTCGAGACGTTTTTCGATCGGCGATCGTTTACACAAGTTGTAGAAATGCTTTTGATCTTGGTATGAGGAATTTTCCTAGTGCCAAGATATTTTACGGGATATATTTTTGAGACAATTAACTATCTTCCGTCGACTGAAGAAAAGAGTCGCAGATATGTTGCAATATTGCGTCACTCTAAAATAACTAAAATTTCATTAGAATTTATGAAAATAAACGAGCTACAGAGACGTATTACAGTAACTGCATAAAGTAATAAAATAAATGACTCATTTATTTGGCTGCGCCAAAAGTGCGTAATTAAAATTAGTATCTATGAACATTTATATATATGTTAACGCTAATCTCGACTTATTTATAAAGTGCAACCTGTTATTCGCATTATAAATTTTTGACCATGACATTCTGCCTTTGGCATGAGTTACTTAAGAATATTAAGTTGTTACTTTTGTTTTCGAGCTACTTGTTGATTACTACTTAGCTGATACAATAGATAGGTTCTAATAACGACAAACAAATCAATTCTTGAACGAAAATCTACTGAGACGATTATGCAATAGATATGATCTAGTTTAAAGTTGTATGCATTGATTACAGTTTTTAAAACCATTATAAAAGATCTATTTTTGAAAATATTTTCCTTCTTAGATTTTGGTTATACTATAGTCGATTAAGAGAATTCACATTATTTTTCTCTGAAAGTATAAACTAAAAATGAAAAAAATCAATTACCTATCGAAATTATTGATAAATGCTATAAAGATATAAATAGACGCCGAAAAAAATTCAAAATTGCGCTTCAGAATCAATGTCCGCGAGGCCGTCGACGCAGAGAACGAGTTGGCACTTTAAATACCCGAAAATTCCCCTCGGCAGAAGCTGCCACCGGTCCAGATGATCTTTGCGCCGCGTGCTGCGGCTGTGTTCGGTCACGTGCCGCAGCCACGAGACTCGGAAGGAAGCGGCGGGGGAGAAAAAAATGGAAGATGCGCCATGCGGCATAGGGCTTCGACTGCTGGAATAAAAAACAAAACGGTACACGCGCTGAAATTATTGTTTTGTCGGCGTGTGCAATATTCACGTGTTCGAATAAAGAAATCTGAATGTAATATCAATTGTATATTTTAAGACTGAACCTTTCAACCAGCTTCTAAGACCAATACAAAGCTGTTGATTTGAATAAAAAATAAAGACCCGAAAAGGGTACCTAAAAAAGAAGTCTGAAACTTTCTGTCGGCCTAAGGAGTCAAGTCGAGAATCGGCACGACACGAGAAGGGTCGCGTGTCGTGTCGGCAAACGGTCCGCGGCTACAAAAACAGACGCGCGCGCGCGCGCACACCTTTGGAAATAGAAAAACAGTCGCCGACGGGGGGAAAGGTGAGGGCGAGCGTTTGAAAAGTGCCCGGAAACGCCTCCTAACTTATTGCCGGCTGCCGCCCGGTGCCGGGCTCCCCTTCCTCCTCCCAAAAGGGAAACATCACGCTCTCGGGTATTTAAAAAGCCGGCGAGGAGCGGGAAAGGGGGGAGGGATGGAAAATCGTGTCCGCGACAAATTAACGCTTCATAAAATCATCGGCGATCGTTTCGGAGCGAAAAAACGGAAATATATCAGTCGCGGCTTGGTGGTTCAAGGTTCGGCCTCTCGGTCCGCGAGGTCGTCGTACTCGCGGCGGGCCAGGGATCGAGCGCCTCTCTTACAATTAGAGCTCTGCTGACCGTGGTGCGCGCGCGCGGCGTATATTACACACGAACCGGGGAGGTGGCTCGGTGTACCCGCGACAGCTGCAGCGACCGAGCTCGAAAATAGCCCACATCGACTCCGCTCTCGGCATCGGCAACCCCATACCGAGGCCCCGAGCTCGCGACCCTTTTTTTCTATACGCTCTCCTCTCCTACGCAGCGCGGAGAGAGAGAGAGAGAGAGAGAGACAGGCTTTTTGCTCGAGACGAGGAGGCCCCCTCTTCGGGGGCTTTGCGTTCGATCTCCGCTGTATTTCTGCGAGAATCCTATCCTTCTTCTCTTCGGGAGAGTCGCCTGCAATTGCTATCGAGTGTACTTATATATTTGGGGGGGAGAGAAAAAAAAACAAGGAAAGCGATCGGAGCGCGGAAGGCAGTGTCCCCTAAGTGCAGGCGCTTCTATTCTAGTCCATCTCATTATCTTCTCTCTCCGCCGCTCTCGCCGTCTTTTACTCTGCGGGTCTTTTTATTCCTGCCCGACTCTCGTGTCGGCTGCCGCGCTCCTTTATCCAAAGCCGAGCCAAGCCTATTTTTATCGGCGTATATCTCGTTATCTTCTCCGTTCTCGTTTTCGCCTTTTCCGTCTGTGTCTGCTCCGACCTCTCTCGCCTTCGACTCTTGTTACTCCTCTACCATTCTCACACCGAAATCTAATTATGACTTTATTATACATCGCTTTCACCCTCCAACACACCTCAACTATCGTCCGCAAGCCTCTGTCCTTGAAAAATGTGTGAATTTTCAAAAAAAAAGCAAGCTTTCCAACTAAACCGAGAGATTTCAACGAAAATCCTTATAAAGGTGTCGGCAGTCGGGTCACTAACACCGCGCCGCGGCCGCCGCGCCGCGCGGTCACGCGACGAGGAAAACGAAAATACTGGCGGCCGGCCAAAATCAAACGACCGGCAGCTCCTACGGCAGCCTGCAAGCTCTTATTATACGGTGGTCGCATCCGGCCTCGTGTCATCGCGGCGGCTCCAAAGATACGGCGCGAAGTCGCGTTGTAAAATCGGCGAGACGCTGATTCCGCGACGAGTTCTTTCGTCGTTTATTCGCTTTTGGTTTGTGCCCGATTTTGGAAGTTTATTATTAGAGATTTGTTTTAAATTTATAATTCGAAGCAATTTTTTATTTCACATTTTAGATGTTCTTAAGTTTTCTGCCAAATCAGTTGTTGGATGATAGAAAAAACAATCGGAAAGATTCATCGTTCAGATGCAAAAGCAGCACCCAACTGCAAGTCATTTATCAACACTCTCCTACAAATCTAACGAAACGAAGTTAACGCGGCTTACACTGCAGCGGGCCGCCAACACAATACCGCCGCGATCCCACCCACGCAGACTGCCGCGCGGCAGAAAATCGACACTCTCACTCCTCGATCCCCATAATCCTGACAAAGCGACACGTTTTTTTTTTCTCTCTCTCTCCAGCCCGCGGACTAGATAAAAGCGGGAGGCAAAAAAAGAGAAGCCGGTGGCGGTGTGTGTGTATGCGCGGGCGAGGGGAGCAAACCCGGATCGCAACAGCTTCCGGAAGCGGAGAGAGCAGCGGCGGCGGCGGCAGCAGCAGCCGGTCTCCCCCTTTACTTGAAAAAGCTTTTCTTAGACTTGGCCACTTGCGCCGCTGCTCTCTCTCTCTCTCTGTGCCTCTATAAACCACTCGGCGCGCAATCGCCCGCGGAGGGGGTGGAGAGAGAGCGATGCCTCGATTCGTACTTTATCGCTCGTCGTTCCGGTTTTTATTCTGGTTAGAACGAGCGGAATCGGCACCGTACCGGTGATAGGGCCTGATGCTTTTCCCGAGTTTCGCTCGGAGTAGAGGCGCGCGCGCAGACAGGCAGGCAGTCGAAAAGGCTCGAAAAAAAACGGCGGTCGGAGACAGACATCGCTCGGAATTTACAGGTGGCTGGGTTCGGGCGCGTGGCGGCGGCGGCGACGGCGGTGCGTGCGCAGGGGGGCGAAACCTCGACAAAGCCCCTCTGGCCCGATCAGCTGGCCGGACCGGTTGCACCCCCCGAGTCTTGGATATGTGCACGCGGAGGGAGGAGGAGCTCGAGAGCGCACAGCTGGAGGAAGCCGGGGCGCGGAGAGAGCTCGATTCCGATGCCGTTTTTACTTTTTATTGCCGTACTACTTCCCCATCCCCGCCAGACAGACTTTGCTTCTCTTTAATTCGATGGCTACCTTCGTTTATCGAATCGAGTTCGTGAATAAATTTTGCTGGCCGAGCGACGGTTGAGAAGCTGTGAAATGTATTTTTTTTTTCCACGCGTGCCTATTTAAATACCCGCATGATGAAAACTTTGTGATTTTTTACATTGACTGCCAGTCTAAAGGTGTCTTCGGAGAGAAATTCCTTGAAAGCGACGTTAGAATAGTCAGAGTCGTTGACCCATGCAGCTGTAGGATTTTTTCTTTTCAGCGCGTCTTCCCGAAATTCATTTCACTTTATCTCCGGCGATCGTCGTCGTTAGTCATCGCCGATTCATCGTCTCTTTGTACTGCTCTCACTTATTATTGTTTAAACAGTATTTCACCCTCGAAGCAGCTCATTATAAAAATCGTCAATCGTCCCGAAACCCCGAGCGAGCGAAAAAAAGCCTCTCCACTTAGTCTACGCAGAATTCATTAAGCAAAGCAGCAACAGCAGCAGCAGTGGCAGAGTGGCAGCCTCGTGGAAAAAAGAATCAGCAAGAATGACATCCGCGCAGAAAAAGCAAAAGCGAGCGCCCGGAGAGAGAGAAGGTGCAGAGGAAGTAGATCCGTCAAAGGGCCCGAAAAAAGAGCGGAGGGGAGAGAGAGAAAGAGAGAAAGAGGATGCGAGGGGGCTCTCTCGCATTATGCGCGGCACGCGACCGACACGCGCTCCTCCTCTCTCTCTCTCTCTCTTTCTCTCGCTTCCTTCACTTTCTCCCCGCGGGCTACTGTGATGCTTTACACCTCGGCGACGGGGATCTTTTTCACTCTCGCTTTTTCATCGAGGTTCTATGGCTCTGCCCGATTGGAAAAGGTAAAAGGCTGACGTTTGAGGCGCGCGGGCTTTCGTCGTTACGTAAACTTCCAAAATAACTCGGGTTAGTTCCGAAATATCACGAAAGTAAATGTTGAAGCTAGTCGTATGCACTTATCGCTAATTAGTTCCTCTTTCATCTTGTAATCCTTTCAGCCTGACGCACTTGACTCACTAATTAATGTAGATATGAAGCCCTCCAGAGGCCGTATTATTTCTTGCTTCATTTTTTACCTTCACTTCCTCGAGGAAGCTTGCTCTTATTAGGCCAGGATGCTAATTACCGAGAACAAAATTGTTGATACTTCAAAAGCCAGATTAAATCGGACAGCGTCTAATTTTAAGCCTCGAAGCGAGAGATCGACCGGTGGACAACTGCCGAGTCGATTATCGGACTTGGCAAAGGCAGCTCGCTACAGGTTGCATAAAGCCGGCGAGGTGGTTTCTACACCAGAGGCAAATAGCAGCTTGTTGACGATACCCCCCTTATTTCTCACAATGTTTAAGTTTCTCGAAGGCATCGGCTGCCAAATCCAACGAACAAACCTCGAGAAATATCGCGCGCGCGCATTTTCCGAAGCGAAAAAAAAGCAGAGCCGAGAGAGAGAGAGACAGTGATCAAACGTGAAAATCTGTTGCCCAAGCGTCGAGCGCTCTTGTCAATCGGCGCACTAGCAGTCGCAGGTGTCGGCGCGGTGAAGTAACTCGGCCGCGGTCCGCATACACGCGAAGTCGGCCGATCTTACAGGTGGCACCGCGAGCAAGTAGATCCGTGCCGCGTTGCATCAATGGCGCGCTCCCGATATCGAGAGAGAGAGAGCCCTCCCTCCGCGTGTGCCATATTCCATTTGCGATCCGAGGGAGAGCTGCGTGGCGCCAAAAGTTTCATTGCTGGGCGATAAACGTTGAGCAATCGCCGCTCTCGATTTAGCAGCTCTCGGGTCCGATCTCGCGATTTGAAACGATTACCGCGGCCGAGCCAATGGGGCTTCATGGTCGTTAATTGTTGACGAAAATTCGAATTCCGAGCGACTTGTAAAGCGGTGTAATGTATACTGTGGGCGTAGCGAGAGAAAAAAGCTCGCTCCGGAGCGTCGATCGACGCAGCGAGCTTTCTTATTTAAAACTGGTGAGGTCGACAGCATTCGGGGCGTATTTTAAACTTCGGCGAACCGAGTGGGATGTAAATCTCGAGATTTCCGGATTTGTGAAAAGGAAGTAAAAAGTGAAGTTACCGAAGAGGAAGTGGAGTTTTAAAGAGGGGGACCAGGAGGAAGAGGAATAATAAGAAAAGTAAAAACATAGGAAATCTAATTATAGAAGCCCCCGCGTGTTTCTTTTGATCCTCTCTCTCTCTTCCCCTCCCTCCATTCTTTTTCTACTTTTCGTACATTATTTTTGTCTCCCGCTAGATTTCCAAACGATCGTACAGGTGATCGTCGAGCGTACAACGCACCATTAAAAAAGAGCCCTCTCCAAGAGCAGCGCGAAGCAGGCGGAGAGGCTGTAGATCGCCGAGCGGAGCTGAAAGCGCGGGTGTGTGCTGCACGAGGGCATTGCGCGCAGCAGCAGCAGCGGTGCAGGCTGCATCCGCTCGGCTCGCGCGCAGATGTCAGCCCAAAGTACGTGCCCAAAGGAGTAGGGGGACAATGAACCTGCCCGCGGCCAGAGAGCGCGGAAGCTGCTGCTGCTGCCTGACTGCGACTGCCTCCAGGCTCTCTGGACTATCCGCTTTAGATAATACGTTTGGCAACCCCACGGAAAGCGGCGCGCGGCCTCGCTAATTTTAGAAGCGCTCGCGCGCATGTAGGTGGACTCCGCGACGAGGAAGAAATAAAGGGAGGCAGCTGCCGCCGCGGCTCCTGACTGCCGATGACTGCTCGCCGCCGGGGAAGAAAGGGAGCCGAGAGACTCCACAAGCCTTGCTTCTTTTCGATTGCTGCATAGCCGCCGTTTGCTATCTTCTTCCCCAAACAGGGGGCAGCCACCCGAGGAGAGAATCCCGGGACAGGTTTACAAAATATCATAATCGGCCGCGGGTGAAAAGAAGCAGCAGCGCCGGCGGCGGCGGTGGCTTCGATGAAAAAACATAAACACCGTCGGTCGAGTCCCCAGAAGCGCTTCGCCGCGCGATGAAAACAGTCGTAAAAAGCATCGTCACATGCGGCAGAAGCCGCAGGAGCCGTGGAGAGAAGAAGAAGAACATGTGCGTCGCGTGCCTCCTGCCTCGGCGTTGGACCACAGGCACCGACGAGCTTTGCCCCCAAGCTGCGATTACTCGCTTGCCGAGGTCAGTAACTCAGACTTTGTTGGTACGGATTAGCTTCGAATTCGACATAGAACGACGCTCCCCGAGTCCGGATTACGGATTCAGAAATTAGATTTACAAAATGCTCTCATCGACAAGGATATATTCATCTCTTTGCAATTTCCGGAGAGTGCTTTTAAGGGATATGCGTCATCCTCTTTTTTTTCTTTCGACGCCTAGAGCCGCTCTTCGAAATGTATACATACACACACTTTTTTCTCGTTCCCGGAAAGACATGCAAAATGTTAAACTCGGGCGCAAGTGCTGAAATTTGTCAAAGTTCAATAAATACACAGCGGCGAGCGATCCGAATTGAAAGGAGAAAAAAAAGAGAGCGGAAAGCGAAAGCAGTAACGAGGGCAGATGGTGGCACGCGCCAACCTGCAATAATTAAAAGCCCGAAGAGAGAGAGAGAGAGAACCCTTTTTCTTTGTGCGATGATTTACGATTGAAATGCTCGCTTACGCTGTAACGTAAACCTTGCATGGCAACTACGTCCAGTAACTGCTGTACCGCTCCTTTCGTCATCCTGCTCCTCTCGAGGCACAATGAAAAAGAGAAGCAAGCGATTCATTAATGCCTCGAGTGCCGGTCGTAAAAGCACAATTTTTCGAAAATTCAAACCGTATTAAAACTAATTTACTATCTATATTTCACAAAAGTTAATTGTTAACGTTGACTCATCTACTGTTACGTTGCACGAACTCTACGTTTAAAAATGAAATTAAGCCGCGGTAAACTTCCTGTTTACAAACAGATCGATTTCGTCAGCTAAGCGCTGCGCTCTCTCTCGATTCATAAAGGACATTATGCACGCCGCGTAAAAATCGCCAGATGCACTTTCGAGGTGCGCGCGCGCGCCGTGCTTTTACGGCTCCCCGGTCTTTTTTTAGGCCTGCTGCCCGCGCTTTTGACGGAAACGCCATTTCGGGCTTTACGAGGCCTGCAGCCTCTCCCGTTTCGGCAAGCCTCTTCGGCTCAACGAAATCTATAAGTGAGCCCGACGATGCCGAGGGCCGTCGATTATTTCGATGAGCTTCGGCATTGCCGGGACGATTGATTTTTCATTTTTTTTTTGTTTTTTTTTTTCGCAAATTCAAAATATATTTGTATCCAAGCTTAATTTTCATTAGTATTATATTATATATTTTAGAAATGAGCATTTTTTTTTTAAATAGACTAATATTTTAAACAAGATAGACAATAATCGATTTAAAAGGGTTTTCAAAGAACATTGCCATCGTACAAATTAATTTATTGATTATTACAAAAAATTGATTTTTCTAGATTTCATAAAGAACTATTCTTTTTTTTAATTAGTATAACAAACAAGTTTTTTCGCATTTAACGAAATTACTAAAGTTCCAAGCGCACTTAACAAAATAGTATTATTGACAATTGTATCGACTGCATGGAGTAATACATCTATTCTGCTCTTTTGATACCATTTTTTTCTTACATTTGAGTAATTTTAAATGCGCGGTGATGGCAAAAAACTTGACTACTTACAAGTTCCTCTATTTACTTCTTTTTAAAATACTTATGATTGAAAGTAAATTTTTACAAACAAACCAGGATAAAATGTCAAAAGTCGCAGTACGTATAAATTTACATGTATTGCATATTATTTTATAATCTGCTTAAAATTTAATGAGTCATCACTTGCACTTTCAGAGTACTATTGTCCACTGTTGCCTTAAAAAATCAGAATACATCTCTGTATTTATCACAGATAGCCAAAACCAAACGGATTCTATTATTTACAAGCCACTTTTTTCTTTCTTTCCAATTATTTTATTCGAAGCTAACACCAATATATTTAGCGAATACAATGGCTTTCAAAATTTCGTCAAGCTCAACGACACCATAGTTAGTACAAAAACTTATCCTGCGACTAATGTCGTTATATGCATTTCATCGGAAAAAGCTCTTCGAACTTTGCTGAACAATATAAAAACTTCTATCTGGTGGAATCATGCAGCTGCATTTTTTATAATCAATACAAATTCAACAAGAGAAGGTTGCGCAATCGCAGATTCAATTTTAAGAACGGCGTGGTCGTTTAATATTTTGTCAGTCTTATATTTATGTCAAACTTTTCGCGATAAAGTAATGGTCTATAATTTTAATCCCTATGCTAACATTGCTCCAAAATTTTGGAACAAAATAGAAAACGACAATTCTTTTAACAAGCACTGGACGCTGCTTCACGCACCGATGGAACAAATAGAGAACTTAAAATTAACTGTTGGTCTGTACACGATACTCTTAAAATTTAATTCCTTAATACAACCTACCCTTCAATGCTATTTTTCGTTACAGGCACAGATTTCTGCAAAAACTTATACTTCGACAAGCTAAATAATGTCAATGGTTACAATATTAAGACAAACATGATCAAGCGAAGATCACTCTTACGTTACAATCCAAACAAATCTGGCTTCAATCGATTAATTTCCGGAGAATTTAAATTAATGGCCACGATATTAGAATGCATAAATGCAACGATTACACTTAAATTAAGCCCCAGCTCTACTCCAATTGATAAAAAACAACGACTTCAAGGACTGATGGTAGACGTTTTAAAGGGTCCAGTAGACGTCGCGCTCTCCACGTTTTTCACGCGCGATTTCTGGAAGGCGCAAACTTACCCTTTCATAAGTTCGAAGCTTAAAATCATAACGGCGAAAGTCCCATTGAAATTCGCCGAGAGATTTGCCGTCATTGCGTCCTCGGATCACATTATCATTTTTGCCGGCAGCTTCGTCATTTCCGTAATCGCTATAACGGCCTTTCTAACGAAATCCATCGCATTTTCCGTCTTGGAATTTTTGCGCATGTTCGTGTATCAACCCTCTCTGCGGAAACCGAAAGTCTTGCACGGGAAAGTCATTTTTGTGACTCTGTCCTTCTCCACGTTACTGCTCAGCTCTTTCCTGCTCAGTTTTTTGAGCTCCATCAATACCGTGCCGAAGACCACTTCGTCGATCGACACGAGAGAAGACCTGATGAAAGCCAATCTCACGGTTTACGGTTCCGGCTTCTTTCACGAAATATCAGACCAGTTCGATATTACAAATCCATTCCGAAAAACGCCCAGATTCCGCGACTGCCTGCAAAAGCTGCGCAAAAACGTGTCCGTAGCCTGCATCCATCACAAGTACCTTGTTTACTATTACATCAGGGAGAGCGCGAAACTCCACATATCGAAGGGCAATTTATTAGACAAAACAATCACCTACATAGTGTCGGAGGATTCGCCGATCGTTCGCAAACTCAACGCGATCTTGCGTTGGCTGTGCGCCGGAGGCTTTCCCAACTTATTCTTTGAGAGGGAGGAGTATCGGATTGGGCAGAACGTAACTGGCACCGACAGTGCCGAACCGAATGGAGACAATGTCGGATTCATTATTAGTCTTTATGGCTTTCTCGGGGGATGGACGCTTGCTCTTTTGGTCTTTTTTTCTGAAATTATTTGCTGCTCTTTCAGAAAATATTTGAGACGCGCATTTCCACAAATTTTGCGATAAAGCAGTGTGCAAAGTAGAAATTGATTAGTTTTTAAAATAATGTATGTTGAAGTTTTGTAATTTATGAAATTAAAAGAATGTCCCATTACTAATTTACCTTAAGTTAATTAAATAATCTTGATTTGAAAAGGAAAGAAACTATATATATATGTATTTCTAATTTTAGTTAAAAATGATTTATTGATTTTTAGAATTTATCAACGTTGCAACTAGTTTTTTTAAACGAAAATAATACCGAAAAAGATAAACATACATAGCAAACGGACTTGTCTGGCCCGCAGAAGAAGCTCCGGGGAAAACGTTAGAAAAGAAGGAATGTGTATGGGAAGTACCAGAGCAGCTCATCGGCATAAACAGTCATATCTTTACGAAAATAAAGAATAACAAACAGATTCGTTGGGAAAGCGCTGAAAAATCCAGCGGATGTTTGAAAGAAGTGGTTCATCGCCTTCCCCCAAGACAGCTCATCTTTACGGCAGAACAGGCGGACGCAAGTTTTCACGAGTCTATATAATTTACTTGTAATTTTAATTATTGAAAAATAAATAAATTAATAAATTATAACTGCACAGAAGCATTAAGACTACAGTTACAGTTCCAGCCTAAAATTGCTTTATGAATTCTTCGTACTAAAAAAAAAAAACACATTTTCATCCAAAACTAATTAAACACGCGATCCCGCACTCGTAGCATCTAAATCGCTCAGCAGCAAGAAGCCAAGAATCCCAATTCGTAAATGACTAAAACAACAAATTCCCACGGCAAGCCAAGTCGTCGTCCACAGAAAACTCGGCAATTAACAGCTCCCTGATCAAACATCGTTGAGCCTCCGGCGTGGAACATTAAGGTTTCCCCGCTTCGGGGTTCGCCTCGGGAATTTTCTCCGCGTCGTCTTCTCAACACGTGTTTTCGAGGCCTGTGCGAGCTTCTTTTTTTTTGTGACGAGCCTCCAACAGGTTGCCGGAACGAAATCTGGCCTCTTTTCGGGAAGAAACCCGACTCTCGGGATGCAAGTGTATCGTGAGAAGGTCCTTCTCTCTCGGGTTTTCCTCGCGCGCTGAGAGCAGAAAGCAGTGTTTCTCCAATTTGGTCAACAAATTTTTCAATTTACGTTTGTGCAATAGAATAAACTTGTAAGAACGCTGTGCAATTCTCGTCTCAAGTCCTTTAGGAAATTTTAACCGTAGGAAAAAAAAAGCACAAGCGAACGAAAGCAGAATTCGGCAGATTCATAATTAGCTCGGCTACGTCCGCACGTCGAATCAGCGTTCGCAAGACGCAGAAGGAAAATCTTCTCGAGGAGACCTCGGAAAATGTTCTCACGAGCTCCCCGGCACACGTGCTCTCACCGCGCGCACCGACCGCACACACATGTTCGCCCCCGAAAAGCGGGCCTTGAACTTCGAAATCGAACGTCGTAAGGTGGTCGAAACGTGTACGCACCGCCGCGAAAGACCAACGCACCGGCAATCTCTCCCGCTGATAGAGAAATCTCGGGGCCCCGAGTACGATGATGCGCAGCGGGAGACGCGACGAAAATGCTTAGCCGGACTTCGTGTGAGTGCGGATGGCTTTGAATTTTGTTTTAACTCTTGCGTCTTCTCTTTGCCTTGTCGATAACGACCAACGCAATAAAATACTGTGTTCGATTGAAGTACAGGAGATTTCATATACTGTAGGTAAATTAAATGAATTTCTATAATAAACGAGGAATCCATCTGCAGCATCGAGAAGCCCTCTCCCCGTCAATAATGAACTTCCTGACTAATCATATTTCTCGGTTCTACTGGCGTTTGGCATTTCCTCCGCGCGCGCAGATCCTTTAATATATCACCTGCCCCCATTGTTTCGGGCCTCGCTTCGCCCGTATTCGCGGGGGCGCGCGTGCCGGCCACGTTTCTCCTCTTCCTCTCTCCGGTAATCCGACACCCTTTCGACTTTTAACGACATTTAGCATCTGCATGCCGCGGCTGCGAGCGGGGAAAATTTTCGAGTGTATTTTCGCCGGTACATGGCACGTTTGACCAAAGGTGTTGCGAGTCTCCCCTCTCTGCCGATTCGTGGGATCAAAGATAATGGGATTCTGCGGCGACTCTGCGTCAATGTAGAAATCGGTGGTTTTCGGCTAGTTTTCAGAGTCAGCTTGAAAAATTAGTCTACAAGGCAATTGACATTTTAATAAACAATACTTTTTTTATATTTATTATCAATTTCGTTTATTACATAAAGAGAAACAATTAACTTTTATTTAATCTATCGAAAATTAGTGTTATATATATGTATTTACAAAATTTGCAGTAAAAGGTACTCTTCATTATCATTTGAGTTTTTGCTATGCTATATATTATATATTTATTAGGTCCTTACATTCAGTTATCTAATAAAACATTATAAAATGTATTATTGCTTATAGTATTACAAAAGCACAGATACAATAATCTATTTTATTTTTTATTTTATATAAAAGAATAATTTTTTATTAATTCACTTTATTCAGTCTCTCTTGCTCGATTATAAATATGTAAAAATGTAAACATTAAGCACAGTTTGATTGTAATCAACTTTTTTTAAATTCTTATAATCGAACAAAATTGCTATATCACAATAATATCTTTAATAATAAAGAGAAATTTAAAAAACAGTAGGCTACCTTTTAAAAAAAATATCAATTCTTAAGCCGAAGTGTCTTTAAATATTGCTCCAATGACAGGACCTTGTTGATGAATAAGACATTGTCTGCAAATATATTATTTTATTAATTTCTTCAATTCTTTGATAATGTTGAAATACATCAATTTTTTAAACGTACAAGAAAGGTAAAAGTTGTAAACATAATTTTTACCTTGTTTCGCTTTGCAGAGAAATTATGGGAGGCTTAGAGCCAGGCTCAATTTTTCCCACCAATTCAGCCATGGCTGCAATAACTCCTGCACTGTCACTTACTGCATTACCTTTTACTAGAATTAGTTTAATTTGTTTAAACATATTTCTAATAGAAAATCTGTCATTAGAGCCTAATCTATTAACTAATGTTATTGTTGTATATTGTACCTCCTAAACAAAGTCCAGATTTGTCAGTCAAAAGGCATCCCATAACACCTTCGACGTTACTCCTTAAAATAATAATTTTATAAATATAAAAACAATTAATCGAACAAAACAAAGGAACTTAACCTTAAAATTACACTTACACTTCTTCCATTTTTTTTTCGAAACTTTGCTCCATTTTTATTTATTAAATGGATAAATTTGCAATAATAGTTGTTTATAACTTTAGAATTTATCCACTTGTATCTATAACTTAATTAGTATTAGCAGATAGATTAAAATAGTTGATCTTTTGTTCTTTAAAAATGACGCACAGTGACTGACAAATGACTACAAAATACACTGATAGCTCGACTCGTCAGCGCCAGCGCCTCAGTGGTCAGCTTTACGTATCAATATATAATCATGCAAATAAAATATAAAAAAATGTATGTTTTTATTTCACCATATATTGTGTATAAAAAATAAGTACAATATTAGTAGATAAATATTTTTATTAATACAAAATCGTTTATAAAAATAGGAGTGCATGAAATAATGCAATAAAATATCTAATATATTTTTATACATTTTTATGCATTATTGAATTCTTAAACCTTATTTTACACTTACAGTTAATTATTCATACATAAAAAAACATAAATTTATAGTTTCTCTGTACAGCAACTTAAATTTTAATTTTATGAATTTATTTATTTATTTTTATAATTAATTTTGTACTTTTGGAGTAGGATATAAAAATTAAATTTCCAATTTGCATCACCATAGTAATATCCTTATTACCTTTGGAAAACTAAAAGTAGTATTTAGAATAAGAGAGACTGTGAAATCAAATTTTAATATATATAAAGATTAATTTATGTAAACATCATGGAATTTACTCAAATTCCAAGTATCTGTGTTTCATTGTCATCTGCTAATTCGTTGCACCAAAAATTAAATTGATCACTTTTCTGTATAGCCACTGGAAATACTTGTTGTTTATTTTCTTCTTTTAAAGTTGACTCTGCATTTACTTTTTGAAGACTTCTATTACTAATCTTGGAAAGTTTCAGTTGCACAGTAGGTTTTTGAACTACCATATTTTTAATTTCTTTTGTTAATAAATTGTTTTCTACTTCTCCTATTTTAACAAGAGCTAATTGTTGTAATTTAGCTTTAGGTTTGTTTAAAATAATACATTTTTTCTGATGATTTGAAACTGAACTACAGTCCCCAGAAATTTTTAATTTACTGACTTCATTTATTTCACATTTTTTAACATTTTTTAATGTTATTAACCCAGTACTGTTATGACAAATTTTAAGATTACTAAATCCCTTATTATCAGATGTAAGGTCTTTTTCACAAATTTTAATTTTATTTAACATTGTTGATTCATTTTTTTGGTAAATTTTAAGATTATTTAATGTTTGAGGCTCCAATATTCGTAACTGAACATTTTTTAGGCTGTTATTCTGTTTGTTTGCAGCCAAAGTAATAGTTTGTACAGCTTTTTTAACAATATTGTTATTATTATTTTGAACTTTTGAAATAACTGGTCTGACTTCACGAATTGCAGAGTTGGTTTCAAAAGGTTTTAACAACAAAACTTGCATTGGTTCCAAATTTTTATTTGATTTACTTGAATCTTTATTATTATATGAGAAAACCAACAGTTTTGTTTGTGCATTACCTGCTTTTATGTCCTTTCCTTTCATTTTATTGTCAGTATTTGAAGCTTTTACTATACTGTTCTACGTCTTCTAAAAGATTAAATAAATAGAAAATTAATCATAAATAAAATAGTTTTTCATATTTTAAATATTAAAAGTAGTAACCTGCAAATAATTGGAGAAAAAAATTTCATGAAATTTCATTTTTAATTTTTCTTACAGTATTAGTTTGCTTTCTTTGATGAATGAAACATCGTTATATTTCTTCTTACACTATACTTGCTATAACAGTAACTTTCACTTCGGACCACGGAAATTTATTTGTGAATCGTGAACGTGGGTGCAAGCGTTGTCACATCTAGAGGTTTTTCTGTACATTATTTTCACGATGCGATCATTGGTTGTTTCTACCGATTCAACAGAATTTTATTCGATTATTGGTTAAATTTTTGTTGATTTTACCCTACACAAAGCGTACGTAGAAATTCTGAGATTTTTTACAGTAAGGAATTTATTTTTAAACTACAAAGGCTGTGTTCCCTCCAATAGTCCATATTGGAATAACAAGTCTGCACGTGACACGAATTTTCTAAACAGTCACAAGGAGTGGGGGTAAATACCAACCTTTCAAAAATTGATTCAAACTCGTGCACGAATGCACGGTATGACACACAAAATTGTAAGCGGTGTGCATGTACGTGAGTTTGAATCAATTTCTGAAAGTTGGTAATTGCCCCCACTCCTTGTGTGAAAAATTCGTGCGCGCGCAGGCTTGTGGCAGTTGTGTCGAAGTCAAACCTGTTGACTGTTGAGTTGATGGCCGTATAGACTCCATCTGGTGCCAAAAATAAGAAAAAAGAAGAAAAAATTCAGAGTGATTCAGTGATATAACGTAGGAAGTATATCTATATATTGTATCTATATATTGAATTATGATATAGATATACTTCCTACGTTATTTCACTCTGAAGTTTGCACCATCACAATGCAATCCTGAATCTCAGTATACCATATGTATATAATAATATATATATATATATATAGATATACTTACAATGTATTCGATTGAACTGAATAGTAAACTGAACCTAGTGCTAAAATTTCTAGGGTGAAAACAAAACTTGTCATCAATTCAAATTCCGGCGTTCCTACTTCCAATTTCCGAAAATTTACAGATTATTTGCATAATAAGCTGAAATGTATTATAATAATATTGTTATATATTAACATTGTCTTTTCAAATTATTATTTAAGATAAAAGGAAAGCTTTAAGACAGTCACAATGTTTTATTCTTAGAAAATATTTTTTATTGTACAAAATGAATTTTACAATCATACAACTTATATTTAAGATTATTAGTAGTAACACTTACAAATAACTTATGTTGAACAAGTAAATTATTTTTTTACTTAAAGCTAAAATAATCTAAGTTTATGAATTTTATTACAATCCATCGATGTATTAATTGTGAATCATGTCTATCACTTTAATCTTCTGCAGGTTTTTCTTCTTTATAATGCCTATATTCTGGTTTCAATTCCCACATATTTCTATGAGGATTCTTTAAATTGTAATTGCACACTTCGTTTAGAATTTCTTTTAAATAAACCACAGGCTGTTTAGTTATTTTTACCAGATCTTTTATGTTGTAATACTGATGCCTTTCAAAAGCAGCAAATAACATATCTAATACAACTTCTTTGTCATCACGCATTTTCTTTCCTTCAGCTTTCTTTTTCTCCGCATATTCAATATTATGCTTATGATCAGAAACAGGCTTGAAATTTTGAACTGCTCTTGACAGCTGCTGAACTTGACGTTGGGGAATGGAAGCTTTTTTGATACTTTCAAGTTTTAATTTCATGTACGTATTATCAGCTTGTGGACGACATTCAAGTTTTTGCACAATTTTTCCTTCCATGCATAATTTTTCTGTCTCTGGAACAACACTATCCGAATTTGCAGTTGCTGAAAAAATAAATTTATAATCAGATACATTAAATTACAGTATCTGTTACAATTTCAATGTAAAATACCAAAAAATACTAACGTGCAGAATGAGAAAATACTCCTAAAGTTTGGTGTATCACAGTAGTGACATCAAGTTTATGTTGCTTCGGAATGTCTTGTTCTCCAGGTTCTTTAAGAGCCAAAACAGCCTCCGAAAGTTGTAAAGTCACCTCTGCTTTTTGTTTAAAATGCCTAAAATTAAATTTTGTATTAATATTAAGGCACCCTTATAATAAATGTTTATATAATAAATTCTTTAACTTAAAAACTAAGTTAGAACATGAGTTGAAAATAAAATATGCTAAGGAGATTAAAAAACTCACTTAGTTATCCTAAGTTTTGCCACCTCGATATTTCCAGGTGCTTTTTCCCACCTGTTGTACACATACTTAGGAACTTTTACCAACCAAACACCACGGTCTGCATTGGATAAATCGAGATCTTTTTCAGTATGACCTAGAGAAGAAGACATTCTTATGTTGTTTTAATTCAGTCTCCTTCACAACTGTGTTGTTCGGTTGTTCCTGCAAAACTAATCTACTGTTTGAAGTTTCAACTTTTGTCAAGTTCAAAAGTTGAGCATCTTGCTAGGTTATGGTCAGCTTGATCAGCACTCAGCAGCAGTTAGCACACTTTTGTGAATACTCTTATTCTGGAGGTTTGGACAAAAACTAAACTCCTAATTTTCGGAACACCATGTAGCTAAATTCAGAGTGTCATTTCCGAGATTACATGGAAAGTATACATATACATAGTATATACATATAGTTTATTATATTTATAAATAAACTTTTACGTTATCTTATCTCAGCTCGTTCACTCTGAATTTAGCTGCAAGGTGACTAAAAAACATTTTATCCAACAACCTTGTACGAAACCAAAGCTATACGTGTTAAATCTTCGAAAATCCTACTGGTAAAGTGGTAACTGTCATAATAACAGATAATAATTAGCGTACTATATTAGTAATAAAGAAAAATAAATTTTTGTGGGATGTGATTTTTATATTCCCATTGAGTATCAAAATAATAAATAAAAACTTTGTATGATTATGTTCATACGAATTATAATGTAATAATATTAACAAATGGTTATTTAAATAAATTACAGCACGACATTTTGAGTCGAGTACAGTAATATTTCATTTTTGAACGTTTTCCACACTTTATACAAACTAATGACTTATGTTATTAGATTCTTGAAATTCAAAATACTGATAGGGTCGAGTATCATGAATAATATTAAATCGATGAAGGCACGCGAAAAATTGGCAGTTGTCTCCAGCTGTAACTGCAAAATAAAAACGCATCTCTCATATCAATTACAAATTACAGTAAAATTTAGTAAAAAGTTTGAGTTTACCTTCGTTTTGGCACTCGCTAGTCCGATTCATAATTTCTTCTCTGTGCTTTAAACTCTCTTCATCGATATCTTCTGCGTCAAACAGTACATCCAAATTTAAATCTCCGGTTGGTTTAATCCATCCGTGTGCGATGTAATAGCAATTTGCGACACAGCCGGCTTCGTATTCCGTAAGCTCGTTTATGGGCTCTGTTATTTTACCCTTAATTGTTATTCTATAACTCGTTGAACCCACTAAAAAAGAAGTAACAATGAATTATCTTTCATACTTACACTATATATTTATTATTTGGAACATAAACTATGTTAAATTAAATGAACAGTTATTGACTTAGGTCATTAAAGCACCGGCTTCGCCGGACTTTGCTTCTCAAGCCGATGCGCAGGCTCAAAATCCCCGTTTGGAATTTTCAGAGATATATATTGCAAAAGAATGTCTACCGAGTTTTACGGTAACGACAGTTTAACATATATGTCGACCCAAAAAACTCTACAGATATAAAAAACACACGTGTATCATCCCAAAACGACGATTATAGTTATCCCTTCCCTAATACTCGCAAGGGGAATGCGACGCAAAATAACTAAATAAATTTAAAAATAGATTTTTAAATCATGCTTCAAATTCATGCATAAATTTATGGCATTTTACCTGGTTTAATATTATAATTTTTAAGACAATCTCTGAACTTGTCACTGTCCTTTAAATTAAAAAATAAATCTTTAAAACTTAATTCACATTTAATACTTTTATCTTCAATATTATAAAATTACCGCAAAAACAGCGACGAAACAAACAGTGAAAAGGAAGAAACCTTTCATGGTGAACGTTTGTATACAAACTGCGAATAACTGCGGATCCTTTCACTAGACTAAAGTCAGTACAGCTGAATTTTCTTGTGTAAATTTTGTTGTACACAGACTTATTAATCATTCTTTATGATGCCTCTAAAATTAATTTAAGTATAATAACAAACAATTGTGATGAAAACAATTTATTGTGAATATGTAATGAAAAATTTCAAATTTCGATCCCGAAATTGAGGCTCGTGCATTAATTTGTTTTATTATTGCAAGTCGAAAGTTCCAATGTTTGATCAATAAACTAAAATTTTACTAAATTTAATTTAACTAAATTTAATTTTGAATAAACTAAAATTCGTTTATTCAAAATATAAATAAGAGTGTTTTTTTCTATTTTCTGATTACTTTTTGACCCATAAAATCGAAACCAGGGACAACTTTTATTATATTATATCTTATATATATTATATTATATATTTCTAAATTTTGCTATGATGTATTTTGAAAATTTGATAAATTTAATTTCATGTCCACTACATTCAAAAATAATATTTTATTTTATCTTAACTTAATAACTTATGTTATTTTACTTTAACTAAGGATGGTGGCTCTTACAATTAACTTTTCACTAGGAAATGGGAATATGAAGGGAAAATTA
>JAWWML010000001.1:13767367-13809301 GCA_035047165.1 Ormyrus rosae | reverse complement strand
CCCACGTTTGCGATTCGTAACGGTAATTTTTCCGGTTAATTTAATTGTAAATTTTCAGAAAAAATTCTCTCAGTGTAAGTAAAAGAAGTTTTATAAATTGAATGCAAAGAAGCTAATGGATTGAAAGTAGCTCTAAGCGAACTCGAGCCCTTTTTTTTCTCGCTACTTCAGCACTACACAATGAGAATGAAAACAAGCTCGATGGGTGCAAAAAGTTTTTCCATTCTCAAACAGCATGAAACAATGCAAACCTGGGCGAGAAAAGCATAGGAGGTAAAAAAATGCTCTCTCTCTCTCTCTCTCTGTCTACGCAAGCCAATTTTTCTATCTCCGTCACTACTTGGCAGTAATTGCTTTTCCTTACCAGAAGAGCTTTCTGTGAAGTCGTGTGGCGCGCAGAGTGGAAAGAAAAAAGGAAAAGAGAACCAAAAAAAAAGAAAGAGAAACGAACATTGATTAATAAAGACATGCAGTACGTGCACTTTTCGTTTTTACTTATTACATACAAGCTGAACGTCGTTTATCTTAGGGTTCCTAAACTTTCGAATTCTGAGGGCCCATGCATCACATCCACAATTTGTCAGCTAAAAACGTCGTTACAGGTTGTTTTTATCAGTCTTTCTGCAACGGCCGAATTCCGCGACTCTCCTCGGAGGGGAGAGGGTTTTAGTATTAAGCGAAAAATTTTGATTCAAGGACTTTTGCACTGAATTTGTTAGTAAAGCTTCAATGCGGTATTAATATGAAAGCATTCGTTGACAAAGGATTTATTTCGTTGAAAGTGGCTCAGTAAAATTTGAAATGAGTTTCATTACACTTTTCAAGGCATTAAATGTATACTTGATACTCGATAATAAATTAATGAAAAGGGTAGAGATCAAATTTAATAAACGAAAGATTTTCTGTATGTAAAAACGATTTCAATATAACGGATGTGAATATCTTAAACATAACAATCAAATTAAAATGCTACTTATTTTCATAGAAAAAATCTAGAATAACACATGAATTAAACCAACTATGTAAAAAATGCTCCAAAAAATTGGCCTCTATTTCAAAAAAAGTAAATAGAAAAAAAGTAGCTAAAGTATACACAGATAAATCAGCAACTCTTCGAATAAGACATGCACATCTCTGTTCTTAATCTTTCTTAGGTAAAAAAATTTATCATAAATACGGCATGCACGACAAAGTAATTGACATACGCTGTCAGAGCCTCGGGCAGTCTGAAAATAACGTATGCTAAAAAATGCCAGTTTCCTTGCGATTTTTTTTTTTTTTTTTTAATATTAACATGGATGGTTCTTTACTGAGTTTATAAAGGGGGATATCGCGAGGTTTTTATAATTCGAGTTGCCTATTTTCTTCGCGCTCAATAACAAAGCATGTTTTGCATGTGCACACACTAGTTATTTGCATCTTTTGGTTACGGTACCGCACAAACATCGTGGGTGTTTGCATAGTTAATGCACTTTTTTTTTTAATTTAGAAAAAGGAGATATTTTACTTTAGAGTGTGCTGCAAACCTCGAGATTATGAGTCAACTATATACCAAAAATTGTTACGACTGATCTTTGCAGAGACATTTTTGAGGTAGTTCGATCTGCTGAATTATGCATCGTTTATATTGTAAACGACGGGGACGAATGCGTGATTTTAAAGGTTGCTTCTTTTGCGAAGGTCACATAATAATGCATGTGGGTTACTACGTAATTCACGTCCATGTCAACAAGAATTTAAAAGATAAAATAGTAAATAAGCAAAAAGTGAATTATTTTTACGAATGCACTGAAAAACGCCGATAGAAAGTTTAACGAAAATTTTTCATCCGCGCATAAAAACATCAGCGAAACTTAGCAAAAAGCTTATATACCTTTATTAGATCTCGTAAAACTCCTCAAAGAATCCCACCGGAATAAAAGCGACGCGGCTGAGAATGTTCTTAATTGCCGGCGGTAAAAATACCGTCCCGCAGGAATGTGAAAGTGCAAAGTACAATTAAACGATTTTCAGCTTCTGATCGATCGGAAAAATCCAGGCTTTGATTGGCGGCGTATCCGGGCAGCGGCAAAAAACGCCTCGCTCCCAGATCGAACTACCTCGCCTCAGAGCCAGAAAAAAAAAAATCTATTATTCAGAAAACATGAGTGTCGTGAGAGAAGTGGCAATAATATTCGGGGTCGCTTATATATGTATTTGAATAATTCGGGGGAGAAAGATGAAGACGCCGTACCTGATCGGGCGATAGTGAACTGTCGGCGGAGGCGTTCCTCTCCATGTTGGCGGCGGTGCGCTCTGTCTTGCAGCTGTTGTGGTACTCGGACTTGGCCTTCTCGACCTTCTGCAGGATCTTCATCCAGGGCTTCTGCGCCTTCTTGAACGCGTCCTCCATCTCCTTCCTTTCCTTTAGCGTCATCATTGACTGGAAAGTAAAGCGGGCTGTGCTGATTTGCAATTTTCTTTTTTTTTAGCGGGAAAAGAATTGGAATAAGAAATATTGTTTATAAGCGCAATGATTTTTTGACAATGCGATTCGAATGATTTTTATTCTAGATAAATATTGCGTTTGAATTATTTACGCATTGATTTGAAAAAAATTGTTATTTAGCTATACCAGGATAAAATGAGATCGTACGTATCCGGTAAAAAGTTAAAAGTAAGTAAGCTATACAGATTTATATGGACGTTGTCAGTAGAAAAAGTAAGTTGCGATAAAACATTCCGCGAAGTAAATGCACCAGTGAATAAATGTTTCACGATTGAGATACTTACTGTACCATGAATGAGGTTGAATCAATCAATCGATAACGTTACAATGACATTTAACAAAGAAACAATAAATCCAACGGAAAATCAGAGTTTCTCGCCAACGCGACCAAAGTAGAATCGTTGAAAAATTCTAAAAAACGCTACTGCTTTTAAAAAACTCCTGCAAACACTCTCGCTCCCCGCGACAAACGGCCCGCCGAGAGAAAAAACGCCGTCACCCCCGCAAAAAAAGGTATATACATAAAACTCGAGTCGCTCCTAACCTTGTGATAATTGTCCTTCTGCCACGTCTTGACCTGCTGTATGACGTCGTTGCAGAGATTATCCTTAACCCTGAGGTGAAGATCGCAGAGCCTGTCGGACTCGACGAGGACGCCCTTCCAGGCGGCCTCGGTGGTCCCGTACTCGGGGCCCTTCTCTATCTTCTCGTTCCAGTTCTTGGACCAGGTCTTGAGCGACTTGGCGTAGTTCTTCTCGATCTCGGCTCGCTCCGAGATCAGCTGGACGAGGCTGTCGCAGAGCTTGTGACCGTCCTCGATGCGCTTCGTCGTGCGCTTGTAATTGCCCGGCTCCCAGAACGAGTCCGACGTTGCTATCAGCATGTTGTCGTCGCTGTGATGAGACATCGCTTTGAGGTTAAGGCGGCCTGATGTGCGGGTTTGTTAGTGGGCTGCCACCTGTAATAAACCGGGGCATAAACTGGTTAATTCGTTATTAGTTGGTTCGGGGAGTATGTTTCTTTTTTGGCTTCGCGGATGTTAAGGTGCTGTTTACGGAAGTGAGGTTTTGGAATTGTTTATAGAGTTTCGATGAATTAATCGGGTAATAAATGTTTTATTTTTAATAATTTGCACGTACGTAAAACATTTATAAAGGAAATATTCTTCAAATAAAAGTCTTTTTTATCTATACAGGTTTTTATCGGAAAAATACGAGATAATCAACGCACACAGTATTGGTGAAAAAGTTTTCCCAACTGGCTTAACTTTTTTTTTTGTACAAGCTCTGGGAAAATCTTCGAACGGAACAAGCACGGAGATGTATCTATTGTTTCGCGCTTCGATAAGCCAAGTTTATCGAAATCCTTCGATTCCTTTTTTTATCGAACATTTAACAGCGGAAAAACATTCACTGCAGCGCTAAAAGAATATATTTCTGTGCTAAACTAAAAAGAAAATAAAGTAGTTGCGATGACTCAATGCAGGGAGAAAAATGTCCCATTAAAATTTAGTTTAAATAATTAGTAAACTTATGTAAATATAGAAAAGTGTAAAGAAAAAATAATACATTGAGTTCGTCATAATCAAAAGTAAAGTTTTTGCGCTCGACATTTATCCACTGTTTCTCGTGTCTCCTTACATATTTTCGTAAGCTCTCCAAGCCATTTCATCAGAAATATAAACAGAAACGATGATGCCCCAATTACAATACCCCCGAATCCAAAGGGCCAATTCTCCTGAATATTCAATTCCCCGCCGTTGCCTCCTCGAGCAGCAATCCACTCTCCGCGCGCGAATTCTCCCCCGCACCCAAGAAAAGAAACCAGGCTGAATCCATGTCCGCCCGGTAAACAATGGCGCAGTCACGAGTTCTCGGGGTTTTAAGGGAGCTCGCAATTCCAGCGCGCGTTGCCCGCATACACACGTGCACACACACACACTCGGGGCAGTTTATATTGGATTATGCGTCCGGCGATCATCGATTGGCCCAATTCGCGAAGCCATTACAAATCTGCAATGTGGCTCGTGCAGGAGAGAGAGAGAGAGAGAGAGAGAGAGAGGGAGAGAGAGCCGTCTTAACGGTATGCGCTCGACTTTTGACTCCGACTCACGCCCGTATCCAGTTATGATTTTACCGGTGAAGCGGGAGCTCTTTTTCCTTCTCGGGGCCTTCGCTAATGTATCTATGAATTTTAATGCGAGGCGGGAGGCGGGAGAGGGGAGGTTCGCCGCCGAGTCTGGTGGAATTTATTGTTACGGGGGATGGCCGCGCGGAATTTTGCGCGGCGCGGGGGCCGAGTCGCGATATTATTGTACTTTGGTTCGTTTGGTTGAGAAAACTGCATTTCAGTTTTATTACGCGAGCCGATTGCATTTTTGATACTTTGTAAAACATCGCGTTATTCTACAATTAGCATTCGAATTTATGGCTTCGGATTTAACGCGGGTTAGTATATCTGTCTGTGTTTTTGGAATAAAAGGATTTTGTATTTGTTAAAATTCATTTTATATAATTTAACTAAAAAGCAGCACGGTATCGCCGCCTGATCTACTTTACGATGGCACTGCAATCAAGCGATTTGAGGCTCGTAAAAAAAAAGACTTATAAATTGGCCATTATTTTTATACATCCTTAAGGTAGTAAAGGTAGCTTGAATTTGGACCGAATCGATTGATTCATTAGCGACGTCGCCGTCGACCCAGATTCAGCCGGGACACTGATCCAGATTTTATGCAAATCGAGTATCGCCGCGGAAGTAACTGTACCTCTCGCGGATCCGCGCGCGAGTCGAGGAATAAAGATGTATTGATAAAATCGGCTCTCTCGGCGTATAAACCGTGCCGTTTTCGACGGGAGGAGGGGGGGGGAGCACGAAATTTTAACGAGGAGAGGCTGATTCAGCCTTAATTCGAATCTTTCGAGCTGCCTTCGCGGAGGAACGAGACGACCGAAAACTATTTAAACGCTAGTTGGAGTACAGTTTCCTCGGCGCGCGTTGAAAATAAACTTGAGCAACTGTACATTATATGCGTCCTGGCACTAAAAAAGTTTTTAGCACTTTGAAGCGGCGAGTGCAGAAGGCGATGCTCGCCGAGAAAGTTGGGGACACCGTTTTACGGGATGGTTTTCCGCACGGGAAAATCGGAATACATTGAAAAGTATAACAAATTGTTCCCTTTTAAATGTGAGTTTGAACTTTGCATCGCTTCGGGTTTAATTTCTTTCCTGTTGTTTGGTTTTAGTGTGCGTTTCCTCGCGCGCAGATGGAACACTGCTGATAATTTTGTTTAAAAAGATTAGTGAGTCATAGGTGTATGAGTCACGCGATGCAAGACTATTAAAATAAGCTGCAAATTTACAAACTCATTATGTGACGCCTTGTTTTTATGCAAAATAGTGCCTGCTGATAGTTTACACTTTGCTTTCATCTTCCGATCGAAAACTTCATATGCTCAAACTTGTGTTTGATTATTTTTATAACGATGGAAGAAGTATTTTGATTGTTGGAAAAGTAAAAGGTAATTTTTGAACATTACAATAATTGAAAAGGTGTGAACTGTTCGCCGATAAGCTTTCCATTTCTACGACCTTCGAAGCCTACACGAACATAACTTGTACGTGCTACATAAAACATACTAGAAGTATCATAAAACATTCAAATCGAAATTTCGAAATATTAAAAACTTCAACATCCCAAACATTTTCCCGTTCTACCCCCGACAAAAGTTTCATCTGTCCACAGCGCCGCCTCCGAAAAGCCGTATCGATTTCCGAAAACGGCAGAGAGAGAAGCATCAGCGAAAAAGGCCGTATTGCGAAAGCAACTATCTCTCTCTCTCTCTCTCCCTCTCTCTAGGAAGCTCCTCTTCCTGGCTCCCTTTTCACTGCCAGGGTTAATTACGCGTTCCAGCGAGATAATTGCGTGCGCCGACATTCCTATATATACGCGCGCCACGAGCTCGCATGCAAATACCTCGGCATTGTGCGCGCGCGCGTCATATTCCGCGGCCGCCGAGAGGCAGTTTTCGAGAGGAGTTCGAAACATATATTCATGAGCGCGGCATTGGTTGTTGGATGTTGGGCGCTTATTCTCTTAATGTTTAAAGGCTGCGGCGCAGAGTGTATTGCTTAATTGAGACGCCGCGGAGAAAGTGTTTTCAAGGGTTAGGGGGAGGTTAGTTAATTTTATGCTTCTGGGTTAATTTGCGGATCGGGGTTTGTCTAACTATGCGTTAAAGTTTTTAATTATGTTGAGCCTGAGTCTGTCTTAAACTTTCAGAAAAAATATGGAAAAAGAAAGAAATGTTTAAAAAAATTTTGACAGCTGTATTGTTTCCTCTTGCAAAAAGGATAAACGGCTGGAAAAGTGACAATAAAGATTGGTTAAACGATTTACGACTATATTTTACTTAGCAATAAAGATTTCGAACAACGATTCAGCTTCGAGTTGTGTAATTTCGTACACATTTTATCGATGAATACTTCATACTTTTTATTTAACAAAACAGTTAAAACGTACAGGCATGTAACAGGCAGCACTTCTACCAAAAATACTACTCGATCGAAGCAATAAAATTTCGCCTCATTCTCGAACCCCCGCGGAACGTCCCGCGAAGCGCCTCCGACATTCAATTCCCTCCAAAAAAAAAGCCCCACCGCGCGTTAAACGTTTTATCGCTTCATCAGTAAACGAAACAAGGTTCGCCGCTCTCGCGGACACAGCGCAATCACCATTAAGGAAGCGCCGCATAGCTGGCGCGGCCGCGCGAAAATTCCGAGCCGTGCACAGTCGCGGACTTTCCTCCGTCGTCCTTTTCCAGGAATTAAAAGTCGCGGCGCGCGGAGAAAGAGAGAGAGGCGGAGCGACGAAATAAAAAAGAAGAGGAAGACGCCCGCCGAAAAAGCAGGTCAGCGCATATCCCCGACTGCACAAAAGGCAGATGTGCTCTTTCTTTCCTTCCTTTTGCCCTTTGGCCCATTGTTCGAGTCTTTTTTTTTTTTAGCAAGTGTAATATACACTTCGGACTAATCGGCACTGAGTAGCTGCGGATACTGGCGAGTTTCGGAGCTGCATGGGGGTTCGGGGAGGAGACGAGCGGCTGGAAACGCTTAAACGCGACTGAGTGGATGAAAGTTTTTAATTAAAAAAGTTGAATTCCTGCCTTGCCGGGTAGAAACATGGCCGAGAGTCTGATCGGTGGCTTTATTAAGGTTGTGGCCCGGTGTTTACATTAAATTGCTTCTTGAAACGTAAAGTTTCATTTTATGTACAATGTAATTGCAGCGACAAACAAATTTCAGCTATACGAAAGGTTGAGAAGGTACAAGATAAAAGGAATTATTCAAATAAAGAAAACCGTTATGTATCCACCTGATAGAGGAAGAAAAGTAAAAGATACTTCTGCCCAATATCCATATTATACCAAATAACTCCCAATAAAGAAAGCCACATTCAATCAAGAAACTATTCCGGCCAGAAATTTCGATCGAAGCGCAGCCGGTCATTCCTCCTCCTCGACTCGACTCGGACGATCCGACCTGGAAATAATAACGAGTCGATCGATTAGCGCCGGATTAACGGCTCGTTAAGCCGTCGGGAGCTGATAAACCCATTTATCGCGGGGGGCTACGAGGAGGCGTTTGTTCGGCCTCGAGAGTCAAAGTGCCGCGGCGAGAAAACCGCGCATCCGTGCGCGATGTGCGCTGAAATTTTTACGAGCCGCTGGCTTTTCCGCCTTCTGCCGGTTTTGGGAGGAAGGTTCGCCGGGACGTCGCTGTGGCGAAGGTTGAATGGGCCGCGAGCTGTGACGAAAGCTGGAGAGAAACTTGGGGATTTTTGGTGTGGAAAAAGTGTACTGATTAAAAGTATAAAATTTTTGCGCGTTTACTGCAACGGATTTATATTTGTCTATTATGTACCGAACGTATTACTTTATGAGGCGTAATCGAAGACTTCCGTACGATAAAATCTTGTTTGATAGAGAATACGTCTGCGATAATGATTTATAATGAAATTGCTAGAATTAAATAGCTGCTTATTAACGCATTTCAATGAAGATACCGTAAAACAATTTAATTTTAATTGCACGTCTATTGATTGACTATCGAGGAATAGTGCTCCAATTTCTATCACTGCTCTTGCAAGAATACCGCTGATTTAAGTTACTATCTAAGATCGAGAACTTCATCTACTGGCAATTTTCTCTAATAGGTCACTACAGTTATGTCAATTCTGCCATGTTAAAGAAAATCGTAAATAAACCCATTCTAGAAAATTTTTATTCAATACATTTTTATCCATCTAATACCATCCAGAAAAATTAAACGTTGTTTACTATTTCAGCAGGAAATAATTTAAAAATAAAAAAAATTTATTACGCGCGTTCTATTTTTGGTTTAATTAAATTATCATTCTTGATGCAATATTCATGAGTACTTGAGATACAACTACAGACCTAAATATTCAAGAAGTGTGGTAAATAATTTTCTTTCCTGCTAGTTGCAAAAACTACAGTTGTAAAAAAGTAAAAATAAGTCACCGTGACGCTTCAAGATGATTAAAAGACATAAAGAGGCAAGAATATTCTCTCCATCCAGGTCATTTTTTTTAAAATTAACCCCCTCACTCGCGTATCTTGGAATTATTAAAAAAATTCCAAATTAATTAATCAAAAGCACCGGGCATTTAAAAACTTAATTAAACGCATTTCGCGCAAAATCTACAATTTCCAATTTCCAGCACCCCTAACTAAGCCACGCTAATCACGGACTCGCAACGATCACTTAAAATTACAGCAAAGCGCACATCATTCTCGAACGCGTCGACAATAAGCGCTCGAGCAACTAACAAGTGTCGCGCGCAAGTACCGTCGCGCGTAGCGGCGCGGGGCGTAATAACCGTAATTGATAAACGGATAAAACTGGAGCGGCGCGCCGTTGCGTATGTGCGTTGCGCGCGACTCGCGGCTAATCGAAAAATCATCAGCGGCGCGCGAGAGCGTAATTTCAAGCTCGGCGCGCTTTCGTTTTAAATGAGCCGGTTAATGGCCGCGGAGAGGTCGTAGACATCTCGCGCGGTGATCCGTCGAGGCGGCGAGTGTTATTGTAATGCGCCACGCAACTCCTCGCTCGTTTTCGATCTGGATGCGGCTTGGCGCGCGAGTGCAATGTCGATGTGAGTTACTGACGGTGAGTTTTGTGTATACGTGCGCTCGATATGTCGCACGGGAGAAAATTGTTTACGGAGTTTTTGCTATGAGCGCTGGTGTTTAAGGTAATAAAACCTTGACGAGGAATTGAATTTTATGGATTAATTACGTTTCGAACTTCATATACGCAGATTTAGAAATAAGTTAAATTTGCTAATAAAAGTCCGGACTTTCAGTTGCAAATTGCAAGAATTAGTTTTAAATAACGAATACGAATGACTATAAAAACTTTTTATTTTTCTGCCAAAAATACTTTCCTCGAAACCAGCGAGAAACAATTTCTCTCGATCGCGTGTCTCGCAAACGCACCTTAACGCCTCGAACGTGCACTCTCTGGACGCAGCAGCACACTCAACCGAACCCAGGCCGACTTTAACCCGGTCAGCGGCGCAGCGCCCCCCCCCCCCTCAAAACGAAAGAACTTTCGCTGCTCGACATCGGCCGAAATAAGAGGCGTCTCTCGGCGACCGGTCGGCAATGCGATCTCGGCCGGCCTCGTAAAACAAGCGGCCAAGATTTTTGCCCCATTATCGCGCGAGAGGAGAGCGATGGCCCGCCGCGAGCGGCGCCTGCCGATATTCGCGCTCAGGTGAGCAAACCGCGCGCGCGCGCGGCCTGGTAGAACTGCATTCCACCTTCGATCGAGAGAGAGAGAGAGAGAGAGAGGTGCGAGGATCACTCGGCGCGCTCCCATTCCGAGCCGATGCACGCGGCGTCTGCAGGTTACCCGAATTCGCGGGCTGCTGCTTCCGCGTTACCGCCCGGAAATTATCGGCTGCCGGCGAATTTTTACGAGGTGGGAGGGAGCTGATTTCGGCGGAAAATTAAGAGCGCGATGATTCTTTGTATTTTTTTATGAATTAGTGGCGTGAAATACTACTGTTCTAAGATATATTAGATTAGAAGATTTGTACATTAATTTTATATACGTGCCAAATAAAATATCTCTCCATATTAATTATATAGAATAATTTAAAAAATGTATTTAATAGAATGTTAATCTCTTTTTCAAAGAAAACAAAAAAAACATTTCTTGCAAACAATCTATGCAGATTGCTTTCTCAAAAATTATAGCAATTTTTACCAGATCAATTCCAAGAACTCTCTTTCCGACGAAGACTAAAGTTCCTCAGCAGTTTAGAAGGATAGGTAAAGGATTGGAAAGGTTACGGCGGTGTTCGAAAACAGGTTTGATAATTCAGATAGCCAGATTTTCCGGATGGTAATACGCCGGCAATTTTTGCAATTAAAAGTCACCGGCCGCATTGCTGGAATTCGTTTCACGTGATCGCGCAGCTTTAACTGGTCGTCGAAGAAAGGCGTGTGCGCAGATATCAGCTGTTTATGAACGACATTCCTGGGAATCAGATTCAGAGGGTGAAAATGTTGGTATTTAATTCGATGCACACTTTCGCTTAACCGTATAAATTCCGATTCGAAATTTAAAAAAGCCGCGAGTGTAGAATTTAAAGGACGTTATTCGAGTTCCGTGTCTCGCTGTCGAATAATTATCGGATTTTCAGCTCGACTTCGGACGGGAATTAAATTGAAAATAATTCGTGTAATTTATAGAGTTAATCATAATTTTGACGATAATGTATTACTCGCATGAAAAGCCTTTATTATCCCAATTCGACGATATGTGGTTCGTTAAAAGTGTCACAACAACGATGATCGATGAATATCTTCTTAGAAGGTATTAATTTTAATAAGACCGACGTTCTTTGCCGAGAAAATTAGCTCTGATAATAATAAATGTGACACTTCCAGAAAATAATTTTAGCGCCACAAGATAAATTATCAAGACAATGACAGCAACGCGATAATCTCCTACTATTCTCAAACGGAATTAATAATTAAATCGCCTCAGAATTATTCGCTCGCCTAATCCCTCCCAAAAACCAACCGAAACCTTCCTCCTCAGGATTGCCCCGAAAACCCGAACAAAAAAAAAAACCGCCAAATCCAGGCCCCTCCTTCGTCTCCCTCGCTGCCTTACTTTTTAAGAACCGGCGCTCCGAAAGCTGCAACGCGGAAGCGGGCGCGGATGTTGCCTTGATCCGACCTTCTTTCGAAACGCCGCGCGTCCACGCAGTCGAGAGAGAGGGAGAGAGGCGGCGAACGCGCGCGATGACCGCCGGCACATGTGGCTTGGCAGCATTCCTCGACCCACGTAAACGGCGTGCCGCCGAGGCATTTTTGCGCGCGCGGCCGGCTCTCTTTTATTGCCTAAGGTTTATCCGAGCTTCTGATGAGGAGCGCCATTCGCGCTTTACGGCCGCGGGGTTTATTGTCGCGGGGGGGGGGGGGAGGGGGGGCGTGCTTTTTGTTGAATCTAAAAAATTGGCTTTCGATTTTTATGCCGTGGAGAGTCGGTGCTTATTCTTTTCTGGCATACACTTTCGTGCGAATTATCAATTGGGTTGGAAGCGATGAAGTTTTGAATGAAGCACTTAGATTTGGAGCAATGCGAATCGAGGCTGAACGTAAATTAAAGCAGTTCAAGTAAATAATTGAATACAATATTGGAAAACGGGCACGTTTGAAATGCGCAAAAATATATAGGTAACGTGAAAAATATAAAATGTCTTTTCTTTGAAAATCCATAAAACTAGTACAACTACATTCAAAGAGTTTATATTGGCACAGCTGTTTCCTCGGATTTGCAAAGCTTTAAAAATTTTTCCAAGAAAGCCAATACTCGTCCCAGTACGTCGGCGGCGACGAACGCTGCCATTACACGCGGCGAACCCGCTAAAAAATACACGCTTTAGCGTAATGAAATCCGTAATTACCGTGCTTTCAGCGAAGAACATACGCTCGCCCTTTCTACGCAGAACCCTCAATTAATCAAGCAAAGCACTCGTATAATGAGCTGATACCGAAACCCCCTCGTAAAAGCTGGTATATATTAATTTAATTAAAAACGATATTCGCGATCCGCGTTTTCGCGAGGAAAAGCCGCGCTCTCCGGAAAAATCGCGGGCTCGATGGTAAAATTGATTTACATCCGCGCGCGGACGCGAGATTTTCATCTCGTCGCGCGCGAGTTTACGTTTTCGTCCCGCGGAGATTTAATGACTGCACACCGCGCGGCCGTGAAAAAAAAAGGAGCGCCAGGTGGGGAGAGAGAGAAAGAGAGACCTGAATGCCCTCCTGACAAGATAATAGAGTAATCTGTAATGCGCGAGCAGCCTCGCGATGGATGGTTTCTGAGTTGTGAATTTTGCTTTTCAGAGCTAATTACGCGCTTTTTTTTTTTTTCATTCGCCGGGAAAAAGTATATACTCAATTTACTTTGCATATAAGGAACTTTCGTGGGGATCGTTAAAATTCCAAAGATACGTATTCGTTATTTATTGCAGAATTTCGAAAATGTTGGTTTGCAAAATTCTTCTCGAATGCTGAGTAGATAATTATTTTGGTTTCAAGCACTTGTACAGTTTCTCGGTATTACTCAATTATCGTTACTCTTATAGGAGAAAAAAAATTAATTTTATCGATTCTAAAGATTCGATGTGAATAAAATAGAATTCTCATTTCCTTATCATTTCGTCCTTTGACGTTTCTACTTTCGTGTCAAATGTTTCCAGTATCAATTCTATTATTTAATAATATTTACTAAACAATGCAAAAAGACATATAAAAGTATATTACTGCAATAAAAGTATAATACAGACAATTTATTGCTTATAAAGCAACATACAGAATACAGTGTATTCTTCACCTTTCCAGCCCGTCCGCCTGGGAAGCCGTTGCATTGCGTTTTATTGCGTCTCCACGGCATTTCTCGAAGTCTAACGTTTCCAGAAACAATCACCCGAAACGCGAAATTTCCCCGACTTCAATAACCATTAAAAACTTTACAGCCGCCGACCGCCTCTTGTTTCTATAAATTTCGTCAACTTTTATATACACCAGAGCAAAACAATCGCAACCCGGCAAAGGCAAATCCTCGACTCCTCGGCGCGGGGCAAGATAATAGAGTCGATGCTCGATATAAGGACTTGCTCCTCGGCTGTGACTAACGTCGCGCGCTCGCCTGGCTTTATGAGTGTTATACGTCTGGGGGCATAAATCTCGGGCAACTCGCAGGTGCGACTGGCGACGGCGCGTCTTTACGACGCTTCGCGAACGAGATATATTAAGCCGGGGAAATTCCGGACCCGAGACGCCGATCGGGGAGGAAATTGGGAGAAAACGATTGGTGACTTTACTTCTTGGAAATTGAGGGACGCGCGACGCGCGGAGAGATCGCGTGGTCGTTCGAAAGCTAATGAGAGGTCGTTAATGAGGTAATTGCGTGACTTGTCGTTCGTGGACGCTATTATACAGACGTTGTAAAGGTTTATTTTAGTGTCTACCGATGGCAAGTCGATGTAAATATTTAAGGTATAAGTGAAATTTAAGCGTGGGTTAATTAATTGTCACAGCTTTTCATTTGAATAATGTATAAAAATATTTAGGTTTGGCTGAAAAAGAGATCAATTTTATTTCAAAGACAGACGGCAAGACAATTTAAACTTGGCTAAAGTAATATGATAATGACGATTTTTTAATGGATTTCAATTACTGACCAAGATAGTCAAATTTTCAAATTACTATTTGTCTATTTATAAGTCACGACGACAGCTGTGGCAATAGTGAATCAAGCTATAACCGTCGAGGTAGTCAAGGCCAACATATTATAACTCTATTACTTAAAAATATGTTTCAATTTCTGTTTGGACGTAATTGACAAGAGCTTCAATAAAGTTCTTTAATAAGCTGTTCTAACGCTGTGAATATAATCTAAAGGGGTTGAAGGATTTACCTTCTAGAGATTCATTATATAATATAGGTTAACTGTCCTTTTGAATTAAGTTTTCTTCGAATTAAAGTTTTCTTCGAATCTTAAATTTAATGATAATAAAATAATTTATTCGATACTGTTTTTCTACCTCTAAAGAATCAATAAATACCTAGTCAGGCAGGAGATATTTCTACTTAAAAATTAAGTACTGCATTGTCCGAATAAAATAAATCTCGAACCTCTAACAACTTATCATTACTAATATATTACTTCTTTCAAATCAGAGTTTTAAACTTAGGATTGCATAATCGCAGCCTCAATGTATATGATTAACAGGTACGCATTATTTTCCCACTTTTCTCTAATTTACTGCATATCAAACTTATCGCCGTCACAATAAATAATTCATTCCAGCATTCCAGCCGCCTAAAACTTCCATTTATCACCGCCGCTCGCATATTAAGGTACTCTATACGTTCCGTGCCAACGAAACCCGCTCGATTTTTCATGTTCGACATAGAACCGCAATCAGTCCGTTCGATAATTTCCAGCGAATGTTCGCGCCTGTCACGATTGACTTATACGATTCGATGCGTAGGTTTCGTTCCTCTCGGAACCAGTTAGACCGCGCGGCCGTATATCGTTATTTATTAAGCAGGTGGCTGCTGCCGTTGGCTCATCGACGGCGGGCCGATAGAAAAATTATTTACTGCGTGTCGTAAAGGTTTTGAAAAAGCGATCGCGCTCGGATTTTGCACACCTCCGAGAGGAGAGAGAGCGGTTTCATCCGCGGAGAGGAGCAGCGATAAAACGTGGGCGAAAGACGCGTGCAAGTCGATAAGGCGCCGAGATAAGATATGCGTCGAGGCGAGGAATGTAAATAAAAGGGAAGTTTGTTTTGACGAAAATAAAAAGCGGCTGCTATTTATATTGGTGCTGCGGAATTGAAAGGTTTTAAAGTAGCGGTAGGTTGTTTGGATTAGAATCGTTATAATATGTATTAGGACGAAAGAAACATTTAATTCATTGAGCTAAGTGCAGCTTTTATAAGAAATTACATTTTAGATAAAAGAATTCAATGAAAATTCAGTGCGTTTAATAAAAAGTGTGCTTGCATTAGTTAAATCTTTCCGAGGTGGATTCACCTCGTGTACCGATATATATTATATTTCATTCTGTTTAATTGTATTTTTACAGACAATATTTGAAAACTTACTGAATTTACGCAGGGAACGGGCAAATATTTACTATAAACTATAATCAAAGAGCCTTTGTGAGCAGGTTTAAAGTCTAGCCGGTCCGCGAATCGATTCTCGGCAACCTTAATGAGGTTGTTGCCTTTTTGTTTACATTGTGGATTCACGCTTGTAAGACATGCGTTTTCAATTTAATTTTATACTCAGAAATTGAACGTAAAAGTAGGCTCGATTTGAAATTCAAATGAGAATCGGTAATGGCAAGTTTTAGATAATAATATCTTTTAATTAAAATTGAATTTTTTCACTTGCAGAATAAAAAAAATGTTCAAAGGCGATTCTAATGACAGCTAATACATCATCAAACTTTGTTTTATTAATTTTCCAAACAATGGCGGCAATAAACACTGCACCCCGCGGTGAATGAGCTAAACTCATTGTTTTGTTTTCAGGTAATTGAGCTCCTGACAATAGCGTTTGCCGTTAGAGGTACTAAATCTTTAAGAAGCACTTGCCGGAAGTCGACGCTCAATTGAATAATTTCTACTTCGTTTCGTGAAAAAATCGGACTTTTTTTTTGCAGAAAATCTGGTTTCTTTTATATAGTCAATGTTATCTATTTATGAATTATGTGATCAAGTTTTGGTAAAACAATACATAATATAGTTATGATTTTTAATTCAATCTTTATTACGTTAATTTTAACTTTATTCCATTCACGAATTTAAAAAAAAAAACGAATAAATTCCACTAAAAATTTCAACGACAAATGAGAATTTTCGTAAAAATAAGTCATTACTCGCCAACCGAAAATTGCCGCGCGAAAGAGAGAGAAAAAAAAATCGAAGCTTTCTCATTAAGAGCGAATAAAAAATTCAAAGCCCCGTAGTGGCACAGTGGGCTCGCCTACCTAGTCGCCTGAAAGATGAATGAAAAAAAAAATGACAACCATTCAGGCCCCGGCAATCTGTCGCCGTGTGTGCTGCGAGCGCGCCGCGCGAAGTGAATGACCCGTCGAGAAAAAAAAAAAAAAAAGAGCGCCTTTTGAGCGCAAGTAAGCGCGGGCGCATGCAGACACGTGAAAGCGTCTCGAGCAGCGCGAACACGTCCGAGATGATGCCGCGCCGCGAAATTTCCACTTTGCGATTCCTTCTTTCATTTCCTCTTTGCGCCCCGTAAAAGGGATATGGCCGTCGATGGGTTTTGTCGCTTCGAGGGTTGAATGGTTTTTAGGTGGCTTGGGGGGTTTTTTTTTTTCAGTCGAAGGATTATAAGAGTGGATTAATTGTATGTTTTGAAATGCATATCTATCGCAGTGTTTAGAGTGAAAGGGGGAACGTAATTATAACCTTTATACGCTTAATCAGCGTTCATCATATTCCGAAGCAACTTTCGCTTATGAAAGTTCAAGATACGAAAATGGAAGTCGAATTTTTCTAAATTACAGTAGCAGCAGCGGTGCAGAATTATAAGCACCTTATATGAGATACTACTTTTTTGAAAATAACTATTGTCTATAGCATGCATCGGTCTTTAAATTTTCATTTCGAAAATTTGAACCCCATTAAACAACTACACGCCAATGGTAAAACCTCCCAGGCCGTTAAAGCCTCTAAAATGTAACAACTTTCAACACCCGACAAGCCGCCTCGTCGCTCAAATTCCTCGCAATTGAAAAGACTCCCCGGCGCAGAGACGCCAGGCGCACGTGTATTAATTACAATTTTCGGTATTACCTGCAGCTGCGCGCGCCGCCACGCTCTCGAGGTGGACTCTGCGAGTGGCATTGAAATATGGCCCCGCGCGTATACGTCGTTTCCACAATACCAATGTGTTTCCCCCTGTCCGCGTGTGCGTGCGTTTCGGATTCCATCGGCTAATAAGGGTGGAATGACCCAGTTTCCGGGCACACTGGTTCACCTACGAGCCTTTTTCATTTATTCCTCGCGTTCTTTGCATATTTTACGGAAGGATATTAGTGTGCCTTTTTTTCTTGCTTGCCGTTGACGTTCGTTTGCGTCGGTGAGGATTTATCCTTTTTCGAATCGTTAATCGAGGTTATTCAAATGTGCGGGATCTTGTTCTGATTTAAAACTATCTGGAAGAGATTGCTGCGCGCATGAAAGAGGGCAGAGCAGGAGACTGAAGAAACTTGGACAATACAACCGTACAAAACTTGAACTATCGCGATAAAGATTTTATTTATTCACTGAAAAATGTTTTCCTGGTTGTTTTCGAAACATTTTTTTTATTTTAAAAACCAGCGTTTTTCAATTTTTCCGAGAGACACGAATCTCCCGCCACTTTATTTCGCAATTCGCATCGCCTTACTCTCCACTCCGACGCCGCCTGAAATCCAGATTAAATTCGCTTTCATCCTCGCTTTCGTTTATACAGAAGCGCACACTAGCATGCCAAAGCAGAAGGAGAAGGAGAAATTTCGCGCCGAGAAAAATGGAAAGTGTACGCCGCGCAAGCGAGGAAAGCGAACGAGTTTGTCCGGGAGATATGTGTGTTATTTGCGAAGAATTTAAGACTATTATGGTTTTTCTACGGGATTTGTAACCCCGCAGTCGTTTATCTAAATTCTTTCGAGGCGTGTATGGTATTACGGTTTCACTCGGCCTCTAATTAGATGGTTTTACGAGATTCTTTGATTCTATATTTCAGCCGAATGGAATCCAAAAAATTTTATTACAAAAACAGCTCCCGCTCCTTCCCTCTGACGCATTATTATACCTCGTTTCAGAATTCAATACAGTTAAATAAAAATCGTAATAATGAACTTTACTGGTGCATTCTGGGCAATATTGATTTTCGGATAACGGATCCCCGCCTTTATGCGCCAAATTTTGAGCCCGCTTTTTATTGCGGATATAAAAGGACGAGCGAAACGCGAAGTACATTGCTTTTATAGGTTTTCGGATAATCGATATTCAGTTTGTTTTATTTATACTCATTACTTCGTCCTTGCCAAAATATTCTGACCTCCAACGCAAATGGCCCTTTTTATAATTCGATATTGTACAGAGGAAAATAATTTCACTAAAAACAGTGTCGAACCACATTTTAAAAGCTTTTTCTGAAAAAATTGCTTTTACAATACCTTGAGGCAATACGTCAAATACGTAAATCACCCGCGACGAAATCGCCGACCAATGTTCGCCAATCAATCCAAAACAATTTAACCCGCCGAGCCGAGGAGCGACAAAAAAAAAGGAGCCGGGCGAAACAAAAGCCCGCGAAATCAGGTCAAATCCATATAAAACTCCCGGCAGCCGAGCGTAAATACGAGGATATTATAGCGGGCTCTCTTCGGGGAGGGGAAGAAAATTTTTCGGTCGAAAAAACCCGCGGGGGAGAGCCGAGGAGGGAGGGAGGCGTAAAAAGCTCTCCGTTCCAACGGAGCTCTCTCTCTCTCGAAAGCTTGGCGCGCGCAGGAAATAAATGACCGAGAGTGCGGAGGGAACGCGAGGAACGAAAACGTTGGCGCGGCGCGCACAGGATCGACCCGCGCGGGCGGCTTTCGTCCTTTCCGAGGAACTTCATTGCGGGTTCTGCTCTATAAATAAAAAGGTGAGAAAATTGCGGCCCTCCGGTTGGCGTTCGGACTGCGCAGTGTGTTTAATTTGCGCGAGGGATTTGGGATTCCGGGGGATATGTGTCGGGTGAGGTGTAAATTGGTTAAATGGATCGGTGTTGTTAATGATGATAGTCCGAGTGAAATGAATTTTTAATTGAATCGGAACCGATTGTACGAATAAGTGCTTTTTTAAGAGATGAGATTCAAAATTCTGGTTTTGGCTGACGTTAAAATGAAGCGTGTATTTTCAAGTATCTGTATTTGTGAAACTTTACTTCGAGGTAAGAGTATTTGATTTCCACTAGAAGTTGGTTTAACGAGTCACAAAAAGCTCACTCGACAAACGTACAAACTAAAAAAATAAAAAATTTGTCGACAGAACTCTATTACAAAAAAAACACTAAGAAATCAACCCAACTTCTTCAAACGTCCCCTTGTCCCACTTAATTTGCCGAACGATATTTCGCGCAAAGCGCAGTTCAACAATCACAAAACGCTCGCGATTCCAAAACCCGTATCCTTCGAACCTCGAATGCTCCATTTTCCCCTCGCGGAGAGAACAAAACGGGGATCGCCGTCGAAGCAGAAATGCGGAAAAAAGCTCGAGAGCGAAAATGGCCAGAGCGGCGGGAATTTTTCCGGAGTGCTGCGCGCACTCGACCGCGAACAAAAGCACGCGGCGAATAACAAACGGAAGCGGCGCAGCTGAAAAATGAGCCCGACGGCGCCGAATGTACGCGAACGACGGGAGTGGGTGATGTTTATGCGAGGACGTCGGAGAGATTTGGGCGGAGAGAGAGCCGCGACCAAGTTTCGGCTGACGCTGTGCTGCTGGATTTTTGGACGTTCCGTTTCGACTGAGAGGAATTATCGATGATTTTGTTTGCTGGAACGCTGCTGGGAGAAGTCGAGTGGATGTTGTTTGTTGGAGCATGGAGATCGTGCAGGATTATTTTGGAGATGGCGCAGGTAATATTTCAATGCTGATTGCGATATATTCAATTTGCTTTTTTAAATTTTCTGCTTGCAGTATATTTCGAGCAGGTATTGTGCAGAGACGATCGAAGTAACATAAATATTGGAAAAACCATCATTGGTTCTATTCTTCTAATTTATGAACTGCAGATAATATTCGCATGATTTCCGCTCGTTTAAAAGCACGTTTCAAATGTTTCTCACCACCCTTGTACCCCGACACCGATACCCAATTAAATTCACGATGCCTCAAAAAAAAAAATCAACGTCGCGTCTACAAAAAAAAAGAGCAGCTCGCACATCGGCGCGAAAAAAAGCGAGAGACACACAACCTCCCGCTCGGGCACAAAGGCCGGTGTCTCGCAGCGGCAGTCGAGGGCCTCGATTCACGGGGACGCGGCTATTCATGCCGGCTGATCGAATGATGCGATAGACGGTGCGGCTCGGGCCAAGGTTAATGGGCAGCAGCAGCTCCGAGCGCCGAGAGAAAGAAGAGACGCGATGAGTCCCTTTTAATTCGGCGATCGTCGCGGCGGCCACAATCCCGACTTCCCGCCGGGATCGTTATCGAATTAGCCGAGCGATTATTATTCGCGTTCGCGAATGAAAACGGCGAGAGCTCCCCGAGCTTTTCAAGCTCGGGCATTCGACGAGTGACGTCGGTCCCGCTCGATAATCAGCCTCGGAGCGAGGACTCGAAATGTAATGAACGGCTTTTAAAGCCCGACGATTGACGGGCTGCCTCTCTTTCGGCTACGTCGAAGCTGCCTAACGAGCTGCGTGAATTTTCGGACTTTCGCGACGAGGAAGCAGCGGGTTATTGACTTTTGAACGACGCGTGTGGTTTGGTTCGCGTTCGGCTGTAATGATGATTGGGGTAATTAGGGAAACGACAGTCTCATGCATAAAACGGAATGATTGGGTGAAAATTGTTTTATTTGGAGCGAGAAAATAAGGATGTCGAGGGAAGTGATTAGGCTGTTTGATGTAAATACTGTTAACTTATATGGTTTTTTTCAAGACTAAACCCGCGCCAACTTCCGTAAACTGCTCGAGTATTGTTTTATGCCTTTTCCAGCAAGTGCACATTTACTCACGTGATTCCGCTACTGGATTTACTGCGTGCAATATCAAGTGAGATCTTACCTGAAACAACAACAACAAAATACAGATTAATTAAAAAATAATCTTTTTATCAAGATTTTAGAATATAATCTTAGAAAAAATCTTTTCACTGACAAAAGAGTAAAATGTTTTACAGTAAACTCCAATTTAATGCGCAATGAATTACAAGCTATATTACACGCGTAATATCAGCTCTTAGCCGACTTTCAGTTTAGTTGACGCCCGCATCGCTAACTGTAACTTTACAACTGCAATGTTGCAAAGCCCACGCTTAAAACACCTCCCACCCGCACTCGTTAATTAACAGTCCAAAAAGAGTCCCGAACGAAGACAGTCGTCGTCAAAGAATTCCGACTTGCCAATCGTTCGTCAGCCAACGACGAATCGAACGTCGCCTCGGGCGGCGATTTATTTCAGGCGCGTCAAAACAGCAAAAAAGGACGAGAGAGAGATAGCGATGCTCGTCGCGCGCGCGCGAAAGAAGTGTCGAAGGTCGCCAAACGATGCCGCGGCCACTTTGCGCGCCGGCTTACGTAAGCTCTCTCTCTCTCTCTCTCTCTCTGCGACTCCATTTACGCGTACGCACCGCACTCGCACGTCGCGCTAATTGCAATAACCGGCTACCGAGGCTGATGTATACTGCGCAGCTGCCGCGGTGTGAGGCCGAGTTTTTTTTTTATACGGTGAGGGGTTTGAAGAAGATTTTTGTAGGGGTGTTTTTCGGTTTTCGTTTCGCGGTGGTATTTTGAAATTTTCTGAAAGTCCAAGTTTCATAGTGAATTTCAACTTTTGTACGAAACATTTTAAAGATTGAGATAATTATTTGGATCAAATTTATGTAACTGTATCTAAGTAATTAGAATAAACTAAATTAAATTAATTGAACTAAAAAGCAACTTTGAATAAATAGGTTTAAATTTCTCTGTTAAACAAACCATTACTAAGAAAATGTTTGAAATGGAGCTCTTAAGTTTAAATCATTCTAAATTCACAGCTACAAAAACAAAATAACTTTTAAGCGTTTCAAAACTGCATACCAGTATTTTTAACTATTACAGATTAAATATTATTAGCCTTAAATATACTTTGCATTAAACTTTACAGCATTTCAAGAACGTTACATAATAATGCACATTAAAAAATACCTGTACAAATACAAAGCGCCTAAAAAAACTTTGAAAACGGACAAGTTCAGATCCTCCTAACAAGGCACAGAGCAACAATTCCAACGGTGCCTTATACATCATAAACCACGAATTATAACTTTTGGAACAGTTCCCCTCTAGGAAGTTGTTAGTCCACTAACTGTAAAATCGGTCTCAACACACGGCTTTCGAGCGATCCGTCCAGAAACTGGTCAGCGCGCCGACAAAAATGCTCAGAAGCTGGCCTTTAACGCGCGCCTTTTTTTCACCGTCCCGCAGCGCGTCTCGAGCAAAAACCGGATGAAGAAACGCGTCGCTTCGCCGGTCGCGAGTCACGATGCGTTGCAAGTATATACACACACTCACACGTCGGCGTTTGAAATCTAACGAGCGCTGCCTCCTTTCCTCCGCCGGTGAAGCTTTTTACGACAATGATATAAAAACGTTTATTATACGGGCGAAAGCGCTCGTTAATGCGAAATCGATACCTGCCGTGTCGCGTATAGGAAAGTTCTGTAAGCCGCGCATACGCGTGCAGCCCCTGTGGCTTCATTCCGCAGGCAGGCGGAGCGCCCCGCGCATCAAGTCGCTGTACCGCTGGCTAATCGAGGGCGAGTTCGAGAAAGTTACGATGGTTATGAAGCGAGTGCGCGGAAATTATACGCGGATGGTCCGGGAGTATTCGTTGGGGGCCTTCAATTTAACTACCGAATTTACAAGTTTATATTTTGGAATGTAAATTTTGGGTAAGAAATTATTATTTCGTGTATTTGGTGGTTTAAAAGAAGAAGTATTGCAAACTCAAATCTATATACTTTTTACAAATTTGGTTCTAATTTCTGTCTCTTCTAATCCCTGCTACACTTACACACCCTAACGTCGAAAGTACAGTATGTCAGATTAATAGTGAAATCCCTACGCAGAAACCTTACGGACCGTATGCTACAGTTTCAAAACATATCTTTGATTTCAAAGAGATTCGCAAAATGTAATTTACCTTCAGTATAAATTCTTATACAACTTGCATACCGATATTAGTATACATCTTGAGATTATTATTAGCAAATGTGTACGTATATTAATTATGCGTATATCTATACTCGTCAGTATACACATTTACCTCGACGTTTGATAAGCTGGTTTAAACACGCGTCCGTATACGCGTAGCAAAGCGTGAATTCGCGCGAATTCAGTTTGCTTATGTACACGAGAGAGTATATATTATATGCACGTATACAGCTCCGTTTATAAACGTGCGCGTTTGCATTTCTATCCGCCATGGTCCTATACTGTAATGCACTTAACTGCCCATTCTCGTGCGGCTTAATAGGCCTGATCAATATTAAAGAACGACGGTCCAAAAACGGTACATCTGCGGGGATGAGAATTATTGGGGAACTTTTGTTTTTAAATGGGGCGGGGGTTAGAACCGTATATATGTTATAGTTCTATATACGGATAATTTTGAATCTAAGTATCCTTTCACTTGACGATCTAAAAGGCATAAAAAGTTGCAATTTAATAAAGACACCGTGAGCAAAGATGATTAGAGACAGTCACATATATGTTACATAAGAAATAATAAATCACGTCAATTTTTTGCAACCATCCATTGATTTCTCAATGAAATTGTTAGTTAAGTCACGTCCGCACAATATATGACTAATAGCCATCCTCCGCAACGAACTGCATTACTTTCGAAAGAAATTCCAGCTGAAAGTATATACGCATAATCACATAGCAGACTCTCCTCTATATAAAGCCGTTCATTATAAGGATTCTGCCTAATGATAAACCGATTGGCGAGCCTTCCTTCCTACGTCATCAATCGAGTTTCTCCGATTCGTTGCGCAACAATTACCGGCAAACATCCCGGAGGCTTCGAAATTTACGCTTCCTCTGCGAAAAGCTCAACACCGGAGAGTTTCATTAGCTGGAAAGTCCCGGAGCATAAGATATGATTATCGGGTCGATTTATAAGAGGATTTCCGCGCCTGCACCACTGCTAGTACGGCCTCTCTCTCTCTCTCGGCTCCGCCACTGTGTTCTAGACGAGCATCGGCCGGGGCAGAGAGAAGCCCCGTGGCATAAAATAGCGAGTCGTATAGTCGCGTTGCAATCGATAATACGGCAGGCCGCATTTTCTCGAGGCGGGAAAGCGTCCGAGTCGGGGAGAAAAGAGGAAAGCGACACGGAGCGATTTCACTTGGCACCTGCAACTTGGCCGGGGAGGATGATTTACGGCGGGGAATTCGGCCGGATGAGAGCTGCGAGTGAGTGGACTATAAAATGAGAGCCGAGAGGCGGGGAAGTGGCTTTATTTGGCCGATTTTTCTTTTGTGCCGGAGAAATTTCGCTAATTTGTTTGGAGATGGTGATAAAAGGCCGCAGTGTACGATATATAGATGACATCGCGTAAAATAAAGGGCGAATGGGGAAGTATTTGTTTTAGCGATGCATTATTTCAAAGATAAAACGGGCATTTTGGAAATATTAGAGAAATAGACGCGTAAATTGGATTGAGTCAAATTCAATAACAGTTACTGATTGGAGAAAGTATTTTTTTAAGGAAACGTTTGTTTTAATTCTAAACAAAGTCAATCGTGCGTTAAAGTTATTTTTGCACCGTAAGAATCTGCAATATCTTAATTGAATCTAAATGTTTTAAACAGAAGAAATATTAAAAAAGAAAGTTTTAATGCTGATAAATTTAAATGCTGATAGGAATATCTACCTATAAAACTTGTTCTAAAATAAAACAAGATCCAAGGTAACGTAATTAACATACTTTATATAATTAAAGCAATCACTGCTTAGAAATGACACAACGCGGCGGACAGAAAAGGAAGAAAAATAAATAGGAACCCCGTGATTGTTGGATAACAATTAAACGCGGCGCCGAGCGCCTCTTCCTTATTAGCCGAACGCTCCGCAGAATAGCTTAACCGGGGATATCGTCTTTCTCGTCTCTGTTTACTACGCCGTCGTTTACGGCATAACGAAATTGCCCGGCTTCGCGGATGATACGTATATATACTTGGCGTGCGCGCTAAGCCCGACTGCAGGCGCTGCAGTCGCGCTTGATTTTATAAGAATTAAGAGCCCGTAATTCTGCCTCCCGCCGTGCGCGTGTCCTCTGCGCGTCTTCTGTGCCTTGCTGACCTGCGTAATAAGGTGGAAGAAGGACGTCGGGGGGTTTAATTAATGAAATCTTAGTTCGGCTCGTCGTTCTGAAGCAAGAGTCGATTTCTTTCGGTGAGCGAGGAAGCAGGCTTTTGATGCACTCGTTGGGCTTCGAATTTAAAGTTAATTACAGCCGTTTTTTTTCTTAAACCCTGGGAAATACGTTCGAAACAGGCGAAATAGGTCTAAAGAATGCACGTAATGCTTGTTACACTTTTTTTGTCAATTATTTTAATTTTTTCACGAAATTATTTATATGCAACTACTTTCTAATAAATCTAGTTTTTTTGTCCAATCATCGTGATTAGCGTCAAAACGCAACTGGTAATGACGTAATTTATAAAATAACGCAGGTACAAATATCTTTCACCGTAGAATTTTCAACGTGGAATTTATAAATCAGAGCTGCCAATTCGGGCTCCACGTTTAAATTGCGCTTAGAGCGCTATAAGAACACACGTTTTCCCAAGTTAAAACTAATAACATAATTGATCTCTACGCGAGATGAATAATTCAGCCGGATTATAGAGACTTGTTTGGCTATATATCTAATTACATCCTGTTGTTGCCGCTGCGTAGAAAGAGAAATGTATGTAGAACAACGAGCCGAGAGGAAAAACCTGGGCGGTGCATTACGAATGCAGAAAGAGTTTTGATGAATTAGGGCCTCGTAAATTAGGCAAAGGAATTCCAGTCGATGCTTAATGCTATTTCTGTTTCGTTCCGTTTGGTCTTATGATGTATCATTATGTCTGTACCTCTGCGTTATTTTGCTAATTGCAAACAGTTAAATTCTTTCACTATTTTCAATATTACATCCTGCTTTTTCATCAATAATAAAATGTAAATAAAAGTCTAATTTAGTCACTTGATGATAAAGTGAAATTGTTCTTAAGTGGTAACTGGCATTTAATGATTTTTTTATTATTTATCAGTTTAAATTTTGACATTTTGCGCACAAATTTTGAATACATTAGAAAAAAAGAATTTGAATTTCTCTTCTTCAAATTTTGCATCGAAAAATTTCATTAAAACAATCGATTCACTTCCTGAATTATCACCGCAACGAATATTTACCCCGAATTCCGGCACGAACTTCGCGCCAATTTGTTCCCGCTTATCAATAAGAGCAAACAAGCTTTTTCCCACCGAAAAAGCTCTCTCTCTCCCATTAATTGCCTGCCACGCATCGCTTACGCAACTGCTCTCCAACGTATATATATATAACAAAAAGCGCGGGAAACGCATTTCGACAGCCGACCGAAAAAGGAAGCGGCAAAAAGAGCGCGGGATAAATAATTTATTAGCGACGTGTTGCGCCAACCGCGAATTATAAAATCCATCATCGGAATCCCGCGGAGACGAAAGTCCTTCCCTGCAGCCGGAAACCGCCGAGGCGATTTCCTCGGCTTTTTTTTTCTGTATCGCGCGCCGTTGCGTCATAGCTCCACTCTCTTTTCGTGTGAACTTGACATTTCGCGCGTTCCTCCCGCGCGTTTTTTTTTCTTCTTTTTTTTTTCCGGAGCGGCGTTGCGGCAGTTTAGCCGTAATTTCCGTCGGCGGCGTTGCTACGTGCGAGCGCGCACAGCCGAAGCTCGTGCGAATAATTGGAGCCGATGGCTGATTAAACGGCGCGCGAAGAATTACGGGGATTAATCAGTCCGCGTCGAACTTTAATTTGGACATTTTTTTTTTACAAATGTCCGTTTCGCGTGCGTCGAGGGAGATATTGATGTAAAGTTTAACGCCGAGTATTGCGCGAATTGGAAGTGTATTAGTTTTTTGCGAGGACGGTAAGTAAACGGCGGAAATTTTTTGCGACGGGAAAGTCGCTTTTGGTTAACGATTGTTTTATGTATTGTAAACAATAGAATTTTTCTATTTATTTTACTATTTATTTAATTGTAGAAAACCTGTCTATTTAAGTTTAAGTAGAAAAATTTAACAAATTATATTAAGAAGAAAAACTGATTATTAACCTTACTAGCAAATGTTGCTAATTTTAATGTTTATTAAAACAAATAATGTAATAATTATACGATTAAGTAAACTGTATTAATACATTTGAAAATCTATTTGTAGGATATCAGAGGTAACAAAAATACTTGTCAAATCGCTGGATGAGCCAAAATCGATAAGGCAAGCAAAAAGTCATGTTTACTCGACACCTTACCGAATGCAGGAAGTTTATGTTAGCACTGAAACTTCGGGAGGGTCGGGGAGAAAGAAGACCGAGAAAGTATGACGGAGATTTGTAATCGCCGGATTAACTCCTGGCAAAACCTCCTCATATCGTTCGAGCACAAACGAAAGAAAACTTCCGGAGGGTGGAAACTCACCCGAGATATCAAGATGACAGTATTACTTATCAGCAAACTTAATAAAACACATCGTGGATATACACGTAATCAAATATATTTATCCCTTCAAAATGAATATTTTTTCGATATTCAAAACGCGATATATATCTCGAAGCTTACGTTCATCCGTATAACCCGAAGCGAACCTTTACCCGTTTATTGACCTCGCCGCGATTTCACATCCGCGCGAATTCACTCGTCCGCGAGCAAAAAAAAAACGCCGCTCGGCAAAAAATTTTTTGCCGTTTTCGCACTCGATAACCAGTCCGGCGAAAAAGCCCACCCCGATACATTTCACAATTCGAGAAACTCCCCAACGCGGTCGATTTCGCCGCGGGAAAAAAAACCGAGACTCGACGTTCGGCAACGAGCCAAGCACACTCGAATCTCGCGCCAAAAAACGCAACGAGACAATGCTGCTGCTGCTGCTCGGCGTGCGCGTCCTTCTGCCGGACGGCGATCGATGTGTATACGTTTATTGTGCAGAGGCGAGCCTCGGTAACGGGAAGTACAGTTGGCCTCTCGTGGGAACGGACGGACGAGTCGGCGGCCGCCGATAGGAGAGAGAGAGGGAGAGAGAGAATATCTGCTCGTGTATTATGTAGGCGAAGAGAGCCTCTGTCATTTCGCCGCTGCGCTTTTTCACCGCCGCCGCCGAGGCTCTAAAGCGAGAATGGAAATTGGCCGGCGAGGCTAAGAGGGTTAAGTAAGAGCCTAAAGTATACACGAGGCGCGCGACCCTCTCGAGGGTATAAGCCGGAGCTTCGTGTTTCGAATAAAAATAGGATCGTTTCACTTTGAGCAACGGTCGATAACAATGGGGGGGAACTTGATAAGTAATCGGTTTATGGTGGAATTTTAATAATTGCGGGCCGACGGAGTGACTTTGCAAAGCCTGTCTTTAATACGGCTGTAATGTTTGATCGAAATGTAGATACTTCGTTATTTGCTAAACAAATAGATAATTGTCAAATTTAATTTTATTAACTGCGTTAAATTCTGACTTTGATAAATTAAATTATATACTTTACGCGAGATTTGATTGATTGCAATTACTGCGGTCTACTTTATTCAGTGTACGCACCTGAAACAAACAAACCACGAAAATTATTAGATTTACAGAAAAGTGGAATATACCATTAAAGTTTATAGTTCTAGGTAAATGTATTAAAAAGAATTGAATTAACCCTGAAAGAAATTTGCGAAACTTTATGCGGTTTTACGTGTACTGCTAACTTTTTAAATTGAACCAATTGTGTTAGACCTTCATTTGCTCGACACGAAAACATCTCTCTCGGTACGAAATTAAATACAAAAATTTTGAAAAGCGATGAACTGCATTAAGCTTGAATTTAATGCAAATTGATCAAAGTTGCAATTTGCTAAATAAATTTCACCTTGCAGCAATCAAGGAACAAATACCGTCGAAACATGAAGCCGCAGCGGCCCTGTTTCTTTTTTTTTTTCATCAATTATATCCTATTTTTAGAAAAAGGACTCTCGCGTTCGTGACATTTTCGCGCAGCGCTCGGATTTCCACGTCCTCCGTACCTACTTTGTCCTCCCAGCGGAAATCGATTATACCCAGGACTGCAGTACGATAATTCAATTGGGGTTTAAATAACGGTTCACTCGGCTTATTTCTCAGGCCGAAATTGTTCGAACGCGTGCCGCGGGGAAACTGGTTTTCGAATGCACCGGATAATATAGTTTCCTACGATTTTCGTTAATATATCGTTTTTATCAAATGCTTCTTGGATAAGTGACTTTTTATTCTTTAAAAAAAATTTTTTTTTAGTACCTTAAGTATATTTGAACAAAATTATATAATTTTATTAAAATGCACTTTTAAATTTTTAAAAATGTTTATCTCGAGTTTGGGAAGTTTTTTTTTTATCGAGCAGTACTTGACTTTAAATGGCTAAATGAGCGCAGTGAAAACACTTTTTATCTCTTCTAAAAATCACTGTTTTATCTTTAAAAGCGTCACGTACTAAAACTAAAACTAAAGACACAAAATGGAGTGAATGAAAAGAGGGGCTCAACTTTGTTAAGAGAAGTTAAGTTCCATTATACCATATCTCAGAATTAAAGTGGTGTCTTATCTAATTTTCTCGTTTATTTAAGCACCATTTTCATTTTCAGCTTAGTAACTTATACTCGCGAGAGGTGAAACCGTTTTTATTAACGGATTTATCAGCCTCGTCGCTTTTTAAATTCGTAATTATTTCACTAGTCGCACAAACTTTCTGAGCATACATTAAGCAAAATTTCTACTGATTTAAATAACAAGTAAAAGCAATTGACAAAACGAGCCCACAATCCCGGTCGATGCTCTCGCGCGACTAAACAAGAGCCAAGCCGAAGGCATCGGCGAGACCAAATCACGGCGCGCAAACGAAACAACGGGCCGCCGTTATCCATCGAAACGAAACATTAATAAAATCGCAATATCCAAAGGGAATTCGCCTCCGGCGCTCTTCCAAGTCCGTCCTCGGAGAGGCTTCTCCGCGCGTCGCGTCTTCGAGGAGGGAAAGGAGGAGGAAGACGCTCGGAGAATTGGATTAAACGGCGAGGCGTGACGAGGCGATCGTCTGGCGTCTTAATTGCATTCATCGGCGCTGATGTTTGACTGAAAAACCCTCCCGCGTGCAACGGCGAGGATATGATGCGAATGGAATCTCGAGAGCGGCGGCGCTCGAGAAGCCAAGCTGACTTGGGAGATATCTTTGCGTTATTGATCGGAGAGCAGGGCTTGTTCTGTGCGTTATTGCGCTGGGAATTGGATGAGGATAGCGGGGAAGGATTTCCTGGGTAAAGTGTAAAACGTCAAGTTTATTGAGTAATTGACAAAAGATTAAACAAGAGATCACACACGGAAAAAAATTTTCTAGTAAAAATTACAATAGTACATTTTAATTTGATGACAGACTGCAAAAATCCTAAAAAATTACCATGTCCATAGTAAATTTTACAAGTCTAAATATGAAAATTTATAATTGACCTCGAAAAATTTACTAGAAACTATGGTAATTTTTTAGGATTTTTACAGTTTATGATCAAATTAAAATGTACTATTGCAATTTTTTCTAGAAAATTTTTCTCCGTGTAAGAGCAATTGAAAAAAGAACATTGAATAATTCAGAAAATTTGTTGATATCGAAGAAAGTCGTAGTATATTTTCGTTCAAAAACTGCAAAACCGCATTATTTTCAATTGGCCGTTTCTGGCTTAAAACAGTTATTCATAAACGAAACAAGTTTTAAAATATACAATTTTGAGAAAAACTGCCCAGCAAAGGCGATTACGGCAGCAGAAGCCACTTCTGGTAAATGCGGATTACGGCGAAGACGGTCGCCATCTATCTCCTGTTATGCGGTTAATCTTGCCCACCGATCATGTGATCGATAAAAGCGAGACACGTCACCCTAAGCGGAGGATATTTGCCGTAAAGGCGGCAGTTTGTCAATGAAAAGGAGGGAATTCCACGTTGCGATTTTCCGTAAAATCCTTTGACAATCTTTCATTCTGCACTAACGCTCGGAAATGTTTTAGTAACGTTTTTTAGTTTTATAAATATACGCGCGCAAAACAAAAAAATCTTTGATTTACCTTGCAAAATATTCCACGGCTGACTATAAACGCCGAAAACTCATATAAAACACGATTTACGGCTACACAATTTTAACAATTAAAAAAAAATGCAACAAAAAAGCAGAAAAAAAAGTCCGAATTCTATATATAAATAAACCTGCGCCGGCACATCTCCTCGGGGTAATTAATAACCAAAGCCGTATCAGAGATTCGATATGCAAATAAGTTCCCCGGCGAAGAGCACGATCGAGATAAGCCGCTGTTATGTTATATTATAATATAACGGCCGACTCGTTTGTAGGTCGGGGGATGGGATTGTTCGCGGTGCAGCTCGTCGCCGCTTTAACGCTTCGGCGGATATACTCTCCGAGAGAAGTTTCCAGCGTTTTAACTCTCGCGCGTTTTTCCTTCCTCGGCGCTCAAGGCCCCGATGCTAACTTCGCCGCTTGTTATTGTGTGCAAAGTTGGGCGCCGACGACTGGCAACAATTGAGACGGGATCGAAAAAAAAATTGATTAGAGATTCGAAAGTTTAATGGATTTGTTTGCCTTCGCGAGAGAGGAGAGGAGCTGTTCGGTGACGCGCAGGTGCTGCAACGTGCGTCACGAATGTTTTACGTGCAATTTCGAGCTTTTTCCATTAGGCGAACAGCTGGTATTAGCGTAAAAATCATATGCGCTTACTTTTCGAATTACAATGTTAGCTTGGAAAGAGTAATATGAAAGCACTAATAATATTAGTTTCGAGTAAAGCAGAGGAATGACGTACTGTTTTTTGGTTTAGTTGCAGGTCATTTAGAGACTAAATTGATTGTAATTAGAAAATTATCATGCAATTTAGACGCGCTTCGAAGATAATTCTTTAGCCGTAAAAACATTTTGAAATTGCAGCCGCCGCGTTTGAAGAATGGAAAAATAACTTCTGACACAGTTCTCAAAGCTTATGCAGTAAAAGAATACTGAGATTTCAGTCCGTAAACGATTATTATCTTAACAATCTGGGATATTTATCTACGCATTACAGTCGATTTTTCCGAGATTGATAAGACAATCAATTTAGTTGGTGCGCGGAGGTCATTCGTGATTCGTATAATAAAAGCGGTGCCTCCAGAGTAAAGCGGACGTAATAAAAGGAATTAGAATCAGATAAGTTGGCTAATGACTATTCATTATAATAATTTGACAGTAGCTGCATTATTCACAAAATAGACTGAAAAAAATTTCAAAATTGCACGGCAATATTTTTCTAGAATTTAAAAAATACATTGAAAACCCATTTAAAACAATTAAACTTCAGAATTCGGGCCACTCCACGCGTTATCTCCGTCGATGCCTCTCGATTCTCAAAAAGTTAAATATCCGATAGGTTATCTCCGCCTACGAAAACACACAAAAACCCTATCAATTTATCCGCGAAAGCAAACCGATTAGAGCTCCCGCGAAAAAAGACATACAACTATATATAATCGAGTGTTCCTCCTCGACGGCTCGTTTATACAGCGCCGGTTATGCTTTTCGCACAGCGACCGCGGGCCGAAAAAGCGCCGATCGATTATCGCACCGCGGCCCCTAACGTTCGACCTTTCAAAGTGTCGAGTGCCTGCACTTGAGGTTGCGCTCAAACGCGGAACGGAAAATAAATTTTCAGCCGAACGTTTCGTTATCAAATTTATTAGCTTGACGGCCGAGCGGCTTTTTTTCTGCCGAGGGAAAATTACTTTAGGGCTGCAGTGGATGCGGAATTTCTAGGCTGGTCGGGAAAAAATATTTTTTCGCCGGGCAACGGGAGTTTTATGAGAAGAATTTTTCTGAGGAAGACATGGAGATTTTTAATATTTTACAAGCGTTCTTTGCTTGGAGTAATGTATTAATCATTCTTAGTCGTAGTTGAACTGATAAAGCAAGCTTTCATCTATCTAATTTTCTTATTTAAAAAAGAAGCTTATCAATAACAGTAAATTTTCACAGATTCCTTGTTATATGGAGAACTGTAAAATGCCAAACTTCAAACTCGAACACTTCCCAACCCAATAAAACGGCGTTTCTTGAGTCGCCTACGTGGAAGAATACTCTGTCAAAAGTTTGAAACTCCATTACATTCTGTATGAATCTTTGACTCTCGGCTTAGTATATAAAGTCTGCCTTTGCCGAAACGTTCTACCCGCACCAAACTTTCTTTCAATACATTCAGTCGACTCTCTAAATATGAATATTAATCGTTTTCTTAAATTGAAATTAGCAAAGTTCTCGAAGAGAATTGATTCGTTTAATAAAGTCGAAAGACATTTTCGCGAAACCTCAGAGTTATAATGAAACCGTTCGGGGCGAAAGTCTATAGGAACTATTTGTATTAATGAGCTGCGGTCGCTAACTAATTGCATCCTTCGGAATTTCCGATATTGAAAAGCATTAATGGGAGTTGAATTTGCAGAGCGTTTAAGTAATAAGAACAAGCTATTAATTTATACTGAATTCAATCGAAATTTTCTTCTCCGAATAATTCATGTGCAATGCAATCTGCAAAATTACTTAATTTCACAGTTCACTTTATTTATAAATACTAAATTTTAATTAAAACTTATATAATATTAGAAACTTCGTAAAGACGCAGTCGACTGATGTCTTACCACTCTTGGCTCACAACTACTTATTGTAAAGTTCCCGCGTGTTCCCATCGTGTAAACTTTGAATTATCGATCAAGAGGGGGTTAATTCACGAATCTAAATTGAAATTCCAAATCCTCCAAAACTGAATTAATTCAAACGTATAATTTTGCGACCGATATGAATTAAATTACATCGCGCGAATTGTCACGGAAAACTAAGGCACGCGCACCACACCGCTCGAAATTAAACAAAACACCCAAACTCACCCGTCTCGCGCTCAGTTCTCCAATCCAGCCATCCACCGGCCCTCGGCACTCAACTCAACTCCACCGCCGAGCGAGGAGGAAAGAAAGAAAAAAAAAGACGAAATCAGCAATAAATTCGCCTCTCGGCTATACTCGCCTCGCGGACTCGCCATAAATGGTGCAGTCTCTCTCTGTCTCTCTCGAAGTCCCTCGCCGACGACGACGACGACGACGACGACGTCGAGAAAGGCTCGCTCTCTCGTCGCGGCGGGGGTCGCGCTCGTTTCCGTATAAGCCGGGGCCCGGGGACGACACGGCCGCGGAATGCGATCGGCGCGCGATTTTTCCTCGCCGCTTTTTGCCGCGCGCGGCTTTTTACGGGCCTTTTTTCTCGGGAGCCCGACGACGGCCCCTCGAGTCGCCGCCGCTCGCCGCGCTCGCATTTTAATTGCTCGATTACGCGATTTTTCCCTGCCCTTTTTCAGGAGGCTGCTGCTACTGCTGCTGCGGTGCGCTCGGTCGGGGACTCGGGGCGATGGAGAGTTTTGGAATCGAGGGTTGTGGTTGAAGATTTTTTTGGGGGATAATTTTTTTTTTTTTTTTTTTTTTTTTTTTTTTTTTTTTTTTTTTTTTTTTTGAGATGATCGCTGAACTTAATAACAATATTTTTAATTATTAAAATAATCCTTTTTTTTTTAATATCTTTGGAATTATTCTTAATATCGCTGTTTTTGAATTTTTTGAAATATCTTTTTCCACTTTATATCTACAAAAATATTGTAAAGAAATTTCTTGAAAACTGCAATATCGGTGGCTGTGTAAATCATGTACTGTAACATACAAGTTGTATTTTTCGAAATAAATTCACAGAAGAATATTAAAACCTGATATAAACTGTTGTAAACGGTATTAAAGGAGAAGAAAAATCGTATTCTTTAAAATGGGTGAAAAATGACTCGCTTCTTCAACTTTTATTGATAAAAAGATGATGTACGATTTTAACAATTTAGAGATTGTGGATTTTTTTCGAAAAGCTTTCAGAAGTTTCAACGCAAACAAGAAAACAGCGAAAAAGCAGAGAAATATAAGTTTGATAAATTTTTCTCTGCTCACTAAATGCTTTTTCAATTAAACCCTCTTGGTTTCTTATTTGAATTCAATAAATTATTTACTTATAAATTAAATTTAAATTCACGTTTTCGTTCTTTGTCATTCTCCGCGGCTATCGTGCCACCTGCCAAGCTCTTTCATTGTCCCTGCTTTCATACAGTGGCAACGCACGAAGAAAGGACAAAACAATGATAAACTTCAGTCTATGAATATAACAATGCAGCAGAAATCGTACTGCCCATTTTCAGAATTTATAATTTTGTCAACATTCTTTTGCACCGTTAATAAACTTCTCTAATAAATGCAATGGTGTGAATCAAAATAGTACGGTTAATATTGCAAAATTCATGAAAAGAAGCAATAAAACAGTTATCTAATAATATTATCTACACTTTATTGCTAAAATGCTCTTCGGAAGCAATAAAATTTTATATCAGAAAAAAAAAATAGGCATCCAGAGGTGACATCATCCATTACGCAGTCAAGTTACCGGAGTCATAAATAATCGATAAACGTACAGTAAAGTACGTCCGGATTCTGAATAATCGATCAGCGACGATCAGCAACCGATTTTAACACCATTGCTCACGGCAATTTATATAAATGCGCGGTTAGAATTGAAATATTTAAAACTCCGGTGGCTTCCTAACCTTTTCGAATCTCAGGTGAATCATCCTTTTATGTCTAATCTATCTCGAGGAGATTATTTGTTAAAAATTCCGATCGACTCTTGATATTTTTCAGATCTAATCTTGAAGCTTTTGAAACATTAAAAAATTATTTTCGCCTAATATCGCGTGAGAAAATAAAGTTCCTTCTAAACCGGTTCCACTCCTTTCGAAATCGAAAACCCGTATGCAGTCGGAAATTCTCCTAAAATAGCTTCCACTTTAATTCTTCGAACTTTAAAAAAGAAGTATTTTTAAAGCGGCACTTGAAGAACTTTCCCTATCATTAACTTTCGCCACGAGGAAGTGAAAAAAAAAAAACAACAGTACGCGGCGCACACGTGGAAACGAGCGATAGTTACCTAAAGCAGAATAAAGAATTCAAGAGAGCAAAGACAAAAGAAAATAAAGAAGGGGGTCATCGATTCGAGATGTCGTGATTACAGTAAGAACTCGGGGAAGTACAGAATCGAGGTCGTGTCTCAAAATCGATCCCCGAGTACTATTCTTGTGTTTCGAAAGCCTTTTCGAAATATCTCTGGCTCTGTTGATGATGGCAGAAAAATCCTTGCACTTCTGAATATCGTTTAATTTTAATTTGAGGATGATGAATGGAATAGCAGAGAGTGATGTAATTGAAATCCCAATGGAAGAGAGAAATAATAAATCACTTCGCTACTATTAAGATTGCAAGCACATCTCACTGGAGTCGACTCAATTAAAAAATCTTTTAATATCTGTCAATAAAGTATTCTTAATAAAGAGACAATAAAAAATCGACTTTTAATATACCTAAAATAAGGATTTGAAATAGTTGAATATATTATTCAAAATATTATCCGTCGCTGATAAGATTTTACGATAAAATTCTCTATAATAATATTTCATACAACTACGATAAAAATTAGAATCCAACAACAACCCACTTAACTCAATAATTTCCAATCTACCGTCGAAATTGTCAATTTCAGCTTAATCAATTCCCGTAAATCCCAAGCACCCGAAGCATTTCAGTTTTCGCCAAAGGACTTTCAATATCCGCCATAAAGAGAGAGAATTCACTTCACCCCCCCCCCTCACCCCCCATACGTCGTCAATCGATATAACCTTCCATTGAATTTAAAGCCTCTCTCCGGGAGCGCCGTTAAACCGCCGTTAACCGCGACGTACCTCTAATAAATGACGTCACGTTACGGCTCTCGCCGGTGAACGGAGAAAAAAAAAAGAACGGAGATCGAGAAAGAAAATACGCGTTCGCGCGCGACCTCCGCGCGCACACGCGCGTGCTTACTCGCTTGTACGTTACGCGCACGGCTCTGTGTTGTCATTGATATAATAGGCTCGATGGCATAATCGACACCGGTAGGTCATGCGCTGTGCCGCGACTGCTTTTTAAAAGCCCGCGCCGCGCCTCTGACTCATTGTCAGATGATATCGGCGCCGCGCGGCGTACGGAGCAGCGGGCAAAGTGGCCGCCGCCGCCAGGAATTTATTATCGCGTGTCGCCTTCCACCTCGAGAGAGATCTTGTCGCCTGAATTTTCGCGGGAGATGCCTTGAATGGTTGCGATCTTTTATACGACTCGCGCGGGGAGGGGGAAGAGGTGTTTTGCTGGGTTGGGTTTCAGGTTTAATGAAGGGGGGGGGGGGGGCTTTTTCAAGAGCGCGATCGGTTCCGTGTATACTTTTTCCACTGATTAGGGTTTAATGCGCGTCGATTTATTTTAACTCGGGCTCGTTTTCTCCCCGCGCAGTGGACTGTGGAAATTGAATCATGTCTCGCGAGAGATGCGCGTAATGTTCGCGCTGTACTGTTAGTTTTATGAGCAGCCGCCAATCAGGCGGATCAGAAATCGATAAATTGTATCTTTTTCCGAGAGGTCGTTTTTGTATTCCTTAAAATAACGTCTTCTTTTATTTTTTACAGACGCCGAGAGGCCCGACTGCTTATTCATGGACTTTGGCTTTCCCGATTGTCGATATTGTATTGCTTTATGAAGTATTTACCGGACCTTAATGGAAGGCGTAAAGACTAAGAATATTATCGTGTCACCGGAGAGGAAATTTTTTATAAGCCTCTTTCTTATTTTAAACGCTTTCGCAGTGAAAATAATGTCGATGGTAAAATATAAAGCAGGTTAATATTCGTGGAAGGTCTTGTATAACGATAACAAAAGAAGAAGTCTGCTTATCGCGAGAGGTGTATTTTTTCAGTATAGTTTGTTTAAGAAATTCCGCGTTGTAATAGAAGATATCGTATTAGCGTGGCAGGTTTATTGATTTCTTTCTAAATTTAAACGCACAGAAGATAATACGTGAAAATATATGCGTTTGTTTAAGTATTACATTCCACGATAATTTGCTTTTCCTCGTCTATCTAATCTACGCGATATTATTTTAAGTATTCATATTCCGACACTGTACGTTCTGCAAAACTCGATATATATAATAATAAAAAATTATATTAAGACACGAGACTCTTTTTGACTTTACATTACAAGTTCTGCGACGTAAAAAGAAAAAGGAATTTAAATAAAATTCTTCGATACACTCCAATCCACACCGCCCATTAAAATAAAAAATACTCGAATCCAACTCCCCATCGAACGATCGTTTCATTTTTAAAATTCCGTCTTACCGCCGCGCCGCACGTCGAAAAATTCCCCGAATACCTGCTTCCGAACGCTGCACGATCGTCCTCTCGGAAAATCAATCATCTCTCGTCGAAGCCGTCGATAAAGGCCTCGCCGATAGAGGCGAACGCATCTTGAAAAAAAGTGGAGCACCGCCACGGTCTCTTCTCGCGCCTCTCCCCCGGAAAGTCCTCCGGAAATTAATGACGTAACGCGCGAAGAGAATTTTACCGTAGACGCGCCGCGGCGCTTTTCCGCGCGCTCGTTCAAATCGTACGAAATGGCATCACAATCGGGGAAATCACCAGGACTTTTCGCAAGACCGTTTCTCTCCCGGTCTCTCGGCTTTCACCTGCACGGCTCTCGAGTGGCTCTCTCTCGCGAGAGCGCTGCTATCGATTTCCGTTTCAAGGTCGCGGAGGAGGAGGAGGCGGTGGACCGACTGTGCAGCCGCGGAGAGCTCTCGTGCTCTCCTACGAAAAACTGCGATTTATCGCGCGCGCATCGAGTCGTAAACTCTCGGCTTTTACGAGTTCGACGACTCGTTTGTCCGCTCGGCTCCGCTTTGTTGTTTGTTGTGACTTGGGCTGGACGTGGGTGGGATATTAATCGCCGTGACGTAAGACGGCGGCAGGGACTACTCGCGGCACGCAACGCTCGTTAGGGCCGAGATGGAGGGAGAGATAGATAGTTATTCGAGAGGAAATGAGAAAAAGGTGCGGTCGGCTCGGATTTAATTGACGGGGAGAGAGGGATGTTTTTTGGCACGTGCTTCGAGGGAAATTGATTTTTAGGATGAAATTCTTGGCGGGCGAAGGCGGCGTAATAGAGGATTTAATCTGAATAGAAAACTGACGCTTTTTAGTTTGCGAAAGTTGGAGCGTGTGAGGTTTATGGCATTATTTATAAGGTAAACTTGTAGAAGAGCCAAATAATTTTTAAAAACAATTTTCTTAAAAAAGACGAGTGTTGGCGTTCGATCTCGAATTGTTGGAAAAGCATTATATTTCACCAAAGGAAATAAATATTTTCGAAATTAAACTAAACTTAATAAAAAATAGATTTTTTACTCGCGATTCCAAAAATTCGCATAAGAAAGAGAATAATGGTTTAATACATACGTGCGCGAACCGCAACATGAATAAAAAAAAATTCTTTGATATTCCGTCCAAGTGGTTAAAACTGGGTCACCGTGGTTTAAACACAAGTGGCAGTAATTAGGGGACAGTATTTAGCACAAGCTGTTTGTTACACAAAAAAGCTCTTCAGTAATGAAAATTCGTTCCGACCGAAATTCAAGTTCAATTTTTTCATAATTAATTAAAGAAAAGTCTTGGTTTACTTATCGCAAATAAATGGCTGCAGATTATGTTTTACTAAAGATTACGAGTACAAGAAGCGAAGTAAAACAGGTCAAACAAACGCGAAAGAAAAATAAGAACGATACAGTTTGTCACTTATCTGAATATAATCGTGTGCTATTTAATTTTCTTAATTACGATTATATTTCACCTGACGATCGATATCAGTTTCCTACCAAGCTCATTTCTGTATCAGTGCCTTACTTGCCGATTCTCATTCGACAATTTTAGAGTATAATTTAAAGGGTGGTAAAAATATTAAAAACTACCGGGATCATTACCAAACGCCTCGCAACAATAAATCATCATCCAACAACAACCAAAGCATCTACAAACAAACCCAGCAGTCGCTCTCAAAATCCATCACCCGCAACAATATTCTTAATTCATCGTACACGACCGTCGAAACTCCAGCTTATCGCGCATTCCAGCCTGCGAAAACATTCGGCAGCATTGTAAGTCTAACGTATACACACGCGCGCGCCGCCGCCGCGTGCATTCCAGTGGCCGACATAGCGATGTGGGTCGGCAGTTTTCCGCTCGCGGATAATGGCACTCGGTCCCCCCCTCCTCCTCCTCTCCCCCCCAGGCCGCCCCCTCTTTTCACACGAAACGCGAGCGAGCCTTATCAGGCCGCCGAGAGCCAGGTGTGTCCGCGCAGCTCTCTGCAAACGGCGAGTGCAGAGATCTTACGCAACGGCTCGAGATAAGGCGATGCTCGGGGATTCGATCGAAAGTCTGAAATTGGGACGAGGGGGATGGACAGATTTTTTTTTGGGAGGGGGAGGGTTTATAGGCGGCGGAAATTTACGGAGGATGGTTTGTTGGTAAACGACTGAAGTATTCGTGATTTATGAAGTTTTGCATAATTTTAATTTGGAGAACAGCTTTTTAGTACGGACCCTCGTGAAATATCCAATTAGGAAATATTCTGGGAGGCCGATCAATGAACTGTTAAATCGACAGTTTCCTCACAGGATGTGAGCACAATTCCTCGATCTCTCCCTTTCCAAAATTAACATTCGTTTGTGTAACGCTAATTGTCAGGCCGGGAATCCAGTAGATGGCAATGCCGCTCTTGCGGCAGCGAATTCGAAAAATCTTGTATAACGTAAGCGTGGAAATTTCTCCATGCACACCGGTCTGGTACGCCTTGTTTATTCCTGCGCCGAAGAAAATTTCGTCGCCTCGAGCGGCGCAATCAGAGCTGGGATACTTGACCAAAAGCGCGACCCACACGGAGATATCCTTCCGGTGCTCGATTCGTTCGCGGTGCACCGACCGGGGATCGATGAAAAATTATTCTCCGTTTCGAAAGAGGCGGTGAATAGTGATTTCCTTGGAATTTGCATTTCGTTAGGAAAGGCGTAATTGAATTTATTATGGGGCATAACTTACGCCGGAAGTGCAATGCCTGTCGTGATTTTTGTAAAAAGAAAAAAAGAAAGCTGGTTGTGTGAGTTCTGGGTGAAGGAACTAATCGTTTTGGTAATCTGATGGCTTGATGAATGAAGCTTTCTAATGTTCTTTTTTAGTGCGACGGACGTTTGGTACCGAATTGTTGTGTCATTAGAGAGGATTTTCATTTAAGGACGTTTGTCAGGAATTTAAAAAATCTACGATCTTCATAAAAATTTAATAGATTATTCTTTATGCTAAAA
>JAWWML010000001.1:13678145-13767267 GCA_035047165.1 Ormyrus rosae | reverse complement strand
AAGCGGAGAGCCCCGCGCGAAGAGAGGGGTCGCCCCTTACCTCGCCCCGCCCGCAGAAACTGATAAACGTCCTTAAACGATTCACGATAAATCAAGCGTTTCTCCGTTCGAGATGTCACGTAAGAAACTTAAAAATGGATTAATTAAAAGAAAGTAACGACACCTCTCTAAGCTAGACGTACTTGTAGAACCTTCAAATTTGGCAGTAAAACTTAGCATCCCCAGCCCTTTTGGCACGGAATCCCACCCAAACAATCTATATCAATCTTCATCAAGCAGCCAGAGAGAGAGAGGGAGAGAGAGAGAGAGACAGCTCTCTTTTTTCCAGCATCTCAGAAAAAAGAGCCGTCGGCGAGAGCGAAAACCCAATCAGCCCGACGAGCCCCGCCTACGTCGAACGATATCTTCGGCGGGGACGCAATCTCGAGCCTCGAGGCCGGAAACTCCGATAATCGAAAAGGCGAAACACACACACACACACAGACCGCCGACGACGAGAGGCTGAGAAAGAATCTCTCGCCAGCTGATGCTCTTTGTAGGTCTTCGTGTCAGTCCGTCGAGAGAGAGATGCAATATCCGCGCGCCGGGTTATTCTTCGCCGGCGACGTTTCGATGTGCGCACGTACTCTCGACCTAACGGATTTCGCTCACCTTCGACCTTCCTCTCTGTGCTGTGCGCCAGAGAGGGAGAGAGAGAGAGAAAGAGAGAACCTGCCGCTGGAACCTGTCCCGAATTCCAGTCGGTCTACGCGGCGAGGGCTTATTTTTTTTTTTTTTCTTTTTTTGACTCTGTCGACTGGGTAATGTCTATCTTGGATTGCGCGAGTGGCCAGTCACGTGAATGAAGCCGACGGTGTGTCGGGTAGACGTTATACGACAAGAGAAAGGTCGTGAATCACTATTTGCGCGCCGGCCGCTGCAGCGGTAAATCGGCAGCTGTGATTGTCTATTTGTAGATTGGACATGATACAGGGACAGATTTGTTTGTAGCGCGATTTTCGCAGTGACAAAAGGGGACGAAGCTGCGCGCGGCGACGCGAGAAAAAGAGACGAAGGGAGCTGGAGTATTGTTAATGGAAACAGTACTTTTTGACGCGGGTGTGGAAGTTGATTAGATTTACCTCGTGAGAGATTTTTCTCAAAGAGTCTCACGAGGTAAATAATCAACTTAAAAACAGTGATTTTGAGGTTTACGTGGTATAAAAGTAAAAGACTGTATAGTGACTGAATTTTAAGAGCTGCCACAAATTGAATGATTGTATTCGTTGTGTGTATATTTTTTTAGTTTTGTGTTTACGTTCTATTTAAACATTTTTATTTTTAGAACTTTATTTAGTCGTTCACATTCATTTATTTAATTTTGACTAGTAGAAAAGTATAATAAGCATCAAGGCTTTTTATTCGCATTTTGATATTACTAGACTATGAAATCGACCTTTTCACTCTAAAAGAGCTTAAGAGAAAATTATGACTTCCTTTCTAATTCTTCATCTAAATTTATGCAAAATAAACAGAGAAAACACAAGCTGTTTTATTTTTAGATTTCTAAATCAGATAATTTACAATTTGTGCTTTAAATTTCCAATTTCGAAAAAAATAAACTTAATTAATTTATTTAATTTAGTACTTACAAGAGAAGATTTTAGTTGTTTTTCAAGTATTTAAAATAGTTTTCAACTTTTACTTTTATAATGTGACGTTCGCTGAAGAGAAAGTGAATGTTTTATAAAAGTATCGAAGGAAGAAATTTGCAAATTCGAACACAAAAAATAAGAAAGTCTTGCAAATATAATAAAAATCGAATTGCAAATTTTAATTTTAAATAATCAAATCTAAAAAAAAACATAAATATTTAAAATCAAGCAAAAAATCAACGCGAATTCTTCATTTTTTTTCACATTACAGATAATTGCAGAATACTTTCATTTCGGTGAATGCTTTCAAGAATTTGCTTTCAATATTTCCGCTTTTAATTATCCAGAATATTCTTTTGAAATTTTCACCTAATTTAAATCTCCAACTTTCTTTAAAAAGCGCATCGAAAGCAGGGTATTAGCGAAATTCTTTCCCCGACGTGAATCGACGTAAAATGGATCATCGGCAACGTAAACACTTCACCCATCCCATCCGCTAATTCTGTCTCTCCTATAAAAACCTGAAAAATAAACCTCCAACAACGCGGCGCGAGTGTCCCTCCTCTCCACCCAATTTCATGACCCCGCCAACAAAAGCACCAGACGAAATCCAGCTCCAGTCTCCCCCTCAAAAAATGGGCCTCTCTCGATCCCTGGGCGGCAAAGATGAAAAGCACCAGGCCAAGAGTTTAATACCGGGACGATCGACGCCTCGCGTTCTCCTCTCTCGCATAGGTTGCGCTCGCTGCTCGTCGCCTTGAAAAGCGAGTTGAACGCTCTTGCCCGCGCGCGCGCACATGCGCTCTCCAGGAACTTCGCCAAGCGTATTTCCGTCCGGCCGTAGCGGAGAGAGAGAGAGAGAGAGAGCCTCCTCCTATGTAGGAGCGCGCGAGCGCGGTTTTGCGCCGAGCCAGAAAGAAGGAAATAGAGAAATAAGGGGGAGCCAGGCACGTCTTCTGCCGCCGCCGCCGCCGCCGCTGCTGCCGGTTACGTGAGGAGAGAAGGTCGTATCGCCGGTCATCAGCGGCGTAGGACGGCTTTAATTATCTTTGCTCGCTCCGCGAGAAAGGTGGAGGATGGACGGGCTTTGTTTCTGAAGACGTCGGCTGATTTTTTTTTTGTTTTTTTTTCAGATTTTCAGTGGCATTGGCTGACTGAAGTGATTATCGAGGAATGGTGTGGACTGCGCTCGACTACTAGGTATCGTATGTGTAAGAGTATTTAATTTTCTTAGATTTTCTTAAAGAAGTATAAATGAGGGCTTTTTTAGCTGCTCTTGGAAGTTGATGTTGGAAAAGTTTAGATGCAATCAATTGATGTTATTAATAAAATATAACTGATATCATCAATTAACCTTAATTAATTTACTCAATCATCTTAAAACAATGCTGACCTTCGTTCATCGTCAACCTCACTTCCCAAAATTACCAGAAGCACTAGCAGCCCACAAAAAAAAATCACTTGACACCCACGCCGCCCGTAAACCTCCTCAATATAAATACGTAATACACCCATAAATCCCTCTCCCATTAGAAGACGACTCCCTAATCCATCCTCGAAAACCCACGCGTGTCTAAATCACGTAGCGGTGTGTTCCGCGCGCTCGGTCGCGCGCATCACGCCGGAAACAAGGCACCGATGCTAATTACCGGTGCGCGCTCGAGGCGCTCCTCTCTCTCCCCGGGGACTCCTTTCACTTTTTCCGAGCGTCCCGCCCGTCGGCTCCTATTCCAGGGAGACGCGTGCCGCGCGTCCTTTCGTAATGCTCCCGATAGGTTATATATTACGAGTGCGGCGCGTGTCGAAATCGCTCGCGCGCAGCTAGAATTCGGTAGCGGCGCCCCCCCCCCCTCGAGACGCCCGCGGAATTTCAATGCCGAGGAGCCAGAGCGCAAATGGAATTGCGATGCAGCCGCGACTTTGTTTGTCGGCCGGGCGAGTCGTAAACGCGGGATTTAAGGGGGCCTGATAAGCTAAGCTGCGCGCTCGAGTGCGCGAGTGAGTCGGGATGATTCAAATGTTTTGGAGATTTTCCAGGTTGCGAGGGATTGGTGAAGAGGCTTTGGAGCACCTGGGACTTGAGCTTTATTGAGATGTCCCGAGGAAATGTAAAACTTGTGCTCGAGATTTAGCGGGAATGTAAAGGATGAATTTTGTTCTAAACTTGATGCAAGTTGGCGATATTGATTATTGATTGACTAAATTGAAGAGACATCGATATTGCTTACATAGATAGTTGCCTGGAAAGAAACTCTTAATACTTTGCAGATAACCAGTTTTCTAGAAAGTTGTATTATTATCCAGTTAATAAAAATGTTTTATAAACTATGTATCTTGAATTTAAATTTCTACACTAACACACGAAACAAAATATATACTGCACCACATTATCGACAAGACAAAATAGCTGCTTTCAAGTAATCTCAACAGTCTCAAGGCCTTGATATTATTTTACCGCCGTTTTGCAACTTTAAACTGCTGATCCGTAACCGTTAATCTAAATCAAGAACTCTAAGACCCAGCCGCAGAGAAATCACATTGGAACAAGGTTCTCACCCAAAATCCACTGTCCTCGATTCCCCGCAGACAAGACCCAGAGGCTCCTAATTAACCGAGGCCGCGCCGCCGAGCGCAGCCCATCGTATCGTATTTGCAGAATTAAAAAAAAAACAGAGCGCAATACAGCTACCGGTACGAGGAGAATTCGCGCCTGCAGCCGCGAATCCGATAGGTAAGAGCGACCTAGAGAAAGTTATGAAACACGCGAATGGCATCTATTAGAGTCGGTAGACGTGTCAATTACAGACTCGATTCGCACGCTCCAGATTCCCGTTCGAGCGGTAGCTTTTCACCCACTCGGAAGAGAGAGAGAGAGGGAGGGAGAGACAATATCCTGGAAGAAAACGATTAAAGGTGTATGTACATTCTGCGTTGCGACGCTTTTCCCGCGGGAGAAATCGCAGGAGAGCCCATTTTATCGCGGGGATATTCCGCGCCGGAATGCCGCGCTGAATTTTTTTTCGAGCTTTTGAATTCGTTTGCATATATCGTCTTCTTAGGGGATATATTCGTATTGTCGGCAGCGGAGGAGATATGAATGGATTTGCCATTGGAAGCGGGAGACAGAGAGTTTTATTGTTGAGCGAATTTAATGAAGGACGGATTTTTCGTTGAGCGCGAATAATATGCAGAAGCTGAAAACGCTTTAACGGGCTTTTCTATTGATAAAGAGAAATTTAATTTGTCTTTTACTGCTTGTTTACGACTAAAATATTAATTAAAATTCAAACAATTTTAATGGCCTGGAACAGATGGTTTAAGCGATGTTCGTTTACATTGAATTTTGAAATGGCTTTTCCTGGTTGAAGGCTGAATTATAATCGTCAGTGTTTTCTTTCCTAATCGGAAATACCAGTTTTAAAGATGGCACAATAAATAAATATTTATTTAGTTTTGTATAAATTTTAATTATCCACATTATTTTAGATTTTAAATTAAAAAAATTTTAAAGTTTTAAATTCTGATTGCAGTCGATAATTGAAATCATTAATGAAATACGTAGAAGTAATTATTCAGGATTAATTTAAAGTACTTAATCAGTAATTTCAATTTGTGCGAAATTATTATACACTAATTATTTCAAAATGTTAAAAACCATTTACAATATTCGACAATCAAGCAGTTTATACTGTAAATGTGCCCTCACTAAATCAATGGCTCATTATTCCACAATGCAGCATGACACTGGAACCGATTAATTCACGGAATTCACTCAGAATCCAGGTTAATTTTTCTTTGGAGTGAAATTCAGCTCCGTGTAGGCAGCAGAGTCGCACTTGTTTATCGATGACACGCGTTTCTTACCCAACGTCCCCTCCCCTCCCCTCCCCCGTCACCTAAATCAGTCGAAAAATGCGCAGAGAAGGCGCATTCCTCCGAGCGACCAATCCGGTGTGTTGTGTGTGTCTCAACTTGCTTTTCGCCTTTTCATCCAAGGCTGCATAGAAAATCGAGCGACTTTCCTAACCATGCGATCCTTTTCCATTTCTAAGGCAAGAAAAACGGGAGACAAACAACGCTGCTGCCCGCCTTTCTAACTGCTTCTCCCCGGTTGGCAATGATTGTTATTATGCCCCGCCGCCGCCGGTAGCCGTCGCTCGGGAAAATAAGTACGACAATGACGACGGCGGCGCCTCGGGGTCTTCGATTGTTTCGCCCCGGCGGAGAGCGCATTAATAATTTTTCTCTCTCTCTCTCCCTCGCGGAAAATTTCGTTTCCGCGATATTTTGCAACTCACCGAAATCGGGCCGCTCGATCGGTTATGGGGAATTTCGTCGGCTGGCTTTCGTCACGGTTTCAGTATTGTACTTTTGTTTGGCTCGAGATGGCTGAATACTTCGCAGGAATTTTAGATAAGAGTTTGCACGCCTTCTTTTTTTTCGTGAGGACATCTCGAGGATTGTGAGGAAGCTTCGGGTAGATTTCAGATTGGATTGTTTCCGAACGCACATTATGAGTTGAATAATATTGGATAATTAGTAGGTAGAAAAGATTTTTTTCGGAGGATCTAATTAGCAATATATTGTGTAAAGGTATATAATTAGCGAAATGAAAAGGAAAGCTTTGAAAAATTTGTCTTTTTCAGACTCCATTAAGTAGATGTAATTAGCTTGGAGACTTTAGTTTCAGATTTAATTAATGGAACCTCTTAGCTCCAAAAAGCTGTGATTACAAAGTAATAATTTACTGCTAGTCAAAAAAATATTTTCGATTAAGAATGTAAGTAGGAGTCAGCGGAATATAATTTTTACCGTATTGATAATCTACAACTTTCTACCATTTGTCGAAATTTGTAGATACATGATAAACCGAAGTGAAATGAAGCGAGAAATCATAAAATTTTAGGTCATACATATAATATTTTCTCGATTTCTCGCTTCCCTTCTTTATCGTTTTTTACACAGAATTTCCGCGTATCATAGGAAGTAAGATTAGATCCGCATGAAATATAAAATATTTATGTATCTGCGCTGAAAGTTGTAAAATATTTAAAAAATAGTTTTAGTAAAAATAACTATTTATAAATCACATTAGTTTAAAAATAGTGTGACTGAACTCATTCTTGTAAATATCAGAAGGAATAATTTATTTTCTCTTATCGTGACTTTCTTACGATTTACGGTTACGTCCGCGTTTTATAAGTCTCTCTTTTAAAGAATTCAATTATTCTTTCGTAGTGAATTTTGCATCTTAAAAGTCACTTAATAAAATCGCTCGGTAATCTCGCTCACGTACAAAACAACTTTTATTCCCTGTAAATGCTTTTAATCTGACTTGGTAAATCAAATTTTTTCAATTTTATGCCCCAGAAACTTGAATAAACCTTCGAGCGATCCATAAAGCAAAAACATTTCTCAAGCACCTCAACTCGGCGAACCTTAATAAGTGGCCTCGAAACGCACACTTATCCCCCAAAAATTAATCGAAGCCCGGGAGGAAGTCAAGTCGCGAATCTTATAAAGTCGCGGCAGAAAAAAAAATTCGTTTTAAGAGGGTCAGATATACGTCCGAATTCGGCCTCTCAATCTCCTCCGAGCCGTGCACTCGTATACATCTGCGGAAGAAAAAGAAAACGACCGAGAGAGAAGAGCGACGTCGGCACTCTTGTGAAGAGAGAGAGAGAGAGAGTTTAATGAATCGGCACTTGCCGCGGCGAATGCCCCGCGGAGAAAATCGAAGAAGCCGCGACTTCGGCACACGACGGTCTCGTTCCTCCGGGGATAACCCACTTTTCGCGAGGCGCCGCGGCGCGGCGTGTATACGTGTGTGTATTGTACGTCTCTCGCTGGATTCTTGTATCGTCGAGTGTACATTTGGAGCGCTTCGCGCCGAGTTTTTAGCAGTAAATTTTAGCTGTTTGTCATCGGGTCTTGTACGACTTTTCCCGGAAGGTAAACATAATTTCAAGGCTTTCTTAAACGCTTCCTGTACGAGGGCCTATTTTATTTTAAACGACAAGTGTAGGATGGACGTTTGAGTTAAATGTGTCACACCGCAGCACTTTTTTACAAAAATGTATTTACTAAGATTCCGATGCAATATACATTTCTTTAATGCAAATATTCACTCCGCGAAAGGCTCATAAACGCAAGAAGCAGCTAGCTTTCACAATTTAAAGAAAAAAAGCGGCAACTTTCGCGCGATATTTTTTCCTTAAAAGTACTTCGGATAAAACCTTTCCCCCTGCTTCTCAAGATTTTTCCTATTCCCCGCGCATTATCCTCCCAAGAATTGCGGCTCCTTTGAAAGCCCGACGTTTCCAGCGCAATAACAGCTCCGGCTGTAATAAAAGAGATCGCGCGCGCATAAACAAGTGCCCCAGCAGCTTCCGATGGTCCTCGTCGTCTTATTCGGCCGCGAATCCGCCTCGCGATGCATCCGGCGCGCAGAGGAGATATCCGAAAAGCGCGTTAAATTTATTGCCTGGCGAACGCGTCGGCGCGCCGGCGGAGAAACGAGAACGAGCGGAGAGAAAATCGCGTGCAAAAAACGCGCCTGGCTCTCCTGGGCAGATGGCGTCGGGCGCGAGAGGTTCATTTATATTGTGTGCGGGGCCTGGAAAATCGTTCGGGTCGTTATGATTTTTCGAACAATGCTTTCTTTTCCGAGAATTTTTAATTGCCCGAGGTGCATTGCCGAGTGTTTAGCGTTGATTTTGATGAAATGTAACCCGCTTTCGGAGTTTGACGTCTTAGCGAGGATCGCGGCTAATTATTTCTGTTTTAGAATGTTGGAACTGCCAAGAGTAAACGCGACGTAGATTTATTTCGAGTTGAATTTCTCTTTTAGTGATTTGTGATTTAAACTTTGAGTATTTTACAGTGAATTTATTGTTGCAATAAACATCAATTTTAATCCTTGATTTGAACAATCATCAACTCTACGAATCGCGTCTAAATACCATACAGGAATGGTCGTGTATGTTCATTTTGCATTCCTCAGAATTTTTATTATCAATTAATGAAAAATTGCTGATCTCTTTGGACACACAGTTGGTAGTCTACTACCTATAAAAATTGTTGATGTTTTATCGTTCGTTTTATAATTTTGTTGAATCTAGAATAGTACATTAAATCACAGATTAAATTTATTACCAGATCTTACTTTATGAATAATAAACTGCAATATTTTACAATCTACTGATTAATTTTCACTAAAGAATGAAAAATTTAAGGATTATAAAGAAATTAATAAAGTTTAAAATATTTTTTAAAAATATGCATCTAAAATCACTAATAAATTAATAAGTCTGTTTTACGATTATGATATAAGAGTTATTTATTATCGAAAAAAATAGCAACTTACATCACGTTCTCTTCTAATCTTTCTAATTTATGAAACTATTCAATGTTATTTTAACAATGAAATGGCTTATTAGAATCATAAAGTTCAATATACAAGTCGTAAAATAATAGTTATTCGAAGCGTAATTCTCAAAATCACATCATTTACATGAAATGCTATATGCATTCGGAACCGATAAATTCTTTTATTAAACTCGTAAACCTGACTAATAAATTGTAATTAAAATATTTGGAACTCGATTGAGAACTTTGTTTTATAACATTATACCAGTATCATTGCAAACTTACATTTACTCGAGTAGAAAGTATAAAATATTTTATTGATGTACACATACCTGAAACAGAAAAAGATTCCATTATTAGTATAATTTCAAGAGTTCGTTATGAATTAGAAAAAAAAGTTCTATTTATAGCACGTAGAGGAAAACAGAAGAAATAAAATTAAATGACAGAAAAATAATAAATATATTTAAGATAAGACTTGATCCTGTTAGAGTTACTAGAGGATTTAAGTCTGCAAAACTAAACAGAAATTATACCGTCATTTTTAAAATAGGTATTATTGTATTAAAAAAAAAAAAAAAAAGATGTATGTATTGTTACATTGAACAAAATTTGTTTATATTAGTTTTAAGTTAGTTTTAAGATGAACAAGCATGGTTAAGAGGGCCTTGCCATGCTTGTCTCGTTTTTCCAGACTGCGAACAGGAAACTAATGTACTGTTACTCTGGTAAATAAATAAAAAAATTAAATTAAATTAAAAAAAAATAATAAAATAAAAACTCCTATAAATTCATCGACAATCGACGGCTCAGTAAATCTTCTATCGATTGTATTTAACAGGGCCCCTTGCCTTATAAATTTTTATACACGCCGAAGGCGCGCTTTCGACTCAATCCCACTTCGCATTCTCAACTTTCGAGCAGTTCGGATATTCGAATTTGATTGACACTCGTTTCACTCGTCGTACTTAAAGCCGCCCGATTCGAATCTATTAAAATACCTCGCTGGCGCGTATATATCGCCGCGACGAATCGCACGCAAGATTTTGCAGATGCCGGCGTAGCTACGATTCTGTAATTGAATTTCGGTCGGGGTGTGGGACCGATTTCGCGAATGCATATATATTCAGGCCGCGCGGAAGTTTCGAATGAGAATGCTCGATTGTCGGCTGAGCATGAATTAGAAACTGAATAGTTTTCGAAGGAGTTCGTAAACTGTGTAGCGGGGAATTGTGATAAATAATTTTACGCCGCCGAAAGTTGCCGGTTCGAGTTGAAGAGGAGAAGCATCCTGTCGAAATTGTGCGCGAAACAAACCGTTAAGTCTTATTTGCCAGCGAAATGTGTAAAGATTTACATTACATATTTATTTAGTGAATAAAAAATTAACACGTTTAAATGCAATTCATTCTCGAACATTACAAATGTTTTACTTTTAAAATATTTATAACGCTTTAAAAATAAAAGAAAAGAAAAAAACGAATAACTCAACTAAACTTCACTCGGCCTCCATCTATTTCGAAAGCTCTCCCGACCCAAAACGTTCCGTCCCCCGCCGTCACGTTCGACGGTCGAAAACCGCGAAGAAGAAGAAGCAGCGGCGGCGGCGCACCGCAGGGTGCGTTGAGTCATTTTCCGCGCTCGCGGGACAAATTCACCGCCGCTCACAATGAAGTTATGCGAAGCGGCGAAGTGAATGGCCGCGCGCGCGCACGCAGTCATCGCGCGCATTCACTGACCGGCGCGGCGGCGGCCCCTGTTGCACGCGCGAGCGCGCAGGTTCCGAGCCCGCGAGAAGAAGATGCTTCCAGGAATTTTCTCTGAATTACGACGGCTTTTCAGCGGACCGAGGGTGTTGCGTCGCTAAACGCGGAAGGCTGCTTTGCGTAATTACGAGCTTCGAGCTCGCGGCAGTGTGCTTTATCGTTTGATTTTAGGCGAGAGAATTTTGTTTGACGGAACGAAAATAGGATGGTTTAAGCATTTTCTTTATACAGGATTCGCAAAATTATACCACCGACGACTGGCGCCTGCCGGAGACTGGAAAAAGCAGCTGCGAGCGCGCGGCGACGAAATATTTCAGCGGGCGCTTATACTTTACTGGCTAAATTCTTTGGGAAAGGTTGCAAAATATTTTCCGACTCGCACGTGCGCGCGGCGCGGCTCGCTTGTGACATATTTTTGTTCGTTTAACGAGTAACGCTGGCTTGGGAAAAATTCGGAGGTATTTTCCTCTGTACGGGCGGTAATAAATCATTGAATATATCTGCTTTCGAGGCAATCTTTTCATTGCGGAATTTAAGCAGTTGGCAAAATTTATTTAAACATTTATTTTGAAGCTTTTTTCTTCTGTTTTGTAAGTGAAGCTTTTAAAGTATCTTGAAAAGCGCAGTCTATCGAAAATTGCTGAAATTCAATGTAAATTTTATGCCTATCAATAAATGATAAATAAGTCGTATCAATTTTATTACACAATTCACGAGGGATCATCAATTTCATTTAAGTAAATACAAAACGTCTCGTTTCTCAAATAAATGACCGACTTCACTCTCGGCAAATCCCCCCCATTAAAAATCCCTCTAAACACCGCGCACGCAGCTAACAAATCCGATCAATAAAGCAGATAGGGCCTCAAAGTAACATACCCCGTAACAAATGATCCCGAATCCGAAACACGACTGCACGTATAATCGCGTGGATTTTTTATCAGCTCTCTCGCGGCAACACGGCACACACACCGACAGACAGGCCGCTCGATGGAGAGAGAGAGAGAGAGAAAATCGAAGAGAAAGGCGTCGTACGTGTGGCTGATTTTTGCTTCTCTCCTCGAGAGCTAGTCAGACGGGAATATCGATTTCCGATAGCCGATTCTGCGGACAACTCCGCAAGCGTTCGCGGCTTTCCTCGTTATACTTATCCGCGCGCGCACAATACCGCCATCCGAGCTATACTAATTACTTTCTAATGTTTGGCAAGCGCCTCTCTCGCGGACGGAGTCAGCCGCGCTGCGAATATTGGGCCGAGCCCCGAGCTGGAGGAGCCGAGGAAGAGGCTCTGCTTCTGCACTCGACGAATATTCAAAGCGGAAGGGTAGCGTTTTTTTAAAAGTGACAGTTGGACTACTTGGAGAGACGTGACTCCGACGCCTAGTAAAGAAATTATAGACCGCACTTGGGAAAGTGCTTTTACTGTTTACCGCCTCTGCTAAAGACGATTCGTCTCGTCTTTCACAAATAGAATAGATGAATGAGCCTCCGATACAAGACCTGTCGTCGGTTAAATTCACCCGCAGATCTCACGCCAAGAATAGCCGGCGGAATTCAATTTAGCCCTCTTTCAACACCACTCCGCCGCTTAAATTTTGAAACGACACCGAGAGAGAGATAGAGAGCATTGTTCGCGCTTGCATACCCAAAAACGCAATACTACCTCGAAGGAATATTAATCGCGGCTCGCCGATCGTTTTCGCAACCGATCGCTGCGCGCGCCCCGAGGAAGCCGCGGGGAATCAGATCAGCACGAAGCTCCCCGCTCCAGACATAATATCCGAGGCTTTGGGCGAAAATTTTAATAAACGGCCTGACGCTGGGGAACAAAAGAGAGAGCCGAACTTTGCCGAGTCGTGATGATTAATGAGAGCAGCCGCGCTGAAATTGAATGAAACGCGCTGAATGGCCCCGTCGGTCGATGCTCGCGGCGTTGATTTTTAACGATGGCGAGCGGAAAAACGCGAATAACGCCGTGGGCCTCTCGAGAAAGTTGTTAAATCGAGGCGTTTTCGAGGATTTAGGAGTTTCGAGGTTGGATAATGCTATTAAGATTGCATCGAAAGAAAGGGGGGGCTTTGCCCTGATCTTGTATACGAAGTAAGGTTATGTATAGCGGATTTTTTTGCGAGTGTGATAAAAGGGTCCTTTTCGTAGCGGAAATCTTCTGAAGTTTTCTGCATTCAGGTAGTCGTAAGCTGAAAACTTGATGCAAGATAATGGAATGTGTGCAAAATGATATGGCTATTATATAAATATAAATTGGGGATAAAGTTCGACAAATATTTAAAAAGTCCACGCTAATTAAAATCAAAATGATAATAACTCAAAGTTTATCATTAGGGTCATGTAAAATTTTCCCAAGATACCAGTCACGATTAATAATATTATTATTTTGGGTAATAATAAATGTTTTTACAAAATTTCAATTATCGTTTAAGTTATATAATATAATATTACAGATATAAATTTTAATAAATTGCATTAGGAAATAACTAAATTACACTAATAATTTATTATCTATTAATAGTGCAGCAATTAATCAAACCTAGATAATTCTAATTCACAAAACAAAACAAAACTGCAACACTTACGAACTCACCTCTCTTCCCGCAATTAAGCTCCTACATAAATTACCAAATACACACTTTCGCTGCTCTCGCCTCCCACTCCGCCCATTATTCCCTCTCACAAAAAAAAAACACCGGTCGCCCAGCAAAAGCAGCCAATAGGTGCACTTAATTGGCAGCTCCGAAAAATACTCCCGGTCGAAAAAATGCTTCTCTCCGCCTTAATTAACGCGAGATCCATACGCAGCTGGATGTTTGCGCTTTCCCGGGGGAGGGGAAAACGCGCCTTATATACCTCGATCGGCGCACGCGCCGTCGCCGGGTAAAAAGTCCTTGGCTCTCCGCGAGCGCGTAATTAGTAATTGCTGCCTGGCCGATTGCGCTGCACCGCGGGGCTCGCGCCATTAATTAATCGGCCGCTTGCGCGCCGCGCGCGGATTCGAGAGTGAACGCGAAAAATTTCGGATTTAGTATGCTTCATTGGGGGGAATTAAGTGTGTTTTCGTTGTTTTGTTCGTGTTCTTTTGTGGAAACAATATAATTGTAATGCTTGTCGAGCTGCGCAATTGCGAAGTGATTTTTTTCGAGGCGTAAACTTTATTTTTGTCCTTTCAACGCTATTTTTATTCAGAGCTTGTCTTGCTCGGAGGAGGAATCTGCGTTGCTTCATTAAAACTTTTTTTTTTAATCGAGTTCGTGCTCATCGAGTTTGAATAAAAGCATTTATCACTTAATTATAAAGCCATTCAATTCAATTCAGTCTCTTGTTGACCAGTGGATGTAACTTTTTATTTTTTCTTTCGATAATTATTCTATAGGATTAAGTGAAAGATTATTTTTACACGTTTTTTCTTGTACTTTCTGTAATTATTTGTATAAAGAAAAAAAACAGATTTTACTTTACGAACATGCTTAAGAACGCACGAACTAAGCCGTAAATAAAATAATTATTACGTAAATTACAAAGTACTTTACATATTTTAATGAAAACTTGTATTAATATCGTTAATTAAATTCGTAATCGTAATAAACTTGATTTCATTTTTAAAATGGATAATCATTTCAGTGGAAGAATCTATTTACTTTAAGGATACATTCACCTGCACGAATCGCTGCAAAACAGTTAAGTCCCAAGGTGAATGCACCAGTAATGATCCAAAACGGGAGCAGAATTTAAATAGCTCGTTTTTACAATTTTTTATCCTGGTTGAAACTGAACGTTCGCCTCACCGGACATGAACAAACCATACATTTTCAATTTCTTACTTTCTCATCTTTTAAAAACAGACGCGTTGACGAAAAATGTTGGCACACATATCTTTTATTAATCTAGGCAATAACACTCAAAATTGCATTTCATTAAATTTATGGATTATTTAGCGTATACAAATTATTTAAGTGTAAACACAATAAATATCAATTATTGTGCAAGTTGCTATAAAGACTTTCTCAGCGCATCGTTCAAATTAAAACACCCACCTCGTTCAACTCGTCTTCTAATTTTAAAACAGCTCCTATTTTACAAAGTGCCTTCGAATCAAAACCACACATCCGTCCTATAGGCACCGCAAAACCAAACGTAACGCGCCGAGGCCCAGTGTCCAGCGAACCTCCGCCGCGACACGTGCAGAGCGACCTGGCGTGTCGAAAATAGAAATTCCGAAGCGATGAATAATGCAAGAAGAGCGAAAGAAGTGCAAAGGGAACGATCGCCGAGCCGGAGAGGAAGAAAGGCCGGCTCTTCGAAAAAGCGTCGCCGATCGAAGGAGGCAATCGACGCCGCCGCTCTCTCCTCCTTGCTCGCTCACGTCGCGGAATGCGCAGCCGGAGACGCGCTTTTGGAAGTCGGCCAATTTTTGCGCGGACTTTGCACCGCCGAGCTCTCTCTCTCTCTCTCTCTGACGTCGAGAGCGATAACGCGGCGGGTGGATGGGCGCGACGTGCTGCGCCAGGCAACATTCTCGAGCGGCGCGCTCCCGAGAATCATATTGTCCGCGGCGGATTATCGAACAAGAGAGCCGACGGCCGACTGAACGGGGCGACGACGAGCTTTGCCTTTCAAATGTACGTCGCGGCTAAGTTGGATTTCACGGTCGCGGATTGTTTTGGCTTGATTAGGAGCTCCTATCGCCTTGGGGGTTTAATCATCAAGACGGCGCTGCTCGTGTTTAGAGTTGGGTTGCGCGCGAGTTTTTAGGAAGTTTCGGAATTTGCGCAAAAGAAGATGCAGATGAGTCGTCTTTCTTAACTTGGCAAGCACTCGAAATTTATTAAGCAGACCTGCCTTTTTGCATTTTGTTTACAAATAAACTAAGCTTTTTTAAAAAAGATTCTGTATACAGAGGCGCCATTATCGAGATTTAATTAAAAACCACGCAAGCGTAATGAAATCATAAAAAAGCTAAATACCTTCTGCAGGCTTGAACGCGTCATTATTACATTATAGGAATTTCATGCGGAGGCTCTCGTGCTCGAACCATAATTAACCGCATAAAGTGAACAGCAAAATCAACACTCCATTATCGTCTCCGTAAACGCAATATCGGCTATAAAAGCATCGAATATTGACTCAAGCTGCATGGCGAGCAGCAACGCCGCGCGACGAAAAGCACACACACCTCCCGGCGATCGCCGTGTATTAAATAAAAAAATCAGCGCTAAAATTGAAATCTCCCCGGAAAAATCAGCTAAAGCGAACGAAGGAATCGCGGCGCCGCGCTGAATGATTCATGCTCCCGCGAGGGTCATAATAAACAACAATTAAGTTGTGTAACCGCGCGAAGAGGCTGCTGCCGGCAGCGGCAAAAGAAGAAGAAGAGCTCCGCGGTGTGTAACGCACTGCGAGAGAGAGAGAGAGAGAGAGAGAGAAGAAAAGTGGTCACGCACGTAGGATCGCCTCGGTTCATTCACCTGCTCTTTCTCTCTCTCTTTCTCTCTCTCTCGCTTCTCGAACTCGGAACTACCGATCAATGAAAAGCTTTATACGCATTCTAATGCATCGTGCAAGTTTCTCTTTAAGGCCGCGATCTGGCCGAGACGAGATTCTTCCGGAGTGGCTATAGACGCTTGTCGACGACGTCTGCGCAACGGTGCTTGCTCTCTCTCGCCGAGAGCTTTTTCCTCCTTTTATCGACGACTTATTTGCTTATTTCGCGAGAGAGGAAGAGGGGGGGGGGCAAAGAAGCAGAGGCGCGGAGCCCATTAATCCGCGCTGCGTTTTCGCGTTCGACGAGGTGGGGGCGAAAAACGCGCGTGTCGGCGGTTTTTCCCCGGCGGCGGAGCCGCGTCGCTTCTTCCAACGGACGAGTGTAGTTGCGCGACTTTAGAGGTTTCTCGAATTGGAGAGTTAAAAACAGAAGCGAAACGTTTGTTGTTTGCTTTTTGCCGTCGAGCGAGTGGATGACTTTTTGCGGCGAGAGAGACAAACTGCCGCGCGTTTAGAGCGCAGTTTTTGCGGGTTTGAGTTTATTTGAAATTATTATTCGTTTTAGTTCTTAATTATTGTTAGTCGTGTTGTAGATGTCATGCTTAGCATGTAAGGTATGATTTATAAACGCGCATGTAAACTTTTTAACGGATGAATTTTTAATAACATTCTACGATGATATTCTAAACTTGATATAAGACTCACTTTTTAAAGTAGAGCCTCCTTCTTTATGTAAAATAAATGATTGAATAAATATTCTACTTACTTTATATTTATTATTATAGCAGTTTTTACCGTGTAATGAAATATAAATGTAAATACGTTCTGAAGATTAAAACATGATGCAAACGTAATTTATTATTCTCAATTAAAAACTACAATTTAATACATTTTAATATGATTTAATTTAATCTATACACAAGGTGCTTCGAAAATGTATGTGAAAAAGTATATCATGGGATAGAGAAGATAATATCCTGAAATTAAGTCAATGTTCAGTCTGCATTTTTAATTCGTGAGCTTGCAAATGTACATGTTTAACATTGAAAAAAATTTTTTAAATTCTTATTCTTACGGATTTTCCGCTCTTTCGGCATACAAAATGTTTGCCCACATTAAGATGCAACGTGCAACTTGAAGTTTAAACATTCTGCTCAGTTTAATACCGAAATAACCCGTCGGGACCTGCTGACCGCGTTGACCCGAAGCTCCTCTACTTATAGTCAGATGAATCGTTACGCATTACTGCGCACTTGAACATAAAATAAGTTATTATAGTAACAACGATGAATATGACGTTCCGCGCAGATATGCCTCAACGTGCCCGAGGCAGTTCGCCCCGACGTTGAACAACAGTTTTAAAACTAAAATTTAACGGTACAAAATGTTTAAAACAAATGAAGAAAAACCGCAGAGAGAATTCCATTAGTTTGGGAATAATACGTGGCAATTAAAGTAAAGTAACAAATTATTTAATGATGCATAATGAAGGAGCAGTCGGAACAGTTGAGGAGAGAGAAACTTGTCAGAGAGCAGCTGAGTGCGGTGTACGTTATTATTACAACGTCTCATTTCTATGTAGCAGGAGAAATTGCTTTGTACGAGCGCAAAAGATACATATCTATTTCTGTCAACAGTGCTTAAGCGACATGTATAATGAGAAGAGTTGAAAAAAAAATGTATTCCTTTTAAAGCGAAGTCGAAATGTCGGTATAATTTGGAAGTAAACCGTTTCGTTCGACACTTGAGAACAGTTAAAAACACTTTTCACTTTTACCTGGAAACCAGCCCAGTTTTCAAGTGGACTTTAAGGTGAATTGTGCAACCGTAACTCGAAAAGTAGATTTGATGTTCGCCGGAGATAACGATTGTTAGCCAAGTGAACATCTCAGTTTCCAACTTTGAAGAACTCATTTACAATAGACTATATTTTTTTTCAGAAAAAGGTTTCTAGTAGCTACTCTAAAAATTGCGGTAAAAAGAATAATAATATTTGTAAAACTGCACCTTTAAATTTTTCTCGTTGTTCGCATCGTTCGCATTATCCACTCTTTTCACCAACACTGAACCACTCGAACAAAAGCCTCCCGATCCTCTACAATCACTTATCGTCCTGTTAATCTCGAATAAAGCCCCGCGACCTCAGCTACTACACCTCCGCCGTCGCATTGACAAAAAAAAAAGAAAAAAAAAACAGCGACTCTCGCTGCAGCTGGGCGTCGCGCAACAATTACCCCAGATCCTAGGAGGCTTTCACGCGTCATTGGCACCTTATTTCGCCGTTGGCAGACGTCTCTGAGAATCAGGCCGCGGGTAATTTCCGCGCGCGCGCGCGGATCCCCGCGCGTTCGATCGTAATCGCCGATGTCCGAGAGAGGCTCGATCGTGCATGACGGAAATAGCAGCCTTTTTCCCGCCGCTTTTCCCTCCGCCGCGGCGGCGGTGCGGGCAGGCCCATGGGATGTGGTCGCTTGGGCATTTAATTATGAATAAAAATCGCGGGGAGAATGATGGGGCGCAACGATGCGTTCGTCGGGGGGGGCTCTCTTGGTTTACGGTCAGGCTGCTGTAATTTTCCTCCTGCCTCCTCGCGCGATTATTTTAATGTGCCGGGCGCGTTTTGCTTAAGGTCCCTCGCTGGAAGGACGTGTGCAGGCTTTTGTTTTGGAGGGGTTATTAAGCGTGATTTTTTACCCGCGATTTTTTAGAACGTTTAATACGGAGTGGAGTATTTTATTAGCCTGTAGCAAGTTTTTTTTGTTTATCATTAAATGGCATGCGGTATCTGGAGAATATAAGCTTCGTTGTTCGTTGTGCAAAAGTTAAATAGCTAACTTGAGATTTACGGTGAAGATTGTTCGGTGACACTTTTGTTCTAGCTTGTTATAACTAGCGCTTGCTAGAAATATTTAATAAGCACTAAAAATTAACAAGCCGCAAAATAAAATGCGAAAATGTTCGATAGTTTGAATATTCAACCTCTTATTAAAGCACCCGATGTGCAGATTGCGTTTTAATAGCTCGCAAAGATAAACTTCACGTTAAAAATAGCCGGTCAGGTACAATATTACGAGCGCATCGATTACACTCCAAGTTAAAAATAAATTATCGGAACGTTACATAATTCGATATGCTTCCGTACTTACCTTACGATCGACGTATATTAAAAATCACCTCGTATCATGCAACCCAGCGCAGCGGAAAAATCAATCGAAATCCAGTGCATATCAGAAAGCGTGCACCAGTCGGACCTTCGATCGATTCCGCAAAGAAAAAAAGAGGAAAAAAAAATAAAGGAAGAACGAAAGAGAGCGCCGAGGCCGAGCGCGATTTAGCGGATCAAGGTTAGTGGATGCAAGGATGGAAAAGGAAGAGTTTCAGGATTCGCGCCGAGAGAGAAAAAAAAGGGGGAAGGAAATGATCGAGGCAGGAATCGAGCGGATCCCGGCATTCCGCGCTCTCTCGGCTTCCGCATTCCTTTGTCGAGTTCGACCTCTGCACGGGGTCACGTCGCGCGCGCGAGACGACGCCGCAAGACTCTCGGTGTGCCGCGCGGCGCGATATGCACTTAGCTCAAAAACGAATTACTCCCTCGACGGCCGCGTTTCTTTTTTTTTTTTTTTGGGAGGTTAATTGGGATTGTGTTTTTTTTGTTTGTTTTGCTCGTTTTTTAGAGGGCGTCCGAACGCGGGGAGAGGAAGTAGTGCAAGTGTATCGCGAGTCGTTGCTTGGTAATAGAATAACAGCGATGGAATTTAACCTGTTTAAGGTCGTGCTGTACAGTTTGTTCTCGTGACGCAATTGTCGCGTTTGAAAAGATTTTAGAGCTCCTCTTGTACGATCAATTAATATTATAAATATTTAAAAACAGAGATTTTTACGAAACACCTTGAATACGTTGTCCAATAATTCATTTTAAAATGACTCGAAGGAAATCAAAACATTTCATCATCAGATAAAAATATCAAAGCAAGCATCGAACGCCAATCAATAAAATCGTCAATCGCCTCCAAGAATGTTCACAGAAAAATTAACTCGTCAGAGATCGGACAGCGCGTCTCAGGAATTCCAATAACCCGAAAAGCTCAGAAAAACAGACAAGTATATAATCCAAAAGGCGGCGTACGCACGGAACGCGGAGAGAGAGAGATAGAGGAAAAATCAAGTTTCACGGCTCGGGAGAGCCGATCGACTCGCCTATTACTTATTCCGTGTTTTTCCGGGAGCTCAAGGAGCGTAAAGCCGTCGCGGGTCTCTGTCGTCCGCCGGTTGCGTCGCGGGCTCTTGGGCTCTTGCCTCGTATTTCACGGCTGTCAACCGCCGCGCGCGACACGTGAATGTGCCGGCGAGAGATTTCGAGCTCTCGCTCCCCCCGTTCGGAGGAGCCGCCGAGAGAGAGAGAGAGAGTCTCTTGTCAATATTTTCCGGCCTCGCCTCGCGGGGAAACGCGCGCGCGACTTGTAATACGATTTTTCATGGTTTTCGAGCGGGCCGTTTTTTTGACGTTTAATTGGATCGGAGTTTAAGTGGCCTTTTCATTGATTTTATATTGGGAGGCGTTGCTGCGCATTTTTAATACGGTTTCTTACGTTTGAGAAGAATAATTGCGGATAAATTGTTCAGCTTAATATCAATGTGCAATTAATTTAACGGCATTATAATTGTAAATATAATTAATAATTAAATGATCGATTACGAGTTGAAATTGAAATTAATCGTAGGCTAAATTAAGAGCTAAGCCAATAGTATTAGCGACTTGATATGAAGTTGATAAAAAAAAATTGAAGCATTTAAAGACTCGGATCTACGCGATCGATAAGAAATGTTAACTGGCTTCGACGGTGCAGACAATTATATAAGAATTTTTTTATACAGTGTTTAATCTGTCTTTATTAGGCTTATTAAAGTCATTCTTGTTTATAAAAAAAGCATTTTGCATTCGTCAGAATAATTTTACTAATTTAAAGTGCAAAGTATTTATAATCGATTATTCCAAGTCATACATTAAAATTGTTTATAATCCTTATGTAGAAGAGCTTTTTAATTGAAAAATCCAAGTAAAAAAGTAAATTTATGCTTGCCCAATCAGTTTTCCGTCAATAAAGTGACGCACAATTAACGATGTGTCATACCGTGAATGAACGCGATTCACCGAACTTTCCCAACATGAATCTTCCTAGACTTTTGCAAAAGACACTTGGAAAATTTCGTTAGGCTTAAAAATTACACGCATTCTTTAAACCGCAATTTATAGAGTTATAAACGTCAAAATGGTATTGACTTCTTGCCTCTCCTGCGCATCGTAAACTATAAATTTCGTAAGTTATTCGTTCGAGACAATTGCTTATCGACTGAATTAATAAAGCTTTCATTTAGAAAACGTGAGCGTAAAAAAGTCAAGAAGGCTCTGCGCGCGCAGAAGATTGTTTGATAATTTACAGTGCGAATCTAATTCAAGCAATTTCAAAGTGATCAACTCAATTTTGAAACGAATGAATGCACTGACAGTAAGTACAGGCAGGAGGAATGTTGCAGGGTTATTGTCTGCTGCGCTCGACAGCAACAAAAAAATTATTTTAATTTCAAAGTTGATAAGTCCGAGGCTGTACTTTGACGTCGCTCTTCCAAACTGGTTTTTACGTAATGGAAATTATGAAAATTTTTTACCCATATTTCACGTTTCAAGTTTTTCATTCCGTCAAGTTCTTCCAAACTCTTAAAATAAATATCGCGTAAACTCTCGGTCGTAAATTATATTATTTTTGTAACGTAAACACGTGCGTGTCGTGCAATATTTTTGCTAACTAAACGATAATTATTTTTGAATTTTACTCTATCAATTATCGATAACAGTATCGACAATTTTTAAACCGGTGCGTTGACTCGCAGATAAAGCTCTTATCTTTCTAACAATCTAGATAAAGTTCTTATTTAAAAAAAATGAAATTTGCGCTTTCGCCTCGAGCACCTGTTTTATTTATACACAGTAAACAAATAAATAAATAAACCCCTAGAATCGTTAAACTTCCCAACCCCGAATCTCCCCGCTTATCTCGGCAAAAGAAACGACTTACACCGACCGAAATCTCGGTCGAGATATAAAGCAAAGCCGGCCCCCTAAATATTGTGCAAAACACGACTTTTCGTGTCCACCGTTATGCAAAATCGAAAATAGATAAAGGCTCTCGGCCCCGCCGAGCTCGCCGTTCGCGCAGCCCTCGAAACAAACATTCCCACGCATTCCAGCGGCTCTCTTTCTCGCCTCTCTCGCGCGCGTCCCGTTGCCCGCCGAGAGCAGCGCAAACCAGAAAGAGAGAGAGAGAGAGAGAGAGAGACCTTGAGCGGAGAGGCTCGAGTCTAGATATCCGACATGGGCTCTGCCCTCCCGTGGCTCCGCGGAGGTGTGTATTAGTGCTTCCGAGAAGCCGACGGCACGAGTGTCTGGAGCGCGTTTTTCAATGATCGGCCGACCGCCGAGAGAGGTCCGGGTATACCAGATCAATGGAAGAATCCGGTGCGCGCTCGACGGAGGAATATACATTTTTCGATTTCCGATGGAGATTCGTATTTTGAAATTTTGCGTCGGAATGCGGACGGCTCGGCGGAGGAGGATGGGTTTTATTTTTTTTTTTTTGTTTTCAGATTCTTGTTTGTTTTATTTCGGAAAGGTCGGGCTTGGAGTGTACTGCGTGCCCGAAATAGAAAGAGAATTCCGGATGAGTTTTGATAAATTTAATTAAGTGACAATAATGGTCACTGAACAATAATTTTTGGTTAAGAACCATTTTTAAAATATGTAACTGTTACCTCGGTGAAGCGGAAAATAATGATGGAAAGGGAGTGAAAAATTAGTAGAAAATTCCAACTGAAATCAGACGGAGCAGTTTATTTTGCAATTCAAACGATCGATCTAAATAAAATGCACAAATTGGAAAAAGAGAAAATTACAATGATTCGCTCGCCGTTTTATAATTTAAATTTACACGGCATTCCTTGGTTTTCCCGGTGCGCTATATATTTCCCTCGGCGCGGGACTTTATAGTTCCACCTCATTTTTCTCAATATGCCTCTCCATCATTATGGATTTCTCATTTCTCATTGCAAATGACAGGCAATTTACATTGCATTATGCAATTTTTTTTGAGATTACAAGAGCCATTTTTTACGCGATATGCATCGCTCGCCAAACCCGACCGCTTTTCCTTGCCCAGCGTTTTGAAAACCAGCGGAGAAACGAACGATCGGCGAAGATTAAAAGAGGCTGGGGTGTATGACTTCATAATGCTCAATTATACATCAGTTGAGTATGAATTCACAATAGAGCCATTATGCTCAGGCGTACCTACGCAAGAAAACCCATCTTGTCGCCGGACTTGCAGGTTGAGAACGCGACAGTATTTCAAATTTATTTGAAAACAAAATTGAAGTGCGTCAAGTTTACCGCGCGACTTCAAAAGTGATAAATGCATTTAAAATATTACTTTTGAGGCTTTAACTACAGTTAATGTTTGTAAACAATGACAAACATTATTGTTAATCTATCTGCAATATCGTTTTAATCGTTGTTATCAATGTCACTAATGCATTACGTATTCAAGTAGAATATTTATTAATGATTCAATAACATTGCAAAAAAGTTTGCAGAAAAATCATAAAAACTCGATATTGGTCGATAAAAACAACAATTTTTTGACAAAGTAGATACGTAAACTTACACGTAGACGACATTGCAATGTTTATAAGCGCGTTATCAGTAAGTAAACATTATGTGATTTTCCAGGTTGCAAAACGTGAAAGAACGTAAATCTGAATATAAAGGACTGATTAAACCATTACTTCAGTCATGCTGACTTTTTAAAAGTTTATTTCTTTTGAATGTCCTGTATATGCTTTTTTTTATAAGCTTTTATTCATGAAAATTCAAAACTCGTAACTTCTTTACGAACGTTTTTTTACTCTTTACATGGAAACGTTTAAATTTTAAATACTTTAGAACTACGTGTATAATATAACTTTGTGTACGGTTTATTTATATACAGTCAATCTATATTTATATACTTCCTCGATATAAATATAGTTCAAGCGTTTGCCGATTTAAAGGTCAAGCTCGAGTCGTGCGAAAAAAAAGTCGCATATCGGATTGTTAAAACTTCCCTTTTAAAAACTTGTAGGAGTTATTGATCTTCCGAACTGTAATTCCATGTACGATACCAGGGAAATTTTTCAAATGAACTTTATTTTTATTTACGAAAAAAAGATTACCATCAAAATCGAATACGTTCATGCGTACACTTGGGCGTTTACCACGTGTACCTATACATTACAACTCTGTGCGGAACTCGAAAATCCACGTATTTCAAATTAATTTTATCGTATTTTAAATGCAAAAGCTTTCGTGCTTTTTCTGCCGAAACACATGTATATAAACTACTAGTTTATTGTTCTGTGAGTCACGTTTCGATAATAAACCACATTACAGGCGTTTCGCGAATTGACGATTTCTTGCAAAAAAAAATGGCTATTCATTAGGATTGTAAATAGAAGAACTGTTAATTGTTTGCAACGAAAGAAACAAGACACAGTCGGCACTCTCTAACAATGAATTAAAACAGCTCGCACAAGTACATCGTTTCAACACTTTGGCACATCCTAAACTTCCGCTGGCTCTCTCTCGCTCGCTCAGCCTGCCGTTCGCAACCTCGGGGACTAACCGTCTTTGGAATCCTGGCGCTCGCGTCCAGGTCTCCACGTACTACTCACCGTGAAAAGGGGCACTGCGTAAATCCTTTTGGAATCCGCTGCGTCAGCGGTCGGCTCGTGGGATAACACTGGACTGGATGCAAACACACTGGGGCCACACTTTGTACCGTCGTCGCACGCACCGCACACTGGTTCTCGTTCCCGCGGAAGAGCACAGAGCAGCAGCGGCGGACGCGAACTGCTGCTTTGCTGCTGCTGTTGCTGCTGCTGCGGCTGCTGCTGCTGCTGGAGACGAACGTCGACGACGACGAGCTGAACACACACGCGAACGTGCACTGATTAGGAGGCACCACGGCCGCGCATTTTTTCCACGAATCCAGAGGGGGCGAGGGGGCGGACGACGACACCGGGAATGCGTGCTGCAGGCTGCTCTCTGCCTAACTGGAGCCACGGAGCTGCTGGCTACCGCTGTCTCGCTCTTTCGCGGACGGTCCCCCACTACTTGCTGCGGAGCGAGAGAACAACCACAGGCGCGAGTACACGAGCAGGGCTTTCGCTCCATACCACACCCAGCCTGAAGTTGCCGCGAGCTTCGTCGCCGCAGTGAAGTTGCTCGAAAGCTGAGAGACTGGTCACCGGTGACAGTGGTGACAGTGCTGACGGTCATTGGACGGAGAGCAAGTAGAAAGAGAAAGAACCGGTTGGACAGAGCTTTTTCAAGCGATTTTTTCCCTCTTCAGATTGCACGACTTGCAAATTACATCATTTCGAACTATTGTAATAGAAAATTTTGTGTTTCTTTAATGAATTTGATAAAAAAAAAATACTTTAATAAAAAGAATTTATTTATTTTTTAAATAATGAATGTTTCTTATGCAGACAAACTTTTTTTATAAATAATTGATTAATTTACAATCGTATTAAGATTGACTTTAAAACTAAATTAATTTTAAATATTTTATGTATTTTCTACGGAATTTCGCGACATCTATCAACAAACATGCCAAATAGAACATGATATATTATTATAGTATATAGTAATATAGTTATAGTAGTTTTGCTGTTCATTTAATCATTCTTATATTTTAACTCAAAAAAATTTATATTTGTAGAAAGCAAATATTTTTTTAAATCAAATTATGATTCGAAATTCTATTGTTTTATTACTTCAAATTTAATTTAATTAAATACTTACAATAATTCATGCTGTATTAAAGTAATATTAAAGCAGTAAGTAAGTAGATAAGTTACTAAAATGCATTTCTAATAGTAGTTTATGAAACGATTTAAAAAATATTTAAAAAAAAGTTTACAGCACCTAATTGGCTATATCGTAAGTATGTCAAGTGGTACTTTTAAACTTTAAATGTCCCAAATAAGCGTCTAGATTCTAGGGATTCCTAGTGACTTTTACATTTCATTTTTGCTGATCGATGCGAGTTGCAAACTCACCATTGAGTTTATGAATGCAGAAGACGCGACTGCAGGACTGCAGTGCAAGCGAGATGTCATCGTACTGAGGTAAAATTTTTTCATTCTCGCCGACAAAATTTACAAACACCAGTCATGGACCACATAATGCCTAATAAGGTTAGTACCTTTATTTAACTAAATACAAAATTTTTATTGAGTTTAGAGGCCTTGTTAATTTGTGAAAACGTCATATTAACCTTAAAATACCAAGGATAATTTTCAATTAAATACTAATGTCATACCAATTATTTACGTCAGTGTTATAATGCAAATGATTATTATTCTGTTATTTCAATTTTCAACTTCTTTATTGATTAATTGTCTTTAATTTTCTTGCAGAGTGAGGCGGAGCTCACACCAGAGGAAAGATGGAAGTAAGTTAGCATGTTATTTTGTAACTTGATTTATTTTATTTTATTTTATTTTATTTTATATAATTTCATTATTTTCTAATGTAACTATTAAATCGTTTTAGGGTGGAACATATAAAAATGCATGAGCAACATCATGGACACGAATCGATGCATGCAGAAATGATGCTCATTCTTATAATTACTGTTATTATCAGTGAAATTATTCTTATCACTTGGAAGCAAAACCATTATAAGTCTTATCAAGTAAGTTTTAGAAGTATTTTCTAATAAATAATGCTTTTAAATTTAAGTTTCCTATGAAGCCACAAGAAGGTTACACAACACATGCAAATATATTTCACTTTAACAATGTATTTGATTTAAATTTCAAATTATCTTTAAATATTGATAATTTTAGAAAATTAACACTTAAAAATAAGATTTTTTAAGAGTCTAATTTCTTTTACAGCTTGTTACTTTGTTTGGAATGTGGTTAATTCCATTAGGAATGTGTTTAAGGCAATTATGGTGGAGATTTATATTTTTGTGGCTTGTATTCTCTTGTATAACTGGCTTAATTGTAAGGAAAACTGTTCAACGACCAATGCAAGGCACAACTCCAAGGTTTGTTATTTGTTGATACAAATCATTTTTTAGTATAAATAATTACTTGTATATTTATGTTTCAGACTAGTGTATAAATGGTTTTATTTTATTTACAAACTTAGTTACTTTTTGGGAATAATTGGTTACCTTATTATGATAGCAACATTCTTTGGTTTGAATCTTGTTTTCGATGTCAAGCCTCAGGTCTGGATGGATTGTGGACTATTGTTTATATTTTATGGTTTATATTTTGGAGTATTAGGTAGAGATATAGCAGAAATATGTGCTGATAAAATGGCTGCTCATATTGGGGTAATATATTTGAATAATTTAAAAATTTTTTTGATAATTAAATTAAAAGTCCAATTCAAAATGTAATTACATTATTTTGTTTCTAGTATTACAACCCTGGAAGCATGCCAACCAGAACATTAGATCCCAATGTTTGCGCAGTATGTGGAAATAAACTATTAGTTTCTGAACAAGAAGAGGGTGTTTTAGAAAATACATACAAACTCACTTGCAATCATGTTTTTCATGAGTTTTGTATTCGAGGTTGGTGCATTGTTGGAAAGAAACAAATTTGTCCATATTGCAAGGAGAAAGTAGATTTACAGAAGATGTTTCGTAATCCGTATCCTTTTTACAATACCTTATAATAACTTGAATAACCCTTTTAAATTTATCTAAAATTATAACTTCAAGATTCTTCCAAATTTTATTAACTTGACTAAACTATTAGATGGGAGAAACCTCATGTTCTGTATGGACAACTTCTGGATTGGCTTCGATGGCTTGTTGCGTGGCAACCAGTTATATTGTTCCTAGTTCAAGGCATCAATTGGAGCCTCGGACTTGAGTAAGTAAAAGCCATTGTGACTTAAGTGAGTCCAGAGGGAGCATTTATAGTCAAAAAAATCATCGTACCAAATTATTCTATCAATGAGCTTTGATAAATTAAAATTATTTTCAAAGCAAAGAATTGCAAAGCTTGATGAAATCTTCACTGTGTATTGTGCTATGTACTACATAAACTTTATTAATTTATCATTATTAAAACTTTTGTCCAAATTGTGTAATTTTCCATTTGGAATATTAATTATCGTTATTACTTTCGTTTTCTTAACGGTTGTGTGCAAAGGCGCTCGTTTTTTGTGATATTTTTATTGTCTCAGTGAAGTATATAAGATTCTTCTATGCTACAAATAAATAATTTCCAATTTTGTAATAATACAAAAAAAAATAGATTTTTTTATCAAATCCCTATATTTAGGAATCAATTTCATTCGGAGTTACTCGCATTGCGTTTGTCTAGTATTAATCCTTAAATGCCACCATTATTTAGATTCTGTTACTATTATTAAATATTTTATAATTTTAAATTATTTAAAACTGTCCATAAGTATTTAAAACATGGCTCTTGAGTTTATTTTTACTTTAATATTATTATATAGTCTATAAAGAAAAAATTAAACAGTAACTGAAAAGCAAAAAATTTTATGTAATACTCTTTGCTTGCAAATGTTTTACGCACTGTCCTCCAGAAATTACAGTATTTACAAGACCAATTTCATCACATTCTATTCTATTACAATGTTCTTCTTCTTAAACATTACTATAATTATTAATTTTGGCAATTTTATAATCGAATAACTTAATATTTACTACATGTAAAAAATAATTTAGCTTTAAAAGTTTGAATTTCAATCTTCATAATTATTTATATTTAAAAAATAGTTTCTTTAATAATAATTTTGTGATTTTATAACCTACTGGGATATTATTTTAGTAAAAGCAGAATTAGATTAGAACAAAAAATTTTTTCAAATTCAAATAAGTATTATAACTTTTTTTTTAATTAACAATTTTATTACGAAGGTACTACCCTCTCTTAAAAATAATTATAATAAAATAAACGTGGTTGAATTAAACTTTCCTTTTTATTCTATCTTTATTTCTTATATACAGTACCTTTTTTAAAAATCTTTTGTCTATGGGCATTTAAGGGTTAAATTTTCTAACAACTCAGAAAAATAACTTAAAATAGATATGTAAAAGTTTTGACTGCTCTTATATTTAATAATTATTACGTAATAATGTAAAGTAAAAATTTATAGTATAAATTATTGAAAATGTTAAAGACTTCAAAGCTTATGCTTTTTAAACTTTTAATTAGTACTCACTAATTTAAAGTATAAAATGTATGTATTGAGTGGTGGATGTGAATTATGATAATGGACAATCTACCACAAATGATTATGTAAATTATCTTAATTTTTTAATTGAGATAAATTGTTAAAAGATTTTCACTTTCCATTCAAACAGATCTCTATCGTTTTCAGAAGTTCTGAATAGCTATCAAAAGCACGTTCATATAAGATGTAAAAGAAATACAGAAACATCTGCGTTTTGATAAAATGAAAGTCTTAAAAGAGATTGTTACATTTTGCAAAATGAAAACTTTGTTTAATCAAAACGCGAACTTTTACAATAAGAAGTGTAAAAATGTGTAAATTTTTACTACATAATATCGCCAAGCACATTTATTTTCCGGTTAAGCTGTACGTAACATAAACTTTTCTAACGTGTATGTATGCATTTGTGAACGCGTTCAAACGTATGTGTGTGTGTATACATATTAAGAGACTAAGAATATGCGAATGACGAAAATTACTTAAAGTGATTCGATGAAAGTGTAGATTATGCAATCAGACGAATTTTTTGTAAATAATAAAGTAAATTAATTAATTTTACGTTGTTGATGCGATGCAATTGTCACTTAGTTGGACGTTTATTTGTTACTACATCTCATCGAATGCAAGAAAATTTTTGAAGACTTGTGCAAAAATAGAATGAAAATATCTTGTAAAGGAAAGAAGAATTAAAATGTTATTCACGAATAAGATTTTGCCTTCTGAATGCCTCAAAATCCCTAGAAATCATCAATCACACATACTTACCTCGTTCACATTTAGTTCTTTAGATGTAATTAACAATCAAATAAAATTTTAAAAACGTAATTAACGTTTTAAAAGAAACAAAAGATATTACTTTATATCGAAATGATTTTAGTTTACTGATTTTTCTAATGCGGTTTAATTAATATTAATATAAATAAATTTATTATTTTTAAAATTTATTTGCACAATTTTTATTTAAAAACAATTAAACATGTAATATCTTATTTTTTAATATACTAAATTGATCGTTTGCATGCAAAAAATAAGTCTTTTGAAAAAAAATAATTTTTAATCATTTTTGCAGAATAAAGGAGTCCGGAAAACAACTGCAAACCTTCACTGAAAAGGCTGTAACGTAATTACGAAAAAAAAAACGATAAAACGAAAAACTTATTTTTCAATGAAGAAGTTCCATGAAGATCTGCAAGACTGTTTATGTAAAAAGTCCACAGGTTTACTACAAATTTATACTTTGTGATATATAGCATATATCATAATATATAACTAAATGTGAATGATGAAGAAACAAAAATAGACAAGAATAATCGTTAATCGTTAAAGACATCACAAAATAACTACACGCACTTACTTTTTAAATAATTTTATAACCAATTTATTAATTGATTTTCATTACTTCTTTATAATACGTCTTTCATATTTTTTGTCAATTTTATTAATCATTATTATAGAAAAAACAACTTTCATCACAGGTGAACATCTTCACCTTCGCATCTGTTAGGCATAATTGTATTCTGAAGCGCCAGAACTTCCGTGAATTATTGTCCTCTCTTCGTTCTGTTTGCGAAATCTGGCGAATTCACGACAGTTCCGTCGGTCAAACTTATTTTAAAATAATTTTCTTTTTATGGGAAGGTTATCGAACATGCAGCAGGATTGCATGAGGAGTTTTTAGACGGTTCACGATGACGGGATAAACCCACTTTTCGCTCATTCATTTTAATTTATTACTTCTGTACATTCGTAACGTAATTAGATGTATTATAAGTAGGTCAATCATGTACAATGTTGAAATTATCACTTCGAATTTCACCTTGCTAAACTAATAAATAAATGTGACGATCGACTGACAATGACTAAAACTGTTAAATTTTTTTTATACAGTTTACACTTTTTTGGTGATTGGTCGGCGAAAAGTGGGTCAAATAAGGATAGGTTTAAGGGCAGACATTCACAAACACAGGGAACTTTTATAGATATATTTATTGATTACTTAGCGTGTAAGAGTATAGAATATATGTATACCTTACTTGTTAAATATTACATGGTAATATATATGTATATATATTCATATATTCATATTTATACCGACGCAGTCATTAAAATAAACCTGCCGTGTGTTTACACGTGTTTCTTGTGTGTTTTCTTTACTGTGTATCTTTGTGTGGAACGCCGTGGAATCTTTCATTTTTGCTTATTTACAAATTCATGACGATATCGTTATAATTATATTTACATATCTCACGGGTGAATGCTTTTGTTTATTTATTTCTTGATGATCTTGTGATCATTTTGTTAATGATTCCCTCCAGAGTCTCGAGAACGAAAGAAAAAACACCACTATGGAACGAGTATCGAGTTTACTTTGTTAAATAAATTAAACACTTCTGTCATCAATCTACATACCGAGTATAAAAAATTTCGCAGCAGATTGATCGTAATTTGTTCACTTTGTCGAGTTTAGCCGGTAAATGACTTACAAACTGTGACAGAGTTTTTATTTACTATCACCTCGAACACTCGTTCGTGTGTAAAATAAAGTGTAGATTCCAATTGGCCGACAACATCGTGCGTCAACGGAATAAAATATAAATTTAATTATACATTTAATTATGTACAAAAGTGTCGACATTCTTGTCATTCCCTATTTAATCATAGTTATCAACTCGACATAGTTAAAATAATTTGCTGCGAATTTTATCCATTAAACACAACTGCATATTTATATATATATATTAATTTTTATGTATTGATTCGCACCCACAATCACTTGCTTAATCGTACATTCTTCACATTTATGCAAACGACTTTCGGTTTCGCTTTATTTCACTTACTTAGTTCGCAAGTAGTTTCGAGATACTAATTAATTATACGATAGTTACAAAGTATTGCTTTTCATAGTCGCGTTCATAGAGACAATTTTTCAATTACTTCTTTTAATGAAAAAAGCATTTGAAAATTATCGTCTTCGAACGGCGGGAAATCAAGGAAAATTCGAACAAGCTCAAACGACCAAAATCTTCCGCTACTCAAGACGACTCGAGAACTTGCCATAGAAATTTTAACAAAAAAAAAAAAGAAAACGTTTTATACAAATAACATAAAACAATAGGTTTTAAACAAAAAGCATTTAAAATTTGATTTAAATTCAGAAAAAAACCTAAAATTTCTGTCTTAATCAAAGTTCAAGTTCTCCATCTGATTAATCATTTTAATTAAACATTTTATTTAGCGATAAGCATTTTTCATTAAATATATACGTTTATTTTTCTTCGAGTATAAGACTAATTTCATCTGTGTGTTCATTTTTTATTATTATTATTTTACTGTTTCTTTTTCTCTCTCCCTTATTTTTAACGCGAAGTCAAAGAGTGAATCTTCGCGCCTCCGGCCAGTAAATTGCACGGATTTTAATATTTTAATAAGTTTAGAGCAGCGGATTTTTACTTTTAAACATAAATTTTATTTTAGTAAAACATTATCTATTGGCGAATAAATAAAAGTAATACAGAGAGCGAACGTCTTGCCGCCTTCTGAATCAATGCAAAAGAAAAAAATCAACAAAAGAAAAAATTAATTCGTTCAACGAGTTATTGATAATAAAAAAATTAAATTGATTTTATTTAAATTATACGTATTTTAACGGTTACGTAAAGAAAATTAATGTACAATATTATTGAAAAAAAGAAAACAAACATAAATTATCACTTAAATTATTCAACGCCAAGAGAATTAAAATTGGAATGATTTGAAAAAAAGAAAATAGATCAGTGAAAAACACGAGGATTGAAGTTTCGCGCACAAGAATTAGACAACAGCTAGACACGAGTTTTTGGGGGGATATGTACAGCGATTAAATGTTTCTCCAGGTGTTTTTATTTTGTAAGAAACTTCACGATTCAAAATTTCATCCCGCCTAATCCTTACTCAGTTTTGCGCTGTTTTTCTCGATTATTTGAATATTTTTAAACGTACGTACTCTGCAGTTATGATTATGTATCATTAGCTCATTGTACACCTACGTGGAACACAACGTGGTGGAGCGACGTGGCTCGCACGTTGGCTCGTGTTTTTTATATTATTAGTTATTCATTCACTTTCTATGGGTTTTGTTGCGGTTTCGCAGATGCGAATTCTACAGTTTTACTTTTATACTCACTATAAACATCGACATTTCAGTTTTCTTTTTAATCTTACTTGCTTCTCCCCTTACTTTATTAAACTTCACTAGTTTGCTTACGACTTTATGTTTTTTACGAGGATAGGTCACGAGGAAAATGGACTCGTTATACTATCGAATGCAATGTGATTTCTCACTTGACGATGCTATTTTATTCAAATATTACGTATGTAAAAATTACTGGCTCTGAACTTGAGTTTAAAAATTCATTGAATACTTTAAAAGTGTGCGTTTAACTGTGTATAAAAAGAGAGTAAAATTATTAATTAAATATTGGTATTGTTTCGTTTCATTATGTTACCATCATTGTTTCGCGTAAAACGAGTCCACGTTGACAGACACACGAGGACGTTCATCGGTGATTCAAAAAATAATTCTCGTATTTTCGGTATCTTATTTTCTCATTTTTAGTAGAAAGATAGGCTGGGGAATTTTACGATCAAAGGTTTATAATAATAATATAATTTAGTTATTATTAATATTATATTAATATAATTATTATTTATTACGCGTTTTACTTAAATATTAAGTTTATTTTCCCTTTGGACATTGTTTTTTTCTCGATCAAACATTTGCTTCCTAACAAATATTCAATTCGCTCTCCATTTTATCGACTCTAATAGCTTTTCGTTTCCCCATTGTTTTCATCGTCAAATGTTTAAATAACTTTCTTAAAGTTTTCATTATCGTTTATTACATTGAATTTCATTATAATTAATATTATTATTATTTACAAATTACTTCTTCACGGTTCTCGAATTTTCCTTGCGCTTTCACATGTTAATTATTATTACCTACACGGTAAATGCATATTTTTTTCTATGAATATATATTAGCATCAATTTTTCTCCCGCTTTATATTTTAATAACAAAAGATTCGAGTGAAGAGAGAAGAAGCAAGAAATGTAACGGAAAAGAGGAGAAAAATTGAGGTTACTTATAAGTTTGTGTGGATTTAGTGTTGTGTGTTTCACATGTGTTTTTGTGTAATCGTGTTTTACATATAAAAAAGCGTTGATCGACATTTTCACTCGAGCTTATCGATATAAATTATTTCGTACAGTAAATATCTACATATACAATATTAATGATTAGCCGTATTTACAAAATCGCCTTATATTTTTAAATTAAATCGTTCGCTATAAGTTTTCACACTTAATGCTTCTCCTTATTTTTTCACGTTTCTTTATTAATCGCACGCCACCTTTTTTAAAAATATTTGCTTTCTGTTTATTTTGACTCTGCACCCATTTGTTATTCAGTCCAGAGAAAAACTCCACCTTATCTCACCTTCAAATGGACGAATATTCCCTCGCGCGTGTGTTTTTGTCTTAGACCCTGTTATCATTTTGCGAAAAAAGAAAAGTGTTAGGCCATTGTACGCCTCGTTTCTCACCGCTTTTTTTCCCGAAAGCAAGATATGAATTTTCTGTGCTTTATTGTTAAAAAAGGACGACGAACGAAATAAAAAGAAAAATCACGTTCTTTGCTTACGCCTTACCATCTTATCAAATAAAACAAACAGCTCCGTAACAACTTTTCACCTCTCACTTCCCACCATAGACTAGCTTTAATTCCTCGCGAACGTTACGATCCTTTTTGTCTTTACTTCCCTTATCATACGTTTAAATTAAAAAATGGCACCCATCCTTTTAAAAAAAGCCGAACGAGGAGCTTGAATGCAAAAGGTGCGCACAATGTTCATTAAAATTCTCATCACCTTTAGATTGGCGTTCCTCGAGCTCACGTAAAAGAATGAAAGACAAAAAGCCAAGTAAAGGAGCGCAACGCCGCATTACGAAAATACATCGTCGCTCAGCACATCATACTCATCGGAAAAAAGGACCCTCCTTAAAACTCGTAGTCATCCTCCTCTAGTCACGAGTCGTGCCTGTAGTTTCTTGCTCTCCTGTTGCTACCACTCTTCCTGCGCTTCCGCTTGGTGTCCCTAGTAAACATGACGTTGCCGGGATCATCGGCAAGCTGCGGGTATCGGTGCACGCTGTGGATGTCGACGCCCTCGTAGCCTTCGACCATGCCGCGGCTGATGAGCTCGTCCTTTTCCTCTTTGGTCCAGTCACCACGGCCCTGGAAACCCGTGGCCACCAACTGCTTCTCGATCTCCCAAGCCCGCTCTACGGCCCGTTTGTGAGCGTGCTTGAGAATGCGGTGCCGCTCCTGCTCTGGATCGGCTCCGTACCTTATCACAACTGCTGCGTCGGCACTGTGTAGCCTCAGCTCCTTGTAGCTACTACCGCTACCGTGTTCCGTGTTCTCGTGCGTGGACACGTTGAACATGCTACCTAGGCGGCGTAGCTCTTCCATGTCATCGCGGATCTTGAGCACGTTGTCCTTTACGAAATAAAATACGTCTTGATCGTGGACACTAAAGTGCAGTGGCAGGAAGTACGAGTTGTTGACGACTGAGGTAATAACATCCTGCACAACGCTGTTCACGCCTTCGACTACACTGACGAGAGCCCGTCCGCCGATTCTGGATACGAGAATGCCTTCTCCGAAGACCGCTCGTCTGTGAGCTACTCTTGGTAACAGATTCCGTGTCTTAGGTTCGAGTTTCAGCAGGGGCTTGGGCACGAAGCCGAGATCAGAGAATTTCTCGTGCACACGGTTGACGATGCACTGTAGGCCGGACATGACTCCGAAGTCGGGTGTGAGTTGTGGTGAAGTAATAGTGGCACTGGGTTGGTAAACCATTTGTTTAGTATATTCGGAGCCGAGCATGGCATTGATATCGTAGCCGTAAAGCTTGAGCCAGCTTGGTAAGTCTGTCATGTATTCAACGTTTTGCTTCAGATTAATCGGATCATTATTGCGGAAGCGGTAGATGAAGATGTCGGTCGGTGTTGTCAATTCATTAGCCATTTGCTCCCAAGCTGGTGTCATCCACTGACCCACCGTTGGATCGTAGAGCCTCTTATTCAGGTAGATGAGTTTGGTGTTAGGATCGAACAGTCCACCATGGAAGTCGATGGGTAGGTAGAAGTCAGGATTTGTGTCCTTGATAATTTTACCGAACGGTGTTCTTCTCATCTCCTTGTACAGATTGCCGTTGGTATCAAAGAGGGCTAGTGGAGATCCATTTTGGTCAGTAGTAACGTAGAACCTCTGCTCGGACGTCTCAACAGCCATAAGGAAGTCACGCGAGTCGTAGAGGAATCTGAAGGTTCTCTTGGTCTTGGGGAAATGTAGATGAGTAATAAGATCCGGTGTTTTGGGATTGGCATAGAAGAATTGAGTAACATTCTCGCGATCGTCGTTCCAAGCGACTAGTCTGCCCCTGTCGTCGTAATAGTACCAGATCTGGAACTGTTTGTGCTCGGCTGCGTGGATCAGTTGGCCGCGCGAGTTGTAACGATATTTGTGTTCTCCGCGGATTACAACGAAACCACGTTGATCGTATGAGTTGAATTCAACATCGCCGTATTGCACAACTCGATCACCGCTATCGTAGCCCAGGCTGATCTTTTCAGAGCGCTCGGTTACACCAACGACGTTGCCGTTTTCATCATAAGCGTATTGCCAGGAAATGTCTGTATCAGCGACTTCTAATACATGGCCGTCGGCATTGTAAGTTATCTTGTCCATGCGTGTCCATTCTTTCTTTTCTACTGAATCTTTACCTGTAAAAAAAAGATAATTTTCATTAATTTCTTATTTATTAATTTAATACTTAATTAAACTTCGAATTTAAGGCAATGATGCTTACCAATCATTAGCTTGCGCATCTTGATTCTATTCCTGTTATCGTACTCGAGCTCCATTCTAAATACATCCTGCGATCTGATGTTAGTTAAAATGGTCTTCAATCTGCCGTGTTCATCAAAATCAGTAACGGTGAAGAATTGTTTGCTAGAGTCTTGCATGACGGATCTGTTAAATAGATTCCTGTAGATTCTCAAATCGTTGACGGCTTCAAGAACTCCAAGATTCTGGTCGTACTTCAGACGGATGGGTTGCAACTGAGCGTTGTTGATATCAACCTCGATGCCAGAAATGCGTGCATTACCATCGTATTGGTAACGGAAGTGAGCATTGTCCAAACCGTTCTTGCTACCGTATATGATCTTTTCATCCTTAACGATTCCAGCATGGTATTTGTAATCTACTCGCATCTCAAAGTTCGGCTCATTAATGTCAATGCTACGAACAAGCGCATTACTTTCTTGGTAAGCGTAATGAATTGATGATTGACCAGCAAGAACAGTTTCGAGTTTGCCATTGTGGTCATAGACGTAGGCAACTTTTCCACTCTGGTGTGGGTAAACTTTAGCCAAGATTTGTCCGTCATCGTTGTATAAAATCTCATAAGGGTGTCTGTTCATTGGTGAATTGTATTGATACTTGTAGAATCCAAGCGAAGTCTGCAGAGAGAATGCATGGATGTGTCCTCTTGGTGTAGTCAGTGACTGGAGGGCACCGGCTTCGTCGTACTGCAGCAGATAGTCACTGCCTCTGGGAGTTGTAACCTTTAGTGGCAAGCTGCTAAACATATCCTTGAAAGCATAGACCATAGAAGTGCCGTCGCTGTATTTGATTTCGTACAGTCTTCCAGCCTGATCAAAGCCATAGGTTTCGCTAATATCACCCCAAGTCCAGCTGACAAGTCGGCTGAATCTGTCATACTCCAGTTCGACTCCAGCAAAGATACCGTCGCGAGGTCCCCATTTAATCGGTCTAGCGGTGTTGTCATAAGTCACGTTGAGGAGCTCCACGCGATCATCTTTGAAAACAGCAACGGTATTGGACTCGCGGTCGTACTCGAGCGACAAGAGGACGTCGCCGTTGACGCGCAGCTTCCTACCAACTTGGGCAATCGGCTTGCCGGTGATGCCTCGGTTCTTGTTGGGCTGAGCTTTTCGTAGGAAGTAACGCCACTCGAAGCGGTTTGCGAGGTCTCCAGCGATTTCGGTTCGTTGCTTGGCTGGAACTGGGTAGCTTTCACCAAGTAAAGGTTCAATCTCAGCGAGGATAGAGTAAGGGATAGTATCGGTACTGACAGTATGAGCCCAAGGAGTCATTCTACCAACGCTGCCATCGGGCAAGACCGTTGTTCTCTGCTCGGCTTCGCCAATTTTCATGACGACGGAAGAGCCTTTGATAAGCATTGACACGGGCTTCCTGTTGTTTTGGCCTACTTTGACGGTTGCGCCCTTCAGGCTGAGATCGAAGGTAAGACTGATAACTTTGCCAGTGGGAGTGACAGCGCTGGTCAGTCTGCCGAACTCATCGTAGTTGTAGACATAGCTTCGTCCAGTAGAGTCTAACTTAGTCTTCAGTAGACCAGTTGGCTCGTGATATTCGAAAGTAACATTATAGTTGTCAGGTGTGCTGAGTTCGTGCAGCAGCTTCATGCGAGACATGCGCAATCTGCACTTCTGGCCCTTAGTGTTCTCAATGGAGTTGACCTGAGCGCTGTAATCTCTGAGCAAGAACACTTTGTTGCCAGCTGCATCGGTTACCGTGCTCAGTTTACCGCTGCTCGTGTTCACGTTGTAAGTGAATGAGTAGATTGTCTCACCAGTTAGGATATTCTTTGTGGCGATGTGTTGACCAAAGCGATTGAATACATAAATCTCTTGAGTATCAGGTGCGTAGATCTCATACTCTCGAGCGCCGCTGGCATCAGGAATACTGGCCATTACTGAACGAATTCTGTAGTTTGCTTGGTCTCCAATGTGAACAACGCCATCGGGACTGACAGCCACCGCTGAGATCGTGTTGAATTTGGAAGTTGATGCCAGATAGTGATCGGCTTCAAAGCAATCGCAACCTCTTTCCAGGCAGTTACATTTGGACTCGGCCCCAGCATAAGCAGAGATTTTACCATCAGTGCCGATGACGCGCACGCGGTTGATTCTCTGTGAATCGCTCTCGGCAATGTAGAGATCGCCGGAAGGTCCGAAAGCAATGCTCTGAGGCATAACGAGTGTTGCATGTGTGGCAAGTTCAGTGTCGAAGGTCGTTGAGGGTGAGGCGCAATGCAGAGGACGACCAGCTACTACTTTGACTCGACCGTCAGGAGCAAGTTGAAGAACCATGTGGTCGTCGATCATGTGCAGCGAGTTGTCCAAAGGATTGATGGCTAAACAAAAAATAAACGTATTTATTAACAATTCTAAGAATCAAATTATCATTTGTTAGAAAAATCAATTATATATTCTTACCTAATTCTGTCGGCCAGCGCAGATGTACTTCCTCAACGTTAAGTGTGCCCTCGCATGGAATGGGTTTCCAGTGTGACTTGTGCATGTGGTTGCCAATAATAGTCGTAATAATTCCGTCTCTATCTACCATTCGAATGTTGGTTCCGTCAGCAAAGTAGAGTACATTATCAGCAGAAATAGCTACCCCTTTCGGGTAGGCGAGCTTAGCATCACGTGCCAAAGCGCCGTCACCGCAGTGAGCTTCGTCACCAGGGAGGCAACGTTCGCCAGAACCTACGATTGTTTCCCAGTTATGCTCAGGGTCGGAATAGTCGGTAGTGTTGCGCACACGAATAATCTGGTGAGATTCAGGGTCGCTGATGTAGAGTGAACCATCTAGTGGACTCAACGCGATATGGTAACGGTAAGAGACTCGGGTCGCACTGAAAATGAAATTATATCGTTAACATTTGTTTATTGACGATGATAATAAAAGTTATTTTGATAAAGGCATTGTTTAATGTACTCACTTTAATCGTACAATAGTCCTGACAGTGCCGTCAACCAAAATTTTCCTAACCAGATTAAAATCGCCGACAAAGATGGAACCATCAGGAGCAGTAGCAAGAGCGACAGGCGCCAGCAGTCTTTGCTTGGTCGCCTGTCCATCACAGTCAAAACAGTCGAGCGGTCTCTGATGCCCATCGCCCATCGTCGTAAGAATAACGCGGGGTTTGTGTTTTAGGTAAATATTAGAGCCGTCGCCTTTTTGTAGAATGCCTTCGTGGAAATTGTAGCGGTGGTGGATGTCGAGATTCCACCCACCGACTTCTGAGATCGACATGTCGTGGCCGCTGAGTTTAGTGGTTTGCACATCCCAGATGATGTCTTTGCAGTCACTGTACTCGTAGCCAACCTTCACCATCGCCGTCGTGACGCCGTACACTCGCTGGCGGTAAACATTGAGACGATTCCAGGCATAAGTGAACTGAAAGCAGATTATTAAACAATTAATTTACATGTTATATTTCGTAAATGATGAATTTATTAGCAAAATAGCGGGAAATTTACCTTTAGAACAGGGTCAGCTTCAAAAGTCTTTTCGAACAGTATGCCTTCAATGGTGATTCTCAAGTGAATAAGATTCAGGGTCGGTGGAATGACCTCGGGGGTAAGTTGCAGTTGAATCGTAGACAAGTAACCGGCAGCCCTTGAGCTGTGGTAAACGAGGTTCAGTCCGGTACCGGGGATCTGGAGACTCTCCTGGACGACTTGAGACTCAACCAAAATGGCACTCTTGTCGGGGCAGGCGCCCTGGAATCCGTGCTTCCACGTCGCCAGAACAACCGGTTTCATCAAGTCATAGTCATGTGCAGCGCACGAGTGAACCACCTGAACTAGTGCCTTTGACTCCTCCGACGTACTCATCACAATTTTGTTAATTATCACGACCTGCAAAGTCAAAATTCAATTACCAGCCATTCCCACCTAAAGTTCCACTTTAAAGAAAAGAAAAAAAAGTGAAGGATTGTTTACCTCGTTCCAAGGAACGAAAACAATATGACTCTGGGGCTTGAACGGCGATCTGCCAAACTGGAGAGTAACAGCTCCACCTCCATTGACCAGGAGGTCAAACCATCCGTCATCGCGGGTGATAGTGAATCCTTCCTGGTGTGTGGTCGTGCTTACGCGCACACCCATCAGGCCCATGCCCAGAGGTGTGACGACGCGACCGCGAACCACGGCCGAGCGACTGTGGGGAAATGTTTTTAAGTACGGGTTCATTTAACGCAGCCCCATTGTGCCTTAAATTTCTCAAAGAATTCGGCGAATTCAGACATGAGTGAACATTGATTTTATTTGCTACGAATTGGATTTGAGAAATTCAAGGTTTTGGGTTGAGATTATTTGTCACGCTTTCGTGCGCCGATTGTCGATCATACAAAAACTACTCGGTGAAATACGTTGGCATGGACTAAGATTAAAAAAAAAAGTATGTGCTACGTAAAAAAACAAATGGCAAATTGTCAAGATACCTTTTGTCTTAAAGACTCTTCATTGAGAGAAGAGTCTCTAAAAATTTATATTTTATTTGTATCTATAATGAACAAATTCACGTTAATCAATCGTTTCAATCATTAAGACCTCTCTCAATGAATTTAAAATTAGGGATTTGCATTTGAATAATTATTCCTACGCAAATGCCTAATTTCATCTAGCTGCATCTTTTTTACTTCTCGTAAATTAAAAAGGTTTTAGTTTCAAAAGTCCTCAGCGCATGCTCAAAAATTATTAAAAGGATCTTGTTATTATAAAAAATCATTATTAATAAATTATAAACTGCGGTGATCGAACAATAATAAATTGTCAATAGAAGTCAAGAGTTAATTGTACTTTTTTTTTTAACAAACAAAAGTCTCGTTCGTCAACTGATGTAACAGAAGTATAGTATATTGAAGCTCAACAAAAAAATTCACGGAACACAACATAGGACTTATAAGGAAAACTGAACCATGCAACGAAAACAATATTGTACGACTTTGCGGTATGAGGAGAAAAGTTTGTGAAGAATAACACTTAAATTTGGTTTTTATCACTAACTAGCTAATACGAAAACACATTATTTGAAGGTTCGAGACCTTCAAAACGCACACACACATTTAAATATATAGAAGTGATGAAATCGAATGCGGGAAATCGACATCACGAATGCAGAACATAAAACACATAGACACATATAAAAGTGTGTACAAAATGTGAAATAAAAAGTAAAAGCTACTTTGGTTTTGCATAAACTACTATAATTTCTTTTTTCTTTAATTTGCAAAACAAAGTAAAATTGGGGATGAAATCATAAGAAACAAAATAAAAGCTGCTCAAACAATACAAACTGGGTTGAACATAAAAGGGGAAGAACTCTCAAATTTACAAAATTAAAATCTGGTTGCTTCAATTTCATTACAAAACGAAATCAAAAACAAAATTAGACTTAAACAAATGAAAGGGTAACAGGCTGTGCTCTTAGTATCATTCTCTTCATTTTCCTTTGTTCTGTTCTTACCTTGCGTTGAAGTGATTCCAGAACACACTGAGCGAGCAGCACGGACAAAACAGAGCCCAGTTAGAATGGTGTGTTTTTTTAGGATAGTCAGATGAGAGTTAGAGATGAAGAGATGGAAACAAATGACAAAAACGTGTTTTTTTAGTAACTAGAGAAATATATAATATTTTTTGTCTTTTTTGTATATTTTTGGATGAGGATGATATGTAGGGGTGGGTTGAAACGTATATAAAATAATCAACATGAATAACATGAATGACAATCCATGAAGTAGAACTGAACAATGATATATATGTATATATATATAATGGATAACAGAAAGATGAACGATGAATAAAAATATTTAGATGGGGAGGTTAAGTGCAGGGCACACATTCGCGCACACGTACGTATACAAAACATGTTAAAAAACTTTTGGGATGTGATTTCACACGGGTCACAACAACGCAGAAGTATCTCCTTGTCGTTATAAATAAAACTGTTAATCTTTTTTTCGCGTTAACTGATTTTGTACTTCATTAACTTGTTAATTTTGAAAAATACCTATTTAGTTTCGTCAAAAATATTTAGTAAATATAAAGATTTCGTTAGAATTTAATGAATATATTACAAGATGGTACGTATAACAAAAAGATTCAGACAACCTACCTTTCATTAAAAGTCTCTTGACGAGCGTAGTTCTGCAGACTACCATCGTCAATCAAAAATTTCATTCTTTCGAAGAACGAAGCCGTGATTGCGGGAGGCTGCTTCCTAAGTAAAATATCGATAGGTTTTGGTGCCGAGACGCACAACTGGCTGCCACGACACACCTTGTTCGAGCAACATTCGGGATCCGCACAGTCCACGAGACCATCTTTGTAATAAAACAATTCATTAGTATAAATTCATCCATTCAAACCTCGATATCAGAGTTTCTAAAACACTTACCTTTATCGTTGTCCCTGCCGTCGCTGCAATCCTGCTCGAGGTGAACACTGCAGTCCTTGCCGTTCCATCCGTCGTAGCACTTGCATTCCCATTGAGCATCAGCGTTAACTTTGCACTGTCCGTGTCCGGAGCAAGAGTTCGGGCAGCCTGCCATGGTGCAGTGTCGACCGTTCCAGCCCGTGACACAAAGGCAGGTGCCGTTTTTGCATTGCCCATGCTCGATGCAGCGGGGATCGCACTGCTTGAGGTTGCAGAGCTCGCCGGACCAGCCGTGCATGCAATCGCACGCGTTATCGACGCAGTGGCCGTGCGGGCCGCAATCTAGGTCGCACAGCTCCTTGGAGCAATCGTCGCCGGACCACATGGGTTCGCACATGCAGGTCTGCGTCTCAAGGTCAAAGTTACCATGGCCGCTGCAGCTTGGTAGGCACTGCAGAGCCTCCTTGTCCATGAGACTGCAGTCGGCGCCCTTCCAGCCCTTCTTGCAAATGCAGGTGCCCTCGGCGCAAAAGCCGTGGCCCGAGCAGTTCGGGTGAGGACAGTCTACTTCCTCGCAGAATTTACCCTTGTAGCCTCGTACGCAGTTGCATTTGCCGTTATTGCAGTGACCGTGGCCGTTACAGTCGGGTACTTCGCATTCGTCGTGACGAAGGGAGCATTCTTTGCCTGTAATAATTCGATAAATTTAAATTTAATCCGTATTAATACTAAAAAAAGGCTTGTAGCAAATAAATTACCTTTCCATCCAGGATTGCACTGGCATTCACCATTGATATACTCGCCATGTTGACTGCAGAGGACAGGACAAACGCTCTCGCTGCAGTCCTCACCGCCAAAGCCTGGGTTGCATTGGCAGTGGCCGAGCAGACACTCGCCTTTACCACTACAACCGTTCGGGCAGTTGTGCGTCATGTCTTCGGCAATCACGGCGGTGAAACTAATTTCTTGTGGATCTCCGTCGTCATTGTAGAGCGATAGGAACCAGTGGCCTGGCTCCATGTAGTGCGTAACTTCCTTTTTAATCGAAGGTTGCTATAGAAAAAAATCGCATTATTAATTTATTCAAAAAATGTTTCTGTAATAAATGAATTTTTGAAAAAAAAAATTGCTTTTACACTTACATGCGAAGCTCTAGTAGTTCTAGCCTTGAATCCGCTGAGCACCTCCAGGAGGTCGTACTGCGTGTGAGTCGGCAGCGCATTTCTTCTGGCGTAGACACCGATGCTTGCACCGCGAGGTATGTTGTAGTCGAATCTGACGTAAGCTGGCTCAGACTGGTAGAACTGCATATTCCAGTAGCTGTAGGCAAGGATCTCCTTGCTCAGTCGCTGACCCAAAGCTACCTGGGCGAACGTCGTACCATCAGGTGGGAACGAACGGGCCGGGAATGTTCTACCGCCTATGAGAAGAAAATCTTGTATTAATATCGAAGATTTAGATGTAAAAGGTGAATAAGTAAAAATGAAGCTACGTTCAGCTATTTAAGCTTTTGTATGAATTTTGGAAATGAAAATTTTTAATTGAATTTTCGTATAATACACAAATTTTCAAAAAAATTTAATGATATGAATATGATTTGAATGATATATAGAAAAAGAATAAAATTTGAAAACATAAGCACATCATTTTTTAATGAGTAATAATGTTTCATATTAGCATGAATCATTAAAGAAGATTTACGCATAAATTGATAATGGATGTCGTCTGCATTTATGAATCATTATAAATATTTTAAAATGATCATATTAAAATTTTGTAATTTTCTTATATACATAATAGTCGGTAATTTAAAATAAAATAATACACCATGCTTATCTATTATTCAAACCTGCACACTCAATAACCACAAAAAGCTGTATTAAAAAAATAAGCAAAAAGTATTCACTCATGCGCCATTATATTTTGATTGAATAAGCCAAAAAGTAATTGAAAATATTAGTCATATTAGTAATCGCTTTTGTGATGTTTCCGTGAAATCGCATTATTAGTAATGTTAATAATCGCTCGTCTGATCAATGCGCAATATAAAAAATATTAAACGATGTCATCTTCCGATACTTGCTGATAGTAGTCGACGCTTTTCGTTGTTTCAAAATTAAGTTTTCTATTTCGTTAACACTGCGTTTTTGAAAACCCAGCGTAAACAAAACGAGAAATTCCAATAATGAAAACAACGAAAAGCTTCCGCCGTTCTTCCCTCACCTTCCAGAATCAAAATAGTAGGCTCCGGCGGTAAAGGAGTCGTGCACTTAAATTCCTCAACGCTTGAAAACGTCGTCTCCTCAGTAACAGACGCTTCGGTCGTCGTATCCTCCGTCGTTTCCGTGCTATTATCCAGAAAGCTATCCAAGCCCAGATCCAGGCTAGGCACATCACTCGCGGCTGTAACGTCATCCCAGTCGGGTTCAAGCGAGGCGTTCTCGAGATCATCCTCCATGCAGGGACATGAGCACTCGCACTCTCCGCCGCCCCAAGGTGGAGGTGGCGGCGAGGTGGGTGGTCTCGGAGGAGGTGGTAAGGACACCTCGTAGTTAGCGTTAGTTGTTGCGTTCTCATGCTCAGGCAGTTTAGAAGACCCAGATTCGAGGGAGCGCTCGATCTTGCCCAGCGAAGTCTGGATTCGCTCTAAAGATTTTTGGATGGACGCTGCTACTGGATCCACATGCTCAGTCTCGGGGTTAGTGGTGGTACTTTCCTCGGGCTTGTTAGTCGTGAAATTAGAGGGAACGTTGATATTGATGGAGGAGCCATCGGTTGTTACTGGCACCGAGATGGACACCACGTAGAGCGGTTTTGTACTTGGTGAATCCGTCGATGATATCGTTACGTTCACCAAAAGCCTGTTAGTACCCTTTTGCTCGAGTGGTTCCTCGATGTAGCGGGTGTTTTGCCTCGACGTGCTGTTAGTTTGGTTAGTGGCTTCAGGCGTCGTTTGATTAAATTCATGGTCGATGCTATTTGTGAATTTATCCAAGTTATCCATGGAACGATTTAACGAATTTGACAAGTACTGCAAATCGTCTTCCGTGATTCTGTTTATAATTCTAGTCCGGGAGTTTCCATTACCGTTTATTCGGAATTTCTCATCAAATTTTCTCAAAAATTCGCGTTTGTCTGGTTTCTTTAGTAGTTCTTCCAGCTCTTTCTCATCGTCGTCGTACATCTGATCCAAGTCTTCGAGTTTTACATCTTCGAGCTTTATGTCATTGTCAGAGTACAAAGGATCTTTAGTCACCGCATATTTATCACCTTTAGACGTCGCGATTTCGCTACCGAGTTTTACAATTTCCAAATCTTCGTGCTGATAGAAATTAAACGGCCCTGGAGAATCATGCTGCACTTCCTCTGACGAATGACTAATTGCCTCGTCTGCAAGGACTACATCGGGGATCTTTTCTGCTCCCGTCACATTATCACTGCTGGTAGTCTCTTTAAAATCATCAACGATTGTCGACTGCTCCACTTCATTACCTTCCTTACCTTCAATGGTGGTAACCTCCTCATTGCCCGGCTCTGTGCTCGTTTCAAAGTACACAGTTGTCCCTAAATCGTCCAAAGTCGTACTTCCAACCTCCTCTTCCTCAACAAAATCCCCCAAATCAACAAACGTATTTCTATCAACCGCGACCGTCGAAATCTCGTCGTGAAAACCCGCGGTGTTAAAATCGGTATTAGCGTTAGCATCGGCCGAGGAAAGGGTCGAGTACTTGTCGACTTTGCTTTCCCGGGCCGCTTCCACCAGAGGGGGGTCAGTATTCCCGCGCTCATCATGCAAGACCGGCTCCGTGGAATAGTAATAATCATGCTCCGGAGCGTCTCTACGTTTACGGTCGTAGGCTGGTGCTTCATTATTACCTCCTGAGGCCGACTGCTGGCGCTTGCCGCCGGAGCCCGTCGAGCTCGACGACGACGTGCTGCTGCTGTTCTTGGCTCCGTCCGCGCCCGACTTGCTTTCCGTGCCGTCGTCCACCAGCACCGTGCAGGCCTTTGTACCTTGATACCAATTTACCATGTTTGATGCTGTAATGTAGATAAAGAAATTAATTTAATAAAAATTTGCTATTTTAAAAAGAAAAAGCTTCTTTATGTTGTAAAAAAAAAAAATTTAATTTTAAACAGATTTTAAAGGTGCAATTAGAGTCATAAAAAATTTACCTGCTACATAAGTGAGTGCTGCCAAAAGGCAAAGTGAGACCATAATCACGATAATCGCAAGCAGTTTCCAGCTGCACCAATCGATGCCCTTCCGGAAGTGACAACGGATGCTCTGCCTCCTCATCGGGATCATGGAGGAGGCGTGTCCGTACGGTATCGGCATCCTTCAAAATCAAAAAGACAACCACCGTCAAAACCAATCCCCGAAGCCCGCATCGCAAACGAAACTCTCGCTATCAAAACTACTCGGCGAACCACTACACGCTTTAAAAAAAACCAGACGCGCCGCAGGTTCGGGCCTTCTTTTTTCTCCCCCCTGGAGTCAAAAATACGTCCGAGGAAAGCGTTTAAAGGGAATTCCCAGGGTCAGCTCTGCTTTATGTTTGCTTTCCCTTCCTCCCCCTCCGCCTGCGTGCATGCAAGTGGCAGGAGAAGACGCTGCTCTCTCTCTCTCTCTCTTTCTTGCTCTCAGAGGTGGTCCCTGATGGAAGGCATTAGCCCTCGCCTCGAAATTCCACGTTTCTCGCTTTCTTATGCAACGAGGCTCCCAGGCTTTTATTCGATGCTCCCGTGCGTGTTCTTGATCGATCGTCTTGAATCTTTCGCGGGGGGATTTTCGACTTTGGCCAGTCGTTTATTTTTAGCATACGAACGAAAGGTTTATCCAATTTTTGACCTTTCGAACATTAATTTTGCGCTAAAATTCTTTCGGTTCTTTATAAAAGAGAAAACGAATAGATTAGCTTTTTCTGATTTTGTAAGTATTTATTTTGAAAGTATACGTGTCTCTTTATGTAACAATATTTTATTTATCTAATAACGATTGTACGCGTAAGTAAAAAATATGACGATAGTAATTTAAATGTTGAACCGCAAGAACCGAAAAAGAGGGCCGTGAATGATCGTTCACCACTAAAATCATGTCAATGAGTCAGTGACAATAAATTCTCTCCATTACCGGGCATTAGACGCGAGATTGGTCCAATGAGCCAATGTCATAAATAATTCCTGCGATTATCTAATAAAGCCGATAGTCACAACATAGGTCAAAAGCCACTAAATTTACATTCGCAAGAGCGTATACGCGTACGCGCTTATTCCGCTCTCGTTCCCTCCTCCCGCGCGAGGATTACAATTGCCGCGATACGGTTTATGCAACACCGAAACTCGATTATAACATTCAGTATTAATACTCTTCGCTCTCGCGTCGCTATTTACCGAAGCATTTGTCCCTCCCCCCCGATTCCAAAACAATCACCGAGTTTCCCACGCGAACTCTCGATATACGAATGGCTCCATCCACGACTTTCTGCTCTCTGAAAAGAAGCTGCGCCCGAGCCAATAAAAATGTTTGACGGTTCCATCGGACGTCCTGCGATTCTGTGTTTACGTCTCTGCGCTCGAGAGGATGCTTCTCGACGGGGCACACCGGAACAAAGGAGGAGGAGGAGAGAAAAAAGAGCGATCGATCGGCTGGCGAAAATTCAGCGCGAAAAAAAAGAGAGCGAGCCATGCATCACTCGATGAATGTGAAGTCGAAAAATCCTCGGAAAAAGGAGCTCTTTGTCCCTCTGCGCTCCTCCCTTCTTTCGGACGATCCTCCGTTTAACGGAGGCCTCTGCCGGCTAATGTGTATCGATCGGCTGCAGGTCTGAATGCGAAGCTTTTCTTTGCCGGGGGACTCTTGCGACGCGTGAATGAAAACGCGAGTGAATGACGAAGCGGCTGGAATTCCGAGAGACGGTTTCGAGGATCGCCGATTCTTGCCGCTCTTTAGGTGTTGACGTTGTCAATTTTGTGAATGGGACTTCTTCGTGAATGACGGTTGTAAAATTATTTTTTTTTTTTTGGGCTGTTACGAGATATTTTCCAGATTTCACAAATCATTCGGGGAAATTTTCGAAGTGCAGGATGATATTAGTGTTATTAATGTTGTACATTCTTCGGAGACATAATGAGTCGGATTGATCGAGCATCGACTTAAGCTTGAGAAATTAAGCGCTATTTATAAATGCCGCGATATACTTTTCCGAAAGATACACGAGCTATAATATACCTTTGGGAAAAAGTATTGCGCAACGTTGAGAAAATTCAAATTCCGGTCGGAGCACTAAATAAACGTATTTATGATATGCGAGATTAACTCGCGGCTAACTTTTTTCCGAGGCATCGGGAGCAGCGACAAAAAAAAAAGCAGTCGTCATTTGTTTTTTTTTCTTCAAAGCACAACCAGTTACAATGCAAGACAAACTGCCGCGCGCACAGAATAAAAGTACGCGCGCGCGCGCGCGCATGAATGGGAAAGGCGAGAAGGAAAAAAATGATTCTCCCAGGAATTTAAACTTGTGCTCGGGGAGGAGGGACGCGAGGCGTCCATAATAATTTAAGTGCCCACCTTTCTTCTGGGGTCCCCTTTTTGACTATTTCCCGTTCACGTTCCGAGAGTTTCATTTGCGTAAGAGAAGGTGTTTTGTTGGGCATTATGAGAGAAATATGTACATGTGTTGGCCATTCTTACCTGTCCATGTTGTTTTGTAATTCGACTTTTATTGGACTGTTTCCCGTTGATTGAGTCTTATTGTTGTAATCATTCTTCGGTTTCTCTGCAACAAAAAAATTAGAATGCCATGTTAGCACAAGTTCAACATACGTTGGTAAAGCTAAGAACACAAAAATTTTCCAATTCTTATAAAAAAAAAAAGCGGAGCGTTAAATCGAACGGATTGATTTACAGCGAGTCCGAGCGTATCAAAAGGCAAAAATCGTAGCGTTTTTTTTTTCTTTCACGAGAGGAGGAGAATTGTAAGAAGGGACTCGTCTGCCTGCTGGCGCGTTTCCTTGCGAGTAAAGCCCTCCCTCTTTTTCTACGTGCGCGACTCGAGGCGGGGCCACTTTTAAATTAATTACGGCGCGGGGTGAAATATATTATACGCGAGAGAAGGAGTCCACCTACTTTTACGGCGTTTCGCCTTATAAGGGCCGATTTTTCGCCTTCCCTCTTCGGTGCGGCAGGTTATAACCGTTTTGCGCTCTTTAGGCCGCGTTCATTTTTTAATTGATTCTTCGGCGGCGTAATAATACGTCTGCGAAAAACTAGGTAGAAAAATAGGTAATAAAAAGTTTGGGTCTCGCATTCTTTGCAAAAAACTCTCTTTACTTTTATATACTTGTAAAATGAAGTAACTGTAATTACAATAAATTTATTTACTATTCGACATTCATTTATCGGAGTCGTATCGTAAAATTAATTGCGAGCGTAAAACATTTTCTTTTTACATTCGAAATGGCAGCGATATAACTTTTTCCTTCGCGGGCAATAAATTTCCTCAACTTTATATACGTTATCTCGCCCCGATAAAATTCAAATCCGATCGCAATTTTACCAGAGCAAAGAGTCGGCCGACGGAACGCGTTTTCGCCGGGTTCTCTCGACCTCCAGGAGGCTCCCGGCACTTATTTTACCTCCCTGCGCGTCTCGTCGGCGCGGGGAAAAATCTGTCGCCCGTGAGCAAACAAAGCACGAAAAGCGCGCCGGGGCGATTAAGCGTAATCACAGAGAGAAAAGTCGAGCTCGCGGCGATCGGCACCTACCGCGCTCTCGCATATTTTCCAGGACGAGAGCCGCGCGCGGCGGAAAAAGGCCGGCCCCGTGGAATCGATAAGTATACAGGATTCCGCGCGCCGCGCTTTGAATTTCAAGGAGAGAGAGAGAGAGAGAGGAGCGCGGACCACCGTGCGAGAGAGCGTCGGGAGTGCGTGCAGTACGAAAATCGAGGCGGCGAGTATGGCCTGCCGGCTTGTTTCTCTTAATTTTCTGGAAAAAAAGAGAAGACCCCTCCCCCTTCTGAGACTGTGTTGCACAAGTGCTTTCACGCGTGTGCTGCCTGTTTTGCCGAGGTTGTGGGTGTGTCTGGAAAAGGAGCGCGAAATCGACGGCGCTTTGGACTGCGGGGAGATCGAGAGAGCGCAGCGCCTGGGTGGCGATGGATATATAGACGAGGCCAGCTGCGACGGGAGGAGTTGGTCTCGATTTTTGAGCTTCGCTTTTCTTCGGGAGAAGTCTCGAGACTTCGCGGTAGTTGAATATTGAGAATGGCCGCGGTCGATTATACGCTTGGATTTCTAATATTCATGCTGGCGAGCTTGAACTTTTTCTTGTACCGAAACCGATTGAATAATTCAAGAAGTCTATTTTGTGTAGTCTTTCGTAACGGGGAAGAAGGAAAATATTGAATGGATAATTAAATGGATTAATGTAGAATGCGTATGTCACGTTTTCGTGTAAACGATATTCCTGTCGAAATATTTAAAAATCATTTTAAAGTAAAATTAGTGCCGGATTATTGGCAGGAACGTTATATACAAAACGACACCGTCAGAAGAGAATTACGAGTAATATCGCCGTAGAAATCAACGCGAAATCCTAAGCCCAACTATTAATCAATTTCCGTCTAACGTTTTCATCGGCGCTCGAATCAAGCGAAAAATGCAATCCGCCACACACAAGCGGCAACAACGGAATCTCTGTCTCTCTCTCTTTCTCGCAATCTACACGAATATCGCTCTTGCAAAATCCATCCTTCGCGAAAGGCATTGTTCTCTCCTCGCTTCACCTCCGTCTGTCGATCGGCCGCGAGGCGCGAACGCCGAGTCAAAGGGAAGAAAATGATAAGACCGATTCGGCTCGCATACGAGCTTTGCACGTAAAGAAAGCGAGAGAGAGAGAGAGAGCAATTCCCATTGCGAATTAGCCTCGGAGCGAGCGGCGGACGGGCGTGGGAAGAGGCTCTAATACCTGCCGGCTAATTGACGGTTCCGAATATCTCTTTCCCTCTCCCTCTCCTGCCGATGATTATGCCGATTACACAGCTCGGACTCGCCCGGGGAGGTCCGCGCCGCTTATGATCGGAATTAGTGTCGCTGCCGTTTTTGCGCCTGATTTATACAAGGGACGTTCACGTTCCCCCGCTGAATTTTTCAGAGGCACATCGATCGAGCGGCCGCGGGGTTCAACGATCCGCGCGCGGCATCAATTTTGCAGCTCTATAACCCACTTCGTTTGGGACTCTCGGGCGCTCCGGAGGCTGAGGAGACGCACAGAGAGAGAGAGACGCGCGCGCCAGTCACGCAGGTATAAAGAGAGTCAATGAGAGGCGAAGGCCCGGGCTATAAATCAGGGACTCCTCCCGCTCTCCGGCGGCTCTCTTCCTTTTTTTCTCTTTTTTTTTTTATAACGCGTGGAAAAGCGCGCAGATGCGTCTTCCGTTGTTTCCGCTCTTTCTCGGACGCGACGCGACGGCGCTCCTTCGCCTCGAGGACCTTTTTTTTGTGCTCGGCGAGAGGAGCTTTGTTGCCCTCGTTTGACGCGCATCCCGGCGATTTTCCGTTTTACAATGAGGTTTCGCGTTAATTGTTGTTTGGAGCAGCTTCTTTGAAGCGGTTTTCTTGCCCAAAGAAAATACTCGACGCGCGCGCGGCCTTTATTGAAATTTTACGACGGCGCAACAAGGCTGTCGCGGGGATGGGAAAGTTTAAGTTTCGTATTAAATTTCGAAAATTTCAATTTAAAATTTTTACATGTGCAGGTAATTTTCAATTTTCTCGGGCAGCTGCCAGCGGAATTTCACTTGAATGTAGAAATGAAAAATTTTCGAAGCTAAAGTTAACAAATTCATTCCAGGAAGTGCAATATTCCAGGGTAAAAACTGCGGCGCGGAACGCTCTCGAACGCGGTTTACACACACAAAATTATACATTTAAACCACTCGAAAATCAAGCTTTGCCCGCATAAACAAATCTTTCCTTCTCGCGCAGCTGCGCGCCTTTTCCAACCTAAACACTCCGCGGGGATGCCGTCTCGGCTCGTAAAGAATAAACACGCGGCAATTTCCCACCGAACGAGAGGAGGAAGTGGAGAGAGCCCGGGGAGTACGGGTAAGAGGCACAACAAGAAAAAAAGAAGAAGAGGAAGGCTTAAAATTTTGCAAATTTATTCCAATAAACGCACCCCTACAAATTGAAATTTTATACGACGCGCGCGGCATTGATTTGCAGTTCGTTAGGAGGTGCACGAGCGTAAAACGCGAGGCAGCCTCTCTCGTTTATTGCGTAACGGGGTGGCTTTTTCTTCGGGTAATGAGCGGAGAGAGAGAGAGGGAGAGAGAGAGAGAGAGAGAGAGAGAGAGAGAGAGAGAGAGAGAGAGAGAGAGAGAGAGAGAGAGAGAGAGAGAGAGTGAGAGAGAGAGAGAGAGAGAGAGAGAGAGAGAGAGAGAGAGAGAGAGAGAGAGAGAGAGAGAGAGAGCTTGACGGAAATGGAAATTCTGCATTTTTTTCGTCCAGCCCGCTAAGCGCTGAGTAATTTGCTTCCGAGGCCACTCTCGACGGAAACTGTAAACTCGAGGAATGGTTATTGAGCCGCGCGCCGCGGCAAACTAATATTTCGCTGAAAAAGAAGAGAGCCGCTCTCTCTCTCTCTCTCTCTCTCGACTAAATCTGACTATTTATCTTGCGGAAAATCTAGGCCGGATCTCTCTCAAGTCAGTCGCTCCGGAAAAAATAGCCGCAGTTTTGGAAAGGCCTAATCTAGCCGGTGCATTCGAGTCGCGTAAGATCTTAATGCGGAGACGAGGAGGAGGGGAGGAAGAAGAAGTTGTTTACTCCGGGCCGTCCCTTCAAAAATCGCCGATAAGATAAAAGCTCCCCCCGGAGTAAGCTGCTGGACAAATATTTACGAGTCGGGAGTTCGACGAGCCTCTCCGCCCGAGGAGAAAAGCGAGAGTTCATTTGATTTTTCCGAAAATTCCTCGCCCTCGCTTATCGCCCCCGAAAGGGAGATAAGATAGGACTGCGTGGCGCTCTTCCTCCTCCGGGTCGGGGCGGCGACCGAGTATAGGGAGGAGGGGAGAGCGGTCAGCTCTTTTGTTTTTCTTCGATTTTCACGCTCGGCTCCTCTGTCTGTTTGCTCGTCGATGTATTATTTTTCTTGTTACTCGAGGTGTCACTTCAGACTGTTTGGCTTTCGGATTTTCGAAGATACGTGCTGCGATATATGTTAATTCTTGATCCGCCGAGTTATGGGAGCATGAAATTTCTAATGGGCCCAGAGCCCGTTATCCAAATCTCGCGGAGCAACAGATGCGAGGATCGAGAGGCGGATCTATCGCGAGAGAGAGAGAGAGAGAACTCGAAACGGGACGTCGAGGAAAGTCAGCTGGGCAGTGGCCTGATTGCGACGGACCCTCGTCAAGACGAAAGTCGACCTGACCGACTCGCCGAAAAGTGCAGGCTAATTTGTTTGAGGCGGAGCCGGCAATCATTGCCATTAGCCGGCCGAATTGGATAACGTTTATACGAAAAACAGAGAAGCCGCCGCGCGCGAGGCTTCGAAAAATAATCGTTCCTACGAGATGGGAAAAAGGCGGATGGCAGGGCGAAAAAAAGGAAAACTCGACATTAGATGCGGGGCCGAAGAAAAATCGGCAAGAAATGAAATTTCACTCGTCGGGGGGAAAAACTCGCTCGCTCGCGTTTACACCGCTGCAGAGAGAGAGATAGATAGATAGATATTTATTTGTAACAGAGTACAAAAGGGAAGAGAGACAGAGAGAGAGAGAGTCGGAGAGGAAGCCGGGCGGCGAAGAAAACTGTGATTTCAATTAAGATGAACGGCCGAGATTATATCCTCTCCGCCTCTCCTACGCGCAAGACAGCTGACTAAACAAATTCCGAGCCTCGGAGCGTCGGCGGCGGCGGCGGCGGGGAGCAGCTCTCATTAGCAAAACAATCGGAAGGAGCTACGCGGCATTTAAATTAAGAACGCCGGGGCCATTTCAATTTTCCCGCGAGCGCGCGCGCGCGCACTTTTTCCTCGGGCGGGGGGAGGCAATCGGCCAATTTCATCGGAGCGACGTTTGAATAACGATAAACTATAAAGCCGCTTCCCACGATGGACGCCCGAGATCCGAGGAGCGGCCCTTTTCCTTTCCCTCGCGCGGCTCCTCTCCCCCCGTCGTGCGCGCTTTCCACAATCGGAGGAAGACGCGCGCGCGCGCTCCTGCACTTTTAGCAACAATCGTAGGAAGAGGAGAACTGCGCGCTGCTGCTGCTGCCGCTCCGAAGTATTATAATGCGACGTTTGAAAAAAAAAAAGGATTCGCGCGCCGGTTGGAAACACGACGGAATTGCGAACCTGCTACCGCGGCGGCTGAGGAATGGGGCTTTAAAAGTAATGGCTCATGAGATTCTTTAACATTATTTTTCCGCCGCGACGGCTATTTTAAGAGGCGAAGTTATTCTCCCTCGGAATATATATTTCATCCGCTTTACTCCGCTTTTACGGATCTCCAGGAAGGACTGAATATTTAACTTGATAAATTTTATCAGATCTCGCTTAGTTATCGATGGCGAGCGTATGAAATTAATATTATTCATAAAACTTTTACCAAGATTCCCCAGCAACGTGAAAAAAAAAACTGATTTTATCCGCGACGCCGAAAAATGAGTAAGTCGTCACGCGTCACGGGCAAAATTGACCGAAGCGCCGGGGAAAACGTTCGTTTTCCCGGGTGCCTCGGCGGTCTTAATCAGGCCTCGTTAATTAAAGGCGGGCCCCCGCGCGCCAAGAGCAAACAATAAAGTATACTCACTTGACAAGTTGTAGAAGTTACCGGATGGGGTGCGTACTAGGCAGTTGGGCTCCAAGTCGGGATCTCGCTCGTGATCGCTGGCCGCGTGGCTTCCGGGCAACCTTCCGTTCAGCCGGTTCATTGTGGGATTGCGGGGTGGCACATCGGGTGGTCCCCGCGGTGCCGCGCTGTCCAACAGACACCCTAAAGCGCGAGAGAACAGAAAACAATGGCACCTTTAGCAACTGCGAGCAAACAGCTTCGCAATTAATTAGCAACCTTGCGCTTATTATTCTATACAGCGGGGTTAACTTAGGTGGGAAGCGAGAGAGTGTGTCTTGTGGGTGGGGTGGGGGGACGAGTTCGAGCGAGTTAGTCTTTTTAGTGTGTTCTGTCGCAAAAATCAGCGGCCTCTCCCGCAGAGGAGAGGGAGGGAATAAAAGCAGGCACGCGTGCGCAGGCTCGAAAGAGCTCCCCGGTACCAGAAATTTTCCTAATACCATTAAACGCAGCACTTAGCGATATAATCCCATAAAAGCGACCCTCCCCCCCCCACGCCGCCCCGTCCCGAAAAAAAAAAAGGAACGAAGGAAGAAGCGCCCGGCGAAAAAAGGACAACCGAAACCCGAGACGTGATCGATACTCCCCCGGCTGTCTCTTATGAATAAAAATCGGCTGCTCTTTTCTCGTGATTCTCGCTAATAGGCCAGCGGGGAGGAGCCATTGTCCGACTTTTTCACAAAGATGCCGTGTCCCAGGTAAGCGCGCGCGCGCGCCGCTCGAATTATCGCCGGGCCGCTGCTCCCTTTAAGCAGAAGCTCCTTCAGGTTACAAATTTTTCGAGCCGCCGTCGATTAGGAATGTTTTGCAGGAGGTTGGAGCTCCTCCTCCTCCTCCCCTGGCTTTTGCTCTTTTCGAGGAGGAGATACTTGGGATTTGAATGACGCGCGTGCGCCGGTGGAACACGTGTCCGAGAGAGAGAGAGAGAGAGAATGAAAAGAGCTTCCAGAAGCAGCTAGTTATTGAAAAAGGTCGCTGGGCATTTATGCCCGTAATGAATACTCTAAATTCGTTCAAGTGGAACTTGAAGAGGCCCTGGCTGGCTGATGGCTGCTTGGGCTGCTGATGCTTGCTTCGAAGATATTGTAAATCAAATTTAGTTCGAGCGCTCGAGAGAGAGAGAGAGAGAGAGTGCTTTTATGGAGGCAGTCAATTTTAATAAAGAACACGCCGGAGGGACTTGGTTTGATAAAACCTTGTACTTTCTCAGAAATAGATTACGCTCTTCAAATTATTAAAGGCAGGTTCATTTTCACGAGAAAAACCGAGGCTTTAGTTGGTTCGTGAAAACGCCGATTTAATTAGCCTTCGTTCTAAAAAAATTTCCTTTCCAATTGCGGCTAATCCTCGCGTTCCAGTTAAAAAAAACTTAATAAACGACAAGTAAACAAAATCAGCGCGCGGAAATCCCTTTCCCCGGAAGAACCTTAATGCAGTAAAAGACTCTTGATTTTGCGTGCGGCAGCGGGTGGAAAAAGAAAAAAAAAAAGAAGAAAAAAAAATGCGCGAGCGCGTCTCGGTCGGGGGGGAGGCGAACTCGAGACACATCCATAATGCATCACGAGGAAAGCGCGCCGCTTGTCCGCTCCCGCTCCGTCGAGATGACGCACCGGTCCCGTGCCTTCTCGGGGATTAGATAAGCGGCGTCGCCGGCGGATACGTATTCTTTAAAAAGGGAAAAGGAAGAGAGAAATCGCAGATGAAACTAATCTCCGCGCATGCGCCCTCCGCGAGTGGCCCTTGATTTTCCCCGAGGAGCAGAAACGGCACAGGGAACAATGGCGCGGCGGCGGCGGCGTTTGAGAGAGGACGACTCGCGCAGCTGGACGATTCGGTCGCTCTAATAAATTCCATTAGGCATGGGCTCTTGCTCGCTAAGGAGCTCCTGCGCATTGTGTCGCTCCACCTCTCTCTCTCTCTTTTTTACGGAAAGCCGGAGCTCTCCTCGCGTTACGCTCCGACGGGGATTAGATGCTCACTTCATCATTTCTTCGAGGCATGGATAATGGCGCGCGTCGATCAACGAATTCGAGACGATCGGGTGGTATTTAAAGCGAGTCGTCCTCTCGAGCCGCTTTTGTTCGAGTGTCTTGCTTTTGTCGGCGGGAGCCTCTTGATTTTTTACGGGCTCTCTATTTATTCAAGTAGCCCAAGATTGATCGCGATTCTCGGCCGAGCGGACGACGAGAGAGACGACAAACTCGAGAACAGCTGTGCGGCCGCGCGCGGATTGTTTTGTCGCGCGATCGGGGATTAACGGGGGGCTCTCCGCCTAGGATAATATTTTTTCAAGCGCTCTCCGGGCCTATTTCGGCGCGCGCCTCGCGACGTCTTCCCGAAAAGCAGGAGAGAGGAAGAGGACGGGGGAGGGGGCGCCTCGTGACTGGCGGTACGAGCCGCGGAGCTGCCTATTTGGCGAGGGAATTAATGGAAAAAACGCGACGAGCTCGGGCACAATGTCGCGCGAATTCAATGGGAGGAAGATTAATAATGCCGAACGCGCGAAATGTTTACACGGGTTATTAATTGAGAGCTTCGCTTGAATAAACGCCGCCGAGCCTTTGTGCGGCGACTCGGCAATTAGTGTGTTTTTTTTTCCTTTTTTACTTTACCTCTCTCGCGGAGATTCCTCCGAGATAAAGCCCGAAAATCCCGCTAAAAAGTGAGCGTCAACCCTCCTCGGCTGCGGTCTCTCTCTCTCTTTCTCTCTCTCGTGTCCTGGGAAAATTCGCGCGGCTCTCGTTATAACTCGCGGCCGCAAACGAGGCTTTTACGCATGCACACGCTCGACTCGTCGGAATATTATTATCGCGGCGTAGCAGCGACTTGCAAAACGCCCAATTACCCCGCGAGGAACTTAACGAGAGAGGCGCTGGCTCCTTCTCTCTCTTATTAACGCTGACGCTTAGACTCTCCGGTCCGCAGTGGACTCTCCCCGAGAGTTAATCGAATCTCTCGTAAGCAAATTGAAAAGCGTTTTTCATTTCTCTCTCTCTCTCTCTCTCCGAGTCGGGCGAACATTTGTTTACAAACACGAGGAGGTAAGGGGTTGGATAAGAAGATATACAGTTGCCGGGGGGGATGGCACGAATGACGGTTTTATTCGGGGAGAGGCAGTTTACTTGTAAATTAATTTTCCACTCGGGGGCCAATTTTTCCACTCACAAAAGCCCGACGAGTGCCGGAGATAAGGGGTGGAAAGGAGAGGAAGACGACGAGTGGAAAAGTCTTGGGAGGGTGAAATTCGCGCAGGGGATGAAAAGGTTTTTAATTGGGAGTCGGGATTCCACGGACGGAAACACTTCCTCTCTCTCCTTCTCCGTCCGGCCATAAAACTCGGAAAGATAGGGACAAACTTTGGATTCTTTTTCAACTGTCCCCTCCCCCCCGTCGACTGCTTCTCTGCCCCTCACCTCCCCACGATCCCTTTAAACGAACTCAAAAAAATCTTCCGCCTTCTGTATAAGAGCCGCTTCTTTTACGGCGAAAGTGAAGCGGGGAATCGAGTAGCCTATTAGGGATTTATATCTCTGCCGGCGACTACGTGCGGAATTTTGATGCCCTCCCCCCCTCGAGTTTCGAGGGAAGGGAAGGGGATATATTAAATCGAGAGACCTCTCGAACGTAGCGATGCAATTGTTTGGCAAATTAGGCGACGGTCTTTTACTACAAATTGAAATTTAGAAAAGTACGGCGGAAAAAGTTAACTAAATTTGTTGACTGTTTGGTACTTTGTCTGCAGTCTACTTGAAATTTATGGAGAACTTTATATATACGGTTGAAGTAACGCGAGTTATCGGTCTTTCTTTTTATCCATTTTTATAACATTCGGTTTTTTGACAAAAGCAATCTTCATTTAATGCCGGAGTATCATTTCTATACTTGTAATTTCCATAAAATTAAGCTCGCGATCTTCCTCCTCGGCAACAAATCATCGCTCAAGCCGGCATTAGATTGCCGAGCAGCAACATCTGCAGAAACACGTCGCTAATCGTCGTCGGTAGCCTCTCCTCCCCCCGAAAATTGATTCGAATAAAGCAATTACGGCGCCGATAAAACGCAGCCGCTCTCTCTCTCTGTCTCTCTCTCTCTCTCTCCGCTCGGAGAAACTCCGCAATTCCGATATATCTCTCGTCATTAGCAGTCCGCGCGCAAGTGCACATCACAGATATCTCTCGCCTCTGGGACGCTCGCGTCCCCGCAGATGCTCGCTCGAAACAACTGTGTGTGCGTGTGCGTGTGCGCCTCTGCGGCGGATGTCGGGCAGCAGCAGCACGTGGTAATTGCGCTTAGCGCTTCGCGGCCCGCGGCGGCTGATGCTTTTCGGTGTGCAGCGCGCGCGCAAGGTGCAATAAGTATGTGGGAAAGGAGGCGTGCGTGCCCGCGCTCGATTCGCCTGCACGCACTGAAAATGGCGGCCGAGAGGGCAGAGAGGGAGAGAGGGGAGTGCGCGACAATGCCGAATGAAGGGTAATTCGTCGCCGGCGGAATTGGCCTCGTTACCCCTCCGATCGAGATGCTAATTCGCCGAATGAATCGTGCACTGCGCCGTTTTATTTTTCGGAGGAAGCGGCCGTAATTGCCGGGATTGTTTAATCGGCAACTGCGTGCATTTTTGAAAATGCGAAAACGGAGACCGAGAGAAGAGTCAGTCGTCTCCGACGCGCCAGCGGTAATTGGAGAAAACCGAAGCCGGCGGATGTGGCTGTACACGCGCAGTCGAACAATGAGCGATGCGCGCGCGCGCGGAAGGAAACGGTTTACGCGACGAAGCGATGCGGAATATAACGGAAAAAAGGCGCGCGCGTTTATTAATCCCGCGCGGCCGGGCCGCCGCCTCGGAAGACGAGTCTCGGCCATTAGCGGGAGAGAGAAAAGTGCGCGCGGCTCGTTTGTAAAAAGAAAAAGAGATCGCGGAAGAGCTGGCGCGAGTATCGATTGGAAAGTCGCAATTTAAATAGAGCGCATATAGGCGACCGGTTCATTCATAAAACCCGAGCGCTTTATAAATATCGAATGCCCGTGAATTAAAAAGGAAAGCGGGAACGACGGGCTGTGCACAGTCGATCTCACCTTTTAACCTTTTTTATTTGAAATATAATAATAAATGAACTTCCGCGGGTGGCGTGAAAAAACAGAGAGAAGGCAGAGAGAGAGAGAGAGAGAGGGGGGGGGGGAAGCCGCGTGTGGGAAGTAACGAGGGCGGAAAAACAAAGGGAAAGCAGCGAATATAAATCACAGTCGAAGCGAAGAAAACGCCTTTATCGAGACGGAAGAGAAAAAACTGTTGCCACCGCGAGTCAAAGAGATTCTAAAAAAAGCAGAGCGGAATAACACACCGCGCCGCCGCGCGAGAGTTTTCCTTTGCATAATTTTACGGCTCTTTACGTAAAAAAGAAAAAAAACAGAAGGAGAGGCGAGCTGGACGCTAAAGTAGGAAACGGCGCGCGGCGGCAGTTGCATAAATATAAAACTGGCTTTTAATTGGCCGCTTCTCGTCAGGACATAATAAATTGATAAACGCGCTAAGCGCTCCTTTTACGCGCGGTAATATCCTCTCATAACGCGACAAAAATGACCCCGGCCGATTTTAGAAACTCGCCCGCGGTAATTACCAATTAATATCACTTACGTCGAGGGGGGGAGGCCGGGTAATTACCTCGTTATAAAGTATCGAGCCGGCCGAAAAATCAAAGGCGAACCGCCCACTCGGCTCTCTCTCTCTCTCTCCTCGTGGGCGCATTTTTCTTCCCCCCCGCGTTATTGTTTGTTTCCTCCTGCGAATCGAGAAAGCACAACCGCGCGACTTTTGATTTGCGCGGCCCCGTCGCTGCCATTACGCGCAATTCTATTGTCCGGGAAATGACGTCGTAATCGAGGAAGATTAGAACGCGTAATAATCGATAAAGCCCGGCTGTGTGTTTTCGCGGTGGCACAGATATATACACGTAACCGAGCGTCGGATGTACGCGCGTAAGCCAACCCGTTTATTTCCTCGTCCCGATGTATATACGCGGGGAACGTTTAATTATACCATCCAAATGGAAACGTTCGCGTTTCGCAAAGCGAGATCGATCCTCCTCCGGCGTTGTGGTTCGAAAAAAAAGAGCGGGCCGCGCAACGCACAATGCAAATAAATTTAATGTATCCCCCCGCCGCGAAAAAGAAAGCCCCGCTGCTCGCTGCGGAAGAATCGAAATGAATCGTCATGTCGCCGAGGCGCGCACACAGCTCTCTCGCGTATATATATACGTATAGTTATAGATCGTTCCGATCGATCGTCGGCCGTGTAGCAACGTCTACGGTACATAATCCCGGGTAATTTATTTATTGTGATTTACAGGCCATCCGAATGGGCCAGAGGAGGAAAGAGAGAGAGAGAGAGAGAACCGGTAAGGTCTATGAGGCCTCGCCTTCTCTCTTTTGGAGATAGGAATCTCGAATTCATTTAGAACGTGATTCTCCGCCGGCCTCCGCTCGTTTATTTCTCCGTCTCTTTTTCCTCGGAGTCTCCCCGGCTCCGTCAATAATAGGGAGGAGCGTAAACTACGTGTTGAACATTCTTAATCCCGGCCGCGTGGGAGGCCGTAAGCGATATACGTACGTGTACGCGTGTACCTATACACGGCGTTCGATTTATTTTTTCTCGCGCGAGAGGACCGAAAGTCATCGGGTAATTACGGCCGGTTAATTGGACTCGCCGCGCGACAATGAGAGTCTGAATTATCGGGTCCCGAGCGCTTTATTGTCCCTCCCCCGCTCGATGAAGAAATTCTCGTGCAAATATATAAATAATCGCCTACGCGCCGCCGCTGACTCTCTCCTCCTCCTCCTCGGCGCGGGGGAGCAGTGTTTTTTTTTTTTTTTTTTAACGCGGACTAGTTTTACATGTGGAGCTTTTAATCGGAGCTCATTATCGGCCGAACGTTAAACGCAGAAAGAGAGAGAGAGGCCTCCGTTTAAGGGCTCGTAAATACCGTAATTAACAGATTCTCATCAATTTCATAATCGCGAGATCCGCGCGCGCGCGGCTTTACGCCCGCCATTATGAACGAAAGCCGCATTATCTCTGGCTTTATTACGGCGAACCTCCCCCCGGAGCACGCGAGCAGGCGCCTCTCTTCCCCGCGAGAATCCCGAACCGTTTCTCTCTGCCTCTTAGGCCTTCTCTCTTTTATTCCCCGGCAAGATGGCAACGAACACAGAGATCATCGATCCACGCTCGCGGGGACACCGACGTCCGAGCGGATCGAGCAGCGAGAGGAAGGCCGCGCGCGCGCTTCGTCGTTGAAAAGCGCCGGCGGTAAATAAGGAAACGCAGCTTCCTTCCTCTCCCCAAGGAGGAAGCAGGCCGAAAACTCCAAGGACACACGGCCCGAGTAAATTCCCCTACGCGCAATCGTGGCACATCTCCCCGGCCATAACCCTAAATCCTCGCCGCGTTCGAGAGACGAGGGGGATGGAAACTCTCTCTCTCTCAGCCCCGTGGAAATAAGAGAAGGAGGTTAAAAGGAGGCCAGAGGATATCGCTCTCTCTCTCTCTCTCCTCGCGCTTGCGATTCTCGTTAGCGGCACGTGCGCTGCGCGCGTTTATCGATCGAATCCCTCCGCCGCCACCCCCCCAAGAACGAAGCGCACAGCCCAGACGGAGAAGGCGAATCTAATTGCTCGCGAAGGGAGGAAAGATGTACCTAAAAATCGAAGCTCTCTCTCTCCGTGTCCCTCGAGTCGCGCGCCTGCCAAACGCACGCGGAGCTTGCTGCCCCGTTTGTCGCTTTTTGCGGAGGAGAGAAAGAGAGAGAGAGAGAGAGCTGAGACTACGTTTGATTTTTCACGGCGAGGCTTCCCGCAAGAGAGAGACAGAGAGACGTTCGCTCCGCTTCCGCCTTTTCTTTCACCGTCGCAAGCCTTCCGCTCTCTCGAGGTTTCGTAAGCCGATATTTCGGCGCGATGAATATTAAGTTTGAGTTACCGCGCAAGAGAGAGAGAGAGAGAACGATATCGTTTTTACACCGTGGGCGATTCTCCTCCTTTTTACCTTCCGCGAGTATAATGATTTTTATTTTTATCGAGGATATACGTGCACGCGCTCCGCCGCGTCATTACGGCAAAAGTAAATAGAAACCCGCTACTCTTCTAGCGAGCTGGTAAGATAAAAAAAAAAAAAAACAAATGCAATACCATTTTCCCGGAATTTCAATGCTCCGCTCTGATTTAACGAACGCCCGAGTTTAAATTGCCATTTTAATGACTTTAAAAAAGACCGAGAGGGGCAGCGCCGCGCGCGGTTATATACATTAAAGCTCAACGGTTTTTTCGCGTGCGCCTCGCTTTACTTTGATTCAATTAACCTGGCCTTTCGGCGAAAAAGGAAGAAATAATCCCCGCGGCGGAGATACGGATCTCTCTCTCTCGGCGACCGCGCGGAGTTTCTAATTTCGAACTAAGTTTCGGTCCGCGCGGATCGTTAAGCCGAAAAATTTTGCGTAATTCCTCCCGCGAAAGAAGGCGGCCGCGCCGTTACACTGTAAAAAATAATTAGCATGAAACGCGATATCCGCGGTTGGATTTTCGGGGGATATTCCCCGAACGAAGGAGTCGCTCTCGCGCAGGCCGTCTAATCGCCGGAGTACATCTCGCTCGTCTGCGGCTCTCTCACGTAGGTGTCGACGCGAGTTTCTTTCCTTTTTATTATTATAATGGCGAGGAGGGTTTCGGGTTTCCACCGTCGTCGTCGTCGTCCTCGTCGTCTTTTGCAGTTTGCGGCTGCGCCGCGAGGACCGTAAAGATCATGTTTATTGTTATGCTTTTACAAGAAAACTTGCGAGGAGCATATTTATCGCGCTCCGGAGAGAGAGACGGCCACTTCCTCGGCCTTTTTTGGCCGAGTTGCGCGAAACCGTCAATGGCGGTTTTATTGAAATTTTGCAAATTTGAATAAACGCTTGCCGTTCGAATAAATATTTTGAAGAATTTATTATTATATTAAGAGACGACGGAAAACATATTTGTGTCGCGCGCACATTTCAGACATTTTCTAGAAGGATAATACTTTTCTCAATTCGAATAAGGTTATTTTTCAAACATTCGTCAATGAATCACCGAGGAACTTTCTAAGCGGCTCGAATGAAAATGCTTTAAAGTACCGAATGCGTTTTTAAACAATTCTAAGCCTCACAATCGAGGCGGCAATAAAACGCGTCTCAACAAAAGGGTATAATGTTTAATCTAACGGCACATTCCGCTGGTAGCATTCAAACAAACATTATATAGTCGCCGGACGTGCAGGGAAAGATGAAAAGAAAATCCAGGACGAGAAAAGCTCATCTGGCCCCCGTCACATTTTGAATGTGGTTAGAAAAATAACCAAGTCCTTTCTCACCGCGCCTAAGCTGCATCGGCAATTAGCCCGAAGAGAGAGAGATAGAGAGAGAAAAATGTAAAGACCATTAAACGGCCAGGCGTATACGTATTTTGATATATTACACTTTGTCGCGCGCAGATAGCCGTTTTTCCCACTCGACTAGCTGACCGACTAACCCGCGCAAAAAGGCGACGGGTGTTTATCTAAAGAGCCATAATTCACTATATTAAAAATCAATTAGTTGTACACGGACAGAAGCGTCATTGTATGTAAAAAAGGGGGGCGAGGCGTTTCGCAACTAATACGCGCCGCAATTTTCTCTGAAAGATCGCCGATATGGGGAGAGAGAGAGAGAAAAGCGCAGCGCGCCGTGCGTTCATTCAAGAATGCAGGATTTTTTCGCGCGCCGCCGCCGCCTAGAGTATATGCAGAGCGAACGAGTGTTAAACGTGTCAATGAATAACGAATGGGGCGCGCTAATCGAACGCAGCTTTCAAAGAGCGCGGAAGCCGAAAAAAAAAGAACCACCGCGCGTTATGACGCTCGTTTAAATAATGCAAAGGGAGTGTTTGAGCGAGTGAGAGAGAGAGAGAGGAGGAGAATCTGTGCGATGAATTCGAAATCGATTGGCCGGCGAACTTAGAGTCACGTAGGTCGTACGCTTCATTGTGTCACCGCGATCGTTCAATGAACTTGAAGCGTGTATTTTTTGTGTGCTCTCTCGATGTTCGCTACTTTTAAACGAACCTGAACTCTTTTTTTTTTTCGGGGTTCGAATCGATACTCGATGCCCGCCGATTGTTTGGGTATATCAAAGTGTGATTAATGGATATATATTTTTTCGCAGTGTACGGACGTTGACGTAAATTTTCGCCGATTCTCTTCAGCCCCCTTTTCGAACGCAGGCGCAGTTCTTTATGTACGCTCGCGACGAATGAAAAGATTTCGGGCTAATTTTACGAACGGCCAAGAAAGAGTTGAGGCTTTTTGGGAGAATGCGAAACGGGAGTTATAAATAGCGCATGTAATACATCAGAACGTGTAAATGCTCCAGTTTAAAATAGATTTTAATAGCTGGATTTACACGCCAGACTGTTCTTACACGAAGTGTACTTAATTTATTTTTACTTCACACCGGTGTATAATGGGCGCACTTGCGATTTGTCTGCTGATCGTTAGATTGTAGTCACGAAAAATTATATATAGAATTTCGTATGCGTAGTTCGGAATTACTTTCGCGTTTTAAGTACACAAAAACATTGTTCGGTGAATCACCCGTTAATCCGGGGCTAATTTTCACTTTATTTTCGTTTGCGAAATAAAGAAACCGTTGTCGTCGCGCGACTGTATTTTCTCGGAAAATTAATCGGCCCCCGATAAATTACAAAAGGCAATTTTTCACCGAGCTATTTATTTTTGTATTCCGTAAGCGAACGTTTAAAAGAAAAAAAAAAGAACTGTCGGCGCGTATAAAATTTATAGCCGCGAAACTGCTGCTTTTTCGAAAATAAGCTCTAATTCCATTTTTGCTCTCTAAGCCGAGGACGATTACTCACTCGGCGGTAAGAAAATCCCGACGCGCACTTCGTAAACTCGGCAGGACACGCGATCCGCGTATTTTCGAATTATGCATGCAAATGCAGCAAGGCCCAGGCAGCTGACGTCGCTTTGACGAAATTTTCACGGCTATTCGAACTTGAACCTTCTCCCTTTTTTTAAAATGCACGCGAGTGTATTTGAGCTTTTGGATCGCTGCGAGTCGAATGTTGGGAGCGGAGTGTGAGGTGTTGTGTTTAGTTTGTGCGAGAAATGGATGAGTTCGTGATAGCCGAGCGTTTTCGGTGTTTACTGGAGCACACAGCGAGGTTTTCGCAAGAAAATTCGTATTCGATGTCAGTGGGAAGAGGGATTGCAAGTTCTTCGAAAAATTCCCGAAGCGGCAAATCGAACTCTCGACACTCGAGTGAGTTTGCTGCGAGCATCTTACGAGTTGAAATTTTTTCCGAGCGAAAAAAGTTAGTTACGAAAAGGACGTTGTGTGTTTTTTGAAATTTTCGAAAAGTTCGTTTCCGCGATTTAAATCCCGTTCCGAGAAAACGTGCAGAGGCACTTTTGTTGCCGTTCGAAACTCAATGTCGCGCACTGGCAAGTTTCACCAAAATTCGAAAACGGTAAAATTTCTCACAATAAACCAACGTCGTCACGTGATTTTCCATGAACTTTGCAAAGCGCGGCACTGAGGGAACTTTAAAGGTCGGCCATCCGTGAATTCCGACGCACTTGGCACTGACATTGAACCAGAATTTTCGTACAAAAACTACTGGGCTGCTCCAAACACTTGCGCTCCTCGATTATTTTTCACGTTTCCTCCTCCTTTTTGCGTTTGTTAGTAGAAGCTCGTTATGTTCTGTCGCGGGGAATTCAAATTCAAAGTCACACATCTCTACCCCACCCCGAAAAAAACCCTAATTGTGAGAAAAAAAAAAACGAACGTCGCCCGGTAATGGTCAGTTCCGTGAACGAAAAGTGAAAATCGCTTCGTTCCGCGAAGCTGACAGAAACATCGGGCGAGCGCGAGTTAATAGTGACCGGGGACTTTGAACTTGAATGTCGCGCGCACCCCCGCAGCATTCAGAATCCTCTCCTTTCCTTTTCCTCTTTTTTTTTTCTACAAAAACAATGAGATAAGATTTTGGTGCTCTACCTTCTCTCGCAACGTAATAACGAACCTCGTACTCTCGCTCCCGCATATAGGCGACTTTAAACTTTAACCGCGCACTTTCATAATATAAAAAATCAAAACCGACGGCGCACCCGTCAACTCGTAATTTTTATCACACTCTCGCACTTTTTTTTTCTCTTTTTTTATTTATATATGTTTTCTCTGGTTAGAAGGTTTTCGTGGCTTAAAACCCTCATGCATCACTACCTCGACCGCCGCCGTAGCAATAAGTGTACTCGTTGTAATCCATGCTGGGCCTGTTCAGCAGCAGACCCTCGCCGGGCGGCACGAGATCCAGCAGGACGCCCGTCTGCGGATGCTGAAACTCCTGCTGCTCCTCCTGATGGTAGAACTGATGATCGCACATTTGCGACACTCTCTCGACCGTCACGTCATTAAACAACTCTCCGACTCCTCTCCTCTCTCCTCCTCCTATGTACTAGAAATATACGATGTCACTCGCTCTTCAAGCGCACATGTCGCGGCGTATAATATCACAGACGGCTCTCCTCCCTGCGCACTCTCGAGTCAACTTTCGATTACAATGTGTAAAAAAAAAAATAACGGCAGGGAGCGCTGCTTCGGCGCCGCGCTTCGAGGGGAGAGAAAGGTTGAACCGCGCGCTCGGCTTGTCCGCGGCAGACTGAGGCTGCTGCTCAGTGTCAGGGATGAGACGGGCACCAGAGCGAGAGAGAGAGAGAGAGAAAGAGAGAGAGAAGGGGCGACGGCGGCTCGGCGCCGCCGCCGAGAAAGTGGGGAAGGGAGAAAGGGGGGGTCGCGACAGCCGGTCTTCGAGGAGCTGCGCACCCACGACGGTCCGCCAAGAGCCGAGAGCTACACACTCCGGCTTCGAGCCTGCAGCGGATTCCATCGGGATGCGGAGCCTGATGACTCTTCATGCTTACGACGAGTCTCCCTTTTGCTCGATATTCTTTCTTTCCTTTTTTTTTCTCCCGCTGCGGGAAAGGGGCGCGAGAATGCGCCCCTATTGATTTTGATAAAGTTTTTGCGATGCCGGCGAGGAGCGCTTGACGAGTTAATTATTAAAAAGCATAATACAGTTTTTTTGTGATGTTTGTGCGTGAGGAAATGGATAGAAAGCACGTTTTACATTCACGCCCACGAGTTTGTTACGGTCATCGACTGCTTTTCAATGATTATGTTAATTGGACTGTCATTTTTCTCCCAGCGCAGATTGTCAGTAAAGCGCATTAAATACGCATAGAAATGAACCTATAGTCACCGCGCATTCGTATCTGAATTACGATTCAAAGTATCAATTTTCCCATTAATACCGCTTAAGCGGCAAACTTATGAAATCAACCGATAATTTATCGAATTATATTTATCGTCAATTCAAAAGTTATAGTTTTCACATCTCGATCGTGCAACCTCTACAAGAATAATTACGCCGAGACGATAAAAAATAGACGCAAGCATTATTTATTAATCGAAAACGCAGAGAAACACTGTTTTAGATGCAGGCTGTAAGCTGTAAGTCTCCGTGCCGCAGCCTCACGGGCCGGCGAGGCCGCTGCTCCCGAGAGATGGCGCGAGCGGCCCTTTTGCTCGGTCTCGGGGAGCACGAACCGGGGAGTCGAAGCTTCGATCGCTCGTGCAGGCGACGTTTGTAATATCCAACATCCAAGCCGTTCTGCTACACTTCAGCCCCGCTACTCTCTCTGCTTCTTTAACGTTTCGCTCGATTTTTAGTTTGTTTATGGTAAATATTATGATGAACTTGACATTCTAATTTTGAAAAACAGCTCCGCGTATCCTTGGGAGTTTCTTGTGAATTTTATAAATAGAGAGGATAAGTCCTTCGTTTGTGCGAGGATAGCCCTAGCATTTTTATGATAGTTTTTACGCTGTTTTTTCTTAGTCGGTGGATACGATAAATCTATAACCGATGGGAGGTAGAAAATAAAAATAAAAATAAAAAAATCAATAGTGTAAACTAAGATGCAGTCTTTGGTTAGCTTTAATCCCGCCGTGTTACATCTTTTGTAACGTGATATTTAATATTTTATTACACGAGTAGACACGCGCATTGTGAATATTTCTGTGTAAAATGTATGCTACGTTTTGTAACATTGTAATACTATACGTGGTTTTGAAATACGTCACTAATAATAATATTGAAGTAAATAACAAAATCTCCATTTTTTAATTACATTCAGGTCCATCTTGCAAATATTGTTTATTATGCCATCACCTTTTTAAGAGAGATATACAAATTAATACACTTTATTCCAAAAATCCATCTCGCAACTTTCTACTCCCAACAACGTCTTCGAATTGAATTATCCGAAATCCAGCGAATAAAGCGTCAGCTCCGGCGAAAAATTGATTGGCCCCGACCGCGACATATCTCCCGGCGACGTCATCCGCTTCAATAAACCGCGCTCATCCAGCATTGCGCATCCGAAATCCATCAGCGAAGCGAGGCCGGAGTCGTTCGTGTCTCCCCTCCGCAAACATCTTGCCCGACAATCTTCCGTAACGCCAAAAGACTAAAAGACCGGAAAGATATAGAGCAAAGAAAGAGAGAGAGAGACAGAGAGAGAGGAGGGACAAACTTTTTTCCGAGGACTGTTTGCTTTGATTTCGTGTCGCCGAACAGTCGGAATCTGATTTCCTTTTATCTAGCCGGGATTTTCGTTCCCGCGGATAAGCTCCGCGCAAGCGCCCCAGAGTTTTATACCCAATTTTTCTCCCCCCCCCGGCGACACGGCTCCCCTCCCTCCTCGTTTTTGATTTATGCAGTGGTGGCGAGATAAAAAGTTTCCTAGTCGATATGTATATACGCTTCTCTCTTTCGACGAGATCGGTGTCACTACCGCCGCTGCGGGATTTTGGGTAAATATTGGCTCGGTAGCTACAGGTTTTAACAGTCGTATTTAGTGTTTACGGGCAGATATGGACGCGGCATTGATACGATAGGACGTCGTAAAAATAAACCGAACTCTTTTGAGCGCGATTTGGGAAGTGAATAATGCATCATTTATTATAAATTGTCGATAACTGGTACAGCACCGTGTTGATAACTTAAAAAAAAAATCTAACCGCACCTTGCGGCAACCTGCAATTACTCGAAATTCTGGGAGGGAGGGGCGTGAAAATCGTCGGAGATCCCTTCGATTGCGAAGCGCGCGTAATAATGCAAGATGCCGCTCGTATCTTAGAAAGTTTACGTCTCTATATAAGTCGACTTGAGCTGCTGCATTATGCAGAGGGCCGCCGTCTAATCCGCTTATAATCCGACTATCAGTTGTAAAATACAAGCGCGAGCAGCGGTTTTCGCGGCGCTTCTTTGAGGAGAAAGTGAGCCGCGATAAGAGAGTTATATATGTGTATACGGCTTGAGAAGTGTCGCCTCGGTTTTAAGGAATTGTTAATGAGCGAACGAATCGTTCGGCCAGATAAACATTTTAAGATATAAGCTTTTATTTCGAAACGGGATCGTAAATTCGACGCTGAAGAAAGTGCCGTTGGGAAACCGACGACAAACCTTCGGAACGAAAGCGCCTCTTGTATTTTTGATAATAAGCAGCTTGTTTGTCGCGATCGCAAGTTGATGTTTACGGAAGGTTAATCGGCGATAGTTTTTATTGTCACGTTAATGGAGCGCACCTGTTGATAATTTTCTATTTTGCAATATACCGACGTAATTGCGGTGGCGATTTACGGTCGCGCTTTGTGCATTATTTATAAACATGAAAATTTTATATTCATAAAGCGGGCGCGCGCGAGCGAGCGAAACTGTCGCTGTAAAAGTTTCAAAGCGTCATGATGAAATTATCATCGCGATACGCGCCGCCGCCGCGATATTTAAAACTTATTATTTACGAGCCATAAACTTAAAATGCAAAGTTGGCAGTGTGTCGACTTTGATTTTAAGCAATCCTATGGTGGTGTACTTCTTGAATAAATTACAAACTTTTATCTTAGAAAATATCGTACCGCCAGCAACAAACCGGCGAGAAGTCTTAACTTGGTATAAAAACAGCTGAGGAGAAGTACATATAAAGAGGAGCGTTTGCGAGGAAGAAGTTAAAGGATGACTCGTAACTTTTTTACTCGGCTAAAGGCGACTGTATATTATCTATACTAAAATGTATATAATTATTTTAAATCGCGTAAAAAACCGTATGGACGTAGAATTATTTTTTAATTTGAAGCTGATAATGGTTTTTAGTATTTGCACGTTTCGAATTTTCTTTCGAATTTAATTTCACCGCGGCTATATATATAAATTGAGAAGACAACTTTGAGCAAAAAGAAAACGAAAAACCGAAATTCGTCGGCTTTATTATTTTATCAAACTTAAATCTGACTGAAAATTTACGATCAATTATTCGAAATCCGCCATCGTCACCTCTCCGCGCGCGCTCCCATAAAAAAAATGATCGCGCGGCTGCACCTCCGCCTCTCTCTCTCCCGCTCATAAACGTCGGCGCGAAAAAAAAGGCTTACCCGGCTCCTCCTCTTAATATTATTCATTGAACTCGAATTGCAGTGTTTTTGCAGCTCTATCCTAAAAATAGACTCTGCCACTCGTCGAAACAATGGTTCCTCCGAGCGGTCTCTTTCTCTCCCTCTCTCTCTCTCTCTCTCTCGCAGCAACAAAAGGAGACAGAGCGCGCATCTGCATACACGCTCGGATGATAGCTTCGTAAATTACGGCGCTCGCGGCTACGCGCTCACGTTTCGCGCGAGAGTAAAGCGAGAAAGACAAAGAGGGAGGGAGAGAGATAGAGAGGGGGGCATTTTCAAGGGCCCGTTTGTGATTTATCGGCGGCGAAATGCGAGATCGCGTAAAAATCGAAAGTAAGAACGGATTAACGAGGCGGCGGCGGCTTGGAGCCGAGAGAGAGCTGGTATCGAAGAGCTGAGATTCGGGAGATAAAGCCGGGAGATCCTCCGTGTCTCTCTTTCTTTCACAGGGGCTTAAGATGCACGGGAGATGGAAGCGTGTAATGCCGTGGCTTTTTAGGATTTTAGGAGACGGAGCCTTTTTTCGGAGCGGAAGAGGAGGGTGGGCGAGAGGTGCCGAGGCTAATTGTCTTCGAATTACGCGGCTTTTTTAATGGGCCCGATTACGCTCTTTCGAGGATTGGATTTACGGGGCGTCGGCGTTGGGTGACAGATAGGCAATTACAGATAAGGTCGGCGTCGGTGAGGGAAATGAGGCTTCGAATGCTTTTTGAAGTTGGGAGCAAGTTTCAATGTTAAACGAAACATTATATATATTGTGTGTGTACAGCTATTATTATTTAAAGTAATTGAAAGCTGCAAGTTGAGACATTGTAAAATAGTGCTTGTAAATCGATCTTCGAAATGTTTAACAGTGTAATTAAGCTTTCCCTGGATCGATTATTCAGTAAGGCTGCTCAATAATGAAGAAATAATTGGAACTTGAACTGAATGAATTTCAAATTGCTTTTGGAATCTATTTTAGGCTTCAATTTAATAGAAAATTATATGATACAAATTGAGTTTGCGTATATACAAGTATACTATTTCTGATGTAATTCAGGTACATTGATTTTTATCCTCTCAGAAAAATAACTAAAAATCTAAACAAAAGCTTCGAAACGACGGTTTTTCTCTGATGCACAAACGGCTCGCGCCGCTAAAAGCCCTCGGTGCTCGCGGGAGAACGGGAGAGCGAAAACAGCGTCATTACAGAAATGCAATGCATCTAATTACTCGGGTTCTCTACCCTCATCTCCTCGCATAATAATAAGCGATCCCTTAAGCCTCCACTCTCAGAAAAGCCCGTCATTATACACTCGGCCGGCCGCAAAAAACCGAATATTTGCCCGGCGTCATCCCCCTCCCGAGTAAATCATTAAAGACGTAAAACAAAAGGAGCGGATGTATTTGCATGGGCCGAAAGGAGGAGAGGCGGAGAGAGAGGCGAGTAGAAAAATTCGGCGGAGAGGAGAAAGGGGGGAGGAGGAGGAGGAGGAGGCTCCATTGACTGCGATGAAAGGACGCGCGGGCCTTTTTGTTCCCCTGGAAATCCAAGCCTCGCGAGGATGGGCCCTCCGCTATCGGATATTCGGTATCTCCCGGCCGAGGAGCAGACGCACATTTTGGGGAACGGGTAGAGAGAGGCGAGACGCGGAGCTATAACGCAGCTGCCGGGACTTGCCTGCGACCTATTATGCAATGGGAAGATGTGCGGCCGTGCAGTTAAAATACGTGGAAGCATAGATTTTTCGAGTAGATTTACGTTAGGGCGAGGAACAGGTCAATTTTCCTTAAATCTTCATCCCGAGCCGACGACTATTTTAAAAATCTTCGGAATAGTGTTAAATTATATGTTTTCTTACAGCATTCAATTAATTACGATTTTCGCTGTAGTATTCCACGTGTAACACGGTACAGTTATTATCGAATTATATCCTATTATGTACCTTGTCAATAACTCGAGAATGCCCGGTCAAACAAGCCAACGAACTTCGAAGCATACATAGAATTGGCGAAAAAAGAGTCCCCAACTCATTACATCACATTCCCGTCATTGTAAATCCGGCCATTCAGCGGCCTCCGCTGAGAATTAGTCCTCGCCCCAAAGAAGGCAGGATCGACCTGCCGACATCTCGGGCCATTGTGACGGAGCCCTTTAGTCCCTAACTCCCGTCCGGAGAGTCCCTCGGGAAGACGTCCGCGCGCGCCTGCCATCTGGCCCCGATACGCAATCCCCGCTCCGCTCGCTAACCTTTTTTACGTAATCCCGTCCTCCGGCCGGCACTGCTGCCGCCGAGAGAACACTCTCCGAGCGCGTGTGAGAAACTTTTCGAAGGAGGTGAGAACGTTTCGCCGATACTTATCTTGGCTCGAGGAGCCGCGAGATCGATCGCCGCTCGGTAAGGTGTCGGTGATTTAAGCAAACGGAGGGCCTGCCGATATGGGAGGACGCGTAAGGAGCCTCTCTCGTCGGGGATAATGCGGTTATGAATGGTGTGTGAAGACGCTGGATTTTTAAGTAAAGGGTCTGGAGGGGGCGAACGATCGCTTGTGGGAGATTTATGTACTGGTCCGGAACAGCTGGCTCGCTCGGATCATTTTGCTCATTTGATTGTTGGTTCGGGGAACTTCCGGTATCGGAACTTTATAAATTGGCATCCGACTTTATGGCGTCGTTTTCGAGGAAAGGTGTTGGGTGTATTTCGTGCGCGCTTTAGTAAACGAAATTTTTAAAGAAAAATTATACCCAAAATTTATTAGAAAATTCAGTTTAACGCTGCGACAATCCCACCCTTCGAAGAAAGTACTATCATCCCACAGCCATTCACAGTTTGAACCACCTAATTATAACCGCTCAGGAAATCTCAAAGCAGGAAATAGAAAAAAAAGGAGTAGGCAACAAAGCAAAAAAACCCATTCCTCATCTCCTTATCTCAAAGATATCGGATCTCCGATCGAACCCCTCGACTTTCCATTCGAATTTCCCGCAGTACAACTGTAACAATAAACGCACTACACGCCCTTACGCGGACGCATCTCCTCTTCCGCTCGTTCGTTCATTGAAGAAGAACAGAGCCGCCAGCCGGAAAAACGCTCCCAGATCGAGATTAGAGTCGAATCGAAGAAAAGAAAAAGAAACATAGAAAAGGTAAATCCAACCCTTTTCCTGTCCGTACGGTCCAGATTACGTTCGTTTGTTCCCTTTCATTCTGATGCAGAGAGGGGGATTAGCCGAGTGGCTTTTTTGTTATCGCGATTGTCATCTCGGCGGTCTGCGACAAATTTCTGGGACTGTGTGAGGATTCGTGTAATTTCCTAGGCGAGTCGTTTGCCGCTTACGGAAAATAATCCGCGTAGCTCTTTGCAGAAGCGCCGCGTAAAATCGAGTTGCGAGTTTCCGAGCTGCTCGGTATACCGTAAACAGCGGCTAAATTGATCACGTGACTGGCTGCACGTGACGTCACGTACATAATAACGCGGCAGCCACTCGTTTACACGTCTCGCGCGATAGCGTAAATAGGAGAGAGCCGCGCGCTATCTGCCCTTTTGCTCCCCGCGCCGCCGCCGCCGCCACGAACTTTATGATTAATACTTTTTCGATAAAAGCCGAAGACTCCTAAGGTAAGTTATGGCGGCGCGCGCCGATATATTTTACAAAGTTTAAATTTTAAAAATTCCTCGCGGCCAAAACAAAGCCGAGGCCCTGTTTATTACACCCCGAGAGCCGAGCCAACAATAACCTGCTACGCAAGCATCCATCACGAACGAAAAAAAAAAAAGAAAGAAAATCACGCCTCCCCGAGAGCAATAAAAGCATAATTTACGCCCGGCCGAGACGCCGGAATCGAGAGCCACCCAGAGTTATATCTGCCGGCTATCTCGCTCCCTCATCTCGACTAATCAGGCGAACCTCTCGAAGGTGCAGGTCGGCCTGTCGCGGGTTGATCCTGTGTACACACGTGCACGCACACCCGCGCGATCTTATCAATGCGCCGCGTTTTCGAGCCGAAGACCCCTTCGCCCCTCGGCGGTTTATCGGCCCCGCGCGCCGCGCGGTCAGTTCCGGACGGGGCTTTCTTTGGGCGACGGAAACTGGCGACGAATGGCTTTCTGGAAGAAGTATGCGGATACTTGTTATTATGCTTCGTGGCGCATGTATATATTGCAGGCGACGGGGTGGCTGGGATTTTTTTTCCCCGATCGGGAAGTCGCTGGCAAATCGTTCGTTCGGGGGACGCTTTCGCGCTGGATTTTGTGGCGGGGAGAGGAGTTTTATCATTTGTAGGAATGCACAAGCTTTTACGAGACGTCGGTTGAATTGATTTTTTTCTGCGAAAGTATATAAAATGTGTCAAATAAAGATAATTAAACTGCACGTCTTAACTAATATATTCCACACGAGCACAGAGCCACTTTTAATTCCCTCCAAAACCTCGAGTTCCTTCAACCGTCGAGCAGCAAAAAGCCGCGGCAGACGCGAGGCCGCGGCTCCTCTAATCAGCATTCATTCCCTCGCGCAAAGCGTACCAGCTCGAGCGCCGTGCACGCAGTCCGAATCGCGGGCTCGGTTTATCGCCGCGCGGCAAGGCGGCGATAAATAGGCCGCGTCGGGGCGTTTACACCGCCCCGGCTCTCCGCGCGGGCCGGAAATTCGTTCGTCGCCGTCGTCGTCGTCGTCTTCGCGTCCACATACGACGCATGCATATTCAATCGGCGAGACGGCGCACGCAAGCCGCGTCCGGGAAACGGACAGAAGGCCTCCTCCTCTCCCCCGGGAAAGTGAATTAAGGCTAGAGACGCTGCCGCTGCCACTTATTGTTTTAGAGCCAATCGAGCTGCGGAGTCGTCGAGCGCGACTGGCTTGGGTCGAATGAAAGTTTTTTTTTTTTACGTTTCAACGGGAATTAGGTAATTTGTATATTGATCGTTTGGTGATATTTGGTGGCAGCGGTCGCGGAATGTTCGGTGAATCGGCCGTAGTTGTTGGAATTCATTTCGGAGTTTAATGTATTAATGAAAGTTGATTAATTTAGCATTGTTGACGATCACAATGGAATTGCATGTAATTATTGCTGTAACAATGCGACTCGATTGCGTTTGTTATGTTTATAAAGTTCATTCAAGTTTTAAACAATTTCGAAACGCACAAAATCGACAAACCCCAGCTAAACTTGCGTTAATATTAATAACTGCAAGTGCGAGCCTATAAGCTTCTAAAACCGCTTATCTCTCGATCCCCGAATCCCAAATTAATGAATTAATCAGCGATGCAGCCCGCCGCTTAACGGCCTCTCCAAAAAAGCGACAACCCCTCCAGCATAACAATACCAACCTCTGTCCTCCCGCACGCCCATACACATTCCCGATAAATCCCCTCTCCGCCCTCGGCGAGACCACCGAGCCACGGAGAGAGCCTCGGTTTCCGTCGAAAATCAAAAACTTCTTCACACCTCCGTTCCCCGAAGGCGAACGCTTTCGGCGATGGGTATCGGGGCGGGGGCCACCTTCGAAGGCACATTAAGTCGAAGTAACCGAAATTCACATTCGAACGCCACACTCCGGAGGAAAACGGCGCTTGGCGGTCGTGATTGTTTTTTCGGATGCGGCGCGGCGATATAGGCGCGACGATGATGGCTCTTACCTACCGGCCGGTTTCGATGAGCTGTACATACCTGAAACAGAGAGAGGAAACGAGAGCGTTAGACAGAGCTGCGGCTACGTGTGGGGGCGAGAGATTTTTTGGGAATAATGATGCGCTTCGTCGGGGAGGGTGATTTATGACGGAGAGAGAAAGCGGTGAGCAATTTTCGGAGATTACGGGTGATTCATTGTTAATTTAGGAGCGAATGTTTTGACGCGCTCCGCTGATGAGCTATAAGGTAGCTAGTGAGTAAATAGATATAAATGATGGTGAAGCATTATTTTTGAATAACCATTCTCAATGCTACCTGATGTTATTTTTTATCCGCGCAAACAGGCACTTATTAATTAGTCAGGTGTAATAAAAAAATTACGAAAGCATGTTTGCATGAGAACAATACACGTGTACAAGATTCGTAATTCATGCATGTAGATTGTACTTATAAATACAAGCAACTAAAAATATTCTCCGCAACACTTAAAATTACGCTCTTATAATTAAAGCCGAGCGATCTGCTTTTGTCGATACGTAAAAATACCTATGACGCACATCTTGTCGCGCTAATTAAATCCTTACCCCCGTCAAAAACAGCCGCACCGACATCCGCCAACTGCGGAATTATCAATTAAAGGCGTAACGCCGAAACGAAGCGCATCGACTCCGGTAATAAAATTAGCATTCGAGCGGGCTCGTGTCGGAAATCGAGGAATATAATATAAAAAGCGATATAGCGCCACTTTATAAATTTCGGGCCGCTCATTAAGGATTCTAATGTCATAAGCCGCCGCGCTCCGAAGCCGCATAAATAATGGCCGACTTGGCTCGTTCGCCGGCAGCTCGTATATTTATATTCGATTCGTACAGAATATTCCCAGGCGACGACGACTTTTCGCCGAAGCTGGATATCGACTTCCGGCGAGGTATATATATGTATAATCACGAAATGCGCGCTGGTTACGCTGAGGAGCTTTCGGAATCGGGTAATTAGATTTCATTTGAAGTTCCGCTGAAGGGATTTCGATTGAAATATTTATCTTGGAATTTCCGTGCCGAGGAGGGATTTCGACTTTTAATGCCAATATTAATTAAGCGTTTGTACACTTTTCAATTCGTTCGGCGTACAGTTCGTCTTGGAATCTATCCGCCGGAGTTCGAATTTATTCGAAAACTCGATATAAACAAAGAAATTTCGCAGCTCCGAGGACAAAGGCGTCCTTTATCCTCGGGTCACGCCTGAAAATCGATCGAGCAGCTCCTGCGATCTTGGAATAATGACACGATCTCCTCTCCGAAACGGAAGCGAATCGCTTCGATTCACGTCAGCGAACTTGCCGGTGGCTGCTAAAACAGAAGGAGCAGCCGTTAATTTTTCAGAGTAGTCGGGCTGAAATATCGCTAAAGTGATATGTCCCTTTTCAGCTTCATCGGGACAGATATGATGCTTTGACGTTCGTCAATTTATTTTGGAGGACCAGGAATAAGACGTTATTTTTACATTTTATATGCAGCGGTATGTGCATTCACAGATTAAAAATAGTTGAACAAGAAACACATGTCGAAAAAGAGGATAGAAATAAATCTTTTTTGATAAAAATTTAATACAATAAAGCTAAGAAGCTAAGATTTAAACACCTTAGAAAACAGCCGTCCCGCAATCCGCGAAAAGCCAGCAGCCGAAAAGGCAGCCATAATACAAGTCAATCCTCTCCAGCCGGAGAGAGTCCAGGCGCTGAAATCGCTCAAGAGCGTAAAAACAGCGGTGAAATCAATTTTCGAGAGGCTCTCGGCTCTCGGCGGGGCGGCGATATTTTCGATTTTTGCGGCGGCGGCGGCGGCGGCGGCGCGCTTCTCCGAAGGGAAAACAATAAAATCCGGCCGAGTGCAGCCGGCTCCGATCTCGAGGGCCCATTTTTGCCGCGCAGTCAAGGTCGGAGAGGAAATTGCTCTCGTGGATCGCGGAGCCGGCTGTTGCAAGGGTTCCTCTCTTCTTTTTTTTTGTTGGAGGGAGGCCAGAGCGGAGGACAGGCAAACGATTGGCTTTGAATAATGCGGGTTTTGTGAAATTTTAGTGGCTTGTTGGTCCGGTGGTTTTGTACTTTGGGAGACGTTGTTTAGCTTTGTTTTTCCCGGGGTTTACTGTACTCTGCCTTGCATGAATGGGGACGACGGGAGATGTTTTGGTTTCCGTTGTGCGCAAGAAAATTTAACTGCTAAATTTTGTTTTATCGTGCAGGATGTTAATTAAGGTGAATTGAAAAAATTAGAAAGTACTCTCAACAGTATTTCTAATATTCCATTTTTCTTCTGATAGGAAAGTTAACAAAAGTTTTTAAAAAGTATATTTATTCTGCAGTGAAGTGAATTTGCCAAACCTTATAAAATATGCCTTACACGTTTCTTTTTATCCATAAACGGTAAATTAAAGTAAAATCTAACAAGTGCTATTCAAGTTACGCGATCGGAGTCTAAATATGTCTGAATAAACAAGCATCGATATCCCAGCATTGTTCCCGCCGTATCGCTCTCGAAATCCCCTCGCTCAGCCAGGAAACCAACGCCCAGCCACAGAGGAGATCCACTCTCGAAGGACCGAAATCCGCTTCCGAAAATCCTCTCTCTCTCTCCTCGCGGGGGCCGCGCCAACGTCCGAAGAAAAGCCCCGGTGCCCAATATTTTGAAAGGCCGTCAAACGCACGCACACACACGTCGAGCGCGGCGGCGGTTCCACCCTCGAGGAAACAAAGCCCGCAGCGCGAAAAGAGCCGAGTCACGGACGACCCCCTCCATGGGGCGCGTGTTGCGCGCGGCTCGAGAAAAACGGGCCGATCCTCGAAAACGGCGACGGCGGCAGCGGAGAGAGGCCCACCAACGGCGCGCTCGCCGCAGATACGGACCACCAGATAGAGGAGAGATGCTGCTGCACAAAGTGTCCGGTAACGAAAAACTGGTAAGGTTACTGAGGAGGGACGGAGAGAGAGAGAGAGAGAGAGAGAATTATCGGCTCCGAACGTTTTGTTGCCGTTGGGGATTCTTTCCTGCCTGACGGGAGGGATTTAATAGACTGGCTCTCTCTATACTGCTGGATTCTGTGCCGCAAGGAGGAGACACTCGACTGCGAGTTGTAAAGCTATTTTTAATTTTTCGAGGAGGGAAATTAATCGGGAGATTTTGTCGAAGCCGAGGTCCTCATTTTTTTTTCTTTTTAGCCGCGAAGATTCGTCAGGTGTTTGTTAATGTTTAGAAGAGGACGGGGGATATAGTCGTAATCGTAAAGTTTTAGTGCGCGGATAGATTTCGCCGGGGATCGTGTTTCCACAAAGTACCGAAATTATGCTAAGTGTGCGGCTTATCGTATCTGGTAAATCTAAAAGTATTCGTCGAAAATTGCCTGGTCAATTCTATCGGAATTAATGGCGAAGGAGCTTTCTAAATCATCACCGCGTTATCTGTAATATCTGCGAATGTTGAAAAATGAATCCTTAAATGTGACTTTATTTCGACGCAATAATTTAGAAACGTCCATTTCATTTAAATTCGGCTTTTACGGCTATAATATTTCTTTTATATTATCATTAAAACAAATCCAGGCTGAAGATAGACGAGACAAATAAAAATAATAAAAGCGACATTCCTCTTATTCCCGCAGCAACGCATAATAAAGTATCACTTTTAAAGAGTCAACCGAAATTGAAAGAAGCACTTTAAACTCAATCTTATACGTCCGAGCCCGCAAGCCGGCCTCCCGCAATAAGACCACTTAGCCCCCAATTTTCAGAATTAGTCAAAGCAATACACCCATCGAATAAAGCATCCAGCCGAAAATTCCTCGGGCTTGTATATCTCGGCGTCATCTCTCCTCCGTCTTCACACTTGGCTTCCATATTCCACGGCGATATGGACTCGCGCCTCGTTTCTCACGCCTTGGGGTCTCCTCTCGGCGCATGCGCAGGTATATATACATACGTACGTAGCAGCCTATCGGCGATCTTTTTCCACGTCGCAGCTGGAGAGGAAAAACGGACACGTGCTTCCACGGGGCGTCGAATTGGTAATTTGACGCCGCGCGCCGCGTTTTTTTTTTTTTTTTTGTCTCGCCGCAGTTTTGCGGATCATTAATGAGCCGTTTATTTATGAGACGGACGCTTTATCTTCATCGGTTAAACGATCGCCAGCCGATATATCGGCTTACCGAATTTCCATGCGAGAAAACCTGTGTCGAGCCTTCCTTTTTTCAGGGGAGGGAGATGACCGGTAAGGCGCGGGGGAGGCTTCGTTTTCTTCGCTTTTTGGTGTCGGAGAGAGAGAGAGAGAGAGAGAGAGAGCTGCTAATGCGCAAGTGGAATTTTGAAGGTCTCGCTGGATTTGCATTGCCGCGCGACTTTTTGCGGCTGGACGAGTTGTTTTTGTTCGAGAGATTAATTGCGGGAGGCTGCCGCGGGTGTAATGTAACAAGTGCCGCGAGAATACCGATAATTTGTCGGTGAAAAATTGAGGAATGGGGGCTCATTGAATTGTTAATTTTCGAGGCGATGAAAATACGAGGTGTCGTAACGAGCTTCGAAACTGTCAATTGAATATATGAATCTAATATTCACTTAAAATTCGAATTTTAAATTCAAAAAATTAAGGTATTCGAAATTCAAATGAAGTACATATTAAAAAAAAGTGCATATACTTTAGTATTATTACAGTCTTTGTTTATTGTACAAAAGTATAGAATAAAATGTAATTTAATATCGGCAGATATATATACGCTATTTAAATAACACGAACGTATTACTGTTACAAAACATCCTTTTAGCGAGGCGCGTAAAGAATGCTGATTCCCCGCGAAAAAAAGTCGCCGTCATATAAATTAAATGAAACGCAATACGGAATTACACGAAATTCGATCTCACGCCAATCTTTATCGCATTAAATTTTTTCGCGAAAAAATCGTCACTACGAAACTATTTCCATCCGCGCGGATCGATTCCAAGGCAAAAAAGGCCCCGCCATATAAAACCAATTCGACACACATTCGTCGGCTCGTAATTCCGCTAAATTCCCGAATATATCCAGCGGCGCCTTTTCTTCCTCTCTCTCTCTAAATCACGCCCAATGAGTATACCTCTATAACAGAGGTTCTCTCGGCCGAAAAAGAGAACGCAATCTGGAGAGAGAGAGAGAGGGAGCGGGATTTACAAACGCTACCGTCGCGTGCGTGTTTGCGTGCCGGGCGAGGCGATTCTCCATGCAGAAAAATCTGCGCCCGATTCATGCTGGCCATCTGACCCGCCGATTATGCAAATCGGGCCTGCGCCGCCGCCGCTGCCGCCGCCCACGAAATCGTTCTTTACGTCGCGCTGCGAACACGGAGAAAACGAAGGAATCGGACTCGGCAGATTGCGCGCGCGCTTTGCCGGTTATATACATTGTCGAACCGGCCTCTGCAGGAATGCCGCCGCCGCCGCGGCTTCTGCTTCTGCTACCGCTCGGGAGAGGAAAGGGAGAGTGAAAGAGGAGTTATGTTTCGGAGGGACTTTATTAAAAACGTTGTGAAATTTTTTTTTTTTCAGTTGGGCGTTGAGGTCAGTTTTTACGAATGTGGAAGGTTACGCGAGAGAAATTTGTTGTTTGCTTTGTCGGGCGCGCTTTTATGTTTAAATTTGATTTTTTTGTGAAGTAAACGCGAGTAAGATTTTTTATTCTCTCTTGCATAACGCGCTCGGAGAAACTTCTATTTTAAAAGGACGAAAAACTTACATTGCTAAATATTATTCAAATTGTAAATCTTTATAAATATAGTCTTTAGTGTACATAGAGCACAAGTTATTGAATTATTAATCCACTTATATCTTGTTATTAAATTTAAATAAGAAAGCCATCAACCACTAAATTATAGCACTTGGCACATTGAAACGGTCGATTTAGCCTCGCGGTTAAAATTAAAAAATCGGATCCACTAAAACCCGGTCCACCCTCGGCTATCAATAATTACACCTTTTACTCTCGAATCCGAAATCTTGCCTATACAAAGCCACTCTCCTCCTCTATAATCTAACTTTTAAATTCCCATTTCCACGCGCGCGGCTCTCGCCGCAATCCCCCGCAACAGGCCTAAAACGACATAAAAACAGAGAGCCTCCTCTCGCCGGTGTTCCTCAACGAGTTGATCCCCCTCGCGCCGACAAAGGCCGCGGGAAGGTCGGCGTTTAGGAGGCACTCGATGCGCCGACACGTTCGAAACCTGCCGCCCAAATGTCCGGTCGCGCGCGCGTCGTCGTCGCTCGCCGTGGGCGACTCTCGTCTCTTTATTCGTGTGCCGCGGTGCCCGAAAAGAAAATTTCGCACGTGAGCCACGTTCCCGGGCCGGCATTATCTCGCCCGGGGGTATATTATGCCCGCAGCTGGCTTTTCTCTTTTTTTTTACTGCCCGGCCCGCCCTGAGCGCGTGGGCGAGTCGAGTGGACGCGCGCCGCCGCCGCCGCGCGAGTTTTTTTTTCTTTCCCTCTCGCCTCTCTTTTTCCGCCGACGACGACGGCTTTTCTTTTGCGGAGCTCTCGCTCGGGATTATTGCGACGAGTGCCGAGAGCAGCTCTCGGCTGGGAAACGCTTTGAATTTTATATATGTTGGGTTTTGGGGCAATGTTAGGACTTGAACGTATAGTCATTTAAAATATGCTAATAAAATTTTTGGGTAAAAAAACATTTTTATTTTTTAACAGTGGTGTATTCATTTAACTATTTCCTATGACGGAAGATTAAAGAAAATACGCGAATTGAATTATCACATGTTTTATTTTTTGAAAAACTAATTCAAGTTTACCTTTTTTTTTATTTTAAACAAAGATGTATAAAGCTTTACACTGAGCGTACGATTTATACAGTCCAAGAATTCAATTTCCAAGCGTATCAACGTAATCTGTAACTAATACCATCCTAAAACTCCGCGTAAGAACTTTTCTGCATCTGTCACAGAATCGAAGAAAGCCCGGGTGGTCGAATTTCCGTCCGCCAACGTCTCATTCCCTCTCGGATCTACGTCACTTACTTTAACACACAGCCACTTCCCGACAATGGCAATCATGCCCCGAAGAGAGCAAATCCCTCCTTCTGCTATCATTACAACAGCGAGAACCTCCGAAGATTCGCACAATGCCGACGCCTCCGAAAGCACAGAGACACGGATTTTTCGGCCGAGTGGAGAAGAATAACGACGGGAAAAAAGGGGGACCACCAAAGGCGCATCCCGAAGACGCTCGTCGAAAGTGCGTCCTCCTCGAGGGAGAAAGCGATTAGACGCTCGAGTGTGTTTGCCTCGCTAATCGACCTTAAAAAAAGAGCGCTGATTGACGTGCGCGACGCACTCGACTTTTCCTGCGCGCGGACCGCCTCCTTTGTGCGCGTGTTTTTCGACGGAAAATTCGGAGGACGGGAAAAAGAGATGCGATCGTCCCGGCCGACGAGTCCTCGAGAAAGGAGGAGGATAAGGGCAAAAAAACAGGGGGGAGAGAGGGAGGGGGGAAGGGTTGGAAAAATTTTTACAGCCGGCGACCCCTTCCTTCTTTTTTCTATAATCCGTTACCTTTTTCGCTTCGTGAATGCAGGAGCGAAGACAGAGGCGGGGAGATTTATATACACACTTATTTTTTTGCTCGAGAAGGAGGGGCGACGAGCGTTTTGAGGAGAGCGGATTTTTTGGATGAAATTTTAATCTTTCGACGCGTTTTCTCGCTCGGATGGCGGAAGAGTTTACCTGGAGGGGGTCGCAGTGACGAGGGAAAGGATTTATTGTGCGACGTTGTTTTGGGTGGGAAAATCGCGTTTTTCGTTTAGGCCCGGATTTTGGTTGCTTTGAAAAAGTGGTGGTTGGCCTTTAAGGAATTTTACATTAAGAATGTAAAAATCTGTCGAGGGACTGACTATAAAAAAAAAAACGTTGGCTCCTAAGTGGCATCGAAAAAATTGAAAAAGGCAAGAAGATTTATCGCGCGCGTCACTTTTTGCGGCGAAATATGAAATACAGCACTTTTCTTATACGAAACAGGTGCGGCAGTAATATTGTTTTTTTGGGAAAACGAATTTAATCAAATACAAACGATAGTATAAAATACAAAAGTTGAAATAAAAAGAAATTTCAGAATAACTATCTGAAAGAAAAAAAGAAACGTCTCGCGTTAACAATCATCAGCAGCTAGCTTCGGGCATAAAGAATTAAATACAGGCGGCTGTTTACATTTTCAGCAATCATCAATAACGTCGAGCGGGGCAGCAAAAAACATCGCTCACTCCGGGGCGTTAAAAGCCCTTTGAAGCGCGCGCGACCTTCATAACGAATCCCTGATTGAAGCTAATCAAAAGTTCCTCGCAGCTTGTACTCGCGCACCGCAACATTAGCCCTCTAGTTGACGTTTTATTTGCTGAACTCTCAGCGAGAGGCAGGGGGGGATCACGAAATTCGAATGGGAAGTCGGCCCCACTGGCCAGCTCCGCTGTACTCTCTCTCTCGCTCTCCCCTTCGGCTATGATGGATGTCGCGGTACGCGTCGTCGGGGCCTTTCAAGTCCCGACGCTTTTTTGCGCTCATTGTGTGCGAAGCCCCTCTGCGAGTTCGCGGCTGATTATATTCGGTGGCGTACGAGAGGGGCGCGCATTTATTTATTTAACGTGTGCACGATGATTGAGGTCAAAACAGAGCTGCTGCTGGGCTGCCGTTGCTGCTGCTGCTGCCCCGAGGAATGCGAAGCCGAGTTGCTTTCGGAAGTGAATGTTGAGAAGTGTTTGAGTGGTTTTTTTTTATTTAAACACCAAACTATTGATGTTCGGATGACATTTTTTCAATTTAATTACGTCGATTTTGGGACTTGTTACTATTTATGAATTTTTGTTCCATAGTTCTCGTTATTTAGTATGAATTCTGTATACAGAAAAGAATTGACAATATCATAAATAATTGATGCAGTATATAAATATAAACTTAAAATACAAATACTTTTGCATAAAAGGCAATTAAGGCAGGGAAAACTTGAGGAACGGCGATTCCTTAAATCAATTTATCATAATTAGTCCACATTCTGGTACGAAGGCATTCATAGTTTATTTACAAGAGCCGTAAAACGAGAAGGAGAAAAACACGAGCGAGACGGAGATAATCCTCGCGGGGACACGGGGACAAACGAAAAAGAGGCAAAATGATCTTTCCCTGCTCGCTTTTAGATCTCCGGTGAAAACCTGGCTCTCGATCCGCGCACACGGACGCCCAGCCCGCACTCATACATAATAAAGGGAATCGGAATCGTCGGGCTTCGTAATAATAATACAAGTTCTCCTTTATGCGATGGATCTCCCTCTCTCGCTTTAATCTCTTTTTCATAGATATATACAGCGCAGCTCGAGCGCGGCGCGCTTTGCGTCGAGGCGTTAGAGAGTTTGAAATTTTTAGTATCGCGGGCCGGGCTTGTGTTAGTGTTCTCGTATATATACCGTTAATCCCCGGGTGGGGGATTTCTCCGCTCGCTTTTTTTTTCTTTCGTCGTCGGATTATAAAAGGGAACGGCCGGAGCATTAAATTATATTTGTCGGCGAAGGATACGCGCCGATGAGAATTATAAGGTCACTGATCTGCCAGATGACTGTAATTCGTAGCCGAGATCCGCGATGAATTACGGATTTTCGGGAAAGTAATGCAGTGCTCGAGTGTTCGATTATTAAGGCCTGGAGTCGCCTGCGTTAGGAAAACTCGTTCGCTACCGGGGGAAATGGTGATTAATTGCCGGAGAGCGGGGCAACCGGTAATTTTAATTATTTAATCGGGTTGTCGTTAACATTCGTTATGAGATTATAGAGGCAGGAATTGATATGGTTTTTGGTTATTTACGAATTTGGAATTCAAGTTTCTAATACGTAGCGGAATTGTAACGTACGTTTTATTTAAATCCTGAAAATTCTATGATAAATACGTTTAGGAAATGTTTGTAAAACTCTTTTTCCTTACAATAATTATGATGTGTAAAAAAAGGTCCTAAAGGTTTTCTGCCCATAACGGTAATTTCTGTCAAATCAGAAAATACTCCACCATCATTTTTTGCAGCACTGAGAGAATTTTTTCTGAAAATTTACAATTAAATTAACCGGAAAAATTACCGTTACGAATCGCAAACGTGGGA